>CM069917.1:60895261-61495261 GCA_036172215.1 Camellia granthamiana | reverse complement strand
TGTTGGCCTTGTGGCCGGCTTTGACCCGCAAGGTGTCATCGTCCACTTTGCAGTATTCCTTGACTTTCTTCATTAACGACTAGACTGTTTTAGGGGGCCTTCTAGTCAAGGAACTGCGGAGGGCACTATCAGGATGCAACCCCATTTTAAAGGCGGTGATGGCCATAAAGTCATTGCAGGCATCGTCTACGAGATTAAAGCATTCCCAATAGCACGCTGAATATGCACGTAAGGTTTCCCCTGGTTGGATTTGCATTGCCCAGAGAGAATCGGCTTGCTTCGGCTGGACCTCATTAGTGATGAACCATGCCTTGAAGGATTTTTGGAGTTGATGGAAGCTCTTAATTGATACCGGTTCCAATTTATAATACCATATGACGGCCAAAGGTCCCAAACTGTTCGGAAATATTTTGCTCATGAGGGCCTCGTCGCCTACATGCAGCGTCATGGCTTGCTTATAATGACGGATGTGATCAGTGGGATCCGATTTCCCGTCGTATAGGATGAACGATGGAGCTTTGAACTTTTTGGGTAGTATTACCCTTGCAATCCGTCGCACAAAGGGGTCATGTTGATCTTCTTTGTCTGAATCACGTCTTCTTCGCTTATTCCGTGCACGCGGACTTCCTTTAGAAGAGCTGGAGACTTCGACTCATCCCTTCTTTGTAGGTTCTAGGGATGATGAGTCAGAATCACTGCCGCTATCGTGTCTCCGAACTCGAGGTTGTCGACCCTCCTTTCTAAGAGCTCGGCCTGGGTTTTGCTGCGCGGCCTGTTGGGATTTTTCCACCTCCAAGGCCAAATCCTGTCAGTGGCGTTCATTCTCAGCCATCATGTTTTCCAACCTTTGTTCGTTTTGCTTCGCCTGATCCATAATCACTTGCATTGTCTTATGCGCTGAAGTTGAAGGTGAGTCAAAGTTCAAGGCCCTTCGTGCGGTAATATTCTTTGGTCCAAGCATGTTGCTTGGAGTGGTATCATCTCCTAGTGTAAGGTCATCAGCGACTACTGGAGGATCTTCCGTCACGCCCGCCATGGATATGTTGGAGTATTCCCACAGACGGCGCCAATTGTAGAGAAGTGGTTTGGAAATACTCTTTGGATCCTGTAGGACGCTCGTGATCCTCAGCTAGTCACTTGAAAAGGAATGAACACTCCGGTCGGGGGTGCCGGAATTAGCACTCCAACGGATAAGTTAGTGTATACTCTCTTGGTTACTTATATCTCAAGTTAAACTTATTTGTTCTCACATACCTCGTGTTAGTTGACACTCTCCTTATTTATAGTTGTCCTTGATGTTGACGGTTGGGTCCACTTTTCTTCCAATGAATAATCGCTCATTCGGCTAACTGTTCGTACTCGGCCAGGTCTACAGCTAATTATTCGGTTGATCTGGTTATTCGGCCTTTATCCCCCCGGGATGGAGCCGTGTACTTCACAACTTGGTTTCTCTCTTCAATCTATTCGGCCTCCGTGCATAATATAATTTATTCGGCCCCCACAATCGCCAACTTCATATTCTCTCTCTTCTTCGAACATCTGCATAACTCTTTTGGTGATTTTGTGAAGTTTTCAATCTTTGTTGAATCAATTTCACATTTTCAATCATTTCTTGCACAAGTTCCGGTCTGTAGACACCCCATTTTTGACCGCCTTTAAGACTTGGACGTTACTGATGGCTTCTTTGGTGATGAGGTGTGCAGTGCAAAGGTTCAATTTCTACGGCAAGAGGAGAGTCAAATCCCAGCCTCACACCCCATTTTTTGACCAAAGCTATTTTCAAAATATTTTAGACCTTGAAACCCTCTCTTTCAAAATATTTTGGAAATAAAGTTCCTACGATGTCCCGATGCTCGCATTTTGTTAAATGTTGTGCTTTTCGGTAAACAGAGCAAGGACAAAGTGGAAGTGAATGAAAGAGAGATGAACTCTTTGAAAAATCTTTCAAAACACCTTGCTTAGGCATTTGGAGTTGAAGAAAAGAGGAGAGGAGGGAAGAAACCAAGTTGGGGAAGAAGATGGGCATGAATCGGTAATAGAGAGTCGAGCGGTCCTCGCTAAATCAAGCCTATCTGTCTATACGCTTGCATTTAAGCTATGAGGCCACCACCATTGGAAAGATGACTTCCGGGGCTTCATTTTTCACTCAAGAATCTCCTAAAGCCGAGTCCGGATGGGGGAAATATGATTGGTTGAAGTTGGGCATCAATCTGGTGGGACTGAAACTGAGAAGTCTTCACTAAAAGAGGCATAACTTTTTACACAGCTGGAATTTTGATGTGAAGTTTCCACCATTGGAAATCTTACTTCCAGGGCTTCATTTTAGATACAAGAATCACCTGAAAAGGAGTTCATATGAAGGAGTTATGCCCATTTGAAGTTGGACCTGCAAAGCAGAATGTCCTATTGGCCACAAATGTGCACAGTCGGCCATGGAGATGGCCGATCGGCCATCACAAGTAGCAGATCGGCACTAAAGATGGCCGGTCAGCCAAGAGTGACACAAATTTAGATTTTTTGAAGATCTTTTCCCTCTAGCTGTTTCCAGCAAGCTCCAGCTGTCCCAATTCAGATATTTTCGACCCAAGTTGATATTTTGCTATATATGAGAGCCTTATATCTCATATTGAAGGGGTTAGAATATTGAAACAAGCTTGAGAGCTTCTCTCACTAAACTCCCTCTCTCTCTACAATTTTCAGAGCTAAATCTTTGCCTCTCTCTCATTCTCTTGCCTTTGTGTACATAACAAGAGATACACTTGGAGATACACCCCTCCTTTGCCTAGGCATCCTTCATCAAAGTTGTATATCTTTGGGATGAGGTCCCTTGGAGCCTATTTTGAGCTCTCAAAGGCTGATTTTGGCTCAGATTTTGGCTGGTTTTGCTGCTGAGCTTCAAGGTGCTTCAAGGGTAAGCACTTGTTCCTTTAAACCTTTGATTTGCATGCTTGTTTTACCACCTTTGTAAATGGTTTTTGGCTTGGTTTTGAACTGAGAAAATCTCTGTTTTTCAGTCCTAAAAGTGATGGTTTAGGCCTATTTTGTGTTAGGGGGTTGTCTCTCCCTTTGCTCTTTGGCTTGTAAAGCCTTTAGAGCCAACTTCCTAAGCTTTTGAAACCATCTTTGTTTGGCTTTTTAACCACTGAAATCCAGTGGATTTTCAGTGGTAAAAATGTGGTTTTGAGGTTCAAAATGGGAGGGGGTAGTCCCTTCTCCTCTTGTCTTGGTTGTATGCCTTGTTGGCCTAATTATTGAGCATGTTTTTCTAGCTTGTGTTGGCATGTTCTTAGCTTATTTTTGGGCTTATTTCAGCATGACATAACTTTGTTTTTGGCTTGTTTGATCATTGGTTGCATGCTTCATGCACTTCTAGTGTAAATCCTCTTTGTTAGCCTTACAAAGTAGCATGCTCTTGTGGTTTGAATTAGCTTAGTTCAAACATGTTTTTGGTGTTATTTGGGCATGTTATAACTCTGATTTTGATTGGTGGACTCACCTCTTGCATGCTTTATACACTTGTAGTGTAATCCTTGCATGCTTGTCTCTTTGGCCTATTATTTTAGCTCATTTTGGCTATACTCCATACATGTTTTAGCATTATTTTGACATGCTTTAGGACTGTTTTAGGTTGCCTTGGCCATATGACTCATGCTTTGTATAGCTATAGTGCAAGTGCTTTCGCTAGTCTTGAGTTTTGAGACCACTAGCATGCTATATTTGTGATGTGTGCATGCCTTGGCATCATTTGGCATGGTATTTCAGAGCTTATCTCTTTGCCATACTCATGTTTATCACTCTTTAATTGTGTTTAAGAGTTGTGCCATTATGCTTTGTTTGTGAGCAAATACATGAGCATATCTTTCTTGCCATCTATGCTGCGAGTCTAGCATGTTTTTGCCACTATTTTGACCTGCCTTAGATCTATTTTGAGTGCTTAAGGTCACTTCAGCATTGCTTGGTATGGTTGTAGTGTAAAGCCCTTGACTAGCTCTGTATTTCAAGCCCTTTTGCATGCTTTATTTGAGCTATTTGCGTGATATGGCATCACTTGGCATGTAATTTCAGAGCATATGTAATTGTCACACTCACATTTTCCACTCCTTCAATGTGTTTGAGAGTTGTGTCTTCATGCCTTGTTTGTAAGCCAATTTGTGCGCATGTTTGTCTAGCCTTTTGAGCTTCAATTCCAGCATGTTTAGGCCATTATTTTGATGTGATTAAGCTCTGTCCGGAGCTAGTTTAGTCCATTGAGCATTGTATTACATGATTCTAGTGTTGTGTTCTTCACTAGTTTCAATGTTTAAGCCTACTAGCATGTTGTACTTGAAGTGTTTGGATGTTAGAGTCTTGTTTGTCATGCCACTTTAGCATTGAAAAATCTTCCATCTCCTTCATTTCTTCATTTTTGATTTGTTTTGAGGATTGGTTAGTCTTGAGGTTGTGTTTAATGCTTGGGATTGAGGTCTATGCTTAAATGGCTTCAACCGTCTTTTGAGGGTTACTCCTAGTCAAAGGCATTGGCCTCTCCCATGCCTTAAACCATTCTCTTTGATAGGCCTCTCTCTCATTAGAGGACTCTCATATTTGAACAAGTTGATTAATGAATGGATTGGTAATGTTAAAATGTGTAAACAAAATCAATCAAGTAAAATGTGCCAAGATAAGCATGTTGCATGTGTGCATTGCATTGTGTTCAACCTGTCATGACTCGAACCCACCCCCATGGGTTAAGGACATAACCGGCCAGTAATCCTGAGATTACCTACAGCCTCAAACCAAATCAGACATAACTCATCAGAGTAAAGGGGCCAAACGGAAACAAAATTTAAAACTTTGTCCATAGAGCTGTGCTTACATGGCACATCATAACAAACCATACATATGCATATTAATAACTCATATCAGGAAATACAGTAGCATAAAGTTCTGTACAGGCAGGATCATTCAAGCCTAAGTCAACCCACGAAAACTATATACAGACGTATTCAAAGTCCTTGCCAACGTGACAAAATAAAACATGATAACAAAAGGGCGAAGACGAGTCGCGTGCGTGAGACACAAGGGCTGACTCTTCAAAACCTGGTTGTTCCTCCCAAACTACACTGAGGCTGGGTTTGGACCTCTCTTGGCTCACCTACAAACACCTGAATGAGCGTGAGCGAAAGCTCAGTGAATAATATCAAATAGAGAAGTTACACAAACGGTATTTAGAACAACGTGCTTCAAACGGCCTTGGGCCCAACTCATATTTCTATCTAGCATATACATATAACTATAAGTCGAGTAACTGCAGTTCCAAACACATCATACGGCCTCGGGCCCAACTCATTTGTGTCAAATTGCCCTTTGGCCCATCCATACTTTCAATCGTGTCGAACTGGCCTTTGGCCCATTCATACTGTCATTCATGTCAAACTGGCCTTTGGCCCATTCATACTGTCATTCATGTCAAACTGGCCTTTGGCCCATTCATACTGTCATTCATGTCAAACTGAACTTTGGCCCATTCATTCATTCATGTCAAACTGGCCTTTGGCCCATTCATTCTTTCATGTCAAACTAGCCTTTGACCCATTCATTTATAGCAAACGGCCTTAGGCCCAACCATATGGCATAGCAAACATTTGTCCACAATTCGAAGCGACAAACTTATAAAACTTATAGAGAGATAAGTAATTGGACAAATGATATATTTCAAAATATCTTTATTAAGATATTACTCACAGTGATCGGTTGGTTGGTTTGCCCTGGAGCTTGACCCTACACATCACATAACACATACGGGTCACAAACGATTCAATCCGTTCTTAATTCACATATTCCTCTTTAGGCTTCTTTCTTACCCCTTTTAATTTATTCATAATGCTCAATGCATGCCTAAGAGTAATTAGAAGTGAAAGAGAACGGAAAACGAAACACAGGACATCATTACAGAATTTCAGAAATAGGGGTCCCCGCTCGAGCGTGGACTTCCCCGCTCGAACGGACCCATAAGGCCTGCAAAAGTACTGGTTATGTCATATTTACGCTCGAGCGTGAAGTCGGGCGGTCGAGCTGAAGGCCTCACTAGATGGCTCCCCGCTCGAGCGTGAACTTCCCCGCTTGAGCGAACATCATGTCTGCAGAAAATACTGGGAGCCCGAATTTTACGCTTGAGCAGCGGTTCTCTCGCTCGAGCGGACATCAAATTTTCTGGATTTTCCAGAACTTGTTCTTGAGCTTCAACTTGATATTCAAAGGCTCCAAACACATGATTTTGGCTCAAACTTCACATATACATGTACTAACATGGTACAAACACCAAATTACAACATTAAGAAGCTCAATTCCCATGGATTAAATACATGCATGTACCAAGTTATTCTAAACTCATCACCAACATACCAAATTCAAACATTCAAGGCTCACACCTCCATGATTTGCACTTGCATGTGGGATATACTCATTATTCTCAACTTAATTGGTGAAGAAATGATCAAATACATGGGCTTCAATCAAAATTCAACACGGATTACACACTTTTTGCTCAAAGATGGAAATTCAAAGCAATTTCTCACATGCATGCACATATAAGCTTTAAATTCAACAAAACCAACTCAATTTCATCATAATCAATTTAATTCATGTTCTTGATCCTTATTCAACTTTAATTTCACAAAATTACAAACTAGAATCCATGAGTTTACTCACCTAGAGGCTCAAATCTTCCAAATTATGGTCAAATCTTGAATTGGTCTTCAATTAATTCAAGCTTCAAGATCAAAATCTCAATTTGAGCTCTTCCTCTCTCTCTAAGCCGGCCTCTGCCTCTCTCCTTAGAGTGATTTCAGCCAAAATGAAATAAAGAGAGAAGTTGAGTGCATAATGCCCTGTTATGTAAGTCCCACTAATCAAAATTATCAATATTAAATAATTGGACACTTAATTAATCGTTCTGAATCTAATTATTCTGATCCGAATCAATTTTCAATTAAATTTCACCGTAGGCTCTAAAAATTATGCCAATCACAATGGCACAATCAATTTTAGTTTCTGTGGTCGATAGGGCCTTCAATTTAATTTCCAAAGCTGATAATCAAACAGATATTCCTACGGTGAACAGCTAGAAATTCAAAACCACATATCTTCATATAATGGCATACGGAATCATATCAAACACATAATCATATTCATAATAAGGACCAATTAGCATACTACGGAACAGGGATATCACACAACCGGATGTTATGTTGAACACAAAGTGAATCGGTCCATTGAAGTGATGAAAATGGGGCAATCCCCTTTGTTTCTATTCCCTTTAATTATCCATGATAAGGTGATGGTCCAAGTGTCTTATTTGTGTGCATTCATTGACATTGATTTGTGCACACTTGGCTCCTTTGGCCATCATGCATTGAGATGCGTGATTGATGGATCGAGAGCCGAGCACTATGCTCCTTTGAGCTTTAGACATGATAAGGAGTGTGGTTGCACACACATTTTCTTGCAAATACACTGCTATGCCTCTGTTAGTGCTCTGTTGCAGCAAAAGGAGAATCTGCAGGAAGCAGTGGCCGACCGGCCATCAGAGCTGCCGATAGACCACTTAGTCTGCCGATCGGCTATCAAAATTGGTCGATAGCCATAAACTTTGGCCGATGGCCATTCCCCTTGGTCGACCACCCCTCAGCATGTCCATGAGATGGATCAGAAGCATCTTGGAAATTGGCACAATTTTCAGAAGTCCAAAACAGTGCAAACAGAGGCATCATGAGGCACAGCAGTGGATTTCTGAGTGAAGCCGACCGAGCATGCATGCATCCCTCGTCACGAGGCCATTTCAGTGCTTTTGTTAACTTAGAATAGTTATTTGTTTCAATTTGTTTTGTAATAATTAATTAGCCAAGTTAGTTAATTAGTTGGCGTGTAAATAAGTAGCTTGGCTTAGATGTAGCTTAGCTTATTTATTCGGACCCTTCATCGAGAGGGCACATTGTTGTAATAAGTGTGCGTGAGTGTGTGAATGTCTTCCAACCCCACATCGTTCTCCCTTTTACTTATCAGCTTTCGATAGTTAGTTTAAGGTCATTTTCAATTAGCATACCTTAGGCTTGCATGCGTGCATCATTCATCTGTCTTGCATGCACCGGGCTCAGTGCATCATACAAACTGTATTGTATTTCAATACCAATTTGAATACATGTTATCAAGTTGCATTCACATGATATCTTACAATAGCCGAGCCTATCTTAGTTACATTTTCCATGTGTTGCATTAGGCATTCTTGACATAACTAGGGTCATGCATTGATTTCTAACATAGCTTTTCTTTTGGCTTGGAGTACACTGTGAGTGTTTATGCTTTAGCATCCTTGCATGTGTGTAAGTGTTGCCATGTTTAGTATGCTTGCCATGAGGCTATGTGCTTAATTGCTATAAACTGCATGAATGCCTGTGGGTGAAGGCTTGATTGCCTGGATTGGAACAACTCGATGATTATGAGTTTTAGGCCCACTTTGCGGAGTGGCAAAATCATGTTTTTCTAAGCCCACTTGAGGGTGGCAAATCCGTGACTTAGCCTACTTGCGAGTAGCATTTTCAAACCACTTTTAAAAACAAACACGAGTTGTTTTGTTCCAATCCGCGTGATTGAGTCTATACTTGTATGTTATGCGCATCACATAGTAAGCTAGCTAATAAGCCAGAATAAGAAAACATGTGTTTTCAAAAACAACATATCATGTTAGTAGAGCCCGATCCTTTGATCAGGTGAGCGGGGGTGCTCATTTCAGGACCTTCCCCTCTCGTACCCAAGTTCCCGAGCCGAGGCAACTTTGGTGATGACGGACACATGGCCTTAGGCACGAGTCAGGGTTTCCTAAATTTTCCCAAAATAAAATATTTAGGTGGCGACTCTGAAATCTGGCAAAGCAGTCCATGTTTGGCGCTTTTTGATTAAAATCGATTTTCCAAAACGATTTGCCAGATTTGGACTCTTTGGTGATTTATCAGTCTTATATTGCACTTTGTGAGATTAGATTCAGAACCATGACACGAGTCCGAACTGTAGTGGCTAAGAACTACGATTCGCACCCTCGCGCGTGGAGCGGAGTTTGGGCGATCTACACGGTCCCAATAAAGGTCTATCACCTACCTCGGCCCAACAGATCGGAGAATGGCATTTCCTACCATATAAAGCTTTATAAGGAGCCATACCGATATTTGAATGATAATTGTTGTTGTACACAAATTTAGCCAATGGCAAGTAGGTGTAGACACCCCATTTCTTAAAGCCCTTACGACTTGGACGTCCTTGCAGGTGCACCAGATGATGAGTCTGTTTGCTCGTCGAGTGCTTGAAGTCCTCAGCGGAACGCCACAACTTTGAGCCTTTCAAACCCTGCATCCTTTTTGTCTCATTTTTGGACCATGCCTTGATCTTTTTAGCCTGCAACTTTTGGTGGCCTGCCGGCCATCCCTAGAGGCTATCGGCCATCATTTTTGGTCTGTCGGCCATTGATGTGCCTTGACAGCCACCACTGATGGCTGGTTAGCCACTAGTGCTTTTTGGATATATTTTATGCTAGTTGTGCCAGTTGTTTGCACAGATGCTTGCATCTGTCCACATGTGAAGGGCTGGATCTCCTTGTAGAAATTTCATGTTTTCTATATATAGAGACCCCCTCTCTCTTGTAAAAAGGATAGAAAATTTTAGACTAAAAAATTTTTCTCTCTCTCTACCAATTCTCCACACTTTAGTCTACTTGCACTACACTCTTGCCTACACTTCCTTAACCTAAATTGATCACCTTTGAGCTGAGGTTCCTTGAGGCCTTCTTGGAGCTTTTGAAGTTGGTTTTGGCTTGAATTGTTGCCTAGAATCACTCTTCTCTTCAAGAGGTATAATACTAGCTTGGTTGGCTTGTTTTGCACACTTGTTTTTCAACTTTTTCGCACTATTTTTGGGCTATTTTTGGGATATAAAAAACTCTGTCTTTATGGGTTAAAATTGGTGTTTTAGGCTATTTAAGGTTGGGGGTGGCTCACCCATCTTGATTCCTTGTTTGTAAAGCTTTTTCACCTTTGTTTCCCATTTTCAAACCATCTTTTTTTGGCCCTTTACACACTTAATTTCAGAGTATTTTCAGTAGTGAAAATCATGTTTTGAAGTCCAAATTTGGAGGGGTTAGCCTTCCCTCCTTGTGTCTTGTTTGCTAGGTTAGTTGGAGCCATGCTTTAGCTTATTTTTTTAGCTTGTTGTAGCTTAATTTAAGCATGTTCTAGCCTCTGATTTGGACTGTTTTAGTTGTATTTTAAGTCAATTAAGTCATTTGAGTCTTGTTTTGCATGCTTGTAGTGTAATAGTCCCTGCAAGCTTGGTGTTTTAGGCCAGTAGACATCACTTATTTGAGTTGATTGCATGTTTTTAGTGCTTTTCACACTTAATTTCAGCACTAATCATCTCTGCAACCTCTCTCCTTTCTTGGCTTTTACTTTTGCTTTGAAAGTGGATTCAAGTCACTTGCTTGCCTAAGTGTGAAATTGAGGTTTCATACTTAATGGTTTAATCTCTTAGGGAGTTCATTACCAACGATATGATGCTTCTTTCATACCCAACGCAACTTGTGTCTTGAGCCCTCTTTCCATTAGAGGACTTTAATTTACCTTTGGACTTAATTGGGTTAAAAGATGATTGGTAAGTTAAAATGAGTAACTAAAACTTGGGATTAGAAAATGAGCAAGATAATAACTTGTGTGTTCAATCGGATGTTAATTGAACAGAAGGAAGCTTTGACCATTTCATACTTACTAGTGATGAAATGATCCAAGTCTCCATGGTCTACTTCTTCCCTCAATCTTTCATAAAGGGATGAGGTTTGTGTCTTGTTTTACATTTATTGAACTTGAACATATTGAATCACAAGCCATCATGCAATGAAATTGCTTGAGTTGGTGGTTTGTGGCTTAAGTTCAACACTCTGTGGATTTGCTCATGAAAAGAAGGGGTGAGTTGTGCAGACAACCCTTGAAAATACCTTGTATATGCTCTGTTTGTCCTCTGTTGCAGCAAGATGAACCAATGCATCAATGGCCAGTAGGCCACTTTCTATGGCCGGCAGGTGGCCGGGAGAGCGTCGTTGATGGTCGGCAAGAAACTTTCATGGCCGGCAGGTGGCCGGAAATATTCACCAGTGGCCGGCTGGCCACTGATGCAAGTATCAGCAGAATGTTGGTAAGGTGGAGCAAAATGGTTTTGGAAGTGTTCAACTGTGCAAACAGAGGCTTTCGGGAGCAAAACAGAGGTCTTTTCGGGTGGAAACTGAGCATGCGCGTGCACATCTTTCATTTCCCGAGGCAGAATAGTTAATTACTTAGTTTCATTATTAGTTGCAATTGGCTTGTAATTATTTAATTAATTTGTTCATTAGCTAGTTAATTCAAGTGTTGTAATAATTAGTTAATTAGTTTAGCTAGTTATTCATTTTGGTTTGTAATAGTTAGCTTAATTAGCTTAGTTGATAGTTTGCTAGTTTATTTATTCGACCTGTCCTTCGTGAGAGCGTAATGTAATAATGTGCATGTCTTCCAACCCCACGTCTTTCTCCATTTTATTTATCTGCTTACGATGGTTAGATTAGGAGCATCACATTTTAATTAGCATACCATATGCTTGCATGCATTCATGTTGTCTTGTATGCACCGAGGCTCGGTGCATCATTCAAACTGCATTGTCATTTCAATACTTTCTTTGAATATGTGTTTAACTGCATGTTATCAAATTGCCCCATATGCCATATTAGTAGCCAAGCCTATTAATTGCATATCGCATGCGTTGCATTAGACATCTTGCATAGTTAGGAATCATGCATTTTTCTAACTCTTTAGTTTTATCTTGGCTTTGTGTATTGGGTGAGCTTTAGTACTTTAGCATACTTGCATGAGTGTAAGTGATTGCCATGTCTAGCATGCTTGCCATGAGGCTAAGTGCTTAATTGCTATAACTGCTTAAGTGCCTATGGATGAAGGCTTGTTGCTTGAATTGGAACAATTCAATGAATGTACGTTTTAAGCCCACTTTGTTTAGTGCCAAATTTGCAAACTTTAAGCCCACTTGAGGTGGCAAATTCAAACCCCTTTCAAAAAACAAACATAAAATTGTTCCAATTCTTGCAATTTTAGTCTATACTTGCTTGTGCGCATCACATAGTAATGTTAGCCTAATAAACCGGAACAAGAGCATATATTGTACTTAAGTTTGCATAATTTTCTTACATCTTTTCTGCATGAAATGTGGTTTGGCTTGTGAGTCCCAAGTGAGGAGTGTTTATTTACTTTCTTCTTTTCATGATTGGAATTTCTATGCCTTATTTCAGTTTGTTTAACTGTGGCATTTTCTTTGCATTGTATTTAAATTCAAATATTTCATTGCATATCCTCATTGCATGATCATAAGTTATGTTCTACTATCATTCATATGTTTGCGTTTTGCCCCAGAACTACGCTGGTTTGATTCCTTGCAAAGGGATACGTAAGCAGCCTGCGGGCGCAACCATTTATTTCTGTCTTGATTGTTAGTCCAAGTCTTACGGCCTTGTCAAAATGGGTCGTCTCTGGGCTTTGACATTCACTCACGTCATTTCATGACTCCGAGTTCTGTCAAAGAGCGGCAACTGTAGACACCTCATTTTTTACGGCCCTTACGACTTGGACGTCCTTGCAGGTACACCTGATGATGAGTCTGTTTGCTCGTCGAGTGCTCGAAGTCCTTAGCGGAACGCCACAACTTTGAGCCTTTCAAACCCTGTATCCTTTTTGTCTCATTTTTGGACCATACCTTGGTCTTTTTAGCGTGCAACCCCTGGTGGCCTGCCGGCCATCCCTAGAGGCTGCCAGCCATCATTTTTGGTCTGCCGGCCATTGATGTGCCTTGTTAGCCACCAATGATGCCTTGCTGGCCAACACTCACTGATGGCCGGCCGGCAACCAGTGTTTTCTACAGATATTTTATACCGGCTATGCCAGTTGTTTGCACAGATGCTTGCATCTATCCATACGTGGAGGGCTGGATCTCCTTGTAAAAATTTCATGTTTTCTATAAATAGAGACCCCCCTCTCTCTTGTAGAAGGGTTATAAAATTTTAGACTCAAAAATTTTCTTTTCACTACAAATTCTCTACACTTTAGCCAACTTGCACTACACTCTTGCCTACACTTCCTTAACCAAAATTGATCACCTTTGAGCTGAGGTTCCTTGAGGCCTTCTTGGAACTCTTGAAGTTGGTTTTGACTTGAATTGTTGCCTAGAATGACTCTTCTCTTCAAGAGGTATAATACTAGCTTGGTTGGCTTGTTTTGCACACTTGTTTTTCTACCTTTTCCTACTGTTTTTGGGATAAAAAAAAAAAAAAAAAAAAAAAAAAAAAAAAAAAAAAAAAAAAAAAAAACTCTGTTTTTATGGGCTGAAATTGGTGTTTTAGGCTATTTAAGGTTAGGGGGGTGGTCCACCCTTCTTGATTCCTTCTTTGTAAAGCCTTTTCACCTTTGTTTCCCATTTTCAAACCATCTTTTTTTGGGCTTTTAAACACTGAATTTCAGAGTATTTTCAGTGGTGAAAATCATATTTTGAAGTCCAAATTTGGAGGGGTTAGCCTCCTTTCCTTGTGTCTTGTTTGCTAGCTTAGTTGGTGCCATGCTTTAGCTTATTTTTCTAGCTTGTTGTAGCTTAATTCCGGCATGTTCTAGCCTCCAATTTGGATTGTTTTAGCTGTATTTTGAGTCAGTTAAGTCATTTGTGTCTTATTTTGCATGCTTGTAGTGTAATAGTCCTTACAAGCTTGGTGTTTTAGGCCATTAGACATCACTTGTTTGAGTTGATTGCATGTTTTTAGTGCTTTTCACACTTAATTTCAGCAGTAATGATCTCTGCAATCTCCCTTCTTTCTTGGCTTTTACTTTTGCTTTGAAAGTGGTTTCAAGTCACTTGCTTGCCTAAGTGTGAAATTGAGATTTCATACTTAATGATTTAATCCCTTTAGGGGGTTCATTACCAATGGTATGATGCTTCTTTCATACCCAAAGTAACTTGTGTTTTGAGCCCTCTTTCCATTAGAAGACTTTAATTCACCTTTTGACTTAATTAGATTAGATGATGATTGGTAAGTTAAAATGAGTAACTAAAACTTGGGATTAAAAAATGAGCAAGATAATAACTTGTGTGTTCAATCAGACGTTAATTGAACACAAGGAAGTTTCGACCATTTCATACTTACTAGTGATGAAATGATCCAAGTCTCCAAGGTCTACTTCTTCTATCGATCTTTCATGAAAGGGATGAGGTTTGTGTCTTGTTTTGCATTTATTGAACTTGCACATATTGAATCACAAGCCATCATGCAATGAAATTGCTTGAGTTGGTGGTTTGTGGCTTAAGTTCATCACTCCTTGGATTTTCTCATGAAAAGGAAGGGTGAGTTGTGCAGACAACCATTGAAAATACCCTGTATATGCTCTGCTTGTCCTCTGTTGCAGCAAGATGAACCAGTGCATCAGCGGCCAGCAGGCCACATTCCATGGCCGGCAGAACACCATTGATGGTTGGCAGGAAACTTTCATGGCCGGCAGGTGGCCGGCAATATTCACCAGTAACTAGCTGACCACTAATGTAAGTCTCAGCAGAATGTTGGTAAGGTGGAGCAAAATGGTTCTGGAAGTGTTCAACTATGCAAACAGAGGCTTTCGGGAGCAAAACGAAGGTCTTTTCGGGTGGAAATCGAGCATGCGTGTGCACATCTTTCATTTCCCGAGGTAGAATAGTTAATTACTTAGTTTCATTATTAGTTGCGATTGCCTTGTAATTATTTAAGTAATTTGTTCATTAGCTAGTTAATTCAAGTGTAGTAATAATTAGTTAATTAGTTTAGCTAGTTATTCATTTTGGTTTATAATAATTAGCTTAATTAGCTTAGTTGCTAGTTCGCTAGTTTATTTATTCAAACTCTCCTTCATGGGAGCGTAATGTAATAATGTGCATGTCTTCCAACCCCATGTCTTTCTTCCTTTTATTTATCCACTTACGATGGTTAGATTAGAAGCATCACATTTCAATTAGCATACCTTATGCTTGCATACATTCGTCTTGTCTTGCATGCACCGAGGCTTGGCGCATCAGTGAAACTGCATTGTCATTTCAATACTTTCTTTGAATACGTGTTTCACCACATGTTATCAAATTGCCTCATATGCCATATTAGTAGCCGAGCCTATTAATTGCATATCGCATACATTGCATTAGACATGTTGCACAGTTAGGAATCATGTATTTTTCTCACTCTTTTTGTTTTATCTTGTCTTGGAGTACTATGTGAGCTTTAGTACTTTAGCATACTTGCATGAGTGTAAGTGATTGCCATGTCTAGCGTGATTGCCATATCTAGCATGCTTGCCATTAGGCTAAGTGTAGACACCCCATTTTTGACGACCTTTCAAGACTTGAATGTTCTTGCAGGTACATCCGATGACGAGTCTGTTTGCTCACCGAGTGCTCGAAGCCCTCAGCGGAACGCCACAGGTTTGAGCCTTTCAAACCCTGCATCCATTTTGTCTCATTTTTGGACCATGCCTCGGTCTTTCCCTCCTGCAGTCTTTAGTGGCCTGTCGGCCATCTATGAAGGCTACCAGCCAGAGGTTCTGGGATGCCGGTCATTGATGTGCCTTGCCCGCCATCGATGATGCCTTGCCGGCCACCAGTGTTTTCTGCAAATATTTTGTGCTAGTTGTGCCAGCTGTTTGCACAGATGCTTGCATCTGTCCACACGTGGAGGGTTGGATCTCCTTGTATAGATTTCATGTTTTCTATATATAGGGAGTCCCTCTCTCATGTTTTGAGGTTATAAGATTTCAAACTCAAAAATTCTCTATCTCTCTAGATCTCTCTCTCTCTCTCTCTTGCAATTTTGTGCATACTTGCCTAGTTATACCACTCTTTTGTATACACATCCTTAACCAAAATTGATCACCTTTGAGCTGAGGTCCCTTGAGGTTTTTTTGGAGCTCTTGATGGTGATTTTTGGCGTGTATTGGTGGCTAAAGTTGTGCTTGGCTTCAAGAGGTATAACACTTGTCTTTTAACTTGTTTTCCTTATCTTTTTCTATTGTTTTTGGGCCATTTTTGAGCTATAAAAACCCCTATTTTAATGGGCTGAAATTGGTGTTTTAAGTCATTTAAGGTTAGGGGGGTGTCTCACCCTTCTTTATTCCTTGTTCTTAAGGCTTTTGCACCTTTATTTCCCATTTTCAAACCAACTTTTTTTGGCCTTTCAACCACTAAATTTCAGAGTATTTTTAGTGGAAAAAAACATGTTTTGAAGTCTAAAATTGAAGGGGTTAGCCTCCAATCCTTGTATCTTGCTAGCCTAGTTAACTCCTTGTGTTAGCATGATTTTCTAGCTTTTTGTAGCTATATCCCAACATGTTTTTGCCTTTGTTTTAGACTGCTTTAGCTCTATTTTAGGCTATTTGGCTTAGTAGAGTCTTGTTTTGCATAGTTGTAGTATAATGGTCCTCGCAAGCTTGGTGTTTTAGGCCATTAGACACCTCTTGTTTGAGTTGATTGCATGCTTTGGTGTTGTTTTGCACTTCATTTTAGCACTAATCACCTCTACAACCTCCCTCCTTTCTTGGCTTTTATTTTTACTTTCAAAGTGGTTTCAAGTCATTTGTGTGCCTAAGTGTGGAATTGAGGTTTTATACTTAATGGTTTAATCCCTTTGGGGGTTCATTACCAACGGTATGAGACTTCTTTCATACCCAAAGCAACTTGTGTTTTGAGCCTTCTTTCCAGTAGAGGACTCTAACTCACCATTTGGACTTAAGTGGATTAAGTAATGGTTGGTAAGTTAAAATGAGTAACTAACAACTTGGGACTAAAATTGAGCAAGATAATAACCCATGTGTTGTGTCTTCAATCGGATGTTAATTGAACACAAGGAAAATTAGGACATTTCATACTCAAAGTGATGAAATGTCTCAAGTTTCCTAGGTCTCCATTGCCCTTGATCATGCATGATAAAGTGATGGTTTTTGAATATCTTGTTTTGCATTTATTGAGCTTGTACATCTCGAATCACAAGCCATCATGCAATGAAATTGCTTAGATTGGTGGTTTGTGGTTTAAGTTCACGACTCATTGGATTTGTCCATGAAAAGGAGGGGTGAATTATGTAGACAATCCTTGGAAAAACCTTCTTTTTGCTCTGTTTGTACTTGTTGCAGCATGGTGATCCAGTGCATCAATGGCCGACAAGCCACCATTCATGGCCAGCAGTGAACTATAGATGGCCGGCAGGCCACCTTCTTGGCCGGCAAATGGCCGGCAGCATTCATCCACGGCCGGTTGGCCATTGATGCAAACTTCAGCAGAATGTTGGTAAGGTGGAGCAGAATGGCTCTGGAAGTGTTCAACTCTACAAAACAAAGGCTTTCGAGAACAAAATAGAGGTCTTTTCGGGTGGTATCTGAGCATGTGCATCTTCTGTTTCGCATGGCGGAGTAGTGGCAGTGAAGTTATAAGCTTTAATTGCTTAGTTTACTTACATTTGGGTTGTAAATTAATTAGTTAGCTTACTAGTTAATTCATTCAAGTGTTGTAATATGTAATAATTAGTTAATTAGTTTAGCTTTTTATTTCATTTTAATTTGTAATAATTAGCTTAGCTTAGCTTAATTAGTTAGTTAGCTTTATTCATTCGAACTCTCCTTCGTGAGAGCGTAATGTAATAATGTGTATGCCTTCCAACCCCACGTCTTTCTCCCTTTTATTTACTTGCTTTTGATGGTTAGTTTAGGGACATATTTCAATTAGCATACCTTATGCTTGCATTCATTCATCTTGTATTGCATGCACCGAGGCTCGGCGCATCATTCAAACTGCATTGTTGTTTCAATAATTCTTTGAATATGTGTTTAACCGTATGTTATCAAATTGAATTATATGCCGTATTAGTAGCTGAGCCTATTAGTTGCATTCTTCGCATGTGTTGCATTAGACATTTGATATAGTTAGGAATCATGCATATTTTTCTAACGTAAATCTTCTTAGCTTGGAGTACTAGGTTTGTTTTTGGTGCTTTAGCATAGTTGCATGATTGTGAATGTTGCCATATTTAGCATGCTTGCCATGAGGCTAAATGCTTAAGTGATGAACTACTTGAATGCTTGTGGATGAAGGCTTGTTGTTTGAATTGGAATGATTCAACGAATGCATGTTTCTAAGCCCACTTTGTTGAGTGGCAACTCAGTTTTAAGCCCACTATGTTCGGTGGCAAAATTGGCAAACTTTAAGCCCACCTGAGGTGGCAAATTCAAACCATTTTCGCAAAACAAACATGAAATTGAATTGTTCCAACTCGAGCAAACTAGTCTATACTTACTTGTGCGCATCATATAGTAATGCTATCCTAATAACTGGAACAAGAGCAACATAATGTTGATAAAAATTATATCATGATTAGTAGAGGCCGATCTGGTGAGTGGGGGTGCTCAATTCATGACCTTCCCCTCTCGTACCTAAGTTCCCTAGCTGAGGAAACTTTGGTGATGATGGACACATGGCCTTTGGTACGAGTCATGGGTTTCCTAAATTTTTCCAAAATAAAATATTTAGGTGGTGACTCTATATTTGGCAAAGTAGTCCAATTTTGGCATTTTTGATTCAAAATCGATTTTTCAAAATATTTGCCGGATTTGGACTCTTTGGTGTTTTATCAATTTCACATTGCACTTGTGAGATTAGATTCAGAACCGCAGGAGTCCGAACTGTAGGGCTTTCTTTTCAAACTTCTGAGAGGGGGCACGAAAAAGTTGAGCTACAATTTCTATCGACTCTGCTGGGGGTTTAGAGAACTTGACTCGAACTCATGAAGTGTTATTTTATCTACACTTATGTGTTTCTTTGCATTTGCATTTGCATTGGTGAGCCTAAGTCACAGTGTTTGCCATATGCTATTCCTGAACGGTTTGCCGGAGGCTTGCTTAGAAAAGCTTGCCAAAAGGCTAACCGGTTGCAGGCTCTGCCACGATGGGAACACAACCCTTGGATCTGGACTACTGTTGCACCGTTTGATCCTCCTTTCACTTCTCGGTGTTAGGTGTGAGAGGTATATTAGGTAGTCTTGCTAAGGTACCCTTTTTGACCAATCGGCCTAGTTGCATATCGAAAGCCATAGATACTATTCCAAATTAGGACAGGTTGCTTACCTGAATTCAGGATTGTGTGAAACACTTTGCTTGAATAGGGAACCATAGCTCCTGACAAAACTAGGACAGGGTAACCCTACCCCATCATAGGGGTGTTTTGGCTTTCACTTAACTTGTATGTGCTTTTAGAGTGAAACTCTACAGGAATGTATGTATCAGTTGCAAGTTCGAGCATCAGTTTTTGGGGGTGGAAATCAGTGTTGAGTGTAGTTCTATAGCATATGATTGCAACTGTGTCTTGTTCACATCTGAGTTGAGGTGCTGTGTTGTTTTTGATTTTTGCTTTCTTTGCTTTATTTCTTTTTGCAATGTAGTTTTTCACAATTGCTTCGGACGATTCTGTTACCCCCCAAGCACTCTAGACCCATGTAACGAGACTTTACAGATCCGGGGATCTTGTTAGGGGACAACCAGTGTTTGCTTCACTCCCACCGATTACCAGACGAAGGAGGGTTAGGCATAATTCACCAGTCCAACAATCACCTTTTACTTTGCCTGGGACCAGCCAGGCTTAGTCTTTTACTTCTATTCCAGTGAGAGAGTATTCGTCAGATCTGATGGCTCAATATCCCTCAGTTAGCATGGAAGACATGCTTCGTCATTTTCAGCAGACCATAGAAACCATGCAGCTAGATGTTGTCCGCCAAACTGAGGTTATGGCCCGCCAAGCGGAAGTGATAAATAGGCTCCAGCAATAGTAACCACCGCAAGCAGTGACTTCTGCTTCCCATGCACCTCCAGTGGGTATTCTAGCACCCAGAGTCACTGTCAATGTCCAAGAGAATTTGGGCATTCCGGTAGATCCGATCCCACCTCAGACCTCAAAGGCACCAGTGTACCAAACGGAGGCACTATTTGAATTCGAGGTCGACCCTACTACATTGAAGGTTAACAAGCTAGAAAAACTCTTTAAGCGGGCACAGGGTGTGAACTCAATCCCTGGCATCGAGGATGAATACACAAATTCTGCAGTAACTCTGCCGGACAGATTCAAGATGCCGCACATAGACCGGTTTGATGGCTTCGGCGATCCCATGGTCCATTTGCATTTATTCTTAGATATTCTGCGGCCAATGGGCCTTACCAGACTTCAGAAGCTGTCATTTTTTGGTCGAACCCTGTTGGGTCTAATGGCCATCTGGTATGCAAAGCTAGAAGACTCTGTGAAACGAAGCTGGGAGGAAATGGCTGAGGCTTTCATCACGCAATACTCATGATTTCGAAGCGACCCGTTAGGAGCTAAAGGAGGGCTTCTCGGACTTTGTAACGAGATGGAGGGCCAAGGCCTCTGTGATGACTATCAGGCCATCCGAGAAGGATCAAATCAAAATGGTGGTTCGCAACCTGCAAGGGAGATTATTACAAAAGATGATAGTCTTGCCTTTGTTTACAGTCACTGAGCTCCACGAGATAGGGGTTCAGATTGAGGATGCGATGAAATAGGGGCTGATAGCTATGAGAAGGAACATCCCAAGAGGCCCTTTACACGCAATTCCAATGCAACCACGAGTGGTAGCACGTCACCACCACGCCCAAAATTGCCATCCCTTTCGCCAACACATCCAACACAAATCCATAAACCTCAACCAGCCAAGCCCGATCTCAAAGGGTCTTTAGCCCACTCTACATGCCTTTATCCAAAGCCCTAGGGGTCCTGATCAAAAAGGGGCATTTTAAGCCACTAGAGCCTCGCCCTTTACTTCATCCTCTCCCTCCGAAACACAACCCGGCCAAATACTGTGCTTTTCACCAGCAGCACGGTCATGACACTGATCAATGTCACAGGCTGCGTCATGAGATTCAAGATCTCATCGACAATAAGGTGATAGCACCTCCACAAAAACCCAATGTCACTACAAATCCTCTCCCACCACATAATCAAGTCCCTCCAACCCGACATATAAACCTTATCCATACACTGGCCATCCCTTATGATCCCAGCATATATATCACCCCTTCCCACCTAACTAAACCGGCGTTGTTCATCCCTGAGAGCATGGACTTGTGCATGATGAACACGTCAACCCTCTAAACTGAACCAGCGGTGGTGACAGTGGTAGATAAAGGGAGGTTGGCCTTGGTGGAAAACATCAGTCTACTACCCGAGGGCTCTGAGGACTTATCTGAAGGGGTGTGTAACTCGTGCTGTTATATTGTGCCAGTAGATCAAGCTAAGCCCGAAGTGGTGTTGCCGACGGGGATGGAGGTCAGTGTTGTTCGAGAAGATGGCCCCAGTCAGGGATTAGATTATATGGCCGACCTAGAGGAGGACATAGACAATTTGCAGTTCTTTGAGGAGCAAGATCAAGGGGACATGCATATTGATTGGTTTGATCTGAACGAGTCGACAGACAATTCTGGGTGGCTAAGTGATGAACCCGATAGAGATGAGGGAACTGAATTGAAGCCGGAAGAACAGAAAGCGGGAATCGCTGTAATGTCGAGAATGGCCGATGGGAAGGGTAAACTGCCGGAAAACATCAGTGTAGAACAATTGGCTCAGGAACTGGCCATTGTTAGCACTGTACATGCAGAGCAAGAAGCCACACTAAAATGTTTTGAAAAAGAAATAGATGAAAACAACCAGAAAGATGGAAAACCCAATACCTTGCGAAGGAGATTTGTGATGAGAAGATAATTCGAACAGAGCCGGACAAATGCTTGTCGGCTGCCAAAGGAATCTAGTGGGATGATGATGACCTATACCTGGCTTATACTGATGAGGTTTGGGGTGAAAACCTTCCGGACAACACTTGGTATGTGGAAGAGGTGGACCACATGACTAGAAGTGGGTGGTACTTCAAGCCCCCACATCTGGACCAACTTGAAGCCTCCGGAAAGGACAAAGAGGTTGAGAAGTAGAAAGAAAAGTTATTAGAAGAAGAAGCAGTGCTGAAACAGTTGAAGAAGATTTAGGCCGACATATCTATATGGGGTTTTCTTATGGCTTCGCGAGTGCACAAACAGGCTGTACTGTCGGCGATGGATAAAGCTAAGTTGTCCATCGACACTACCCCGGAACAACTGGTGGGATTAGTTTTCCCGGGAGGCACTGTGCCAACTCTAACCTTCTCGGACAAGGAATTGCCACCAGAAGGCTATACACACAACAAGCCTCTATACATATCCGTGGAGTGTCGGGAAAAGTGGGTGCCAGTAGTATTGGTTGATACTAGGTCAGCAATCAATGTCTGCCTATCTCGTACGGCTTATGCTATTGGCCTGAAACTGGTAGATTTCGTGCCTACAGCCCAGGTGATCCGGGCGTATGACAATACTAGTAGAGAGGTAATGGGAACGGTACAGATCAGAGTACAGGTTGGCCCAGCTCAATAGGATATTGAATTCCATATCCTGGATGTACCGGTCACTTTCTACTTACTACTTGGGCGACCCTGGTTGTACCAAGTGAAAGCTGTCTCTTCCACCCTTCACCAAATGCTGAAGTATCTCTATGGGAAAGGGGTGGCCATAGTCTTTGGGAATTCATCTATACATCCTCCGCCAGAGGTCACTAAACCTGTGCTGGAGATTGTGTATGGCGAAGAGGATGTTTTCTTTTCGGGGTTTACCTTGGCTGAGAACCGGGTAGTATAGAATATCTTGGCCATTGATGAGGGCTTGTATGTCAGTGCCCAATCTGTATACTTCATGAACAAACTCCAACACATGCCAAGAATGGGGCTGAGAAAGAGTGGCTGGAAGGGCGTTACTGCATTGGCCGATGTGCCACATAACCCACATGCCTTTGGTCTTGGCTATACACCCACCAAAGAAAACTGGGTTAGAAAAGGGAAAGAGATGGCAGGAAGAGCCATAGCTAAGCAGACCGGCAAGCGCTATGAACTTGTGCATCGGCCAATCCGGGGAACTCTAAATGGTTATTTTTTTGGGTGCGTAAGACTTCCCATTTTGTGGTTTCCCCGAGCCCTGGTTCAACTTTGAGAGGCAGCAGGTTCCCGGCTTTGAGATTTTCTTTGACTTGCAGCTACAAGACAGTGATACAAGGGAACAGACTGAACTAACCACTGAAGCTGTAAAGAGCACAGAAAGTGATTCCGATAGCAACGAGCTTCAAGTAGGAACAGCACTGGCATCTCTCCTTTCGGATCCTCCGATCAAGTCAGAGAGCTTGGGGGATAACTTGATCGTTTCCATGATCGGGGACCAATCAGGTGTGAACCCTTCTAGCAACATCTTGGATGTATCTGACGCACTGTCTCTCGTTTGGCAGCTGGAGGAGGGTTACCTGTCCAGCAGTTATGAGTTGAGTAGTGAGCCAGAATCTGATTCCATAGAGTCTGTGGAGTCAAAATCAGATTCCGGTGCTTCTGAGTCTAGGTTCGGTATTCCTGGGATTGATAACCCAGATGCCAAGGTTTTGTCTAGGTCGTGTTTTTCTTTTTCCTTTGAGCCAGTTGTAACCAAGGAACTGGATGGGCTTGACCTTGTGAATAAGAATGCCATTGCAGATTCTGAGTATTTATCTATGTCTCTTATTTATTGCATTGATCATGATTTTCAAAATTTTGATGAAAACGATGAGGAAGGAATTCTTCTGGTTTTGAAAAATTTGATTAATCGAGAGGAGGAGAGGTTGCAAAACCCCTTACTGATGAAATCATTGCTGTTAATGTGGGTACTGGGAAGGATCTGCGTCTGGTCCAGATCGGGTCCACGTTGTCTTCAGAGGAGCATGAGAACTTAGTCACTTTATTAAAAGATTTCAAAGATGTTTTCGCGTGGTCCTACGAAGACATGCCTGGAATTGATCCTGAGATTGTACAATATCGGATCCCTCTTGACCCCGAGGCCTAACCTATCAAACAGAAGATACAAAGAATACATTTGGATTGGGCACTGAAAATCAAAGAGGAGGTTGCCAAGTAGATGTAGACACCCCATTTTTGACCGTCCTTAAGACTTGGGCGCTACTAATGGTTTACTTGGTGGTGAAAGATGTGCAGGGCAAAGGTTCGATTTCTTTGGCAAGGAGAGTGTCAAAACCCAACCTAACACCCCTTTTTGGACTAAAATGATCTTGATCAAAAGATTTTAGACCTTCAAACCCTCTCTTTCAAAATAGTTTTTGAAAAAGTTCTTACGATGTTCCGACGCTCGCATTTTGTAAAATGTTGCGCTTTTCGGTAAACCGAGCAAGGACAAAGTGGAAATGAATGAAAGAGAGATGAACTCTTTGAAAAATATTTCAAAATACTTTTTTTAGGGGTTTGGAGTTGAAGAAAAGAGGAGAGGAGAGAGGAAGCCAAGTTTGCGAGAAGTCCAGTATGAATCCGGGTAGGATCAAAACTGAACAATCTTCACTCAAAGGAGCATAACTTTTTGCACAGTTGGAATTTTGAGGTGAGGTTCTCACCATTGGAAACATGACTTCCAGGGCTACAATTTAGGCTCAAGGGTGACCTGCAAACAATTACAGATGAAGGAGTTATGTCTGGTTGAAGTCGGGCCCAAAAAGTAATTTTTTCTGTCAAACCAGAGGTGGAGAATGTGGGCCATAAATGGGATTTTTGGGCCATGTTCCGGCCATGAATGGCCAAGGCCGGCCCCCTTTCGTCCAATGGTGTCCTTTTTCGGCTAGCAATGGTCAAGTGCCGGCCATCAATGGTCATGTGCCGGCCACAGATGGCAGAAAGCAGTTTTGGGCAGATATTTTTTTTCCAGCTGGCACAGCTGTCTCTCTTGAGATATTTTCGGCCTAAAGCTTGTATTTTGCTATATATTGAAGCCATATATCTCATATTCAAGGGTTAGAAACATTTTAGGAAGAGTTTTGGGAGCCTCTCTCTCTACACCTCTCTCTCTATATTCCTCTCTCTCAAGAACTATTGAGCATTAGTGCATATAAGTGTGGATACACTTCCCCTTTGCCTATACATCCTTGATCAAAGTTGTTGATCATTGAGCTGAGGTTCTACAAGGCCTTCTTGGAGCTCCTTAAGGTGGATTTTGACTTGGTTTTGTGCCTCAAAGTGTGCTTGGCTTCAAGAGGTATAACTATCATCCTTTAAGCTTGTTTTCATACTTGTTTTTGCCATCCTTTTGTGCTGTTTTTGAGCTGGCTTTCAACTGAAAAAAACTCTGATTTTGAGGTTCTAAAATGGTGGTTTAAGCCTTGTTTGGCTAGGGGGTGTTTCCTCCCTTTTGCTCATTGGTTTGTAAGGCCCTTTTGAGCTATCTTTCAAGCTTTTCAAACAACTTCTTTTTGGACTTAAAACCACTGAATTCCAGAGGAATTTTAGTGGTAAAAAACTTGTTTTGAGGTCCCAAATAGGAGGGGGAACTCCTCTTGTCTTGTTAGCATGTGTTGTTGGCCTACCAAATGAGCATGTGTTTCTATCCTCTTGAGACTTAGTTTGAGTATGTTTTTGTCACTTTTTGGACCTCCTATAACTCTGTTTTTGGCTGGTTTGGTCACCTCTTGCATGCTTTATACACTTTTAGTGTAATCCTACTTGCTAGCCTAACATGCTTCATGTCTTAGCCTATAATTCTAGCATGTATTGGCTCCACTCCAGCATGTTTTTGGCCATTATTTAACATGCTCTAACTCTAATTTTGGTTGGTTGGGTCACCTCTTGCTTGGTTTTTGTACTTGTAGTGCAATCTCACTCATTAGCCTTGCATGCTTAGTGTTTTGGCTTATCATTCTAGCTTATTTTGGCTACACTCTGACATGTTTTTGGAATTTTTTTGACATGCTTTAGGACTATTTTGAGTGGTCTTGGCCTCTTGGGGCTTGCTTTGTATATCTATGGCATAGTTGGCTTTGCTAGTCTTGTGTTTTGAGACCCTTAGCATGCCTTATTTGTGATGTTTGTGTGATATGGCATCATTTGGTATGTAATTTCAGAGCTTATATCTTTTCCATACTTCCACTTAAATCACTCTTTCAATGGCTTTGAGAGTTGTGCCTTTATGCCTTGTTTATGGGCTAATACATGAGTATGCATTTCTTGTTGTTTGAGCTTCAATTTCAGCATGTTGTAGCCTCTGATTTAGCATGATTAAGCTGTGTCCAGAGCTGGTTTGATTGTTTAGGCTATGTATTGTAGGTCTCTTGTGTAAAGCCCTTGGCTAGCTTTGAGTTCTAAGGACCCTAACATGCTATACTTGTGTTGTTTGCATGATATGTCATCATTTGGCATATGATTTCAGTGCTTGTACCTTTGTCATACTCTCACGCATATCACTCTTTCAATGTGCTTGAAAGTTAAGCTCTGTGCCTTGTTTGCGAGCCATCATATGAGCATGCATTTCTTGCTTTTTGTGCCTAAGTTTTAGTGTGTTTTGGCCACTGTTTTGGAGTATCTTAGGTCTGTCCATAGCTGGTTTGACCATCTAAGATTGATAGTGCATGCCTTATGTGTAATGTTCTTCACTTGCTTTAGTGCTCTTGGCCCTTTAACATGTCATGCATGCATTGCTTACATAATAGAGTCTTGTGCATGCCACCTTAACATGTCAAGATTAGCGTGTTGTTTGCATAGCATATTGCCTGCATTGCATGGTGTTCAACCGGATGTTATGTTGAACACAAGGTGGATTGGTCGACTTCATACTTGTAGTGATGAAAGTGAGCCAATCCCCTTTGTCTCCGTTGCCTTTGATCATCCATGATGAGGTAGTGGATTTAGAGTCTTGTTTGCATTGCATTTATTGAATTGTGTGCAAGTTGGATCTTTGGCCATTATGCATTGCATGCTTGATTGATGGTTTTGGATCCAATAGTGCCTCTCCCTTGATGTTTTGAGGTGATATGGCGTGGCACAGTACATACATGCCCTAGAGAGACCCTCTATTTCCTCTATTTTGTGCTCTGTTGCAGAATGGTGTCACAGCACACCAGTGGCTGGTAGTGCCACATTGATGGCCGGCACCCTTGCATTGTTGGCCGGCAGAGGCCAATCTTTGGTCGGCAGGTGGCCGGCAGCAGCTTCTCATAGTCGGCAGGCCACTGGTGCGCTCCCCAGCTTTGTTTTGGTAAGGTTCAGCAGCTAGTTCTTGGAGACACCCTGCAGACAGAGCCTCAAGAGAGCAAACCGGAGAGCTTTTCGGGGCAAGAAACTGAATGCGAGCATGCATGTTCAACTTCTTGAAACAGAGCTGAGGCAGCATAGTTTGATGCTTCATTTGTTAGTTAGCATCTCAATTTGTAATTTAATTAATTTGTTAATTAATTAGGGGTTGTAATAATTAGTAAGTAGTTTGCTAGTTATTCGATTGTTTTGTAATAATTAGTCTAATTAGTTTAATTAGATTAGTTAGGTTAGCTTAGCTTAGAGTAGCTTAGCTCTTATTCATTCGGACCCTCCTTCGAGAGGGCGTATTGTTGTAATAAGGGTGCATGTGTGTATGCATGTCTTCCAACCCCACTTCTTTCTCCCTTTTATTTAACTGCTTACGATGGTTAGTTTTAGGGCATATTTCAATTAGCTTACCTTATGCTTTGCATGTGTGCATCATTCATTTGTCTTACATGCATCGGGCTCGGCGCATCATTCAAACTGCATCGTATTTCAATACCTATTTGAATATGTGTATCAATTGTTGCATTCACATGCCATCTTAGATAGCCGAGCCTGTTTAGCTGCATTTTGCATGTGTTGCATTAGGCATCTTGTATAGTTAGGATCATGCATTGTTTTCTAACTAGTTTTCTGTTTTGGCTCGGAGTACACTGTAAGTGTTTACGCTTTAGCATACTGCATGAGTGTGAGTGATTGCCATGTTTAGCATGCTTGCCATGAGGCTATGTGCTTAAATGATTAACTGCATAAATGCCTATGGATGAAGGCTTTGTTGCTTGGATTGGAACCATTCATCAAAATGTGCGTTTTAAGCCCACTTTGCGGAGTGGCAAAATCATGTTTTCTTAAGCCCACTTGAGGGTGGCAAATCTGCGCTTTAGCCTACTTGCGAGTAGCACTTTCAAACCATTTTCACAAACAAACATGAGATGTTTTGTTCCAAATCGAGTGATTTAGTCTATACTTGTATGATGCGCACATCATGTAGTAAGTTAGCTAAATAACTGGAATAAGAACACTTGTGTTTTCAAAACAACATATCATGTTTAGTAGAGGCCGATCCTTTGATCGGGTGAGTGGGGGTGCTCATTTCAGGACCTTCCCCTCTCGTACCCAAGTTCCAGAGCCGAGGCAATTTTGGTGATGATGGACACGTGGCCTTAGGCACAAGTCAGGGTTTCCTAAATTTCTCAAAACAAAATATTTAGGTGGCTACTCTGAAATCTGGCAAAGTAGTCCATGTTTAGCGCTTTCTAATTCAAAATCGATTTTCCAAAACGATTTGTCGGATTTGGACTCTTTGGTGATTTATCAGTCTGACATTGCACTTTGTGAGATTAGATTCAGAACCGTGACAGGAGTCCGAACTGTAGTAGCTAGAACCTAATCCACGCCCTCTCCGAAAAGGGGGGCGCGCGGAGGAAGTTCAGCCAGTCTACAGCAGATAGACGCAGGGTCCTTGCCAGTATCTGAGTACCCGACTTGGTTGGCCAATATTGTTCTAGTGCCGAAGAAAGATGGCAGAATTTGGGTGTGTCTGGACTACAGGGATCTGAACAGAGCTAGTCCGAATGACGACTTTCCCTTGCCGCATATTGACGAGTTAGTGGACTTCACCGCAAGCCATGCGTTGTTCTCCTTCATGGATGGATTTTCTGGGTATAACCAGATTCTGATGACATGCGAGGATAGAGAGAATACTGCCTTCACTACACCGTGGGGAACTTACTGCTATCGGGTGATGTCATTTGGGCTGAAGAATGCCGGGGCTACTTATCAACGGGCTGCAACCATAATTCTGCATGATATGATCCATAAAGAGGTCGAGGTGTACGTAGATAATATGATTGTCAAGTCCAAAGAAATATAGGGCCACTGCACTGCCTTGAAGAAATTCTTTCAATGGATCAAAGAATACAGACTGAGGTTGAGTCCACAGAAGTGTACTTTTGGTGTAACAATAGGGAAAATGCTGGGTTTCTTGATCACACAGAGAGGCGTCGAAGTAAATCCTTCCAAAATCAAGGCCATCATAGAAATGCCGCCACCAAGGACTGAAAAGGAGGTGCGAGGCTTTTTGGGTAAAGTACAATTCATAAGATGGTTTATTTCAAAATTAATCTTGACTTGTGAACCATTATTTGGTCTCCTGAAGAAAGGGAAAAAAATTTTGATGGGATGATCGATGTTAATTTGCTTTTGAGCAGATCAAGCGGTACCTTTAGAATCCACCTATGTTGTCGCCGCTAGAGCCGAAGAAGCCATTGATTCTGTATCTGTCAGTAATAGACATGGCGATGGAATATATGCTTGCTCAGGAATCTGAGGATAAGGTGGAGAAAGCCATCTATTATTTCAGCAAGAAAATGCTGGATTATGAGATCCACTACACTCTGTTGGAGAAAGCTTGCTTAGCCTTGGTATGGGCTACCAGGAAGTTGAGGTGCTACTTGTTAGCTCACTCCATGATTCTGGTTTCAAGATTAGATCCCATCAAATATCTCTTTGTCACGACCCAAACCCGCCCGTATAGGTTTAGTGTCGTAACCAGCCAGTAATCCTTGGATTACCAAAGGCCTCTTAACGGAATAACGTATAGTTAGGGGCTACGGAAGCAAATATACCAACAATGCATAGTCCATAGAGCTGTGTAGACATACATGGGACAAAAATTTAAAACCTTATGTAATATGTTTACATACACATGACATCAAAATGCAGTAATCTTCATCACATTTAATACATTTGTAGCCAAAAGGGGTATAGCCCAATATACATATAACAAAAGACTTGTTCATATTACTAAAAATATGAGGTCTTAACTTATGCCGTTTAGACTTGGCTATGAACACCAAAGGGAACCTCCTCAGAGGCACAACGGCTGGCTGACAAAACAGAGATACCAGATCTTTAACTTTGGGTCTGGTCATGCGCCTGGTCACCTACATACATAATATAAATAGTGAGCGGAAACCCAGTGAATAATAACAGAGTAAATATTTTAATGAATGATGCCCATAACATACTTCAAATCTCATAGCAAATCAGAATCATAATCAGGATTATAGAGGAAACAGAGTCATAGTCTTATTCATATTCAAATCATGCGTGGAACATCCATTAGCATAAACATGTCTCTTTGGTCAAGCATTTCAAGTTCCAAAAAGGAACCTCCGGTACCGGGTAACATATCTCATTCATGAGCCACGGTATTGTTTCCCCCAGGCGAGGGCTTGTGCCATGATATTATCTCCCCCAGGCAAGGGCCTCATGACCATAAGCCATAGTATTATGTCCCCTAGGCGAGGGCCTCTACTAAGGACACCACAATTACTTTTCAAGAAAATTGGACATTCATTCATTCATAGAAAATATAGTACTTCAGAAAACTGATCATTTCGTATCATCAGAAAATAATTAAAGTCAAACACAACTTTACAGAGTTATTACTCACAAATAACTTTGGCAGTAAACAAATGGATTAATCGCTCACAGCGTGTGACCTACACCAAACATAATAGATACATATAATGAAACACACACTCGGTTGATACTTAACTTCTTTCGTTCCATTGTTAGTGTGTTCTAAGTCTTAACCTTTTATTGAGTCTTAATCATGGCCTAAGAGTGCCTAGGATGCAATGAGGATACCAAAATGTACTTGAAAACACTTAACAAAATTGCTGAAAATAGAGGTCTACCTTAAGCGTAGTTTTCTTCGCTCGAGCGGACATGCAAAAATGTAGTGGTCGCTCGAGTGCACACTCCTTCGCTCGAGCAGTCTGCAAAAGTATTGGTTGCTGAATTTTTCCGCTTGATGCTCGCTTGACGCTCACTCGAGCGTGAGACTCAAGTCCTCGCTCGAGCACAACTCTTATCGCTCGAGCGGTCTGCAAAACACTCAAACTTCTTTGAGCATACATTTCACGCTAGAGCTAACCTTTGGTCACTCGAGCGGAAGTGCAAAAATAAGGCTGTCGCTCGAGCGTAGACTCATTCACTCAAGCGTAGGAGCAAAATTCTGGAATTTCCACATTCGCTCCGAAGCTCAAAATTCAATTTCCAAGCCTTCAAAACACATTCTTTTGGGCCAAAACTTAGTAAAACATTAGGAAACTCATAGTACATGATGAATTACAAACTATTTTGCAAAAGTAAGCCCAAAAGCTAAGTCAATTGTATTTAAACAAAGCTTGAAACATGAAATAACATAACTTGCATGTAATATCATGAATTTCAACTTCCCAAAACATGATCAAATGAGTCATTAAGCTCAAAAAGAAGTTGAATTCTTTTAACAAGACCAAGATATGAATATACATATGGGAATTCTTGTAAAAACAACTTCAAAACCTCATGATATGCACATGCATGCATGAGTCATGTTCAATTCTATCATCTAATCTCAATTCTCTTTGAATAATGCATAACAACTTCATTTCTTATTGATTTCACATGTAATTGAGTCTAAGGTTACAAAATGTGAGTTGAAGTCTTACCTAAGGCTCAAATTCTTCAAGTTGGAGTTTAATTCCTTTGAATTCACTTCAATCTCCTTCAAAAATTTTAATTAAACCTACCATAAAATTCTAAAAATTCTAATTAGCACATAAATCAAGTCAGTTTCTGAATCGGATGCCGGTAAGGCCTTCAATTCGCAACCGAAACGAAAACATGAACAGATCTTTCTATGTTAAACAGATATAAACACAAATAAGGCAAGATATGATTCTAAATTTCACTTAAATTCCTTATTAGGCATAATTAAGCATGGATTAGCGTTAATCATGGGTTGGGGTTGTTACACTCTTTGAGAAACCAGCACTTATGGGTAGGCTAGCTCGTTGGTTGCTTCTCCTTTCCGAATTTGATTTGAAGTATGTTACTCACAAGTCTGTCAAGGGAAGAGATGTAGCGGAGTTCCTGGCAGATCACCCAGTGAAAGGGGGCAAAGCAGTAGAATACCTATTCCTAGATGAAGCTATTCCTGTAAGTCGAGGAAGAGATTTGGATAATGTACTTTGACGGAGCATCTAACCAATACGGTTATGGGATAGGTGTGTTGGTGATTGCACTCGACAATTCCCATATACCCTTACCCTTCAAACTCCGATTCAAAGTATCCAATAACGAAGCAGAATATGAGGTGTGTATCGCTAGTTTGGAAGCCGCCCTGGAACTAGGGGCAAAAAGGTTGGACGTCATCGGGGACTCGAACCTAGTTGTATCTCAAGCAAACGGAGACTGGAAGGTCAAAGAAGAAAAGATGAAGATCTATCACCAAACCTTGGATGTTCTGATTCCTAGGTTTGAAAAACTGACTTTCACGCACCTACTAAGAGAGAACAACAGGTTTGCTGACGCTTTATCAAATCTATCTTCTATGATAGACATTCCGCTTGGAGTCCGGATGCGTCCAATCATCATTGTGCAGAGGTATATGTCGGCCTATGAGTTTATCGCCGCAATAGATGAAGCACAAGATCAAAACCCTCGATTCTACGATATCTGGAACTTCTTGGAAAATGAGGTTTATCCACTAGGAACCAATGCCAAAGGTAAGAGGGCAATACGGCGGATGGCCGTTCAATTTATCATCTGCAGAGGTAAACTGTACAAGAAGGGTCATCTGGGAATGCACAAGTTGTGTGTCGACGCAGAGGAATCAAAGCGACTAATGGAGGCCATTCATGGAGGAGAGTGCGGAGCGCACATGAATGGAGTAATGTTAGCTCGGAAGATTCTCAGGCAAGGTTACTACTGGTCTACTATGGAGGAGGATTGTATTAGTTTTGTTCGGCAATGCCACAAATGCCAAATTCATGCTAATTGCATGAATATCTCGCCGTCGAAGCTGTACAACATGACTTATCCATAGCCTTTCTCAGCCTGGGAAATCGATTTCATCGGCGCAGTCACACGGAAAGGGTCAAATGGGCATGAGTACATTCTGGTGGCAATTGATTATTTCACAAAGTGGGTGGAAGTTTGGTCTTATGTAGTGTTGAAAGCAACGCATATGGCTAAGTTCATCTGAAACAACATCATTTGTTGATATGGAGTCCCGAACGAGATCATTTCAAATAATGGCTCCCATTTCAAGAAAGAAGTGATAGACTTGTTGGAGAAATACAACGTGGCTTTTCATAAGTTATCTACATACCGGTTGCAAACCAACGGAGTTGTGGAGGCCGCCAACAAGAACATCAAGCATATTCTGCAAAAAATGGTTGAGACCTATAGGGATTGGCCAGACAAATTGTCGTTTGCACTCTGGGGCTATAGAACTTCAATCCGAACGTCTACTGGGGAAACTTCTTACTCTCTTGTTTATGGGATGGAAGTTGTTCTGCCAATTGAAATAGAAGTGTCGTCAGTGCAGGTTATGGCTGAGTGTCAGATAGCAGAGGCGGACTGGCAGCAAAGCAGGTTTGAAGAACTCATGTTGTTTAATGAAAGAAGGCTGAAAGCATTGTACTATGTTCAAGGTTATCAACACAGGATTGCCAAGGCTTTTAACAAGAAAGTTAAGTCCAGGAATCTCAAAGAAGGGGATTTAGTGCTGAAAGACAACCGAGCTCTCATCCACGACCCTAGGGGCAAGTTCAGACCCAATTGGACTGGTCCTTATATCATCAAAACTATCTGGTCAGGTAAAGCTATTATTCTCATGGACCTAGATGGCCTAGAATTTTTCCAACCGATCAACATGGACAAGTTGAAGAAATATTATCCCTAAAAGGCTCGCTAGGCCAAAAATGCAGAAGGGTGACCAAGGCAAAAGTTAGAGCAAAAAAATTGGAAATAAAGAAATACTGAGCTCCCAAAGTTGAAAACCCTAAAGGACAGCCTTGGCAAAAGTTAGAGCGCAAAAGAAGAGCATTAATACTCCAGTGAACCCGAACCGAACTACGTAAGGCCTGATTCCCATCTTCGGGATACGTAAGCAACTTCATCCTGAAGTTCAGCCATAAACACCTGCAACTCGACTGTCCTGTCCATGTGTTTGATCTGGTCATCTTGGTCTATTGTTTACTTGAAAGTTCGATTGTGATCCTTACTTTGAGAGAAGAGATGGTTACAGTGTTGAGCAGTGTTATTCAGTCAAGGGGGAATTTGTGATCTTTGGATTCGGGTTTGTACATCTCAAGGATAGATCACGTCCGTGTCAAGTAATGATCCTTTTCGAAAATGGTTTTGAAAAGTTTTGTTAAAAGTTGATTTTTGTTCAAATTTTACCTTTAACAACTTAGACCATTTTTGGACCAAAAGAAAAACTTTCAGTGCTCACAACTTTAATTTCATTGATTTCAATACAAAGTTCTCCGACCCTCGGTACAAATCAAAGTTGCTTTTATTATATGCATAAAACGTGTAAAGATCAAAGTAATAAACTAGGGGCATAGATGAGTCAAGTGTTCCTGCGTCTCCCGCTCGTGCTTATGGAAGCTTCTGATGCCAAAATATGCCCGATTTGTGCCTCATCTTCAAGCCAAGTTTGGCACTCGCCAAAAAGGGTGTAGCTAAAACTAGGGGCAGGAGCCAGAAGCTCTCTCATCCTCCAAGCAGTGAGGTACCTAGCCAAATGTGAACCTCGGACAGGGAATGAAACTGGGTACTCTACCCCTTCCTTTAGGCAAGTTTGATCATGTCCAAACTAACGTCTAAACCGGAACGGAAAGTAGAATACACAGTGTGTCAGGCCAATCAGCTCAATGCCAGGTTGCCAAGTCATGTTATAGCTCATTTCGGTCAGGTTAAGCCAGGGGCAATGCCAAGCAATGTCAGCAGTAGGCCTGTTGCACATCCAGTGGTACCACCATCCCTCATTCGGGAAATCCACTAGTTGTTAGTAGAAAGAGTATGCTCAAGCTGAGTGTGCGGGGCAAGAGTCCACCACCTTCAGCTTATCCATTAGCCACACTTGGGGAGGGATAAAAGAAAAGAGAGATTAAAGAATAGAGAGATGTATGTCGAGAGAAAAGTGAAAAAAGGGCTTTGAGAGAAAAACACAGCATGAGTGTCGAGTGGTGTGAGAAACACATATAAGAGAAGGTGGGAAACATTACCTGAAGAAGTAGTGGACTCCCTGTGAATTTATTTATCTCTCGTAGATGGAAGGCGTCTAAGCCCATCAAAGTCTCGACCGATGCCAAGCCTATGCAACTTTTACCCTCTTTCAGGCCTTGCGCCACTTTAATTAGCCGAATGCTAGATCCACCAAAGCTAGGGGCAAGAAGGAAATAAGCCAACATGCACAAACAAAGGGCGTATTGCCAAAAACTCCGCCAAAGGAGATTACCTCGGTCGCCAACTTTAGAAAATTGATGAATCAAATTGGGAATGAACTACTCCCCATTGTGGATCAAGGATCGAGCCTCGTGTAAAGTAAGTCTGCACATCCTTCCCAAAGCTTGGATGTGGCCAAAACGGGGTTGAGGTATGATTTCCTCATCGCACTGGGATTCCATTAGCACTTGAAATTCTTCGATTGTAGAGCATATCTCTTGTCCCCCAAAGCTAAAGACGTGTAATCGGGTTCCAGCATCTAGTCGCGGCATGAATGAACAAAAAACAAAGCAGAGAACAACTCTGCGGGAAAAGAGCATTGATGCCGAAACCCCAAAAATTCACCTTTTCTAAGCCATCTAAAGTTGCAATCCAATTCGAGAGTTTTTCAGTGAAAAATGACTCCATTTGTGAAAATTTGTAGCTGAAATGAAGAAACTACGAAGTCTAACCTTTTGTAGAAGATAAGGCAGTCAATAGAAGCCAAGTATCAACAATTTGGAGGTCCTGCACATTGATAGCCGGCAAAGGGAACTGATGGCCGGCAAGCCATCTCACATGGTCGGCACATGGCCGGCAATCACCACTCATGGCCGGCAGTCTCTCACTCTAACCTACTGTGCTCCTTTGTGCTGGAAAGTGCTAAAAGCATGTGTTTTGTTCTGTTCTTTGTTGTGTTTTAGAGTCTTGTTTTGAGTTCTTTTGGGCTTTAGCACATTTGTTGAGTTTTATTCGTTTTGTTTTACTTATCGAGTTTTATTTGTGTTGTTTTTGTTCATCGAGTTGTTGTTGTGTTGTTTATCAAGTTGTATATTGCTATTATTTCAATTGTTGGCCGGTTCATTACCTGATTAAGACTGTTGTGCCAATATAAGTGTGCAGTTTTTAGTATCAAATTCAATCTCATTTCCATGCTTGGTGCTCGTGATGCAAAATACAACACTTTTTCAAATAAAAATTGGTTTTCATTCCATCATGGTTGTTTTTACAAAAGTGCAGTACAAGTTTTTAAAGCAAATAAAACCTTCCTAAAGCTGTACAATGTACTAAAACTACACCACAAAAAAAAAAAAAAAAAAAAAAAAAAAAAAAACTAAGCAAAAATACAAAAAATTAGCACTGGTCGCCTTAGGCCCGAGAAGCCCTCTTCGTCCTCTTCCTCGGAAGAGAGGACTCTAGGGCACTGTCTCCATCAGCGCCGTTGTCTGAATCTGGATTAGAGTCTGAACCGGAGCCATCTCCGCTCTCCGCCTCGGAGCTTGCCTCGGCATCGCCCTTGTTCTCGGAACCCGAGCCGGCGTCATCATTTCCACTCTCAGATGACTCTAAATGCTGACTCGCTGCCTCCTCTGAGTTGCTCGTCTCAGCATCATCATCACTTACAATGGGCTCCGAAGGGAAGCTCCCGTCTCAGGTGCCCCTGGCTCTGCCTTGGCCACGTGTCGGAGCTTGTCTCTCTCACCTCCCTATTGCTGGAGGAGGTACTACTGGTGCAGGTGCAGGTGCTGCCACTCCTGCTGGCGCCATCGGCATGGATGGGATCTGAAAAGATGGTGCGAATCAGTTATAGCATGTGTGTCAGATGCAAGCATAGTATGTAGAATCAGTATATGCAGAAGTTAGATACAGTGTGAATACAGTGTGTAAGTGCAGTGTATCAGATGTGGTCTATCGATGCAATGTATTAGTGCAATTTAGTGTCAGTGTGTCAGTGGAAAGTTGATACGTAGAATGTAAAACTGAAGACATTACTTGAACACCGTAGAGGCTGAGTAGCGTCTCTCTCCTCTGTATCATCCCCATCAAATGTATTTGAATGATTAGTATCTGCCATAGATATATCTGAAATGAAATGTGGAACGCAAGTGCTAAAGTGTGGTTCATACAAGAGTCGGGCCTCGGACCCTGACAAGCTCATGACCAACTGCTGCGGGCTCAATCGGGATTTGATAGGCCTCCCCTGTGTGTCGCCAGTAAGTCAGCATAGTGGGGAGCTTTGGCCAATCAGCCATTTGCCCTGCTCGAGACGCCCCTTTGCCACGGGCCCTGCTCGCCCGGGTCACTCTACGCCTCGCTTTCGCGGTAGGAGCCCTTGCCCCCTCATCTCCACGAACCCCAGTCAGGGGCGGCATCAGATGTGTTTGGATGAAATCCACATAATCGCCCTTCGCTCAGAAGAAGTCAACATCGAGGCCCACCATGAGTTGGATGACCTCCTCAACGGATAAGCTCTTTGTGGACCTCATGGACTTTGGTGGAGCCATCGGGATGACTGGGTCTGGCACGCCCATAATCTGGCACATGAAGCACTCACCTAAGAACCAAGCTTGGTAGACTGGACCCTTAAGCAGAATGTGATAGCGGGTGACGGCCCAGTTGTCGGCGAACTGACCTTGCACCCTCCCTAGCATCATGGCCCATGGCTACCATGTGATCTGCAAACAGGAGTTGTACGAATTATTAGTTGCTATCAGTTGCTAAATGAACAGTTTCATAGCAAAAATGACTGTGTTTTGGATCACCTCATGGGCAGCTACCGTGTCGAAGTACTACCTGAAGAATGTGAAAGGCTCATGGGTCCTACGGCGAAGCTGACCGTCATATATCTGTGAATAGGGGACTGCCAATGGAAGCTCCTCTACAGGCTTCGGGGCGAGAGTCGGAAAGTATGCGTATACCCATAGCTGCAAGGAAAGTGCAATGGTATATGATCAGTACGGTATCGAGCAGATACAAAAAGTGCAAAACAAAAAGCACAGTGTATGTACAGTGTTTGAGCAGATATAGAAATGCAAAGCAGAAAGCATGTGTTGAAATAGATGTAAAGTAGAAACCGTAAAGAAAATATAAAGTACAAAGAGGAAACTGAGATGTGTACCTACCAGGCTCACCAATAGCCTCCAATCAAGTCTCCCCGCAGACTGGAGGTAGAGCTCATATATCCATACAGTGTGGCGATGCGAACTCCGCCCCAGTCGTAGAAACGAACCCAAGAAAGGGTCACCAGGGCACTCAGCAAATACAGGCCAACGGTATTCCACCTGTTCAAAAACAAGGTGGTATAGAAGACGAACATCAGGAAGCCCCTAGCGTACTGCTCGGTCTCCTCTATCGTCTCGAGCTCTGTCCCTCTGAATCGCTCAGCGAACCAAGTATATCTCACCATTCCCGCCGGTATATGGGTGGGTATGCCTCTAGCAGCTTGAACCAAGCTGCCTTCCACTCCTCCATGTCTGTATCGATAGGGATCAGATCGCCCCTTATGTCTAAGCCAATGATCATGGCAAAGTCGTAAGGAGTCATCGTCATCTCCCCTGCGGTGGAAAAGTGGAAGGAGTTAGTGGTATCCCACCATCTCTCCACCAGCTTTCCTAGGAGGGGACAACTTGCGGTGACCGAAGTCAAGCCAGAGCAAAAGAGTCCGAAGCCTGCCTTGTCGATGATGTCTCAAAATCTAGCTGGGAGCTCATCATGCCAATCCCTAGTGGTCGTGGCACCATAGCCTCTGAAGGCGCGAGACTCGCCCTGTGGTAGAAGACACTACATCGGATAAGAGTAGTGCATAAAGTGCAATCAAATGAAAGCAGTGCATGGTCAGATAAGGGTAGTGCGTGAAATGCAATCGGATGGAAGCAGTGCATGGTCAGATAAGGGTAGTGCGTGAAATGCAATCAGATGAAAGCAGTGCATGGTCAGATAAGGGCAGTGTATGAAATACAATCAGATGGATCTGAATACAAGGCAGCACAGGATATACAATTGATGAAAGGTAAAATACATGAAAAATAGAGGTCATACCTCAACGGCAATAGCCAACAAGTGAGACTCTGGCTCCCTTAACAAAAGGTCCTCTGGTGCACCGCGAGTGAACTTGATGAAGCATCTGATGCCTCTAAAAGTGGGCAGTATGTGTGTCTGTGGGTGATATCTCGTCGGATCAAAATGATGTACCCTTAGTGGTAGTGGCTCTGGCGCAGCCTCGGGCTCGAACTCCGCCTCTAAGTCAGCCTCAAGATCAGCTATCGGCTCTTCTACCTCCGACACAGGTGAAACTGCTGGGGAATCTCCGGAGGGGCCCCGTCATGAGGAACCTCATCCACCATCTGAAAATAGGTGTGAAATGGGTGAAAAGTGAAGAAAAATGAAGAAAAAGGATAAAGTTGGAAAAAGTCAAACCCTAGGAGAGAGAAAATGGAGAAAAAAGTCAAAGTCAGGAAAAGTACACAAAGTTCGAGAGAAACTCGAGGGGAATGAACCTAGAATGGTGGAAGTAAGGAAAGGAACACCGAAATCAAATTTCAATCGGTTCAAAGTGAAGAGAACAAAGAGGATTTAGCGAATCAAATTCGTGTGGGCATTGAAAAACGCGTAGAAAGTGCAAATCTAGAGAGAAGGAGTGTCTAGAGAGAGAGGAAGATGATTTTTGGACAAGCAGGTGTGAGGAAATGAGCCCTAGTGGCTCATACTTAAAGACCCATAACGAATTACCCATTTTACCCTCGATCTGCCATCGATGAGCATCGATGGCCAGCAAGGCTCATCGATGGTCGGGAATGACCATTATTGGCCGGCACCTGGCCGGCGGCCTTCCCTCATGGTTGACAGGTGGTTGGCAGCTCTCCTAGGGTTCTTGATGCTGTTTTGTATCCTTGGTTTTTAAGAATCGAAGGGATTATTTACTATTGAGTTCAAAATGCCTCTGCGGAAGCTCAAAACTGTGTTTTCGGTGCACGATGTTCGTCACTTATCAAAGTGAACGAGGTGTATCCTTGAAACATATTGTAATTCTTCCTAGAGGTGAATCGGAAGTTGCTATTGAGTTTGTCTTCATCAAATCATGCTTTGATATCTTGCATAGAACATGCATTTCCTATTCGTTGTTACATAGAACGTGGACTTCACATATATTGTTGCATACAATGTGCATCTCATTATTGCATAGAAAATGCTCTTGCTCTCGTCACATAGAATATGCTTTCGCTTTTGACTTGTGCATGAAATATTCTTCCGCTCTGGTATCATGCATAGAATATGCTTATGGTTTCGTTTTTGTTTCTCGCATGGAACATGCCATTGTATCTCGGTTGTTTGTCTTGCATAGAACATGTGTTCTTACTGTATTGCACTTGTTAAGTCTCTTTCCTAAACATGCACGATATTGTATGTACGGTTCATTCAGAGGAGTTCCAGGTTAAATTATTCGTGCCCTTCGAATTGCATCCTTCCACCTTTTCTCCTCTCGCGTGAGACGCGTAAGGATTAATTGCTTCGATTAAAAATATTTGGGTGCGTCCCAATGTTCACACCACCTTTTCTCCTCTCGCGTGACACGCGTTAGGATTGATTGCTTCTGTTGAAAACATTCGGGTGCGTCCCGATGTTCACATCACCTCTTCTCCTCTCGCGTGAGACGCGTTAGGATTGATTGCTTCGGTTAAAAACATTCTGGTGCATCCCGGTGTTCACACCACCTTTTTTCGTCTCTTGTGAGACGCGTTAGGACTCATTGCTTCGGTTAAAAACATTCGGGTGCATCCCGGTGTTCGCACCACCTTTCCTCTTATCACGTAAGACACATTAGGATTGTTTGCTTCAGTTAAAAACATTTGGGTGCACCCGGTGTTCACACCATCCTCTTTCTCATTCTGTGTGCAACATGTTAGGATCTCGGTTGAGACCTCGAGTGCGCCCAACGGTTACGTCACCCTTTCTCTTTCCTGCGTGATGCGTAACTAAGCTTGCATAATTCTCTTACATCCTTTCTGCATAAAATGTAGTTTGGCTTGTGTTTCTTGCACGTGGCGCGTGGTTTCCTTTTCGTGTTTGGAATTGTTGTACCTTGTTTCAGTTTGTTTAACTATGGCATTTCTTTGCATAGCATTTGCATTTAAATGTTTCATTGCACAGCCTCATTGCACGATCATAAAGTTATGTTCCTGCATCATGCATATCATTTGCATTTTGCCCCAGAACTACGCTGGTTTGATTCCTTACAAAGGGATACGTAGGCAACTTGCGGGCGCAACCATCTATTTTCTGTCTTGATTGTTTATCCAAGTCTTATGCCCTTGTCAAAATGGGTCGTCTCTGGCTTTAACATTCACTCACGTCATTTCGTGATTCCGAGTTCTGTCAAAGAGGGGCAACTGTAGACACCCCATTTTTTACGGCCTTTCAAGACTTGGATGTTCTTGTAAGTACATCCAATGACAAGTCTGTTTGCTCACCGAGCGCTCGAAGCCCTTAGCGGAACGCCACAGGTTTGAGCCTTTCAAACCCTACATTCATTTTGTCTCATTTTTGGACCATGCCTTGGTCTTTCCCTCATGCAGTCTCTGGTGGCCTGCCGGCTATCTATGAAGGCTGCCGGCTAGAGCTTCTGGTCTGCCGGCCATTGATGGGCCTTGCAAGCCATCACTGCTGGTCGCCCGGCTACCATTGTTTTCTGCAAATATTTTGTGCCAGTTGTGCCAGTTGTTTGCACAGATGCTTGCATCTGACCACACGTGGAGGGTTGGATCTCCTTGTATAGATTTCATGTTTTCTATATATAGGGAGTCCCTCTCTCATGTTTTAAGGTTAGAAGATTTCAAACTCAAAAATTCTCTATCTCTCTCTCTCTCTCTAGATCTCTCTCTAGATCTCTTTCTCTCTTGTAATTTTATGCATACTTGCCTAGTTATACCACTCTTTTGTATACACTTCCTTAACCAAAATTCATCACCTTTGAGCAGAGGTCCCTTGAGGTCATGTTGGAGCTCTTGAAGGTAGTTTTGGCTTGTATTGGTGCCTAAAGTTGTGCTTGGCTTCAAGAGGTATAACACTTGTCGTTTAACTTGTTTTAGTACACTTGTTTTCCTATCTTTTTCTATTGTTTTTGGGCCATTTTTGAGCTGTAAAAACCTCTGTTTTAATGGGCTGAAATTGGTGTTTTAAGTCATTTAAGGTTAGGGGGGTATCTTACCCTTCTTTATTCCTTGTTTTTAAGGCTTTTGCACCTTTGTTTCCCATTTTCAAACCAACCTTTTTTGGCCTTTTAACCACTGAATTTCAAAGTATTTTCAGTGGCAAAAACATGTTTTGAAGCCCAAAATTGGAGAGGTTAGCCTCCCCTCCTTGTGTCTTGTTTGCTAGCCTAGTTAACTCCATGTGTTAGCATGATTTTCTAGCAATTTGTAGCTATATCCCAGCATGTTTTTGCCTTTGTTTTAGACTGCTTTAGCTCTATTTTGGGCTATTTGGGTCAGTAGAGTCTTGTGTTGCATGGTTGTAGTGTAATGGTCCTCCCAAGCTTGGTGTTTTAGGCTATAAGACACCTCTTGTTTGAGTTGATTGCATGTTTTGGTGTTGTTTTGCACTTCATTTCAGCACTAATCACCTCTGCAACCTCCCTCATTTTTTGGCTTTTATTTTTACTTTGAAAGTGGTTTCAAGTCATTTGTGTGCCTAAGTGTGGAATTGAGGTTTCATATTTAATGGTTTAATCCCTTTGCGGGTTCATTAGCAATGGTATGAGACTTCTTTCATACCCAAAGCAACTTGTGTTTTGAGCCTTCTTTCCATTAAAGGACTCTAACTCACCATTTGGACTTAATTGGATTAAGTAATAGTTGGTAAGTTAAAATGAGTAGCTAACAACTTGGGACTACAATTGAGCAAGATAATAACATGTGTGTTATGTGTTCAATCAGACGTTAATTGAACACAAGGAAATTTGGGACATTTCATACTCAAAGTGATGAAGTGTCTCAAGTTTCCTAGGTCTCCATTGCCCTTGATCATGCATGATAGGGTGATGGTTATTGAATGTCTTGTTTTGCATTTATTGAGCTTGCACATCTTGAATCGCAAACCATCATGCAATGAAATTGCTTAGATTGGTGGTTTGTGGTTTAAGTTCACGACTCGTTGGATTTGTCCATGAAAATGAGGGGTGAATTGTGCAGACAATCCTTGGAAAAACCCTCTTTTTGCTCTATTTGTACTTTGTTACAGCATGGTAATCCAGTGCATCAGTGGCCGATAAGCCACCATCCATGGCTGGCAGTGCACTATAGATGGCCGGCAGGCCACCTTCTTAGCCGGCAAATGGCCGGCAGCATTCATCCATGCCCGACTGGCCATTGATGCAAACTTCAGCAGAATGTTGGTAAGGTGGAGCAGAATGGCTCTCGAAGTGTTCAACTCTGCAAAACAAAGGCTTTCAAGAGCAAAACGGAGGTTTTTCGGGTGGTATCCAAGCATGTGCATCTTCCATTTCCCGAGGAAGAGTTGTGGCAGTGTAGTTATAGGCTTTAATTACTTAGTTTACTTACATTTGTGTTGTAAATTAATTGGTTAGCTTACTAGTTAATTCATTCAAGTGTTGTAATATGTAATAATTAGTTAATTAGTTTAGCTTTTTATTTCATTTTGATTTGTAATAATTAGCTTAGCTTAGCTTAATTAGTTAGTTAGCTTTATTCATTCGGACTCTTCTTCGTGAGAGCGTAATGTAATAATGTGTATGTCTTCCAACCCCACATCTTTCTCCCTTTTATTTATCTGCTTTTGATGATTAGTTTAGGGACATGTTTCAATTAGCATACCTTATGCTTGCATCCATTCATCTTGTATTGCATGCACCGAGGCTCGGCGCATCATTCAAACTGCATTGTTGTTTCAATAATTCTTTGAATACGTGTTTAACCGCATGTTGTCAAATTGAATTATATGCCATATTAGTGGTCAAGCCTATTAGTTGCATTCTTCGCATGTGTTGCATTAGACATTTGGTATAGTTAGGAATCATGCATATTTTTCTAACGTACATCTTCTTAGCTTGGAGTACTAGGTGAGTTTTTGGTGCTTTAGCATATTTGCATGATTGTGAATATAGCCATATTTAGCAAGCTTGCCATTAGCCTAAATGCTTAAGTGATGAACTGCCTGAATGCCTATGGATGAAGGTTTGTTGTTTGAATTAGAACAATTCAACGAATACGTGTTTTTAAGCCCACTTTGTTGAGTGGCAAATCAGTTTTAAGCCCACTATGTTTGGTGGCAAAATTGGCAAACTTTAAGCCCACCTGAGGTGGCAAATTCAAACCCTTTTTGCAAAACAAACATGAAATTGAATTGTTCCAACTCGAGCAAACTGGTCCTTACTTTCTTGTGTGCATCACATAGTAATACTGGCCTAATAACTAGAACAAGAGCACATAATGTTGATAAAAATCATATCCTGTTTAGTAGAGGCCGATCTTTGATCGAGCGAGTGGGGGTGCTTAATTCATGACCTTCCCCTCTCGTACCTAAGTTCCCAAGCCGAGGCAAATTTGGTGATGACGGACACGTGGCCTTTGGCACGAATCATGGGTTTCCTAAATTTTTCCAAAATAAATATTTAGGTGGCGACTCTGTATCTAGCAAAGCAATCCAATTTTGGCATTTTTTATTCAAAATCGATTTTCCAAAAGATTTGCCAGATTTGGACTCTTTGGTGTTTTATCAATTTCACATTGCACTTGTGAGATTAGATTCAGAACCGCGGGAGTTCGAACTGGAGGGCATTCTTTTCAAACTTCTAAGAGGGGGCGCGAAAAAGTCGAGCTACGCTAAGTGCTTAATTGCTATAACTACTTGAATGCCTGTGGATGAATGCTTGTTACTTGAATTGGAACAATTCAATGAATGTACGTTTTAAGCCCACTTTGTTGAGTGGTAAATTTGCAAACTTTAAGCCCACTTGAGGTGGCAAATTCAAACCCGTTTCGAAAAATAAACATGAAATTGAATTGTTCCAATTCTTGCAATTTTAGTCTATACTTGCTTGTGCGCATCACATAGTAATGCTAGCCTAATAAATCGGAACAAGAGCATATATTGTACATAAAAATCATATCATGATTAGTAGAGGTCGATCTTTGATTGGGCAAGCGGGGGTGCTCAATTCATGACCTTCCCCTCTCGTACCTAAGTTCTCAAGCCGAGGCAACTTTGGTGATGACGGACACGTGACCTTTGGCTTGAGTCATGGGTTTCCTAAATTTCCTCAAAATAAAATATTTAGATGGTGACTCTGTATCTGGCAAAGCATTCCATTTTTGGCATTATGATTCAAAATCGATTTTTCAAAAGATTTGCCGGATTTGGATTCTTTGGTGATTATCTATTTCGCATTGCACTTATGGAATCAGATTCAGAACCACGGGTGTCCGAATTGTAGGGCATATTTCCGAGCTTCTGAAGGGGGGCGCGAAAAAGTCGAGCTACAATAGGTCTCCCAATTTCCTCCAAAATCTAACACACATTCTGAGCATATCTTTCCAAGACTATATCGTTCTTTCTTATTGGCCATTTGTCTATGGGTAATAAGCACTTTTCAATCTCAATTCAGTCCCTAAAGCTTGTTGCAAATTCTGTCAGAATCCCGAAGTAAACTTGGGGTCTCTGTCAGATACAATAGATACTAGTACACCGTGCAATCTCACAATCTCATTCACATAGATGTTAGCCAATTTATCCGCATTATAAAAAGTTTTGACAGGTAAGAAATGTGCAGATTTAGTCAAACGAATAACACTAACCCAAATAGAATCCATACCTCGGGAGGAGTGAGGCAATCCAATAATAAAGTCCATTGTAATGTGCTCCCATTTCCATTCCGGTATTGGAAGGGGCTAAAGTAATCCAGCGGGTCGTTGATGTTCAGCTTGAATTTGAACCTTATCCATGTAAGTTTGAATTTAATGGGAGAGAATCAATATGGGAAAAATCATTCGTTATTTGATTAATCCCATAACCCATATAACGTATCGGATATATAGGCTAAGTAAATCATCTATCCATATCAGTTGATACGATAGATATAGATATCATGAATAGGTAATCCAAATAAGTTTTGAATTCGAATTCAAACTTACATGGATAAGATTCAAAAGGGTCATGGGTCATGCCACATAGGCGCCCAATTTCTAACATCTCCCACTCGCATATCAAATAATGAATGAGATATATAGGCTAAGTATATCATCTATCCATATCAGTTGATATGATAAATATAGATATCATGAGTGGGTTATCCAAATAAGTTTTAAATTCAAATTCAAACTTACATGGATAAGGTTCAAAAGGGTCATGGGTCATGCCACATGGGTGCCCAATTTCTAACATCTCCCACTCGCACATGAGTTGGCATGACACTGCCATACCTCTATCTCAATCTCCCCATAAAAAATGAACAATCTCATACTAGCCAATGCACCATGCGACCGCTGAGAACACCTGCATGTGGGAGCTCTATACTAGAAACTCAATATGAGTCAGCACAGAGACATCAACCCAAAATGAACAGAAATAGTGTCACATGTACACAGACCCATCTAGCTACATCGGTCCAAAAACATCTCTAATCCCTCAAAGAGCATGTTTGACCCTCCTAGGCCCCGCATTAGATTCACACCCAATCAGCATCCCATAGAGAGCGATATGAGTTGTCGACAGTGAATATAGAGCAGAGATGTAGAACTAGATGATCTTCCATTCACCCTCATATCATTTAATTAGAAATTAACCGCTTTCCCAGTAATGTCCCTTAAAGTCGAATCATACATGACCGCAGGCAACATACCAAAGTAGCTGAACATCAACTCCTCATCTTATGATATAGTCAAAGGTCACAAAGGCACAAAGTGAAGTCATTTAGGAAAACATAACTTTTAGGACTCATACGGTGAAGAAACAGGGATTCATTCTTTCACCTGGCTAACGGGTCGATAAGCACATGCAGTACAAATGCATGTTATAATGGATTAACTCTTCCAAAGAGTGATGTTAAACTCACACGCCATACAGATCTTAGTCTAGTCACTCTTAAGTGCACAAGTCGCTTCCTAGCGTCTAACTCGAATTCTCTATTTGCTCGCCTCTCAGGCATCAAATGAGATCTCGCATCTAGCTATCCATAACAGGCACATCATGGAAAAATGGGTACTCTCATATCCATGGTCAGTCTCTAACAAGACCTCATCTTGGCTCCAACCAAGGCAACATAGCTAGTGAATAATTTTAGATTCTCTATTTGCTCCAAATACAATAAGCCACTAGTCTCATCCTTGCTCGCTACCTAGCGCCAAGGGCGATTGCTCGTGTGAATGAGCCAATCTTGCCTGCTAACATCAATTTATTTATTCTGTGTATGCTAATTCACAAACCATTGCAAAAAATAGTAAACATAAATGTGTAATAGAAACAAATATGAATACTAATGGCATAAATATCCTCAAAAAAAATATATATATATATGAGTTCAACTGAATACACATATATATCACCACCTACGTAGTCCTAAAGCCCTAACATGAGTAAGATAAAAATCTCTAGCAATGGGCTTAGTCAAAGGGTCCGCAACCATGCGACTCGTAGGGATGTGCTTCAGGATCACTTCTTTCTGCGCCACAATGTCTCTGATAAAGTTGAACCTTACATCAATGTGTTTGGTTCTCCCGTGGTATTTAGGATCCTTAATGTAAGTGAGTGCAGCCATGCTGTCACAATGGATAATCACAGGGTCTGAAGTGTGTGTGACAATATCCAAATGCTGAAGGAATCTCCTCAACCAAACGGCTTCCTGAACGGCAAATGAACAAGCCACAAACTCAACCTTCATAGTCAATAAGGCGATACAGGATTGCTTCTTACTGCTCCAAGAAATAGCACCATCGCTAAGCATGAAAGCATATCCTAAAGGAGACTTACGCTCATCTAAGTCTCCTCCCAGTCAGTATCACAATAGCCAACTAGACGTAGATCTGAACTTTTGTAGCAAAGTGTGTAATCTGCAGTCCCTCTAAGATTTCGTAATATCCTCTTAACTGATTTCCAATGAGTTGGTCCTAGGTTGGATTGGTAACGACTCACCAATCCGACTGCATAACAAATGTCAGGGCTTGTACACATCATAGCATATATCAAGCTTCTAACAGCATTTGCATAGGGAACACGGGCCATCTTTTCATTTTCTTCTGGAATCTTAGGACCCATATCAAGGCTTAGGCTCTCGCCTTTCGCAACAGAAGTGTCAATGGGTTTGCAGCTCTGTATCTGGAATCACTCTAGGATAGTCTTAATGTAAGTCTCTTAAGACAAACCAAGAAGTCTCCTAGAGTGATCCCTAAGGATCTTAACACCGAGCACATAGCTCGCTTCACTCATGTCTTTCATCTCAAATGTAGAGAACAACCACCTTTTAGTGGCGACAATCATCTCCTTATCATTTCTAGCCAATAATATGTCATCTACATATAATGACAATATCAGAAAAATGTCCTTAGACCGCTTAACGTACACACAGTGATCTCAATCGATCATCGTAAACCCATTAGAAACAATGGCTCGATGAAATCTCAGATTCCACTGTCTGGATGATTGCTTTAAGCCATAAATAGATCGTTGAAGCTTGCAAACTTTGCGCTCCTGACCTACTACCACAAAGCCTTCTGGTTGATCCATATAGATCTCTTCATCTAATTCTCCATTGAGAAATGCAATCTTAACGTCCATCTGATATAACTCTAAGTCCAACTGAGCTATTATGGCCAGAACTAGGCGAATAGAGGCAAACCTCACAATTGGTGAAAAATTTTCCTCATAGTCCACACCCTCTCGTTAGGTGTAACCTTTCACCACTAGGAAAGCCTTATACCTTTCTATGGAACCATCTGCCTTGTGCTTGATTTTGAGAACCCATTTGTTCCCAATGGTCTTGCGCCCTGGCGGCAAATCAACCAAGTCCCAGACATGATTTTTCTTCATAGACTCTATTTCTTCATCCATTGCAGCACTCCATTCTTTACTAGCAGGGGATGAGAGAGCCTCTTTGAAATTCTTAGGCTCTATCTCACCACTCGAAGCAATCATGAATGTTTCCCCTTCAATCTCAAAACGACGACGGGGTATAGCTCCACGTTTGCTTCTACGCAGTTGAGAATTCCAAGAATCCTCATCCATTGGATCTAATCCATGGGCAGGTGAATCGGTCCCACTGTCCCTAGAAGCTTGAGGGATTATCTCCTCATTCTCTACTAGGCTATTAGGTGCGCTTTCAAGTAGATCCTCCATCTCATAGAATTCTACTTCTCTAGTTACCTCACATCTGCTAGGGAAATCCTCCTCTAGGAAATCCAAATCTCGTGACTCAATTTCAGTCACACTTCCATCCGGATGCTCCCTAATAAACACATAGCCCTTAGAATGCTCACTATAGTGAATGAAGGTACACTTCTTTCCTCTAGGGCCCAACTTCTCAAACTTATGAGAAGCGTTGTGTATGTAAGCTACCGAACCCCAAGGTCGCAAATTGCCCAAATCAAGCTTTTTGCCAGTCCACATCTCATATGGGGTAGAAGGAACTGATTTGGAAGGCACACAATTAAGGACGTAGGCAGCAGTCAACAAAGCATCTCCCCAACAAGAAATGGGAAGATTTGCTTGCGCCATCATAGATCTAACCATGTCAAGCAATGTGCGATTCCTTCTCTCCGCTACACCATTTTGCTGCGGAGTCCCAGGAATTGTCAATTGCCTGATAACTCCTTTGTCCTCACAGAGCACTTGAAATTTCTCAGATAGATACTCGCGTCCCCGGTCAGTCCTTTGAGCCTTAATGCTCTTGTCTAATCGATTCTCAACCTCATTAACATATCGTCTAAAGCAATCCAATGCTTCTGACTTGTAAGAAATCAAATAGACATGACCAAAATGCGTGCAATCATCTATAAATGTTATGAAATAAGGGGCTCCATGCCTTGCCCTCACATTCATTGGTCCACATATATCATAATGAATAAGTTGTAATGGGATAGATGCCCTTTTGGCTTTCCCAAACGGTTTCCTCGTTGCCTTTCTAGCAAGACAGTGCTCACAAGTAGGCAAAGTGACTCTAGTGAGTGGGCCTAAAAGACCTTCTCTAGCCAATCTAGTCATCCTGTTTAGCCCTATGTGGCCTAATCTAGCATGCCATCTCATAGAATCATTATCACAAAAAGATACAATATAAGAAACAGAGTCATTGGCATTTTTATTAAAACTAGAATCATCCACATCCAAAACTAAAAAACCATCTGAAAGATAACCAAAACCATAAAAAATTGTTCCCAAATAAATGCTAACACCATTATTCTCAAAACAAATGCTAAAACCAAGGCTCATCATGCTAATAACTGAAACTAAGTTTCGCCAAATATTCGGAGCATAAACAACATCATGAAGATACAAGGTGCACCCTCGTCACATTTCCAGCTTGTATGTGCCAATGCCAAGCACCTCCACACTAGACTCGTTCCCCATGTAGCCTTTTATGCTCTCAGTAGGTACTCGACGATACTCAATGAACCCTACTCTGTCCCTCACGATGTGGTCTGTTGCTCCGGAGTCTACAACCCAAAAATGAGGAGAATGAGCAATTAATGCTTGACTAGAAATAAAGCATTGAATACGAGAAATTAAGTAAGGGAGTACCTTCTTCTGCTCAGGGCAATCCCGAGCAAAGTGTCCTTTTTTGTTACAGTTAAAGCATGTCAATTTAGCCTTTAGCTTCTTGCCACCTCTCTTGCCCCTACGCTTGAAATTTCTAGCACCATTGGGCTTTAGCGCAGCTGCTGCTTGCTTCTTAGGGGCACCTTTTGCTTTTCCATCCTTGAACTGAGAAGTCCTACTTGAGCTTGACTCAACCACCATAGCAGAACCGTCAGACTTAGTCGCCTCAAGGTGCTCAGCCTCTAGCTCCAAATGACGCGATATGTCTTCGAATGTTTTCACACTCTCATTATACATCATGTTCTGCTTCATCTGCTCCCAAGAATTTGGCAAAGAGCGAATCACAGCTTGTACTTGCTGCTCTTGAGTCAAATTGTGCCCAGCAGCCGCAAGCTCACGTATCATGGCTGACATGACCGTCAAATGCTGCTTCATCGAGTGATGCGCCCTTTTCTAATAAGAGTCAAACTTCAAAGTCAGCCCACATAGCTTTGCCAAAGAGGTAATACCAAACTTTTTCTTGAGAGCTTCCCACATCTCAAATGCAGTCGGGCAATGCTCAAACTCACTAATCAAGTCGTTGTGTATGCTGCTCAACATGGTAAAGCACCGATCTTTGTTATGCCAAGTCTGAAAGACTTCAAGATCACGACGATGTTGAGTTGTATTGCCCTGCTCTGGCTCAACCATCACTTGTTCAAGTGTGGTCAACACTTCTTGCTCATTGAGGAGGTATTGGATCTTACGGCGCCATATGTCATAATTGTCGCTATCCAATTTCTCTCCCTTAGTTAAGTCTGCCACCACTGTCTTAGCAGCCATTTCTACACACAAAGTAAACAAATGCGCAGGGGATATTAATGATAGCAACACAAAAATTATTTTGCAGCAAAAAAATCTAAATTAAATAATGATAATATTACACACGTCTCAAGATCAAACATTTGCTATGCTCGTAATCATCTCTTGTGCCTTTTGTGACAATTATCAAAATTTAATTTAATTCCATGCACACACACACACACACACACACACACACACACACACACACACACACACACACAAATAAAAAAAAGACAATCAATCTCCCACTACTTATAGCATATAGAAAGCATGATAAATTCCATATAATAGCATCTTAATGTAAATTTACACATGCTATATTCATTTAATAATGGAATTTAAATTTAAAAAAAAAATAAACATGCTTCTCTAATCACAACATATTACAAACCCCAAAAAAAAATAATATGCTGTGTTTAATATTTAGATTATGCCATAATAGAATGTACATCACTCTGAAATTTTTTGAATTTTTTCTGAAATTTTCTGGAATTTTAAATAACTAATAAACACACATAAAATCAGAAATAAATATTCCAGAATCTGATAAACTGAAACAAATATACCAGCAAATAGTAAACCTTTACAGTAGTCTGCAATAAAAATTTCAACCCCAGAAAATTAGTCATGCAACACCAGAAGTATTTTAAAGCAGAAATAATGAATTATTATCTCAGAAAAAATATTTTTTATTTTCATAAAATTTTGCAGAAGATAGAAAATTTAATTCTGAGTGTAACAGTACCAACCACACTTAAAACAAAGCTATAACGAATTATTTATGACCATTTAAAACAATTTTGGATTTAAAAAAAAACAAACAAACAAACAGGGCCTTACAGCCAAGCCAGCCATGTCAGCACCGAAAAACGGTGCGGTTTGGCTCAGAGCAGCGCACGGTACGTGCGTGGCAGCACGGATTAATGCGCGCATGGAAGACGCGGACATCGCGCGCGTGGCAGTGCGTGGAAGCATGTGGATAGCGCGCCTGGTGTGTGATGACACGTGGCAGCACGTGGGAAGCGCGCATGTCATGTGATGACGTGTGGCAGCGCGTGGCCGTCGCTGACTATGTCATCTGGTGTGTGCGGCTCACGCGCCGCATTCCAGGGTGTTTTTTGGTCCAATTTTGGTACTGCTGGACTCCATTTTCCAAAATAAAAAACATTTATGGTCCCAAAAATGACATTTAATGAACATAAATTATGAGGTGTATTACACTCTCTCTCTAATGAGAGTAGAAGTGTAGAAACCTACACTTCATCTTCCTCCTTAAGCCATCAAAATATAAAAAAACGAACCCAAATTAGGGTTTGATGTATCTCATCAACTGTAAATCCAAATCTAACAAATAATATATGGTTTCGAAGGTCTCGAAACAAGGATTTTAAATATATAAGATTTGCAGACTGAAATTAAAGCATGTAAAACCATCATGAATGTAAAGTTTCGAAAATATAAAATAGATCTCCATTTTTCTTGAAATCTAACCGTTGGATTTTCATGAAACTTTGCAGATATGTTCTACATTACATATACTACAACATATATAAATTTTAGGTCAATCGGAGATAGTTCAAAAAATTATTAATTTTCATGCATATGTCTTGTATATATTTGTATAAATTACACACATATTTTAATGCATAAAAATAAGCACGAAAATATCCATTAATGCTTTGATACCAATGTAAAGTAAATATAACACATCGGGTAAAATTATTAAGATCATACCTTAGGTGATAGAACCTGAAGCGAAGAATCTTGCGGATAAATCACGTGCTTTAAAATGTGCGAACAACGAATACCCAACAGTGGAGTGATACCACAATATAAGTATCACCCACACAAGTCACAGTGCAAAAAGCTTGATCGTTATTTTAATGGGAGAGAGTCAATATAGGAAAAATCATTCATTATTTGATTCACCCCATATCCCATATAAACTATCAGATATATAGGTTAAGTATATCATTTATCCATATCAGTTGATATGATAGATATAGATATCATGAGTGGGTTATCCAAATAAGTTTTGAATTCAAATTCAAACTTACATGGATAAGGTTCAAAAGGGTCATGGGTCATGCCACATGGGCGCCCAACTTCTAACAGTTACTAAACTGGTTTTCAACCCTTGAAAGGCGGATTCGCTTTGATCATCCCAATCAAACGGCACATTTTTCTGTGTCAACTATGTCAATGGTATGGCAAGTTTGGAGAAGTCTTTCACAAATCTTCTGTAATAGCCAACAAGTCCTAGAAAACTTCTAACTTCAGATAAATTTGTCAAGCTTGGCCAGTAGACAATAGCTTCAATCTTTTGTGGGTCAACGGATATGCCATCTTTGTTGATCACATGCCCCAGAAAGGTCACACTGTCAAGCCAGAATTCACTTTTGAAGAGTTTTACGTACATTTTCTTTTCCCTCAGAATCTGTAACACAGTTCTTAAATGGTTTTCATGATCTTCCCTGCTTTTGGAATATATCAAAATATTGTCAATAAATACGACAACAAACTCATCCAGATATGGTTTAAACACCCTGTTCTTTAGGTCTATGAGGGCGGCAGGTGCATTTGTTACTCCAAATGGCATTGCTAGGAATTCATAATCTCCATATCTAGTTCAAATGGCAGTTTTCTCTAGATCTTCTACCTTGACCTTTAATTGGTGATGTGTGGATCTAAGATCTATTTTGGAAAACACTTGTGCTCCTTGAAGTTGGTCAAATAGATCATCTATTCAGGGTAGAGGATATTTATTCTTGACAGTTACTTTGTTCAATTCTTGATAGGCAATGCATAACCTCAAAGACCCACCTTTCTTCTTAACAAACAGGACCGGAGCACCCCAAGGGAAAGTACTCGGACGGATAAATTTCTTATCTAACAGTTCTTGAAGTTGGATTTTCAATTCTTTCAGTTCTGAGGTTGACATTCTGTAAGTGGTTTTAGAAATAGGTTGTGTTCCAGGTACTACTTCAATAGTAAACTCAATTTCCCTATCAATTAGATCCCTGGGCAATTTATTTGGAAAGACATCCGGAAATTCATTAACTACAAGAATAGTTTCCACATTAGGGCTATCAGAATTCACATTTAAAACACTACACAAATAACCCATTCATCCCTTTCTCAGCAATTTGACGGCTTTCAAAGCAGAAATCATATAAAGAATTGAAACTATCCCATTCCCAGCAAACACAAATTTAGACATGCCAGGTAGTCAAAAAATGACAGATTTATTCACACAATCAATAGTAGCATGGTACTTAGTCAACCAATCCATACTCAATATACAATCAAAATGAGCAATGTCCAATGGCAGCAAATCAACATACAATAACACATCCCTAATCATGATGTCACATGTAGGATACACATAAGCACACATCATAGGACCCCTAGAAGGTGTAGATACATATAACAAATAATTCATAAGTTCTAGTGGCCTAGTCAATTTTTGAGAAAAAGCATGCGATATGAATGAATACGTAGAACCAGAGTCTATCAGCACATATGCATTTTGAGCACAAATAGGGAGTATACCTGACACCACAGATTCAGTGTTCTGGACGTCTCCTGGAACAAGTGCAAACACTCTGCCTTGCCTTAAGGTTTCTTTTCTCATATTAGCTCTCACATTTGCTCTTGGCACAGAAACAGATCCAGCTGAACTTGTTGTAGGATGTTTAGAATTTTGGGATATGAGCGGACAATCTTTTATCATGTGGCCAGTTTTGCCACACCGAAAGAAAGCACCTATTGATCGATAGCAAGCACCCTTGTGTTTTCTTCCACGTTCTGAGCAAATTGGATTATATCTACTACTTTGGCTTAAACTACTGGAGGATCCTGTATTTTGCTTCTTTGAAAATGACCAACCCTTTTTGAAATTGAATCTGGGTCTCTTGCCTCTCCATTCGGTTGTTGGAGCCTTAGTCTATTTCATTGCGGCTAAGTTGGCTTTGACCATTAAAGCTCTGTTAAGAACATCCACTTATTTGAGCGGTTTCAATACACCAACCCAATCAAATATATCTGGGTTCAAGCCCCTTTCAAACTTTCGAGCCTTCTTGCAATCGGTATCCACCATGTGTGGAGCAAACCGAGCTAATTCGGTAAACTTGGCTTCATACTCTGCTATTGACATATTGCCTTGCTTGAGTTCTTGAAATTCAAACACTTTCCTATCCTAAAAACATTGAGGGAAATATTTCTCATAGAAATCTCTTTGAATTGATTCCAGCTTAAAGTCCCATTAGTGTCTTGGGTAAGCATCCACCAACGTCGGGCTTCATCTTTCAAAGTATAGGTTGCCAACAAAACTTTTTGAACCTCGGAACATGGAAAAACTTCAAATAGTTTTTCAGTCTCTAGGATCCATGTCTCAGCCTTTAGTGGTTCAATACCACCCAGAAAAGTCGGTGGCTTCATCTTGTTAAATTTTTGAGTCAGATTAAGTATGTCATTGTTGACTGGCTCTACTTGGACTAGAGGGGGTGGAGGAGGCAAATGTTGTTGTCTTTGTTGTTGCATCATTGCTTCTGTCAAAGCCTCAAGCATTCGTTCCATTCGGCTCATTCGGGTCTCGGAAGACTTAGCAGTACCATCACTTCTTGGATTTTCCATTTGCTATAGGTAAACATAACACTAATAAACACAGGAAAATAATACTGTCCACAGTGTTCAATTTTAGTTCATTTCATTTCCATGTCAATGTATATTGGTTCAAATATGTTCAATTGATATCACACACTCACACATGCAGATGACATGTTGCTAATTCTTACGAGAACATCCTATAGCTCATATGGACTCGTGTGTGCAGTAGAACACGTGCTCTGATGCAACTCTGTCACGACCCAAACCGTTATAGGTTTAGTGCCATAATCGGCCAATAATCCTGGGATTGACAAAGGCCTTTGAATAGATTAAACAAAATACATGCGCTGGAGAAAGCAAATACAAACATGCAACGTCCATAGAGCTGTGTAGACAAACATGGGACATAAAATTTAAGACTTATATTTACAACATATGTGACACCATTAGAGTGTCAGTCTTACATCACCATAGGTATAGATACACCCAAAGAAACTGACCAAACAAACAAAAGAAAATAACTTAAACTTGCATCATGTTCACAAGACTCGAACACAAAACATTTAGGTATTGTTACACCTAGGCAAGGGCCACATGAACATAAGCCACGGTATTGTTACCGAGGACCGCGTGCATATTGGCCACAGTATTGTTATCCCAGGGCAAGGGCCAAGTGAACGAAGGATGCCACAAGTACATTTCAGAAAAATGGACATTCATTCATGATTCACAAAATAGCATTTATAAAGCAGATCATATCTTATCCTTCATAAACACTTATAATCAACATATCTTTACAAGGTTGTTACTCACAGATAGCTCCAATAGCAGAAGAGTCAAAGTAGTCAAATCAACGATCTATGGTGGCGTGACCTACAGAAACACATAATGGATACACATTGAAACACACGCTTGGAAAACACTTAACCCCTTTCTTTTCTATCTTAGTGTGTTTCTAATCCTTATCTTCATTATTGTGTCTTAATTAGGTCTTAGGAATGTCTAAGATGCAATGAGGATACCAAAATGTAACAAGAAACACTTAGTCAAATTTTCAAAGACAGGGCTGTCTGCTCGAGCGCAACATTGGTCGCTCGAGCGGTCAACAAAGTCTGTAAAAGTACTAGTTGCATGATTTTTCCGCTCGATGGTCGCTCAAGCGCAAGACTGAGTAAAAAGGGTCTCCGCTCGAGCGCAACTTCGGTCGCTCAAGCGGTTTGCAAAAGTTTGTAAAACTTCTGGGAGCTCTCATTTTACGCTTGAGCTCAATTTTGGTCATTCGAGCGGAAGGTCAAAAATAAGGGTGGCCACTCGAGCTAACCCCTAAACTCTGCAAAAGTACTAGGAGCTCGCGTTCTCCACTTGAAAACTAAGCTTGAAATGTAGAAAACATAACATGCATGGGTTGATATGAACTTCAACCTTCCAAAACATGATCAAACACGGTAAAATGGTATGAAACTTGATGAATTTCCAAAACCAAGCTATGATCAATGCATACATGTGAGAATTCTTCAAAATCACACTCCAAATGCAAGAGAATTTGCATGCATGTACGGTTATCTTCCTAACTCTTCTTCCTAAGCTCAATTCTTGGCTTAATTGTCTAACTCTCTTGAATTCATGCATTAAGTGCTACAACTACACAACTAAAGGAGTGAAGTCCTACCTCAAGCTTTGAATTCTCAAGTGTAAAAGCTTAATCTTCTCAAAGTTGAACAATTCCTTGATTATCCTCTAAAGTTGCCTCAATTCTCTAGCAAGTTTCCTTAGTTGAGCTCAATTCTTCCCCTCTCTGTCTCTCTCTCTCTCTCTCTCTCTCTCTCTCTCTCTCTCTCTCTCTCTCTCTCACGTTTTTTATGCTCAAAATGGTAAAGATGAGATGATTAAAGAATGTAGTACAAGCCTTATATAGGCTTGATTAGTATTAGTTAATTAAGTTGAGTTAAAGCTAATCCTTGGTATTATTTTATTCTAATTATTTGGTTCCAAATCGAAGTTCAATTTAACTTACCATAATGTTCTAAAAATTCCAAATAATACATAAATAAATCAAGTTAATTTCATGATCAGATGCCGATATGGCCTTCAATTCGCTGAACAGAATAGAAACATAGACAGATATTTCTATGATAGACAGATATAAATGCAAATAACATATAACACATGCAATGAACATAGAATTTCATCGTAATTACTTATTAGGCATATTTAATCATGGGTTTTAGGCTAATCACAGGTCGGGGTTGTTACAATAAAAAAAATAATAAAAAAAACAACACCTATCCGTTTAAAATCAATAAAGTAAAAAAAAAAAAATTCCATTAAATTTAAATAGATAAATTCCAAAATCAACGCACCAAAATGGCGGTTCACTCATCTTCAAACAATATTCCGTCAAACTGACTGCCCACGTCACTTCAAAATATCCCATCAATGACTCAAATTACCAATATATCCCCCATACGAAAGTCTAGCATGCATACTCTCCAAAGTGGGGTGATCGAATTACCTTTTCATGTGTATAACCCAATACAAAAACATGCTTTCTATACACTCTTAGACACTCTCTCTTCCTCTCTCTCTCTCTCTCTCTCTCTCTCTCATGTTTGCCTCTCTAGGTTGTCTTCGTCTTCGTATTTCTCTTCATGTTTCTTCAACTCCTTCATCATTATTCTTGTTAGTATTCGAAGCTCTACTTACACTTCCAAAAAATAGAGTTCTAGTCACAAAAAGATTGTCGCATTTCGCTCTTACACATTAGGGTTTTTTTTTTTTTTTTAATGATATAATAGGGTTTTAAAAATTCTTTACGAAGCTACTCATAAATATGCATTATTATTTTGAGGTTACCCACTACAATCTACATTACATGATTGTTTATAACAACACATATTTTATTTATAACAACATATAATCCAATTATTGAACGACTCAACTGTATTAGAACATATTTCACCATATCTCTGTCCCTCAAAGTAAGCATTAGTCCAATTTTGAAAACTAATAACACCAATAAATGCAACAGCAATCTCCCTACTATATAGTACAAAAATCTCCAACTTTTGTTTATACATATCCACCGTAAGCGCATATGTACAATCATGAAACTGCATCACTAAGCCTTTATGAAACTTTTTCATACAAGCAAATCCGGTGTATTTTTCTATCAGATTTTTCGTCAAATGATGCAAGCAAAAAGCATGGTATAGTGAGGAAAAACTATAGCCACTAGGAATGGCAACGGGCCGGGGCGGGGTCGGGGATCATACTCCTCGTCCCCGATCCTCGATGGTGAAAATTTCCCCGTCCCCAGCCCCGATCCCCAATGGGGAACCTATCACCAACCCCACCCCCGTCCCTAACGGGGATCGGGTTTGCCCGAACCCGAAAATTCCCCGGCCAAGAAAAAAAAAAACAGAGATTGAGATAGAGAAATCTATTTCATCTCATCATCATCAACATCAACAACAACAAATAGACAGATTATTTCAACAACTATAGTCTATATATCAAGAATAAAAATATATATATATATATATGCATATGTCAACATCATCGATCTGTCGGATATATAGACATCATCAAATATATATATGTATATATCAACAACAAGAATAAAAAAATCAACTATATATATATGTATATATCAACATCATCAACATCAAATAGTGGGGATCTGCTCAAATCTGTCGAAAAATGAGGCGACGGAGGAGGAGGAGGAAGTGACGAGATCTGCTCAGATCTGCCGGAGGAGGAAACGACGGAGAAGGAGGATGAGGCGATGGGATCTTTTCAGATCTGCCGGATGAGGAGGCAACGGAGGAGGAGGAGGAGGCGACGGGGCAAGGAGCGACCGAGCAGCGGAGTAGAAGAGGCCACCGAACGACGTAGGGATGGAGGCGAGAGAGTGCGAGATGTTAGACTCAGTGTCTCTAACCTGAAATAAGAAAAGAGAGTGAGAAAACATATATATACACTGTGGTAGAATGGTAATTTCACAATGGGGAAGTGGGTACGGGACCAGGGATGGGCCGGGTCCGGGGTTGTAAAACATATCACCGTCCCCGGCCCGAAAATGGCCGGGGATTTATTTTTAAATACCATCCCCGGCCCGTTGGGGGTATTTTTCGGGAAAAAACCGTTCCAATCGAGATCGAGAGGTCGGGTCCCCGTCGGACCGCTTTCAAATTGCCATCCCTAATAGCCACAGCATCCAATATTCCAGCATCCCTATCAAATATAAATGTAATTTTTCGAATTGGAACAATAATTGCCGACAATTGTTCCAAAACCAATCCCAACTGTCTAGAGTCTCTACATCCACAACAGCAAACACAAATGAAAAAAGTTCTTCATTTGCATCCTTTGAAGTTGCACACAACAGAGTACCTCTAAATCTATCCTTAAAAAATGATCCTTCAAGAAAAAGAATTGGCCTACAAAAATTAAAACCTTGAATACAAGCATTGAATGCCACAAACAGCCAACGAAAATTTAAACTTACTATCTGAATTTCTATTTTGCAACTCATTACCATATCAATCCAACTGATCAAAAGACACCTATGATCTCTAAATGCCAAAGACTTGGCTTTGTCAACACCAACCCATGCACGATCATACGTTATTGTTAACCTGTAATTGTCCTTGAAATCACGAACAACTTCTACAAGTCATTTTAAGGGATTCGAACGTACTATATCAGCAATCTCCCCTATAATCAAGTCTAATGAAATTCTACTATTACTGCTAGTACGATAAGCTACCCCACATGAGTGCAAAGACGTAAACTTTTTTATGAAAAAAAATTTATTTGCCTTTTTCTTTCACACCATGAATAAACCACTCACAACCAGTTTCCTCTTTCCATTTGCACCTAGTAGTTACCCTTTCTGTATCATTTTTCAAATGTTTGAAATCAAAACCCACCTCAATACAATATTTACGTAATGCATACCTATATTCATTTGCACTACCCTCAAACATCTGTCATACCTCTTTAATACAGTCAACCCCAGCAGATAACAAATACATATTTTTCTTGTGAGAATAATATCTTGACAAAAGGTCACACTTTTCATTTGAAATTTCATTGATTTTACAATTAACGATTACAAGTAAAGACCCAATACAATTATTAGACATTCCAACATCAATTTCCACAATTCTCAAACCCAATATCCAACCAAATTGAACATATTATTCACATCAACATCACTTTTAAGTAAACAACAACTATGGCCCGGAATGGAATATGAAACACAAACATAATCTAAATTTAAATCATTCCACCTGCCACAAATAGTAGCAAGCAAATGATTCAAAACCGATCACCAACCATATTAATCACAAGTATTTCATCACCATAATTGGACAGCAACATTACTTAGCTCTCCATTGTGATTCCCCTACACCAAAACAAAACAAAACAAAAACACAACATACATGAAAAAAAACCTAGCTGTTCAAACAAAACAAGAACCACAACTCCTTACAAAAATCTATCTATTCGCATAATAACAATCTATAATAAAAACCTATATCTGTAATAACAGCCTACCTACTTAAATAAATAAATAAAACACACATCAATAACTATCTGTTCAAACGCAACAAGAAACACAGTTCCTTACAAAAATTTATCTTTTCACATAATAACAATTTATAATAAAAACCTATCTATTTGAACGATAAAGATCTACAATAGCAACCTACTTGTTTAAATCATAAAAACACAAAACCTACATATATTTATTCAAAATACAACTAAAAACGATATATGCTCTTAAAATGACATCTATATGTTCAAATACAACTACAACCACAACTTTATTCAAAAAAAAAAAAAACTATCTTTGTGAAATAATAAGAATTTGTAATAACAAACTATATGTTTAAAAACCTATATGTTCCATCCTATCTGTAACACAAATTTCAAATAAAAACAAACATACATCATTTATATTAAAAACCTACATGTTCAAAGAATACAACAATACAACTACAACAAAGTATATGCTTTTAAAAAGACATCTATCTGTTTAAATAGCTATCTATTCAATCCTACAAACACATATAACACAAATCTAAAAACAAAAAAGAAAAAGAAAAAAAACAAATGGATCTAAAACTTAAAACACACATCAACAGCACAAATCTCTTCGCCAGAACAAATCATATCTGCTTAATTAAAAAAAATAACTTCTAATCAATCACAATGACAACTATACGAATAACAACCTATCTGTTCGAACAATTCAAACTAATACTTACAGAAAATATAATCACAAAAATCAAAACTTACAGGAAAATATTGAACTTTTTGAAGAAGATCAACTATTCGTCGAACAATATCTCTTGACAATCTCTCAGAATCAACTATTCGTTGAAGAAGATCTCTTACTCTCGACAATCTCTCGCACTCGACTATTTGTGCATAAAGATCTCTCACACTCTACAATTCCACAGTCTCATATAGAAACTTCCATAACAGAAAAAGGAAAAATCGGAAACAATATGTCCTCCAAAAAAAAAAAAAATACTTCTCAACAAGCTATTTCACAAAGTGTGAATTTCTCGCCAACAAAAATATCCACTGGACCTGTTGCCTCCCGCAATTGTTATATTGGATTTATCGACAATTTACTCTAAAATCAACTACTTCCATTAGTATATAATTTAGATAAAGTAATGAATGTTTCATTGCAAAGAATTTAATTCTTTTGTAATAAGATCAAATTATCCTCTTTCTTTTGAGTCAATTTTTTTAATTTTACTTTTTAGGTTTCTGTTTTATTTTATTTTATTTTTTATGTTTGGTTAAAAAAAACATTTTTTACTTATTATTATTATTATTTGCATTTTTAGTTCAAAAAATTATTGATTAAAATTGTATAATCTAACTTATTTACCTTTCAATGAATAATATAAAAAATATATATAAATATATATTAAAATAATAAAATTGATTTTCTGAAATCAGAGTGATATGTTAGAATTTTTAGACATAATTTTTTTTTTTTGTATAACAGAATTTGTAAACAAAAAATCTATACAGAGTGATATGTCTCATTTATAGTTATTCATTGGAAGTTAAAATGTCTATTACTTTGATTCATAATTGTAAGAATGTCATTGGCATATCATTAATCTTAAATGTTTGTATAAAAAATATTTTCCTTACTCTACCTCTCAAACAATCTGTGTATAATTTTCACTATTGAGTTAATAAAATTTTGTTTTGTTAATTTATATATGAATGCAAATCTTCTATTCCCTTTCAGTGCTTTTTTCCCTGCTCCATTAATTCTATTGGTAACTCTAATCATCAACTATCATCTCTATTGAACAGGATGCATAATCAAAAAGTTTTTGAGTTTGAAGTGAAATCTACTTCTCAAACATGGTGAATGCTTGATTTTCAAGATTGTCAAACTTCAAAATTATCAATTAATCATATTGAGCAAGGGCGTACTCCATTACATACTGCATAATTAATTTTGTTTTATTTATTTTTGGAAGTTCCGTTGGTTACATCTTCACGTTATGGTTGCTTTTATTTAGTAGATGCTTTTAGCATTAGATAATCAAAAAATTATTGTTATTATTATTATTATTATTGTTGTTGTTGTTGTTGTTGTTCAGTAAATATTTTTTATTGGTGATAGATCCACTTTTTGTAAAATAATTTAGTAAAAAGTCATTTTATTTATTTTGAAAGACATTTTGATTTTAATTTTACCCCTTAAGTATATGTTGATTTTTTTTATCTGTTGACTTTCGTTGACTATCTGTTCAAATTCATTTCCTATTTATTCAATTTTTTCCCTATCTGTTCAATTTTTTTACCCTATTTGTTTAATTTTTTGATCTTTTCAACTTATATTTCCCTTATCTGTACAAATAAAATCTATTTGTGGAAATTTATCTGTTTAAAAAAATTTATCTATTTAAACTACCTGTTAAGTTTTTTATCTGTTCAAATTTTTTTTATCTGTTCATTTAAGTTGCGCAAAACGCCCAACATACGGAAAAAGAGTGTTCATTTAGTAATTCAATTGTTTTTGTCAAAAATAACAAGAACAATAAAAAATAAATAGAATATTTTTTTTCTATCTAGTTCTCTCTATTTGTTTCAAAAATTGAACAAAATTTGATTATCGCAACCTATCTGAGATCTCAAATTTGAAACTAGATTCTCTGAAAAATCTCTCAAATAAAACAAAAAGAATACAAGAGTACCTATACCTAGAGAGGTAGATATAATACTACCAAACCTCACAAGTTAGATCGAAGTAAGGTTAAAAGTAAGCAATCTACATCAGGCTAAGATATGACAAAAGGTATAGCCAAGATTGCTTAAGATCAATGTATAATGCTTATTACGAATGCGAGCAATATCTATTTGTTGGATCAATCTTCTGTGTATGAGAAAATAATGTGAAACAAATCAAACAAATAAAAATAAATTGCTTACAGAATTTATTTACCGAAACGAATAAGTACAAAAACAAATGATCAAATCGAGTGTGTGACACTCTGTTCTTAAGACAAATTCGCTCCACTCTGGTACTTACGGATAAATGACGTTTATCTCCCAGTATACAATGATCATACACAGATTATAATAGCACTCCAAACAATCTATACAGCGAACCAAAACCTGTGATCTACACACTTAGAAATTTTCCAAAAAACTAATATGAAGAATATTAATACGAGAGAGCAAAACGAAAGAAAGATAGAATTTTTCTGATGAGAAAATTTACAGGAATGATTTTGTATGTATAGGCAAACTGGTGACCCCTTGGAAGGGCCAAACAGGTAGGTTTCAAACTGATCAGGTCTGGGAAAGAAATTGAACATGTTCAATGCAAACTATTAAAAACAATTTGAAAAATCTTTTTGAATTTGCTGGAAATTGAACCGGAGAAGGCACTGTTTGGACAGAAAATTGAATTCAAATTTGGCGCAAAATTTAAATTAATTTCATTCAGAAATTTAAATAATTTTTCCACAAGAATTTGAAAAAATTCAAATAAATTGTCCAAAAAATTAATGTTAGGACCCAACCTACAACCCGCACCCGATTCGGCTCGGCTGACCGGTCGGACGGACGGCAACGGCGGTGGCGCACACGCGTGTGTGGTGGTTTGAGCCAAAGCCCACTTTGTCCATAACTCCTCCCTTCTACAAACTTGAGGTGCCTCGTGGGGCCCAATCCAAGTTTGTCTACCTATAGCTTATATACATATACAAGTTCTCTTAAAGTTTCAATGTGAGACAACCATTTTAAGGTTACCTACATTTGACTCTTTAATTTTCCATTCCATGTCAACTTCTCATTCACTCATAAATGGTTTTGACGAACTGTTTGAACCGTGTGACTTGCTATACGGTAAGGAACACGTCACCTCTTTGGACCCACCTCAAAAGACGTTTGGACCCCACTTAAATTTGGGCCCAAAGTTGGCCCAAAATAAGCCTATAAAAATCATAATTTCCAATAATCCCCCACATGAATAGAATTTGACCAAGAGAAAATGCAACAACATGATCTTATTACTAAGAGTACAAAAATCGGTGATATTCTACAAATGATAGGCAGCTTTTGGCTTTGAACCATCCATTGTGAGACACTATCGGATTTACTAGCTAACTAGTGAATATGATGTCTTGAACTGTTCAGCCATTTGTGTAAACCAAGACAATAGAACTCACACAGTATATTACCAGACAAAGTTTAGTTCTCATTATTGTGTTCATTTTGGCCTTAAACAACCTGGCCTTTCATGAGTACTTTAGAGAATTGTAGCCCTTCACAAATGTCATAGAACTGGCCCAGTTCACATTCATATAAGTGATTCTTATGAAGAGTATCCTATCATACTCTGCTAGGTATTCCTAGATATAAAAATCATTAAAAATATTACTTAACCTAAAACGCTACAGACATCACTATTTCATCATAGAAATACGTAAGAGTTTGACTCCCTAGTGATCCTTATGAGTCATACACAACTTGGTTGTCCCTTTGAACCTAGATCTTGGGATCTCCAGTCAACTAGGTTGTGTTGCCATTGTGGTAACTCTTTATTTAATAAGCTTAAGTCTCATTTCCCCTCAATGAATTCTCAACTAACTCTCTTGCTAACCATTTGGCTCATGAATCTGCTTTGTTGCCTTTAGACTTCACATATTCAATGGAAATAACTTTATTAGATAGTAGTTGTCTCACGGTGTTATGTCGACGATCAATGTGTCGTGACTTACCATTATACAGATGACTATGTGCTCTACTAATTGCTGATTGACTATCACAATGTATGCATATAGTAGGCACCGATTTTGGCCACATTGGAATATCTTCAAGGAAGTGGCGAAGCCATTCTCCTTCTTTCCCCAGCTTTATCTAAAGTTATATATTCTGATTCTATAGTAGACCTAGCAATTAATGCAAGTCTATTGGGAAGATTTCCAAGATCCAGCCGCCCCACCAAGAGTAAAGACATACCTATTGGTAGATTTTGAGTCTCTAGTATCCGATATCTAGTTTGCATTACGGTATCCTTCAAGTACTGCTGGATATCTAGTACAATTTAGCCTAATATTACGAGTAAATCGGAGTTATCTTAGAACTCTTGTAATTGCTTTCTAGTGTTTTACTCCTAGATTACTCGTATGTCTACTTAATTTACTTACTGCATAAGCTATATCCGAGCGAGTGCAGTTCATCAAGTACATTAAGCTTCCAATAATTTGGGCATACTCTAATTGAGAAATACTTTCCTGTACATTTTTAGAAAGAAACAAATTAACATCCACAGGTGTTCTGGCAAGATGATCATCATCTTTGCTGAATTTGTCAAGTATTTTCTCAGTGTAATGTGATTGTGACAAAACATATCCTTCTGATGTTTTGTTAATTTTCATACCAAGAATTACATCAGCAATCCCCATGTCCTTCATATTAAAATATTTATTCAACATTTTCTTGGTAGCTTTAATCATGTCATTATTACTACATATGATGAACATATCATCCACATAAAGACATACTGTAATATAGCCTTTGTTTGTGTTTTTAATATAAACACATTTGTCACATTCATTCATTTTAAATCTATTTAACATTATTGCATTGTCAAATTTCTCTTGCCATTGCTTTGGTGCTTGTTTTAAACCATATAATGATTTAACCAATTTACACACTTTCTTTTCTTTTCTTGGAACATAAAATCTTTCTGGTTGTTCTATGTAAATTTCTTTATTTAACTCACCATTTAAGAAAGTTGTTTTCACATCCATTTGACGAATTTCTAGACTGTACAAAGATGCAATGACAATTAGCATTCTAATGAATGTTATTCTAGTAATTGGTGAGTATGTGTCAAAGTAATCAAGACCTTCTTTTTGTCTATATCCTTTAATCACAAGTCTTGCCTTGTATTTGTCAATTAATCCATCTGCTTTCATTTTTCTCTTGAAAATTCACTTATACCCAAGAGGTTTACAATCTTGTGGCAAATCCACAAATTCCCAAGTGTGATTTTGCAAGATGGATTCAACTTTGCTATTTGCAGTCTCTTTCCATAAAGGAGCCTTAGGACTAGACATAGCTTCTTTGAAAGTTAAAAGCTCATTTTCTAACAAATAAGTTAGAAAATCTGGACCAAAACATTTTGAGGTTCTAGCACATTTACAATGCCTAAGTTCCTCTTCCTCATTTTGATATATCTCTTGCTCGTGTTCTTGATCTTGTTCTTGATCATAACTAGTAATAGCATCATAAAATCTTTTATTAGTACTAGTCTCTTGTCCAGTCTTATTTGGAAATATATGTTCAAAGAATGATGCATTCCGCGATTCAATAATAGTATTTACATGCATTTCAGAATGTTTTAACTTATGAATAAAAAACCGATATGAACTACTATTGTTGGCATAACCAATGAATATGCAATCAATAGTTTTAGGACTTATCTTAGTCTTTTTAGGATTAGGAATAGCCACTTTAGCCAAACACCCCCACACTTTTAAGTATTTGTAGGATGGTATTCTCTCATGCCACATTTCATAAGGTATTTGATTCACTTTCTTTCGGGATACATTATTAAAAATATAATTAGTAGAAAGTATTGCTTCCCTCCCACAAGTTTTGAGGTAATCCAAAACTTATGAACATGGCATTCATCATTTCTTTTAAAGTCCTATTTTTCCTTTCAACAATTCCATTTTGCTAAGGTGAGTAAGGAGCGGTGGTTTGTTGAATTATTCTATGTTTTTTACAAAACTCACTAAAAGGTGATTCATATTCACCACATCTATCATTTCTTAGTTTTTTAATTTTCTTACCAAGTTGATTTTCAACTTCATTCTTATATTGAATGAAAGTTTCCAAAGCTTCATCTTTGGTTCGAATTAAATAAACATAACTATATCTAGTATAGTCATCTATAAATTTGATAAAATATTTTTTTCCACCTCTAGTTTGAATTAATTTAAAATCACAAATACCATTATAAATTAATTCAAGTGGTTCCGTACTTCTTTCAATTGTATGAAAAGGAGTTTTGATTAATTTTGCCTTAACACAAATTTCACATTTATGATTTGGATCAATTTCAAATTTATGCAAACATTTCACGTTAATTAATCTACGTAAAGATCCATAATTAACATGCCCTAGTCTACCATGCCACAAATTTAAAGAATCAAGCAAGTAAGAAGAAGATGTATTTTTATTAATAACAGAGGGTGCAACAGTTATTATATTTATTTTGAAAAAAGCCATCAGACATGTAACATTTCTCTATATACATCCGTTTTTGGTAAGTACAAATTTATCACTTTCAAAAACTAGGCTAAATCCATTTTTACTCAATAGAGATCTGGAAACAAGATTCTTGCGAATGTCCGGTACATGCAGCACATTATTGAAAGTGAGTTCATTTCCAGATGCCATCTTCAGAATATTCTTTCCTTGTCCTTCAACTTTAGAAGTCGAGAAGTTGCCCATAAAAGTTGTCTGCCGTTGTCCACCACAGAATAAGATGTGAACCAAATAATCTGTACGGTGAACCAAAACCTATGATCTACACTCTCAGAAATTTTCCAAAAAACTAATATGATGAATATCAATGCAAGAGAGAAAATTGGAAGAAAGATAGAATTTTTCTGATGAGAAAATTTGCTGGAATGATTCTGTATTTATAGGCAAACTGGTGACCCTTTGAAAGAGCTGAACAGGTAGGTTTCAACCTGAATAAGTATGGTTTCAAACTGAACCGGTATGGTTTTAAAGTAAACAGGTTTGGGAAAGAAATTGAACCTGTTCGGTGCAAACTATTAAAAACAGTTTGAAAAATCTATTTGAACTTGTTGGAAATTAGACCAGATGAGGTACTGTTCGGACAGAAAATTGAATTCAAATTTGGTACAAAATTTAAATTAATTTCATTCAGAAATTTAAATAATTTTTTCGCAAGAATTTGAAAAGATTCAAATAAAATTTTTTCCAAAAAATTAATGTTAGGACCCAACCCACAACTCGCACCCAGCCCAACTCGGCCGGCCGGTTGGACGGACGGCGACAGCTTAAGCCAAAGCCCACTTTGTCCATAACTCCTTATTTCCACAAACTTGGGGTGCCCCTTGAGGCTCAATCCAAGTTTGTCTACCTAACACTTATATACACACAAGCTCTCTTAAAGTTTCAATGTGGGACAACCATTTTAAGGTAACCCAAATTTGACTATTTAATTTCCCATTCCACAAATCCGAAAATGACGTCAACTTCCCATTCACTCATAAATGGTTTTGATGAACCGTTTGTACCTCGTGACTTGTCATGTGGCAAAGAACACGTCACTGCTTTGGACCCACCCGAAACGATGTGTGGGCCCCACTGAAATTTGGGCTCAAAGTTGGCCCAAAATAAGCCTATAAAAACCATAATTTCCAACACTATTTTCTTCACTTCACCTCTTGCTCTATAATCAATTCCTTCGCCCATGATAAACACATGCAGAAATCATATCCAAACAAGGCAAAGAAATCCAAAAGTTAATAGAAAATAACTAAATACGATCTGTATAAATAAACACACACACACACATAGAAATAACCACAAATCTCAGATCTGAGATTTGTGTCGATAGGGAAAGAGTCACATGCTTCATTAGGAACGCTCTCACGCTCTACAACTACACAGATTTGAGGTGATTTCAGCAGTGATGAAGGATCTAGATTTAAAGGGAGAGAGAGAGAGAGAGAGAGAGAGAGCCCAAATAGTGGCCAAATCTGGCAAGATCCGGCCAGATTCCAGTGTCGAGGACTCTAATGATGACGTCGTTGGCATAATTAGAGTTAAGCTAGAGGCTAAAGGAATCGGTGAGGCTGAGAAAGCGAGGGGTATGAGTGAGGTGGATGTGGTGGAGACAGTCAAGGAGGACGGAGACAATGCTAAGGATGCGATGGAGGTCAACAGCTTGGGAGGCGATGAGGCGGTTAGAGAAACTGGTGGTAGTGGAGTCGGAGATGAAGAAAGAGGAGATGAGATGAGAGATTGTTAGAAATGAAAAGAGAGAGAGAGAGAGAGAGAGAGAGAGAGAGAGAGAGAGAATATAGATAGCAATTTGAACCCGGCCCGACGGGGGACCCTGCCCCCCGATCCCGATTAGAATGGTTTTTCTTCAAAAAATACCCTCGATAGGTCGGAAATGGTATTCGAAAATGAATCCCTGACAATATTCAGGCCGGGGTTGGTGATACGTTCCCCAGCCCCGTTCCAGTCCCTGTCCTCGTTTTCCTAGAACTAAAATTACTATTATATCCCTCTATATATATCAAACCCTAAAATTACTATTATACATGTCTCTCTCTCTCTCTCTCTCTCTCTTTTTATCCCCTTTATCTCTCTTCTCCTCATCTTTTTTCTATTATATCATCTCCATTAACTACCTCGTTGATGGCGATTTAGTCTCCTATAGCGATCTTCTTCTCCTCCTTTTCTCTCTTTTCCATCGCCTCCGCGTATTGCCTTAACTTCGACAACAATGATCTCTCTCACCACCAACCGAACCTTTATCGTCGAAACTGCTCAACTGCAAGATCCAGATCCACCACCACCACTGGCCGTGAGATCTAAAATTTTGAAGATCTGATCTAAAGTTTCAACAATGATCTGTGTGTGTGTGTGTGTGTGTGTGTGTGTGTGTGATCTGATCTGTGAGAACAACTCAATATATATATATATATTGTAAAGGTTTGCATAACAACTTTTTTTTGTTAAGGCTTTCTCAGATCTAATTTTTTTTTATTTTTTAGGGTCTTCTTATCTGATAGATTCATATGTGTGTGTGTGTGTGTATAATGAACAAACCTTTAGTTATTGTTGATGAATAGTTCTACCACTGATTTACACATATATTTGTGTGCATAACAATTTGAGATTTTTTTTTTTTAAGTTGTTCATCATTGTTGTTGATGATGATTGTTGATAATGATGATGGTGATGAAACATACCGAAAACAGATTAAATTTATTTGTTGTTCTTGTGTTGAGCAAAATTCAAGAAAAAAAAAAAAAAAAAAAAGGTCGGGGAAAACCAATTCCCGTTAGGGGGCGAGGGCGGGGGCAGGGAGGTGATGGGTTCTCCGCCGGGGATTGGGAGCGGGGACGGGAATTTTTTTATCTTCGGAGATCGGAGACGAAGAGTGTAATCCCTGATCTCACGTCGGCTCATTGCCATTCTTAAGAGAGAAGAGTGAGGTTTGAAATTTTTTTTATTTTTTATTTTTTATAACCATATAATACATACATATATACAAAGTGATAGTTTAGTTATTTTACAAGAACTTGTTCTTATGGACAAAATAATTTAAACTGTGGACATTTGAATAAAAAAATTTAAAATTAAATTTATTGACCAAATACTCATATTATTAATATTATTATTATTTTGAAGTTTCATTTTTTTACATCTTCACGTTATGGTTACTTTTATTATGTAGATGCTTTGGAATTTCGGCAATTTAGGTGTTTTTTTTTTTCTCACCCTCCGTATTTTCGGAAAAATGTTTTTTTATATTTTCTGGTGCTTTGTACAATAGAAAATGAAAGTTAATTGAAAATATTTTTCATGATTAACAAAAAACAAGCCTATATAGGCAAAAAATATTTTTCACTTTTAAAAAGCGAAAAACATTTTTCAAATTAAAATGTTACTAATGTCACCACACTCCACCGCCACTCTCACTTCTACTAGCACACCACCATCGCCACGGCCACTTCATTGTCACCACCGCCCCACTACCATGCCACCACCTCCACTTTCGTTTCACCACCACCACCACCACCACCAAACATAAAAAATATTTTCTTTGAAAAACATTTTTTCGTAAAAAAAGTTTCTCATTTGAAAATATTTTTCGCTCAAACGGAGCATACCTATTCCATATATCTTCTTCCTCAACTTCCTTGGTTACCGTAGAAAGATTCATTAGCAGTAGTTGTGTTGCGAGCGAGTATTGATTCACCTTCTTGCTTCTTTCCTCCTATTTCTTTTGTTGCTTGTTTGTTCCTTTTTTAGACCTTTCACTAGCAAGCTTTTTACTAGTTACTGTAGAAGTTTGAGAATAGTGAATGGCGCGTTAAGATATTTCATTTTATTTGAGGCCATCATGCTAATAAAGAAAAGCAATATCGTTCTGCGCCACTTTCTGTCTGGTCCAAAAATGACAACCCAACTATAAAACGACACATGACATGGGTGCTGTGGGTGGTGAGTGACTCTAGTAAGGCCAAGTTTGGGAAGCTGTCAAAACGTTAAAAAGTTACTCAAAAAGTTAAAAATTTATCACTATTCATCAAAAGTAAAAAATTACAGTTACACAACTCACAATCCTAATTTTTCCTTATACACTAATTTATATAATTTTTTAATACACACTTTTTCATAAAAAGTTAAAAAGTTAACCCAAACAACCATATTTTTTTCTTCAACTTTTTAGTCTAAAAAGATAAAAAGTGCACTTATTTATGACACCACAAACAACCCCATGTAGTCAAGCTGTTGTGTAATTTGACCTAATTATAAGGAGACATGGTTATAAAGATCACATCATTCTCCCTATTAATTAGGAGAGTGATTATTTGTTATTAGCACATCATCTATTTTTTTAAATCTTTTATTTCTTTGAATTCTTACTTATAAATTTTGAAACACTTAAAATTTCTTTTCTCTCTCTAAATAATACTAAAATTATTCTTGTAAAAATATTTTACTCATTCAATTGAATGCACACTCCCCACCCTCCAAAAAAATCTCTCCTCCAAAAATCCTGACCAAACTCACGAAGAAGAAGAAGAGCCAAGTGTGATTACTGCTCTCTCTCTCTCTCTCTGCCACCTCATCCTTTTCTTCGGTGATTAATGTTCGATTATCGGTTCTCGAACAAATAAACAATGTTCGGACTCATGTTTATGAATTTCGGTCATATGTTCAGGAGTTCAGTCCAGAAAAAATGACTAACAAATTTTATTATTTTGGTCATTGTTTTTAAGAAACTTACTCTTACAAAGCCAATCTTCTATGAGCTAAGAACACCATCAAACTTATGAACTTTCTCTGAACTTTTATTGTTGTATTCCTCTCGTCTCATGGAGTTGTGGTTGCCGAAAAAATTTCTACTCATTATCATTAGAGAGAAGTGTGGGTAATCAAATGGTTGCTACCGTTATTGCCGAAATATTATCGCCAAGAGATTTTCAATATTTTGAAGGTAGGTAAGTGTTGAAGATATTTGGGGAAGATGGATGAGTGGTGATGGATGTGAGTACTCTCATAAATCTTAATTCATAATGTAGCGGTGTGTGAGTTTAATTGTGAGATAAGATGTCATAAAATTAATGATGTCATTTTTAGTAATTTTATTTAAAATTATTGTTGTAATAAAAATAAACTTAAAATTGAAGAGTATAAAATAATTTATAAAGTACTAACAGCAACACACATTCTTAATACATCATAACGAAGGACAAGCATTCCCATTTTTGAAATATTTGGACAACTGCGCTGTTAAGGGACAAGTGGCACTACAAGAGGCGTTCTAGCAAAACAATAACCAAAAGCAGTTGACGAAAATGAAGAGGTGTACCCAAATGGTTCGGAAGTAAAGCAACTATACAAAAGCCAATTCAAGATGAGAAAAGGTCCCAACCAATCACTCAACAACTCACAGGCAAACATGGCCAAATTTAACTCAAGACTCGGTGTCTTCAATCTTAGATCGCCAATAGCTTCATTAGTTTACTGGAATTTTACTTCTCATTTCCAAGTTAGCTTAGTTATTCCCCAAATTATTGTATTTCAATGTGTTTGAGTGCAACAAAGTTCTTGTCTTTTCCTATACGTGTTGTGTTCATACTCGCTGTGCTCTCTTTCTTCTTCAAACGCCTAGGAGATTTGAAGTCGATCTTCATTGAGCCAACAAAAGAACTAGAAGGTTTTTCATCCCTTGAACCTCGCACATTCTAGTCGGCAGATTTTCACCCTTTGACAATACTTTGACACGTTCTAGTCGGAAGATTTTCACCCTTTGACAATACTTTGACACGTGATATGATAATTCTAGATAATTTTTGAATAATTAACTCTGAATTTATAGTATTACTGAACATATTTTGTGACGATGAGATGACTCAATTAGGGTATGAATTAAGGATTTTACTTCTAAAATTGTCAGCTTTTACGTCTCGAAACCAGACAAACCCACAAAAAGATAAATGCACTATACAATGCCAAAAGCAACATTGTATAGCAAATAAGAAGACATCAATCACAATGAGAAATTTGTCATTGTGATTTCAAAATTTAAAGAATGTAACAAGTACAGAGTATATAAAGGGTTCCATCACCCAAATGTTTATCATACAGGGCACAGGCTTTCTACATTTATGTAGAGGTATATATAAGTCATTTGAATTTATTACAAGTCATTTGAATTTATTCTAGTATTATATTAGGAGCCATAATACAGAAGAGGTGTAGAGCCAGTCGGCTACCAAACTGGCAAGTCAATCAAATACACATATTAGGAAAAAAGAAAAAAATAAAATAAAAATGAAAAAGATTAAGGAAAGAAAAGAAAAGCTTTACACCATCCGACAAAGAGAGATGTTGCATAGCTCCTTGGCCTATAGCCACTATCATCTGTTCTGAAATCCTAGTTTCTTTTTCCTTCACATACAAATATGGATCTTTTCGACATTGAAATATACAACTCGAATTGTTTATAAAGCTCAAGTTGTAATTTTAAGGCCCTCGGTACTTGCGGAAGCAGAGACAACCTTGATTCTGATCAAGAGGAATCATTCCTCCGCCTTTTGACGTGTCAATGGCCTCTAACATGGAGACGACCTCGTCCATCTCTGGCCTTTTGTCAGGGTTTGCATCCCAGCACCGTTTCATTACGTTTGCCAGAGAACCCGGACAACACCTTGGTATCTCTGGTCTCAGATTCTATGCATTACATTCTAATGATTATCTAGATGGACAATAAAAATATAAAATTTTTACGCATTAAAATTAAGTCAAAATGGTTGAATTAGGAAGCCATACCTGGCGGACCACAGCTGAAGTCACTTCCGAGAAACTAAGGTCTGGGTATGGCATGTCGCAGCAATACATCTCCCACAAACAGATGCCAAAACTGTACACATCGCATTTCCTATTGTAGGGGTTGCCATTGAGAACCTGTAATTTTCACACAGCTAACCACTTGGTGGACAATTTAAGTGTCATAGAAATGCCTATCGTTCTTTCCTTATTTGTTTTTTTATTTTTTTCATTTTTGTGAACATTTAAAATTTAAATAGTGGTTATAGTTTATTCATTTCTTTCCTTATTTATGAACATTTAAACTTAAATAATAAAAAATAAAAGTTTTAGAGGCAGTGGCTTATAACAGTGGTTTTATAAGCCCTTTTTAAAAAATAGTTTGAGTCCTTCTAAGGGCTTGAGAAGTCAAAATAGGCCAACCACCGTACTAGATAAAACAAGGTTTATGTTGTACGATTTTGATTATGCGCGGAGAGGGGACTTCACTTCATCCAACTATTAAATCCACATGTCAACACACATGCATCATCTCCTAAAAAAACATTTTTTTTTTTTGTTTTGGACAATTTATGCATAATGAAAATCGTGAGGAACTGCCACGAGCTAGAACTTAGGGCTGTGTTTGGATCATAAATTTAGATAGAGATTTGGAAAGAAAGAAAAAAGATAAGATAAGAGAAGAGAAATGTGAATAAAATATAAGCTAATTTTTTTTCTCTATTTTCCTCTCGTTATGTTTCCCTTTCAAAATCTCTACCTAAATCCATAATCCAAGCACAGCCTAAGTGTAGTTTTCGAGTATCATTTCTACTAAAAAAGAATGGCTCTATACCTCAGGAGCCATGTAACCAAGAGTCCCGGTTTCCCCAGTCATGTCACTAGGATTTGAGGCCTCAACTCGAGCAACTCCAAAATCAGCAATTTTTACCGTGCGAGTCTTGTCTAATAGCATATTCTCTGTCTTTACATCTCTGTGAACAATCTTCTGTGAGTGGAGGTAACTCAGCCTACAAAATTAAAACAGGTTGGCTTTCTTAGAACTTAGCTACACAAAATCACAGGTTACATGTCACTATTGAACCTTCAGACATTCAACATGATACAGAAATTAAATATCATAATAAGAAAAGAGAACACATATACAGTTACCCTCTTGAAAGATCCAGTGCCATCTGTACAACTACTTTGAAAGCTAGCTTCCTTCTCCGGTTCTTTATTAGGTAAGATTTCAAGGCACCCCCCGGAAGATATTCCACAACAACACAACAGATATTACTTGGCATGCCAATTTGACCGTTTTCCGTTTGTATGTTCAGCCCTGAAGCGCCCATTGTTGCCCCTATAAACTGCAAATGGGATTAGGCAAAAATTGTTAGTACCTGTATCCCACAACTATAAAAAAAAGAGTAGTTTCGAATAGCATTTATTAATATCACTGAAGACATTGTTGAAATCCTTTTACAATAAGGTTTTATTGGAAAGGTGAGAAAACATCAAGAAAGCAAGAAATAATTTTTCGGTTTCCAACCTAGCAACTTAGAATGAATAGGAAAAGGCCTTATAGTAAAAATATTTTAAATTTAAAACGGATCAGTCTACCGGGTATCTAAAAGTGGCAATGGCATACAGCATGACAATAACGTATAAGCTAGGTATCATACCAGCATGCAGTGTTTTACGAAGACTGTATTTCTTGGAATTAAATGGCCATATAAATGATGAAGGCTTTATAATATCCAAGCTGTCGTCTACTTCTTATAGACATTTGATTAACAGTGTCAACAATCAATTTTCTTTTAAGAAGTGAAAATTATCATGTTTTAACTCCAATTTTTATGCACAATTTAACAATAAAATAAGGAACTCAGACATATCCTTTGTGCTGCATAAACTCTGAACTTTTCACTATGGAAGTTAGACAGAGTTAATGATATTCAAAACGAAAAATTCAAAGAAAGAGAAGGAATGCAACTGGTCTGTGGAAATCAATGGAAGAGAAGTAACAAGCATGAAATGAAAGTAAGAAGGATACACAAGATGAAAATCATGCTTCCTTAATGCAGAATGAGATGACAAGACTGAATAAAGAACAGAGAGTGAAGCTGATAAAGTGGTAGCTGGAAAGATAATAACCATAAGATATCCCACTATTTTTGAGAAAAGTTCAAACCTTAGATATGAAGATGCTGATAAGAGGTGAAACCATTATAATCACTGAAAATTTAAGGGCCACCAAGATGACATGAAAGAGAAAGCATTAGCTAAGCACAAAAATCGTGAAGTAACAAAAACCAGGCAGAAGTGAATCCTAAAGTCATAATGTACAAACTAAACAATGATGAAGAAGTTTTCTACTGTACGCAAGTGTTTAGGCTTTTTCTACATGAACATAACTTAAAAGTTTTAAAAGTAGTCAAGCAGCACTGTTAGGTACCCAGAAACAAGCATTGGATGGCTGAGATTCATTTCAAGTGTGGATCCCATTATATAGAATTGAATCGAGACCACACATCAATATTTTTGGATAACTTTCTGGACATATTTTCTGATTTTATATATTGTCTTGTAGTCAAACATACTAAAACCATAAAGAAAAGCCTGAAAATCAAATTCCTGCATAACAAGGCATAGGGAAAAGCACATTGCATCTCGCATATTTCCCTTATAGATGTGCTAGCTTAAATTCAGAAAATGTCAAATAAATACAAGGAATATCATATAACCCGAAATTGAATGATACCACAATATCTGGTATAATATTTCGTATCATGAAATGATTCTTTAGCATTTTAGGCATCATCTAGATTTATCTATCTAGTTCACTAAGCACAAGCTGAAAACAAGAGAAATTCGGGATTGAACAGAAAAGACAGGATGTTCTTATTTGCTATCATAAAAATAAACCTCCATATTACAAAAGCAACTTCAGCATTAATATACCAAATAAATAAGTCATTGAATGATTATCCAGTTTTTTACTTGATCACAAGTTTACATTAACTACCACAATTCAGAAACTCATCATGATTAAGTTGAATCATCAAAAGCATCATCCTAATTGGTATTGTCCCACTCAAACAAACATTCACAGGGAACCCACAAAGTCCTTGTGAACAATTGAAATCCAGAGAGAGGCCAATTAACTATCTTTCCACAAGAATTGTAAGCGTAAGCTTTGTGCACTGGGTACAACTTTTTTAGAAAGACCACTTTACCAAAGAGATCAAACCAAACTCTTGAATATATCTACAAGTAGTCCTCAAAGATTTAAGCTTAGCAGATACCAAGCACCAGAAACAGTCCAAGTTATTGGACTTGCTAAATGATTTGAAGTAGCACCTAAGCAACCTAAGAACTATATGGTGTAAAGCTCTTTCCAGAAGGTGTAAAGCAGGGCCTAATTAGGGAAACAGAAGCAAAAATCATGTCAAACTTCAAGAATTTACAACCCCCAAAATGACGGATGTACACTACGATGTAAAATATATCAAATGAATAGAAAAGCCCTCCTGTGTTACGAGAAAAACTCATAGAAGTCCAATCAGAGACACTCAAATGAGGGTAAATTCTTGAAGACACGTAGCATTTGAGAGGACCAAAAAAAAAATTCGTACTCATACAGTCGTACCCCTCCCAAAAAATAATAAATAAACAAATAAAGGAAAAGAAGATTAATTACTTTTCTAACATTTTTGTGCAAAATCCTGCAGATGACCCTAAATTTAGGTGGTTATTGCTTTGGAATGTGATACCACCTGAAGCTGAGTCATACAAAAAGAATTACCAACTGAGAGAATCGATTGTTTGCAAGCTAGTCTACTCCCATGATCCCATATAAAAGTAGCCATATAACACAATTTTATGCCAAAACATTTCAAGAAATGTCACAATGGCTGACTTGCTTTCTAAGTCAGATATAACAAACAACTTGCTTTCAAATGAATAAAACCCATATGTATTTGCCAACAATCTATATATGGAAGAAGCCAAAAGGTCTAAGATTAGAAAGTGACCTTAGTTACATTAGGATGATCAAGCTTATGCCATACTGCAACTTCCTGTGTAAAAGCTGCCCTCAGTGATGCTATTTCAGCGTCTGTCCGGTGCCCCTCTTCTCCCCAGTCTAGCAGCTTAACTGTGAATTAGTAAAGGGATAGAAAACAATAATGATTGTATCAGCAAATGCAATTATTTACAAAAAAAAAATAAAAAACATTTAGCCCGATTATAGTTCAAACAGTTGCAAGACGAATTTTGTAAAATAAAAAAAGATTAAAAAAGAAAAAAGAAAAAAGCAAAAAAAAAAAGAAAAAACGAATGAAGCTGACTTTGTTTGGATAGGAATCAAGATTTTGTGATTATGACGACGACGACACTGATGATGATGATGACGACTAATACCCACAAAAACAGCAACAGCAAGTTGTGATCCTAATTTCTAGCTACTTGCTGACATTAATTAATGTTTTCCTTACTTTATATTATTATTATAATTGAACACTATGATCACATGAAAGTTCAACAATACAGCATCCCCTAAGTTATTGCAGTTATTCAAACCAAACCCGTGCCGGAAGTCACGGATTCCATAAGAGTACATTTAAAGTCGTCATTCAGCAACTCCCCTTATGATCATCAATTGGATATCAACTAAACAAGAACCACAACCACCACCATGGAAAGGCATGAGACAATTAAAAATAAATAAATAGAAGAAGAAGAAGAAGAAAAGTGGCAATAATTAATTTAAAAATTGAATCTGGCTGACTTAACTAAGTAAAGGTATGAGAAAAGTAAAGATAACAGTCACAAAAAGGCCCACCAAATCCAAGAGTGAACCGACCAAATCAAAGTACACCTCAATAAAATTGTTATTTAGCAATTTGGGAATTATGAACTCAATGCCCATTAATAACAGCCTTATTTGTGCAAACAAGATTAATTCACTCATAAAAACAAACTGGCTACTATCTTTAAAAAAAAAATTAAGAAACTGGGTATAATTGAAAACAGAAATGGGTATTCAGAACTGAGTTTGAATCACCCAAAAAATAAAAAATAAAAAATAAAAAACAAATAATGAACAAATTAACTAGTATAATTTTTGGCAAAAGGGGAGAAAAATTGGGGCAGAGTTGAAGAGTTGGGAGACTGACCGGCGACATCTTGGCCGTCGTAGACGCCACGGTGGACAGTACCGAAAGTGCCGCGAGCGAGGACGCCCTTGATGATGAGCTTGGAGGGATCGATCTCCCACTCCTGTCTCTGCCTCGTGGCGGCTTCGGCGGTGGTGGAGTCGGAGTCTGGTTGCTTCTTCTTGTTCTTCTCCATAGTCCATGCTCGGCTGAGATGCTTCTCCAGTTGCTCGTCCAAGCTCTTCAGATCAATCTGATCTGCTCTCACAAAACCATCACTGCTCTTCTCCATCTTCTCTCGCTCTCTCTCAAGATTGAGACACTTCACTTGAGTCTGCTATATCAGTAACTGAAATGAGTGATTTTGCTTTTGCTTTTGGTTTTGGCTTTTTTGGTTTTTGGTTTTTTATACTTGTGTGTGTATTTTGATTTTACGAAGTCTTATTTTTCAACAATCTCTGTTCTTTGGGGAGAGAGAGAGAGAGAGAGAGAGACAGAGAACTCTGTTGAGTAGGCTCTCCATAACCAGCGCCATGTGGGCACATGGAATTGCCTCTTTATATAACGTGTTCTTCTGACCCACTTCGGCCTCCCCCTCCTATCCAACAAAGGGCTTTTTGGGTTTTTTAACTTTTTAATCTATTTTAAATTATATTATTTTTCATATTTTTTTATATATATTTTTTAAAAAAATCAAAAAATAAGTTTAGAAAAAAATAAAAAAATAATTAATTTTTAATCATTTTTTCAAAACAACTCAAAAATAAAACATATCAATATAAATAAATATAATTTATCCCAAAAAAAAAAAATTTGAGTGATAAATTCAATCTAAAAACTGTATAAGACATTAGGTTGATTGAATATTTTTTTTTGGTGATCGGTGTATATTTTTTGTTAGTGAAAGGTCCACTCTTTGTAAAATAGTTTGGTGAGAAATCCTTTTATTTGTTTTAAAAAACATTTTGTTTTTAATTTTACCTCTTAATTTATCTATTTACTTTTTTTATATATTGGTTTTTTAACTATCTGTTCAAATTTATTTCTATCTGTTCATATTTTTTTTTGTCTATCTATTGAAATTTTTTCTCTTTATCTGTTCAAATATCTGTCTAAATTTTATTATTTGTTCAATTTTTTCTCTAAATTTTATCTGTCAAAATCCCACATATTCAATTTTTTTATTTTTTCTATCTGTTGAAATACTAAGCCAAACAAAACACTAGCTGTTTAATTTTTTTTATCTGCTTAAGTTTTCTAATCTATTGTTGCAAATATATGTTTCATCAACAACAACAACAAATAATAGGAAAAAAAATCTGAAAATATAGGGAAAAATGTATTTGGGATGTGATCTGATCTTAGACACGACAACAAATAATAGGAAAAAGATTTTGAACAACAACAAATAATAGAAAAAAAACTCTACAAATATGGAGAAAAATGTGTCTAGAGATACGATCTAATCTCATATCCTCTGTGTTTGAGGACTCTTCGTAGAGAGAGAGAGAGAGAGAGAGAGAGAGATAAGGGCCTTTAATGGTGGTGGTGTTGTAGCAAATCTTGAAACCCCAACGTAAAACTCAAACATTAGGAATTAAACTCAAACATAAAGCTCAAACATAAAGCCCTTTTAGGAATTTATATATTAAGAATTCCAAGAATACAAAAATTAAACATAAGATTGATTTTTCAAAAGTAGAAGAACTACAAAGAATTGAAGATTTATGAAGTTGAAGAAGGGCTTACTAGAGATACCGATGTCATAGCCACAAATCAGCCACTGTAGATAGCAGTGTGGTGGTGGAGCTGCCGTTGGGGGATTCCAGCTCTTTCGACGCCGTTGATTTGGATCTAGATCTAGATCTAAGCAGCGGTGGCACCAACGAGGCTAAGAAGAGAGAGAGAGAGAGAGAGAGAGAGAGAGAGTGAGAGAGTTAGGGGTGGGTGGAAACGGCGAAGCGATAGCGAGACGGCGACGGCGAGGAGTGTAACATTCTAGAATTTTCTTTTTCCTTTTCGCTTGAGCGTCGGATTGTGCGCTTGAGCGGTCCTGGTGAACTTCCAACACTTTTGTAGGTCTGTAGAGATACGGGGAGATAACATTCTTCGCCCGAAAGGTATTTCTTGTGCTTGAGCGGTCCTTCTTGCGCTCAAGTGATGGTCCTCTGTCTATAAAACTTCTAAGAGTTGGTATTCTTCGCTCGAGTGGTCACTTTGTGTGCTCAAGCGGTCCCAATTATTGTGTCTGGTCGCTCGAGTGACATTTCTTGTGCTCGAGCGGTCTGTTTGGGATCAGTCAGTATAAAACCCATTTTTTGCTCACTATCTCTCACTTTTCTCCCTTCCCTCTCTCTCACTCCTTCATGACCGAAAACCCTAGCCCTCAAACCTTTGATTTCACCTCATTACACTAAGGATCCACCTTAGATCATGTAAGATTATTGAAGGAGGAGTGAAGATCTTTCCCTTGACCGATTGGATTACGATTTCGCCAAACTTTTTGCTTGGGTCTTTCTTGTTAGCTTTCATCCTTGAGGTGTGGAGTTCTCTTAACTCAATCATTTACGATTTCCTTTGATTTGTGATGTATTATGGAAAGTATGAGTTGATTTGAGTTTGAAATCTTTGACTCAAAGATGTTTATATATAAAAATTGGGGTTTCCATCCAAATTTTTTAAAGATTTAAAATGCTTTGGTATATTAATGTATAATACTTGATGATTTGAGGATTTAACAAAGAAATGCGGAAAACTCCCAATTTTTATTGAAAACCCTAGATTGGGATTTTTTTTAAGAGGGTTTGAGCTAATTGGTACGTTTGTTGAAAATTTAATTTATTTTACATGTTGATGAGTGTGTTGGATAAAATCATTATCTATGATGATATTATTGGTGAATTAAATAAGTTGAATTGTGTGAACATTTAAAATGTTAGGATGATGTACGATAACGTTTTGCATGGGAAGAGGATGGGTAAAGTGTAGAACTTGGAGACTGGAAATTGAGAATAGTTCGTTAGTTTTTATTTATTGAAGTATTATGTAATTAAAAGAAATTTCAAGATAAAGATGAAGGTTTGGAAAACTCATGCATTGCATTAAATTTCCATGGTGTTGGTTTAAATATTGGATTATTTAAAGGAGTGTGTGTGGTTTAGGAATGCGCTGTGTGTGTTAAGATGCCCAATTCCCCTTCTGTGCTTAGTGGTTGGAAAATGTGGGGATGTCATTGGCAATTTTGTAAAGGTGCCCAATTGTCCTTCCGTGCTTGGTGGCTGGTAAATGTAGAGCAAATGTTAAAATTATTGATAGGTGTCCAAGTGCCCCTTCGTGCTCGGTGACCGGAAAATGTGGAGATGCTTTTAAAATGAAACGGGTGTCTAATTCCCTTCTTGCTTGGTGGCCAGTAAATGTGGAGGTTTTTAAAATGTAAGAGGTGCCCACTTGCCCTCTGTGCTTGGCGGCTAGTAAATGTGGAAAGTATTTTGAGGTATCTTCCGTGGAGTTTGTTACAAAATAAAAGTTCTTGGTTATGATAATGGATAATGAGTTGAGTCAACATGGGTTATAAATCGTGTATTTTAGAATTCGGTTTCCAAACAGAGTTAAGAAGTAAACATGGCATGACATTGCATAGCGTAATCATATTGATCATATGCATATTAATCATATTTGGATTTGTTAAGTTTACTTCCTACTGGGCATAAAAGCTCACTCTCTTTTTATGGACTGGACATCCTAAAATTCCAAGTGATGAAGGTGTACCTTGTTATTGTTAAAAAGTGGATGCAGTTCACCATGGAGCACTGAAGCTTCTTTGACATAGTTTTCCTACAGCTATCAAGCTTATTTGTTGAGTTAGGCTTGTATTTGTTGAAATCAAGGCCTTTAGTCCTGAAAGGTCTATACCCTTATGTCAAATTTGATGTACATTTTATATTGCAGTGTGTTGTAAATTATTGCAATGAACTCGAATAGGAATACATGAGAATCTGATGGGTTTAGTTTATTGATTTGTTATTGTTTATTTATTGTTCATATGAATGTCATGAAACTGGATAATATTAATGGTTTGGTAACAAATTCTATGGCATGATTATCGGGGTATTACAACTTGGTATCAGAGCTCACCAAGTTTGAATACCTTGGGCTTGTGGGAAGTGATGTTTGTCACAATGGGTTACTAGTTTAAAATGGGACGTTTAGTTGCTTAATCTGATTTGTGTTTGCTGATGTGATGATGTGGGTATGGGATTAAACTCCGGAGATGAAGTTTGTGCCTATGAATTCTTAGGAGTTTTGTTAAGAGGGCACCTGATCAATGCCATTCTAACTCGAATTCTTTGAATGTTGTGGGACAAATTGGCATCTTAGGAGGATAATTCGTATGTGCTTTACGTAAATATGTGTCTATGTGGTTTGTCATCGTAAGAATTGTTATGTGTATAGACATGTGTAAACATTTTGGGTAGCATGTGGGGTTTTGATTGGGTTAATTTGTGTGCTAAGTTTATCCTTATTGTTTTATAGGATGTCTAGACATAGTGATAGAAGCCGTAGTAGACCTCGTCGTGGTGGTTGAGGTGTTTTCCTTCTAGGGGAGGGAGCAGGCCAAACTAGCATGGCCAAACAAGAGGTGCAAGCTGTTATGGGCTTGTTGGCTCGAGAGTTGGCGTCTGCACTTCGAGAATCTATGAATATTTTGAGAGCTGAAAAAGCGGCATGGACCGCTGTAGGAGAGACTAGGGCCCCTTACTTGGCTAAGCAGTTCTCTAAATCTAAACCTATGGTGTTTTATGGTAGTGCTAACCGGCTTCTAGCGGATGAATGGCTTGAATAGACAATGAAGACGTTTAAGGTGTTTCATATGGTAGATAATGAGTTTTGGGTCATGTTAAGGGCTTTTCAATTGAAAGGAGACATGGGTCAATAGTGGAAATACCAAAGGCTTGCACACATGAGAGGCATTAGCTCCTGCTTTCCAAGAGAAGTATCTTCCACCCATAGCCAGAGAACGTTTGAGAAAACAATTTGAAGAGCTCGAACAACTAGACATAACCGTAGCAGAGTTTTAGGCCGCTTTTACTAGGTTGTCTAGGTTTGCACTAGAGTTAGTAGCGACCAAGGAGCGCCATTGTTTGGAATTTGAGAAGAGACTTAGGTGATAAATTAAGATGAAAGTGGTTAGTAGTATGATCCGGAGTTATGATAAACTCGTGTAAGTAGCTGCACATGTGGAAATCATCTTAGAAAGGGGAAAGAAAGAGAGGGGTAAGAAGCAAGGGGGACAAGAGTCACAGAGTGACCCGGGCATGTCCAAGAAGTCTAGGGATAACACCAGCACACCTTTGCAATCACAGCAGATTGAACCTCAAGGTTTGGTAATGAGGATAAGTTTAGGGAGTACCAGTTAGAATAAGATGACTTGTTTTCGTTGTGGTCAGTAGGGTCACAAAGCTTCAGCTTGCCCTCGGAAAGAGGGAAGACAACTTTAGTAGTGGTTGGCTTATTGTCAAGGCCAGTTTTGGGGTAGTCGGGTGTCCACCTGCTAGCAATGTGGAAAACCAGGGCAAGTGAAGAGACTTTGTCCACAGTTGGTAGAGGTCCCTAGCGCTTCAGGATCCCAATAGTCACATAACCTTCAGTCGATTTCAAACCGAGAACAACTTCACCAGTCAACCCTATTACAAGATAGGGGACCATCCACCTATTTTAAGTGTAATCAGCTAGACCATGTTAAGCGTAATTGCCCCCAAAGTGGGCATGACTAGTTTGGTTCTCCTTGTCAGGACGGTGATATTACGAAAGAGTGGAGTGATGTATCGTTGTTTTGGTAAAGTAATGTCGTGGTATTGTAGGTAGGGCAGCGTAATCACAGATGTTGTATATATATACATGTGTGTGTGAGTATTTTCCAAGGGAATTGGACTGTAATGATTTGTTAATTTACTTGTTTTGATGAATCCTTGTTAAGTTTGTAGTCTTAACCTTGTTACAAACACATTATTGCTTCGGAAGCTGATTGTGTGAGGTCTTGTTGGACTTTATTGTGTTTGGATTGTCAGAATTTGGGACTCGTATTGAAATGTTAGGAATTTAAATTCTTTTATTTGGGGTGTATGTTGTGGGGGTAGTGTGACCCATTAGAGTTCATAGAATGAGAGAGAGTGGTTAGGGACAGATTAGTGCGAAGAGTGAGTGGTTGCGACTCTATCAGTTTGTTGTGTGAAGTGAGGGATTTCTTGACCAAGAGAATATGTGTGACTTAACCTAAGGGTGTGAGTGATATGCTTTGACCTTTAAAAGTCCAGTTTGGACTCAAGTGTGATGAGAAAATGCGCTTTCCATGTAGGTACGTGAATGGGGGTACGTTTCAGAACATGGGTGGTAGGATTTGATTAGAGAATAGGGTATGAGTTCGAGGAATGTGGGAAATGGTGTGTGAAACTTTTTATCCAAGTAAACAGTGTTAGGTAACACGTCGGTGCTCAGTGCCGCGTGTAGGAATTGTTGAGTTGGTTAATCTGTGAGTTGATAGGGGAGTTTGATTGACAAGTAGTCACCTTGGGAATAGCAGGGCTGGAGAGGGGAGGATTGAAAAGTTACAGGTGCCTTAGAGTGGTTTTGCGAGTGTGAAGTCTCATGTTTGTAGCTGTGAATCTAGTGTAAAACTTGTCTTGAGTTAATGAAATCTCATCGGGTTGAATTAACATATGGTAAACTCATTGTTTTGACTTATGCATTATGCCTCGTGTAGGTAATAATTGACGGTAATGTTATGGAAGAATGAAATTGCAAAATTGTGAGTTTTCTTGTGCCTTACTTGTGTTGGTAACATGGTGGTTATTCCTATTATTATGATCACAGAGATGTTGTGTATATGTTATTGTTCCATCACTGTAAGAGTGATGAATGTTATTGGGTGACGGTAGAGGTTCACCGGGCGTTATGTGAAAAAGGGAATTGGAAATAAAATTTTTCTTGTGTGATGGTTTTGAATGGCGTTAATAAATGGATATGTTGTGGAATCAACCTAAACTCTAATGAGGGATTTCACTGAATAGTTTTTGCAACTTAATTGTGGATGATTATGTGTTCAAATTAACATTTTTGTTTAAAAAGAAATGTGTATTTCTAATTTTGGGATGATATGAGGTTGAACACCTTTTGAGAAATGTTTTTAATATAAGGTTTGATTTTCAAAGAATTGAGAAAAGAGAAATTTACTTTTAACTAGGAATTATGTTGTTAATTGCTTGGAATGAATGGGTTGGGCAGCAACTTTGTTTGAATCATTCATCACGGGTTTGTGTTGTTGGTTGGAGGAGTGTTTTGGAGTTGTTGGGCTTGTTACACTAAAGTGTTGTTTTGGCCATATTTTGTTATAAATTTTTTTTTTTTTTTTTGGGTGAAGTTTTTCTTAGTACTTTAGCATTGAACACTCGATGGGGCTGTGTGTGTTGGGGTGGTCGAGGCATGGTGAACGTTCTTGGGGTAACAATTGTTGTTGTTGTTGTTCCTTGTCTTATATTCTGCAGGTCGAAGTGACGTTTGTAATCTTTCCTCGAGTTATTGTTGTTCGGGACTTCTGGGGGCCCGAAATGTTGAACTGAGATCTGGAAACTCATCCCAAGGCTGGATCTAATTTGAGGTTGTGGTTATCCTTCTGTTGGTGGTTGAGTTATCTTGTTAGCTTTTTCTGTAATTTTAGGGGTGAAATTTCCAAAGGTTGGGAGATTGCAACACTGTAGAATTTTTTTTCCTTCACTCGAGCATCAGATTGTGTGCTCGAGCGGTCCTAGTGAACTTCTAGCACTTTTGCAGGTCTGTAGAGATTCTGGGGGATGGCATCCTTTGCTCGAGCGATATCTCTTACGCTCGAGTAGTCCTTCTTGCACTCGAGTGATGGTCCTCTATCTGTAAAACTTCTTAGAGTTGGTATTCTTTGCTTGATCGGTCACTTTGTGCGCTCAAGCAGTCCCACTTATTGTGTTTGGTCACTCGAGCGATACTTCTTGCGCTCGAGCGGTCTGTTTGGGATCAACCAGTATAAAACCCATTTTTTGCTCACTTTCTCTCACTTTTCTCTCTTTCCCCTCTATTACTCCTCCTTGACCGAAAACCCTAGCCTTCAAACCTTTGATTTCAACTTATTACACTAAGGATCCACCTTAGATCATGCAAGATTAGTGAAGGAGGAGTGAAGATCTTTCTCTTGACCGATTGGATTGCGATGTCGCCAAAGTTTTTGCTTGGGTCTCCCTTGTTAGCTCTCATCCTTGAGGTAGGGAGTTCTCTTAACTCAATCATTTATGATTTCGGTCGATTTGTGATGTATTATGGGAAGTATGAGTTGATTTGAGTTTGAAATCTTTGATTTAAAGATGTTTATATATAAAGACTGGGGTTTTCACGCAAATTTTTGAAGGATGTATAATGTTTTGGTATATTGATGTATAGTACTTGATGATTTGAGGATTTAACAAAGAGATGAGGAAAACCCCCAATTTTTATTGAAAACCCTGGAATTGGGATTTTTTTTTAAAGTGGGTTTGAGCTAATTGGTGCTTTTGTTGAAAATTGAATTGATTTTACATGTCGATGAGTGTGTTGGATAAAATCATTATCTATGATGATGTTATTGGTGAATTAAATAAGTTGAATTGTGTGAACATTTGAAATGTTAAGATGATGTATGGTAACGTTTTGCGTGGGAAGAGGGTGGGTAAAGTGTAGAACTTGGAGACTAGAAATTTAGAATAGTTCATTTGATTTTATTTATTGAAGTATTATGTAATTAAAAGAAATTTCAAGATAAAGAGGAAGGTTTGGAAAACTCATGCATTGCATTAAATTTCCATGGTGTTGGCTTAAATATTGGATTATTTAAAGGAGTGTGTGTGCTTTAGGAATGCGTTGTGTGTGTTAAGGTACCCAATTCCCCTTCCGTGCTTAGCGGCCGAAAAATGTGGGGATGTCATTGGCAATTTCGTAAAGGTGTCCAATTGCCTTTCCGTGATTGGTGGCTGGTAAATGTGGGGGAAATGTTGAAATGATTGATGGGTGTCCAATTACCCCTCCGTGCTCGGTGGCCGGAAAATATGGAGATGTTTTCAAAATGAAACAGGTGTCCAATTGCCCCTCTTTGCTAGGTGACCGGTAAACGTGGAGGTTTTCAAAAAGTAAGAGGTGCCCACTTGCCCTACTGTGCTTGGTGGCCAATAAATGTGAGGAGTATTTTGAGGTATCTTACGTGGAGTTTGTTATAAAATGAAAGTTCTTGGTTATGATAATGGATAATGAGTTGAGTCAACATGGGTTATAAGTCATTTATTTCAGAATTTAGTTTCCAAACAGAGTTAAGACGTAAACGTGATATGACATTGCATAGCGTAATCATATTGATCAATCATATTTGGTTTTGTTAAGTTTACTTCCTACTGGACGTAAAAGCTCACTCTTTTTTTATGGGTTGGACATCCTAAAATTCCATGTGATGAAGGTGGACCTTGTTATTGTTGAAAAGTGGATGGAGTTCACCATGGAGCACTGAAGCTTCTTTGATGTTTTTTGCCTACAGCTATCGAGCTTATTGTCGAGTTAGGCTTGTATTTGTTGAAATCAAGGCCTTTAGTCTTGAAATGTGTAAGACCTTATGGCAATTTTGATGTACATTTTATATTATAGTGTGTTGTAAATTATTATAATGAACTCGAAGAGGAATACATGAGAATGTGACAGGTTTAGTTTATTTATTGTTTATATGAATGTCATGAAACTGGACAATATTAATGGTTTGGTAACAAATTATATGGCATGAATGTCGGGGCGTTACAACTTGGTATCAGAGCTCAGCAGGTTTGAATACCTTGGGCTCGTGGGAAGGGACGTTTGTCATAATGGGTTACTAGTTTAGCATGGAGCGATTAAGTGCTTACTTTGATTTGTGTTTGCTGATGTGATTATGTAGGTATGAGATTAAACTCTCGAGATGAAGTTTGTGCCTATGAATTCTTAGGAGTCTTGCTAGGAGGGCACCTGATCAATGCCTTTCTAACTAGAATTCTTTGAATGTTGTGGGGCAAATTGGCATCTTAGGAGGATAATTCGTATGTGCTTTATGTGAATATGTGTCTATGTGGTTTGTCATCGTAAGAATTGTTATGTGTATAAACATGCGTAGACATTTCGGGTAGCATGTGGGGTTTTGTTCTGGTTAATTTGTGAGCTAAGTTTATCCTTATTCTTATATAGGATGTTTGGACATAGTGATAGAAGTCGTGGTAGACCTTGACTCGGTGATCGAGGTGTTTCCTTTCCAGGGGAGGGAGCAGGCCAAATTGGCATGGCTGAGTAAGAGGTGCAGGGTGTTATGGGCTTGTTGGTTCGGGAGTTGGCAGGTGCACTTCAGGAATTTATGAATATTTTGAGAGCTTTAGAAGCGGCACATGCCACCATAGGGGAGACTAGGGCCTCTTCCTTGGCTAAGGAGTTCTTTAAATCTAAACTGATGGAGTTTTATGGTCATGCTAACCCACTTCTAGCGGATGAGTAACTTGAATAGATGGTGAAGACGTTTGAGGTGTTTCATATCGTAGATGATGAGGTTCGAGTCACCTTAGGGGCTTTTCAAATGAAAGGAGACGTGGGTCAATGGTGGAAATATGCTAAAGACCATATAGTGCACACATGGAAGGCATTCACTCATGCTTTCCAAGAGAAGTATATTTCACCCACAGCTAGAGAGTGTTTAAGAAAACAATTTGAAGAGCTCAAACAACTTGACACAATTGTAGCATAGTTTAAGGCCGCTTTTATTAGCTTGTCTAGGTTTGCACTAGAGTTAGTGGCGACTGAGGAGCGCCATTGTTTGGAATTTGAGAAGAGACTTAGGTGGTAAATTAAGATGAAAGTGGTTGGTAGTATGATCCGGAGTTATGATAAACTCGTGGAAGTAGTCGCACATGTGGAAATCACCTTGGAAGGGGGAAAGAAAGAAAGGGTTAAGAGGCAAGAGGGACAAGAGTCACAGGGTGACCTGGGGATGTCCAAGAAGTCTAGGGATAACACTAGCGCATCTTTGCAATCGCTACAGACCGAACCTCAAGGTTTGGTAACGGGGATAAGTTCAGGGAGTACTAGTCAGAATAAGTTAAATTGTTTTTGTTGTGGTCAGCAGGGTCACAAAGCTTCAGCTTGCCCTTAGAAAGAGGAAAGGCAACTTCAGCAGCGGTCGGCTCATTCTTAGAGCCAATTTCGGGGTAGTCGGGTCTCCACTTGCTACCAATGTGGATAACCAGGGCAAGTGATGAGACTTTGCCTGCAACTGGTAAAGGTCCCTAGTGCTTCGGGATCCCAACAATCGCACAACCTTCTGCCGGTTTCGAACCGGGAACAACTTCACCAGTCAACCCAGTTACAAGATTGGGGACCATCCACTTGTTTTAAGTGTAATCAGCCAGGCCATGTTAAGCGTAATTGCCCTCAAAGTGGGCGGGACCAATTTGTTGCTCCTAGTCAGGCTGGTGATGTTATGAAAGAGTAGCGTGATGTATCGTTGTTTAGGTAAAGTAATGTTGTGGTATTGTAAGTAGGGCATTGTAATCACAGATGTTGTATATATATACATGTGTGTGTGAGTATTTTCCAAGGGAATTGGACTGTAATTTTACCCGTTTTGATGAATCCTTGTTAAGTTTGTAATCTTAACCCTGTTGCGAACACGTTATTGCTTCGGAAGTTGAGTGTGTGAGGTCTTGTTAGAATTATATGTAATTAGGTCTGGTTTGTCGAAATTTGGGACTCATATTGAGATGTTAGAAATGTAAATTCTTTTATTTTGGACGTATGTTGTGGGGGCAGTGTGACCCATTAGAGTTCATAGAATAAGAGAGAGTGGTTGGGGACAGGTTAGTGCGAAGTGTGAGTGGTTGTGACTTTATCAGTCTGTTGTGTGAAGTGAGGGTTTCTTGACCAAAGGAATATGTGTGACTTGACCTAAGGGTGTGAGTGATATGCTTTAACCTTTAAAAGTCCGGCTCAGACTCAGGTGTGATGAGAGGATGCGCTTTCCATATAGGCACACGAATAGTGGTATGTTTGGGAACATGAGTGGTAGGGTTTGATTAGGGAATATGCTACGAGTTCAAGGAATATGAGAAATGGTGTGCGAAACTTATTATCCAAGTAAACAGTGTTAGGTAACATGTCGATGCTCAGTGCCACGTGTAGGAATTGTTGAGTTGGTTAATTTGTGAGTTGATAGGGGAGTTTGACTGACAAGTAGTCACCTTGGGAATAGCAGGGCTGGGAAGGAGGATTGAAAAGTTGCGGGTGCCTTAGAGTGGTTTTGCGAGTGTGAAGTCTCGTGTATGTAGTTGTGAATCTAGTGTAAAACTTGTCTTGAGTTAATGAAATCTCATCGGGTTGAACTGACGTGTGGTAAACTCATTGTTTTGATTTATGCATTATGCCTCGTGTAGGCAATAATTGATGGTAATGTTATGGAAGAATGAAATTGCAAAATTGTGAGTTTTCTTGTGCCTTACATGTGTTGGTAACACGGTGGTTATTCCTATTATTATGATCACAGAGATGTGTATATGTTGTTATTGCATCACTGAAAGAGTGATGAATGTTATTGGGTGATGGTAGAGGTTCACCGTGCATTATGTGAAAAAGGGAAGTGGAAATGAAAATTTTCTTGTGTGATGGTTTCGAATGGTGTTAATAAACGGATATGTTGTGGAATCAACCTAAACTCTGATGCTGGGTTTCACCGAATAGTTTTTGCAACTTAATTGTGGATGATTATGTGCCCAAATGAACATTTTCGTTTAAAAAAAAAATGTGTATTTCTAATTTTGGGATGGTATGAGTTTGAACACCTTTTGAGAAATGTTTTTAATACAAAGGTTTGGTTTTCAAAGAATTGAGAAAAAGAGAAATTTACTTTTAACTAGGAATTATGTTGTTAATTGCTTGGAAAGAATGGGTTGGGTAACAACTTTGTTTGAATCGTTCATCACGGGTTTGTGTTGTTGGTTGGAGGAGGGTTTTGGAGTTGTTAGGGTTTGTTACGTCGAAGTGTTGTTTTGGTCGTATTTTTTTTTATTTTTTTATATTTTTTTTCTGTTGTGAAGGTTTTCTTTCGTACTTGAGCGTTGAACACTCAATGGGGCTATGCGTGTTATGGTGGTTGAGGCATAGTGAACGTTCTTGGGGCGAGAGTTGTTGTTGTTAGTGTTCCTTGTCTTATATTCTGCTGGTCGAAGTGATGTTTGTAATCTTTCCTCGAGTTGTTGTTCGGGAGTTCTTGGGGCTCGAAATGTTGAACTGGGATCCAAAAACTCATCCCAAGACTACTGGGAGATGGCATTCTTCGCTCGAGTGGTATTTCTTGCGCTCTAGTGGTGTTGACTCATTCTTGCACTCAAGCGATGGTCCTCTGTCTGTGAAACTTTTGAGAGTTGGTATTCTTCACTCGAGCGGTCACTTTTTGTTTTCGAGTAATCCCATTTATTGTGTCTGGTCGCTCGAGCAACACTTCTTGCGCTCGAGCGGTCTGTTCGGGATCAGCCAATATAAAATCCACTTTTGGCTCACTTTCTCGCAGTTTTCTCTCTTCCCTCTCTCTCACTCCTCCATGACTAAAACCCTAGCCCTCAAACCTTTGATTTTACCTCATTGCACTAAGGATCCACCTTAGATCACGCAAGATTAGTGAAAGAGGAGCAAAGATCTTTCTCCTGACCAATTGGATTGCGATTTTGCCAAAGTTTTTGCTTAGGTCTTCCCTGTTAGCTCTCATCCTTGAGGTAGGGAGTTTTCTTAACTCAATCAATTACAATTTCGTTTGATTTGTGATGCATTATGGGAAGTATGAGTTGATTCGAGTTTGAAATCATTGATTCAAAGATGTTTTTATATAAAAATTAGGGGTTTCACCCAAATTTTTGAAAGATTTAGAATGTTTTGGTATATTGATGTATAATACTTGATGATTTAGGATTTAACAAAGAGGTGAGTAAAACCCCCAATTTTTATTGAAAACCCTAGATTGGGATTTTTTTTAAGAGGGTTTGAGCTAATTGATACTTTTGTTGAAAATTTAATTGATTTTACATATCGATGAGTGTGTTCGATAAAATCATTATCTATAATGATATTTTTGGTGAATTAAATAAGTTGAATAGTGTGTACATTTGAAATGCTGGGATGATGTGCAGTAACGTTTTGCATAGGAAGAGGGTGGGTAAAGTGTAGAACTCGGAGACTGGAAATTGAGAATAGTTCATTAGCTTTTATTTGTTGATGTATTATGTAATTAAAAGAAATTTTGGGATAAAGAGGAAGGTTTGGAAAACTTATGCATTGCATTGCATTTCCATAGTGTTGGTTTAAATATTGGATTATTTAAAGGAGTGTGTGTGGTTTAGGAATGCTTTGTGTGTGTTAAGGTGCCCAATTGCCCTTCTGTGCTTAGTGGCCGGAAAATGTGAGGATGTCATTGGTAATTTCGTAAAGTTGCTCAATTGCCCTTCTATGCTTGGTGGCCGGTAAATTTGGGGGAAAGGTTGAAATGATTGATGGGTGTCTAATTGCCCCTCTATGCTCGGTGTCCGAAAAATGTGGAGGTGTTTTAAAAATGAAATGGGTATCCAATTGCCCCTCCTTGCTTGGAGGTTTTCAAAAAGTAAAAGGTGCCCACTTGCCCTACTGTGCTTGGCGGCCAGTAAATGTGGGGAGTATTTTGAGGTATCTTACGTAGAGTTTGTTACAAAATGGAAGTTCTTGGTTATGATAATGGATAATGAGTTGAGTTTACATGGGTTATAAATCATGTATTTCAGAATTTAGTTTCCAAGCACAGTTAGGACGTAAACGTAGCATGACATTGCATAGCATAATCATATTGATCATATGCATATGTGGTAGCCGAATAAATGAAACTGCATCTTGGGTTGGCACAGTGCGAGTTGGCACAGTGCGAGTCGGCACAGTGCGAGTTGGCAGAACACGCCGAATCGCTGGTCACAGACAAGTCGGCCATATCAAGCTCAGTGGGCCAAAGCCGAACAAAACCAGGCTTAAAGGGCCGTCTGAGCCAATTATCCCATGGGCTACATAGACGATCCATGAATGAGGCTAAAGCCCATTAGGGAGTAGTGGGCCCTTGGAAGGCCACTAGGGAAATTATATAAAAGAAAGGAGAAGAGGACAGAGGGAGGCATTCTGTTCTTGGACAATAGAGTATTCCTAAACTCATTACACCACAATTGGTGCCGTCTGTGGGAAAACTCAAGCTTGTTCATGACAGACGTAATAGATGATCCTCCATTGGTGGCTGACGATGTTACACCAAGAACCATGCATGGTCCGGAGAACATCACTGTAAGAAGAGATTTGAATTTTGACACAGTAACTCAGTCTTCACCTTCGACCTCGATGCAGGAAACCATGCAGACGATAATGGACCAACAAAAACGAAACAAACAACGACTGGAAGAAATGGTGGTTGACAACAAACAATTATGTAAAGAGCTGGCTCTGGAATTAGCCAAATCTCAATAGACGCCACCGTATCTCGAACGAGGTCGGTTGTCAGAACAGAAGAAAGATAACCCACTGTAGACTCGACTTTCTTCGCGCGCCCCCCATTCGGAGAGGCGCGAATTGGTCTCCTACAGTTCGGACTCTTGTCACGGCTCTGAATCTAATCTCACAAAATGCAATGTGAGACTGATAAACACCAAAGAGTCCAATCCAGCAAATTATTTTGGAAAATTGATTTTAGATCAATTATTGCCAAAACTGGACTGCTTTGCCAGATTACAGAGTCGCTACCTAAATATTTTATTTTTGGGAAATTTAGGAAACCTTGACTCGTGCCAAAGGCCACGTGTCCGTCATCACCAAAGTTGTCTCGGCTCGGGAACTTGGGTATGAGAGGAGATGGTCTTCAAATGAGCACCCCCGCTCGCCCGATCAAAGATCGGCCTCTACTAAGCTTGATATGTTGTTTTAAAAATACATGTGTTCTTATTCTGGTTATTAGCTAACTTACTATGTGATACGCACATCATACAAGTACAGACTAAGTCGCAAGATTTGGAACAAATCAATTCACGTCTGTTTTCGAAAATGGTTTGAAAATGCCACTCGCAAGTGGACTAAAGCGCGGATTTGCCACCCTCAAGTGGGCTTAAAACATGATTTTGCCACTTCACAAAGTGGGCTTAAAACTCACAATCATCGAGTTGTCCCAATTCAAGCAACAAAGTCTTCACCCACAGGCATGCATGCAGTTAATCACTTAAGCAAATAGCCTCATGATAAGCATGCTATCATGACAACACCCACACTCATGCAAGTATGCTAAAGCGTAACATTTACAGTGTACCATGAGCCAAAATAATAGCTGGTTAGAAATATGCATGATCCTAACTATACAGAATGCCTAATGCAACACATGCAATATGCAATTAATAGGCTCAGCCATCTAAGATGGCATATGAATGCAACAATTTGATACATGTATTCAAATAAGTATTGAAATATGATGCAGTTTGAATGATGCATTGAGCCCGGTGCATGCAAGACAAATGAATGGATGCAAACATGCAAAGCATAAGGTATGCTAATTGAAACGTGCCCTAAAACTAACCATCGAAAGTGGTTAAATAAAAGGGAGAAAGAAGTGGGGTTGGAAGACATGCACACACGCACGCACGCACACTTACTACAACATTTCGCCCTCGTGAAGGAGGGTCCGAATGAATAAGCTAAGCTAATCTAAGCTAAGCTAAGCTAATTGAACTAATCTAATTAAACTAGTTAGACTAATTATTACAAAAGAAAATAAAGAAATAGCTAAGCTAAGCTACTTAATTATTACGACACTTAACTAATTAGCAAACTAATTCATTAAATTACAAAACCATGCTAACTAAACAAGTAAAGTACTAACTACACAACCTCAGCTCTGCTTTGAACATGCATGCATTCGGTTTTCGCCCCGGAAAGCCTTCCGGTTTGCTCTTGAGAGGCTCTGTTTGCAGGGTTACTCCAAGAAATTTCTGCTCCAGCTTACCAATTCACTACTGAGGAATGCACCGGTGGCCTGCCGGCCATGATTGCTTGCTGCCGACCATTTGCTGGCCAAAAGGGTGTGCTGCTGGCCAAGGATGAAGCACTGCTGGCCATCAGTGAGCCACTGCCGGCCACTGGTGTGCTAAATCACCACACTACAATAGAGCACGGACAGAGGAAAATGGAGGGTTTTCCAAGGATATGTTTGTACCCTGCCCCTCCTTATCATCTCAAAACATCAAGGGAGTGGCACTCTTGGATCCAAAACCACCAATCAAGCATTTTCAATGCATGATGGCCAAAGATCCAAGTTGTACACTTTCAATAAATGCACAAAACAAAACTCTTGACCACTACCTTATCATGGATGATCAAAGGCGATGGAGACAAAGGATGATTGGCTCATTTCATCACTTCAAGTATGAAATGAACCAATTTTCCTTGTGTTCAATATAACGTCCGATTAAACACTATGCAATGCAAACACAACATGTTTATCTTAGTTGTGTTTTACTTGTCCAATTCTTGTTTACACATTTTAGCATTACCAAGCCATTCGTTAGTCAATTTGTCCAAGGTGAGTGTCCTCTAATGAGAAAGGGGTCAACCAAAAGATGGCTTAAGACATGAGAGAGGCCATGCCTTTGGTTAGTAGAAACCCTCAAGAGAAGGCTAAAACCATTGAGCACAAGCTCTATCTCAAGCTTAAACGCAACCTTAAGGTTGACCAACCCTCAAAACAAATGAAAAGTGAAGAAATGAGGGAGGTTGCAGACTTTTCAGTGCTGAAATGGCATGCAAAATAAGACTATAAAATGCAAACAACTCATGTACAACATGTTAAGAGCCAAAAACACTAAAGCTAGTGAAGAGCACTACACTAGAGGCATGCAATATCAAGCACAAATGACCAAACCAGCTCTGGACAGAGCTTAAACATGCCAAAACAGCGGCTAAAATATGCTGAAATGGTAGCATAGAAGGCAAGAAAAACATGCCCACATGTTGGCTCATAAACAAGGCTCAAGGCACAACTCTTAAAAGCAATGAAAAAGTAAAATATGTGAGAGTGTGATAGAGATATATGCACTGAAATCACATGTTAAATGATGCTACAACATGCAAATAATTCAAACACTTCATGCTCAAGGCCTCAAAGCAATAGACTAGTGAAGACCGTTACACTATAGCCATGCAAACCAAGCCTCGAAGGACTTAACCAACCCAAAATAGATTTAAAGCATGTCAAATCAGTAGCTAAAATGTGCTAGAATCAAGCTAACATAAGCTAGAATAATAGGCTAACTCATTAGGCATATTAGACTAGTAAGCACAATTGCACTACAAGTACAAAAATGAGGCCTCAAGGGACCAAAGCAGCTCAAAACAGAGCTTAAACATGCCAAAATAATAGCAAAAATATGCTAAGATCAAATCACAAAAAGGTTGAAAAACATGCTCACATGTTAGGCCATCTACTCATGCAAACAAGACACAAGGAGGGGAGGTCAACCCCTCCTATTTTGACCTCAAAACATGGTTTTTGTCACTGAAAAACCTCTTAGTTTCAGTGGTTAAAAGGCCAAAAGAGTTGGTTTGAAAGGTGATTAAAGATGGTGCAAAAAGCTTCACAAGCTAAAGAGCCAAAAGAGGAGACAACCCCCTAACTCACAAAGGCTCAAACCACCATTTTTAGGACTGAAAAACAAAAATTTTTACATGCCAAAACCAGCCTTGAAATGGTGGAAAAAGATGGCAAAGCAAGTATGGAAAACAAGCTTAAAGGGAGAGAGTTATACCTCTTGAAGCACAACACACTTTTAGGCAACGAAACCAAGAAAAATGACCTTCAAGAGGTCCAAGGAGGCTCCAAGAGAGATTCAAGCAACCTCAGCCCAAAGATGAACCACTCTTGTTAAGGATTGATAGGTTAAAGATTGATGTATGCAAGCTTTTAAGCACAAAAGTTTTAGAGAGAGAGAAATCTAGAGAGAGGATTGTAGAGAGAGAGGCTACCAAACTTCTTCCTAAATTGTTCTAACCTCTAAAACCATAGAGAAGGCTCTCTATATATAGAAGAATGAGGCTCCAGGTCAAAAATATCCCAAAATGGACAGCTGGAACAGCTGGAGCACAAATATCTGCAGAAAACTGCCTTTTTGCATCAATGGCCGGCACTGCCTCATTGATGACCGGCACATGATCATTGTTGGTCGGCATGGATCACTATTGGACAGCAGGGGGTCGGAAAAGGCCAATCATGGCCAGAAAAGCCCATTTATGGCCAGCATCCTCCACTTCTGGTTGGCCAGAAAAATCTGCTTTTTGGGCCCGACTTCAACTGGACATATCTCCTTCATCTGGACTCCTTTGCAAGTCATTCTTGAGCCTAAATTGAAGCCCTTGAATTCTTATTTCCAATGGTGGCAGCCTCACATCAAAATGCCAACTTTGCAAAAAGTTATGCTCATTTTAGTGAAGACTGCTCAGTTTCGATCCAACCAGATTCATGCCTAACTTCTCCTCAACTAGTTTTCTTCTCTCCTCTCCCATTTTCTTCAACCCTAAACTCCTAAATAAGGTGTTTTGAAAGATTTTTCAAAGATTTCACCTCTCTTTCATTCATTTCCACTTTGTCCTTGCTCGGTTTACCGAAAAGCGCAACATTTAACAAAATGCGAGCCTCGGAACATTGTAGGAAGCTTTTTCAAAAACTATTTTGAAAGAGGGGGTTTTAAGGTCTCAAATCTTTTCGTCAAAATTGGTTTTGCCCAAAAAGGGGTATGAAGTTGGGATTTGAAGCTCCTCTTGCTGAAGAAATCGAACCTTTGCACTGCACAACTTTCATCACCAAGTAAACAGTCAGTGGCGCCCAAGTCTTAAGGGCGGTCAAAAATGGGGTGTCTACACCCATGATGTCGACACCGAAGGCACAAAAGTAGCACCGCCTCTGACTCATCAACTCAAGAACGCAGAAAAAAGGAGTGCATTGGCGCTTCTACTCATCTGAAGAGAGTCCATACGTGCAGCACAAACAAGGAAAAGGCAATGATTTGGACGGAGAAGATAAACATAATCCTTTCGCACGACGAATTGCAAGGGTCATCCTGCCTAAAAAATTCAATGCACCGACGTTTACATTGTATGACGGTAAGTCAGATCCTACGGATCATATTTTCCATTACAAGTAGGCAATGACGTTGCACACTGACGATGAGGCGCTTATGTGTCGCATGTTCCCAAGCAGCCTTGGTCCGGTGGTATTATAAACTCGAACCGGCTCCAAAAATCTTTCTATGCAAGGTTCATCACCAACGAGGTTCAGCCAAAGCAAACCGACTCACTCTGGGCGATACAAATCAATTCGGAAGAATCCCTCCGTGAGCATTCAGCGCGTTATTGGGAATGTTTCAACCTGGTTGACGATGACTGCAATGATTCCATGGCCATCATTGCCTTCAAGATGGGTTTACACCCTGACAGTCCGCTCCGGAGCTCATTGACAAGGCGACCTCCTAAAACTGTGTGGGTCTTGATGAAGAAGGCTGAGGAGTACTACAAAGTGGAGGATGATGCACTTTGCATCAAGGTAGGTCAGAAGGTCATGGAAACGTCGGCACCCACTCTGGTTCAGCCGATAAGCGTAGTCCCGCCACAAGAGAGCCTTGAACCACGTAGGCCAAAACGAGAAAGTCATCAAGACAACTGCCGATGGAGGCACCAGCGTTCGTGCCGATCGAGCGAACAATATCAGGTGGAGAGCAGGCATCCCAGACGGTCTGACAAGAAATATACCGAGTTGACTGAGCTGGTCAGCAAAATACTACCCAAAGTTCAGCACCTACCCTTCTTTAAATGGCTAACCAAGATGATTGTGCCCCCCGGACGCAAGGTGAAGGGATCGGCGATTTGATTACCATAAAGATCATGGGCACAAAATCGACAGGTGCTACGCCTTGAAAGATCACCTTGAAGAGCTAGTGTAGGATGGCCGACTGGGTCAGTACCTCCCACGAAAGGTCAACACACCCAACGTAGTAGCCTTACGCTCGGAGTCACCACCACTGGGAGTAATTCATATGATTCATAGTCTTCCATCACTAAATAGCGTCCATGCGATTCAGTCTCAGCAATCTCAACCATGCCCATCCAAGCCACTCACACCAGCTAAATGGCCTCATTCAACCGGCAAGATTAGCTTCGACGACACAGATCTCAAAGGGATGGTCCTTCCCCATGACGACCCTCTTGTTATCGACTTACGCATCAATAAATTTGTTGTTGAACGCATTTTGATAGATCAGGGAAGCACATCAGAGATAATTTACTACAAGACTTTTCTTAAACTCGGCTTCACAGGATCTGATCTCCTGCCGGCAGTGTACCCCTTGTTCGACTTCAACGCGAATCCCGAATACCCTCTGGGCAAGGTCAGGGTCACAGTGCGTGCAGGCACTAGGACACTCGACGTGGAGTTTCTGGTCGTAAAACTTCCATCGCCATACAACTTGATCATGGGAAGGACTTGGTTGCACGCAATGTAGGCCATACCAAGTACTTACCATTAGTTACTTCGCTTCCCAATGCAACACGGCATTGAGCAGATTCGCAGCTCTCAGAAGTTGGTGAAGGAGTGCTACCTTATAGCTTCAATGAAAAAGCCACAAGAAATGGAAGTAAATTCAATCGAAATTTCAGACCGAGAAAGCCTCGAAGACATCGAAAAACTCCCCGCCGATAAGGCGACTGAGGATCTTGATCGGATCGGACTTTCAAATGAACCGGGCAAGTTCTTCCTGATCGGCACATGTCTCAACGCCGACGACCGCCAAGAGTTGATTTCATTCCTACTTGGCAATATTGATGTGTTTGCATGGACGCCTTACGAGATGCTGAGTGTAGACCCCAGCGTGGCATAACACTATTTGAATGTAGACCCGACTGCTTAGCTTGTCGTCTAGAAGAGCCACCGATCTGCAGCCGAACATACTTTAGCCATTGTTGCCGAAGTCGACAAACGTCTGGAAGCTGGTGCGATCTGCGAAGTGAATTACCCCACCTGGCTATCCAATACATTTGTCGTCAAGAAGAAAAATGGGTCTTGGCATGTCTACGTGGATTTCACTGACCTCAATAAAGCCTGCCCCAAGGATTGTTTCTCTCTCCCTAGAATTGACCAACTGGTCGACGCAACTGCTTATCATCAACGCATGAGCTTCCTGCACGCATACAGGGGTTATCACCAAATCGCCATGCATCCCGACGACCAAGAAAAAACAGCATTCCTTACCTCGAGAGGCATTTATTACTACAAGGTCATGCCCTTCGGCCTGAAGAATGTCGGGGCAACTTACCAAAGGCTTGTCACTACAATGTTTAAAGAGCAACTCGGCCATACTATCGAAGTGTATATTGACAACATGGTGGTAAAGTCCAAAGCAAAGCATACCCACCTGGCCAACTTGTCCACAACCTTCGATATTCTCTGAAAATATTGGATGAAACTTAACGCCTCAAAATGTGCATTTGGCATTGGCTCTGGCACAATCCTTGGCTATATTTTGAACCATCGTGGAATAGAAGCCAACTCGAAGCCAACCTGAAGCAGATTACGGCAATCATGGAACTCGACTCACCTCAATCGGCCAAAGTGGTGCAAAAGTTAATGGGAATGGCCGCATCCCTCAATAGATTCATCAGCCGTTCTTCAGATCGATGTCAGCCATTTTTTCACCCTTCAACAGGGAAAGGCATTCTAGTGTACTCCCGAATGCCAATCTACCCACGACGGATTGAAAGCTTATCTTCAATCGACACCGCTTTTAACAACTCCATCGCCGGACGACCCACTCATCCTGTACCTCGCGGTATCGGACCGGGCGGTTAGTGTCGTATTACTAAAAGAAGAGCTAGGTGAACAAAGGCCTATTTTCTATGTTAGCAAGGTATTGGTGGCCACCGAAACACGGTATTTACCATTGGAAAAGCTAATTCTGGCCCTTGTGGTGGCCGCTAGAAAATTAATGCACTACTTCCATACCCACACAATAATTGTGCTGACGGACTACCCTCTCCGGATAGTACTTCGTAGTGCAGAATCGTCATGGTGTGTTTCGAAATGGGCCTTAGAACTTGGCCAGTATGACATCCAATTCACTCCCAGAACGGCAATCAAAGGTCAGATTCTTGCCGACTTCGTCGCCGAGTTCTCAGGTTGTCATGCCTATTTTGAACCGGCGTAGCCTGCTGTCCAACCCCAACAGAAGTGGCGAATGTACGTCGGAGATATTTGGCAGATGTACTGCAATGGTTCTTCCAACCAATGTGGTAGCAGGGTGAGAGTTGTGATTATGACCCCCGAGGGTGCAATAATTGAGCAAGCAGTGAAACGTGGTTTTGATGCATCAAATAACGAGGTTGAATACGTGGCTCTTCTAATCGGGCTCCGTAACGCGCTTCGTTTGGGCGCCAAATGCCTACAAGTATTCTGCGATTCAAAGCTGGTCACCAATCAACTGAAGGGGGAGTATGCAGTTAAGGACGACCGAATGGCTGCTTATGTAAAGACGGCAAATTCACTACTCAAACAGTTCGATTTCCATGAGCTGAATCAGATTACCCACGATCAAAATACCAATGTAGATGCTCTCGCCTACTTGGCCACCGCCATCAATTCAGAAATCAAACGAACCATTAAAATGGGATTCGTCCCCGAGCCGAGTATCAGCCACCCTAAACCCGCCAGTGTTAACGTCATTGATTTGGGGCCGAGTTGGATGGACCCCATCGCCGCATTTCTGTCCTTGGAACGGCTTCTAACAGATAAGAAAGAGGCCCATAAGCTACGAAACAAAGCCCTACGCTACTATATAGATCCCAATGGGAAGCTCTACAAGAAGTCTCTTTCAAGGCCGTATTTGGAGTGTGTGCATCCAAACCTAGTGGAGGATTTTTTAGCCGAGATACATGGGGACAGTTGTGGCCCCCATTCCGGAGGACGTTCGTTGGCCCACCGAGTTGTAACCCAGGGGTATTATTGGCCCACCATGCGAACCGACGCAAAGAATTACACAAAGAAGTGCAAACAATGCCAAAAATTCTCCCTCTTGACTCATTTGCCCGTGGAAGAACTGAATGTTGTCACTAGCCCTTGGCCTTTGCCCAATGGGGGCTAAACATCGTAGGACCACTCCCAAGAGCACCAGGGAGTAAACGGTTTCTAATTGTTGCAACAGATTATTTCACAAAGTGGGTTAAGGCAGAACCATTGACACATATCCGAGAAACAGATGTAAAACGCTTCGTGTGGAGAAACATTATAACACGATTTGGTATACCGCGAGCACTTATTTCCGACAACGGCACCCAATTTGACTGCGGTGTCTATCGTGAATTGTGCGGCACATACAGAATACGACCATACTTCTCCTCACCAGCTTACCCGCAGAGCAACAGCTAGGTTGAGGCCACGAATAAAGTGATCCTAGATGGAATCAAGAAGCACTTAGAAAAGGTCAAAGGGAAGTGGGTTGAAGAACTGCCTAGTGTATTGTGGGCTCATCGCACCACACCAAGGCGACCTACCGGTGAAACTCCATTCGCCTTGTGTTTCAGTACAGAAGCCATTATTCCTCTCGAAATCGGCCTTCCTACTTTAAGATCGAAGTTATTTGACTTGGGCGAAATGATATGATGTTGGCCTTAGACCTCAATCTGATTGAAGAACGTCGTGATCGAGCTCTTGTGCATATGGCACGATACCAGCAGCAGCTCGCCAAATCGTATAACCAGTGCATACAGCAACGCCAATACAACCCAGGTGAACTAGTTCTTAAGAAGGTGCTTCCTGCCACCAAAAATCTAGCAAACGGAAAACTAGGCTCCAACTGGAACAGTCCCTACCAAGTTGACTCAATTGCTGGGGTAGAAGCATATCGGCTCTAGGATAAGGCGGGCAATAAGCTTCCCCGACCATGGAACGCGACTCACTTGCGCAAATTCTACCATTAAACGGCATCGAAGCCAGCTATTTGTAATGATGTAATGACTTAGTTTCTTTTCCACAAATGTATCTTTATAGTTCATCAATGAATCGAGTCTTTTTTGTAAATGTATCTTTACAGTTCAATGAATCTTCATGGCTCATATCTGCTTGATTTATTGACTAAATAAGACTCTGAATTCGGAGCACCCCTCGTGCAAGTCACGATCGGCCGAATAAGCCTCCGAATTCGAAGCGCCGTTTGTGCTTGGCATAATTGGCCAACATAATTGGCCAACGTAAAAGACTCCGAATTCGGAGCGCCCCTCGTGCAGGTCACGATCGGCCGAATAAGCCTTCAAATTCGGAGCGCCCTTTGTGCTTGGCATAATTGGCCAATATAAAAGACTCCGAATTCAGAGCGCCTCTTGTGCAGGTCACGATCAGCCGAATACGCCTCCGAATTCGGAGTGCCCTTTGTGCTTGGCACAATTGGCCAATATAAAAGACTCCGAATTCGGAGCTCCCCTCGTGCAGGTCTCGATCGGCCGAATAAGCCTCCGAATTTGAAACGCCCTTTGTGCTTGGCACAATTGGCCAACATAAAAGAATCCGAATTCAAAGCGCCCCTCGTGCGGGTAACGATCAGCCAAATAAGCCTCCGAAGTCGGAGCACCCTTTGTGCTTGGCACAATTGGCTAATATAAAAGGCTCCGAATTCAGAGCCCCCCTTGTGCAGGTCACGATCGGCCGAATAAGCCTCCGAATTCAGAGAGCCCTTTGTGCTTGGCACAATTGGCCAATATAAAAGACTCCAAATTCAGAGCGCCCCTTATGCAGGTCACGATCCGCCGAATAAGCCTCTGAATTAGGAGCGCCCTTTATGCTTGGCACAATTGGCCAATATAAAAGACTCCGAATCCGGAGCGCCCCTTGTGCAGGTCACGATCGGCCGAATATGCCTCTGAATTCAGAGCGCCCTTTGTGCTTGGCACAATTAACCAATATAAAAGAATCCAAATTTAGAACACCCCTCGTGCAGGTCACGATCGGCCGAATAAATAAGCCTCCGAATTCGGAGAGCCCTTTGTGCTTGGCACAATTGGCCAATATAAAAGACTTCGAATTCAGAGCGCCCCTCGTGCAAGTCACGATCGGCCAAATAAGCCCCAACCATGAGCCAAGTTTCAATGCATAATTAGTATCTCCATAACCAGTGGGATGCTATGTCATGGACAGGGTTGGATTTTTTCGAACTAATTATAAAAGATAATACATGTGACATCGTATTGAACGAAAGAAACATACACTTTGTACAAAAATAATTCGAGTTTTATTATAACAAATGGCAACATACATTAAAATTACCAGAGAAACATAATACTAAACTATTGCATCCCTATCGTTCACCTTTTCTTCATCATCAGTCTTCTCGGCATCATATGCTTTGAACGGAAGTTCGTAACTTTGGTACAGGGACGAAGAGTTGTCAACACCCGCGGCCCGAAGAGCCTTAAGCCATCCATGTTTGAAACCACGATTCTCGCAGCGACAAACATCATCGGCCAGCTTTTCTTTGGTTTTCTCTACACCGACTTTTTGACCGTCGAAAAAGCCTTCCTCGTACGCGTGGGATCGAATTGTTTCTTTGGCAAATATGGCGACCGTGTCCCGATCGGCTATGGCATGGTCTATCAGACACTGGTTTACTCTATCAGTGAAAGCCATATTCGCCGACCCTACGGGCATCTTCTCGACAGCCTTGGCTTTCCGTATTTCACTCTCTGCCTTCTTGGCGCGACGTTCCAAATCTCGAATCCACCCATCTTTTTGAACAATTTCTTTTTGAGGGGCCCGCAGCCACATGTCGGTCTCGTATGCACAATAGAGTCCCTTGATTGACCCATGGACTCCGTCTCTAAACACCTCATAATCACTCTGCCCAATCATAGATTGTTGTACCTCAAGCAGAAATATTTGACGAGTAAAATCCACCGCCACATTGGGATCGTGAATGATTGAATCTGCTTCAGTCATAGGCTTATTGCCAATAATCACAGCAAAACTATGAAGGCGTGGCGGTCTGCTCAGTTCTTGTCAAATGGACGCTGTGGGCGCGCCCCGAGGGACTTATGCTACCACAATTCGGACCCATTTTGTCACGGTTCTTAATCTGAACCAAAGAGTCCAAATCCGGCAAATCGTTTTTGAAAACAGATTTTTTTGAAAGAAGTGCCAAACATGGACTGCTTTGCCAGATACAGAGTCGCCACCTAAATATTTTTTTTTAATTGAGGAATTTAGGAAACCCTGACTCGGTGCCAAAGGCCACGTGTCCGTCATCACCAAAGTTGCCTCGGCTCGGGAACTTGGGTACGATTGGGGAAGGTCAGCTATGAGCACCCCCTCTCGCCCGATCCGAAGATCGGCCTCTACTAACCGTGATATCTTGTTTTTGAAAACACATGCATCCTTATTCCGGTTAATTAGCCTAGAATTACTACGTTGTGCACACAGCAAACAAGAACAGACCAAATTGCCCAAATTGGAACAAAACATTTCATGTTGGTTTTGAAAATGGTTTGCTACTCGCAAGTAGGCTAAAATACAGATCTTGCCAACCTCAAGTGGGTTTTAGAAAAGGTGGTTTTGCCACTATCTAGTGGGCTTAAAACTAGTTAGTAATCATATGCATGATCCTAGTTCATGCTAAAAAATGGCTAATGTAATACATGCAAGGATGTAATCTAGACAGGCTCGGCTAATCTACAATGACATGTGAAATGCCACGACTAACACGCATTCAATTTGGAATTAAAATACAAATGCAGTTAGAATGATGCGCCGAGCCCGGTGCGTGCAAAACGAATGGATGGATGCAAACATGCTATCATACTGTATGCTAATTGAAACATGCCCTAGACTAACCATCATACGCGGGTAAATAAAAAGGAAGAAAGACGTGGGATTGGAAGACATGCACACACTCACACACACTTATTACATAATTGCCCTCACTCGAAGGGTCCGAATAAATATTACACAACCGAATAAATAATTATCTACTTAATTAATTATTACAGAATTCCTATTTAATTAACAAATTAAATACAGAATTAAAGTGGCCGCAGCCCCCGCCTAAAAATGGTTGGATGATGCATGCTTGACTCATACTACCCGGAAACTCGCTGCCATAGCATTATTGCCTCTGTTTACACTGCCTAGCTCCTCTGAAGACGGCACAAGTCTTGGGTTAGGTCCTCTGCACACTGTGGAGCACCACCGGCTAAGAGTAATGGCCATCGACTATGGGAAATGGTCACTGGCCTCTGATGAAATTATCGGCCATTTATGGATGGCCGGTCGGCACTAGAGATGGCCGGCTGGCCAAAGCTTCCTGCAGAAACTGGTTTTGACAGCAACAGAGGGCATGCAGTGTATGGCATGGAATTTTTAAGCAAATGTAAGCATGGCCACACTCCCTATCATGCAATAGGCTCAAGGGAGGATGGCCTTCGACCCTCGGGCCATCAATTGTACATTTTGATGCATGATGGCCTAAGAGGCCGAGTTTGCAACTTGATGTAAATGAATGCAACAAAAGGGATGAGTGCTAACACCTTATCATATTGATGTCAAGGGCATCGGCGACCGAGGATCGAGGTGCGTTACGTCACTTTGAGTACGAACGCACCTCAATTCCCATGTTTGGTTTGACACCCTAAACCAAACAATGCAATGTATGCATACAAATATGGCTCTAGTATGCGAAATGACTCAAGCTAGCAAAACATGCCAAATGCAAATGCCAACCAAACATGCAAATATGCAATGTGCTAGGAATGCAATGCTACAATACTACCTAGGTAGACAACTAGGCAAAATGATGATCATATAGTAATGCCTTAACTACAAGGATGTAATAATCATGCAATATGATGATGATACTACAAGACACAAATGCATGGACTTACACTAGGATGGAAGAACCTCAGCCACACTCCAAAAACAGTGGCCGAAGGTACTAAACTGATGGTGCCAACATGCAAGACAAACATGCAAACCGATGGTCCTAAGACTAAGGCATAAACGCCAACTTTCAAGCATACTTAAAAGAAGACAAACATGAACATTAGACCAACAAAATCAGTGCCATGGCATGCTAGAATGAGCCCCAAAACCCACACACATGGCATCCCAAATGATTCAAGCAAAGAGGCATACATCAAGACAAAAACATGGAGCACAAGACCAACACTCTTCATGGCCAAACATGGCATGAACTAAACAACCTGAAACAGAGTTCTAGCATGCAAAAGTGAGCCTCAAAACCCACTGGTTTGGCAGCCCCAAAGCCTCAAACACATAGCCATGCACAATGACCTATTCCTAGGCATGAAAGACCAACTCTTCAAGGCATGAAAGAGATGGTAAATGTAGGCATACAAGGGTGGATTAGGGGCTGAAATATCATGAGAAATGATTCCAAAGCACTGAAATGACTCAATTAAAACATGCTCATGACTCACACCTTCAAGGCTCACAAGCCAACATGCAAAGAGACTACCCTAAACATGGCAAATATGATCAAAACAGTATCTAACAGTCCTTAAGCAAGGCAAAATAATGCTAAAGCCTTCATGAAGCTAGGCTATAACATACAAGAATCATGGCCTAAATGCATGGCCTATTTCTAGGCAAAATGGAGGAATACAAGGCAAGTGCAATACGCATGCAAGGAGCCACAAATCCGACCAAAAAGAGAGGTATATTATGACCAAAAAACACCTAAAAACCTCTGAAATGGAGCGAAAGACAACTACTCATGCATGCTATCATTAGGAGCCACAAACATGCACAAATGAGAGACCAAGGGAGAAGGGTGTCCCTCCCCTATGCCAGACCTCAAAACCCCTTCTTCACCACTGAAAATCCATTGGATTTCAGTGGTGAGAAGACCAATATACAAGAGTAACCAAAGCTTAATCAAAAGAGCACAAAAAGAGGCCAAAAGAGGCCTAAGAGGGGGAGGTCGGTCCCAAACAACAAAATGACCTTAATGAAAGACCTTAAGCATGAAAATGCAAGACTTTTTTCAGTTATACACAAAGCTTAAATCAGCATGCAAGATAGGTCAAAAGCTAATGCAAGATTGGGGAAAATAAAGCAAAAGTATTACCCTTGAAGAACACTTCAAGAACAGCAGGTCCAGCCACTCTCTTCTGACCAAAATCAGTCCAAAACCTCAAGAACAAACCCTCAATGTCTCTCAAAGTCGAAGTAAGGTGTAATGCTATGTGTTTTAGTGCAAAACTAAGAACAAACACACACTTTAGGCCCTCAAACACACACAAAATGAAGAGAGAGAGAGGGAGATATATATAAGATATATATGTGTATAGCTCTGGTTTTTTTGCTCAACCAAGACAAAGGAGGGGATGGGTTCCTTTTATAGGCAAAGGCAAGGACTTGAAGCTTCTCAAAGAAGCTAAACAAAAAAAGGTCAAAGGGGGCAAGGGGGGCAAGGCTTCCTGAGGAAGCTGGGACAGCTGGCAAGCTTCTTGAGGAAGCTAAGACAAAGGTCCAAGCTTCCTCAAGAAGCTAGACCAAAAGGGTGCAAAAGGGGCAAAACAGCCACACTTATGCACGGGGGCAGGGTTAGTGCATTCCAGCTGGCACAGCTGGCATGCACCATGCCTGAAAAAGGCAAAAATGTGCTGCCGGCCAGAAAAGGATGCCACCGGCCAAAAAGATGGCCGGCCGGCCACACTAAATGCCGACCGGCCAATGGTATATTTTACCAATGGCCGGTAGCCTCAAGCCACGGCCGGTGGCCTCAAGCCACGGCCGGTGGGTGCCAGGAGTAGCTAACAAGCTACTCTCCACCCTTAGAAGGAAAAACACAAGTGTTTGGTGCAAAACCAAATGCAAAACAGTCGAGTTGAGAGATCCTGAGGCAAGGCGTGTAACCAAGACCTCCGAGAACTCAAAACGAAACACGAACATGGGTGATCACCGAGTGTTCAAGCGGTGACGTCCAAGGCTTGAGGACGGTAAAAAATGGGGTGTCTACAATTGCCCCTCTTTGACAAAACTCGATAGTCATAACAATGACGGGAGTGAGTGTCAAAGCCTAGAGATGACCCATTTTTGACAAGGCCGAAGACTTAGACAAGCATACAAGCTGCAGATAAAGATATGCGCCCGAAGGCAGGGACAAAATGCAACCGACAATGCAAGGAGCCGAGCATAACTTATGATCCTGCAAAGCATAACACATGAGGATAACACATGTAAGTAAAGCAATAACGCGACAACGCATGTAATGTGTATAGAAGGAATTTGAACACATATAAGTGAAGCAATGCACGTATGCAATGCAATGTGTATAGAAACTTGAAATTGAACACATGTAACTAAAGCATGCACGTATGCACGCATGCACGCAATGTGTATAGAAACTTAAAATTGAACACATGTAAGTAAAGCATGCACGTATGCACGCAATGTGTATAGAAACTTGAAATTGAACACATGTAAGTAAAGCATGCATGTATGCACGCAATGTGTATAGAAACTTGAAATTGAACACATGTAAGTAAAGCATGCACATATGCATGCAATGTGTATAGAAACTTGAAATTGAACACATGTAAGTAAAGCATGCACGTATGCACGCAATGTGTATAGAAACTTAAAATATGGAAAAGACAAGTCATTCATGATATTGAAACGCAAAGTACTGCAACACAGTATAACTGAAGTGATTTGTGGAGTTCACAAGATACAAAAAGGATATGGGGAGGGGTATTCCTCGCACGTACGGAGCATCGCTCAAAGAGGACACGACCTGAGGTCAACTCGAAGGCCTACTAATTGTTTCAAAAGTGCGCTTTCTTGCATTGTCTTGAGTAATGACGGTGCCAAACCGTATAGTTGATCCAAACAAGGACGTGAGAGGCGCATCGACCTCAAGAGAGGGGGGGCCTATCAGTATCAACCTCGATATTCTGCTGCTTTGTTCCTTCTTTTTGCTTTATTTTCCTTTTTACTGGTAGTTTAAGCACATTGCACTACCTCAGGCAGGTTTTATTTTAAAAAAAAACTGCGTATTTTTGCAAAATACATGATGGGAATGAAACTGCTATTTTGTTCAAAATGTGTTGCATTTGTACGTCCTATGCATTACATCGCATGGCATCACATAACAATGTGAATGAAATTCGTTTGAAAATAGGGCATTCGCATCGTAATAATCAGGTAGTGAACCAATCTACAACTCGGTAAGCAAAACAGAGAGACTCGACATAACCAACCAAGTGCGAGTACAACTCGATAAGCAAATCAAAGACTTAAACAGAGTGAAATACAACTCGATAAGCAAATGTACAACAACTTGATAAGCAAATAGGCGTGACTTCGCAAGAATCGATCACCGGAGGGCGTTAGAAGTGGTGGCATTCCCCAATCCTCAGCATAAACAGCTCAGAGAGCAAGGAGGAAGACCACCGGCCAGGGGTAGAGGACATCAGCCATGAGAAATGGCCATTGGCCAGAAACTTTGATCAATCGGCCAAAAGCGGCGGTCGGTCGGCACTATATTTGGCCGGCCGGCGATGAATTGCCAGAACCAGCAGAATGCTGACATCTGTCCTCCACTCAACCTTATCTTCTACAAAAAGGCCTCAGCTTCGTGGTTCTTCTCAATTCAACACTGATTTGCCCCAAATGGAAACGCTTCTTGCCCAAAATCTCACAACTTGGATTAACGACTTGGATGGCTCGGAAAAGCTGAATTTCCGGGGCTTCGGCATAAACACACTATTCACTTTGGGTCGTACCCTGCTACACCTTCCGTTTCTCCATGTCGCGGCAAAGTTTTGGAATCCGGTGACACATGTTTTTAGCTTCGGCGGGCAAGAGGTATGTCCTACCTTTGAAGATTTTCAAGCTTTAATGGAGTCTGAGCGTAACGAAGAGATCCTGCCCCAACTTCGTTTTGGCCATGCCCAAGCCTTAGGACAAATGTGTGGGCTCTCAATACTCGACGCTCGATCTTTGATTTGTGGCGGAATGCTGGATATTCCGAGTTTGATTTACCGTTTTTCAGGTGCCGGCGACCGCAGTGACCATCATTGGCAAGGCTTTCGGCGGCACGCCCTTTGTTTATGCACGCTATCTTATTTCCTGTTTGCCTTAGGCTCCGGAGGATCTAGTGTCCCATTGATCGAGGTTGCCCAAGGCTTGAAGGAGGGTAAGAGCTGCATTGCCATGACTCTGGCTAAGACGTTGATGGGCTTGGACGCCTTTTATCGTCGAGAGACGACCAGATTTGCGGGTAGTCCACTACTGCTGCAGGTAATATTTCCCGCCCAATCTCACATATGTATTGCTTACATCACTCGGCCCTCAAGCTCGGTTTTTCTCACGAAACCCTTTTCTTACTTTTCTCTCATCGTACATCTCTCTATTCTTTATTCTCTCATTTTTCATCCCTCCCCAGGTATGGTTGATGGATAAATTGCAGGTTGTGGACTCTTGCCCAGCCTACTCAGCTCGCGGCTATTTCTTTCGCCAACGCCTAGTCTATGCCCTTGATGAGGGATGGCAGTTCGACTGGATGTGCAATTTGTCTGCAGATCACATTGCCTGGCGCTGTCCTTGGCTCAATCTCTCGACAATGAGCTATAGCATGTCCCGGCAGACCGGGATCCAGTTGATTGGCTTGACTCACTGTGTGTTCTATTTCCTATTCCGGCTTCAGCGCCAGTTCAATCATGATCAGACTTGTCCACCAGAGGGGATAGAGTACCCGGCTACATTCCTGATCCGAGGCGCACAGCTTGCCCGATATATGACAGCATAGAGGACTAGAGAGCTCTTAGCCCCCGCTCCCACTTTCAGTTGTACTCTATCTGATGGATGCATAGATTGGCTCAACGAAGAGGCACAGATCGGACCTAGCTTGGCATCAGAGGCTTCGACCAGCTCTGGGAGGGGACGCAGGAACACCTGACTTACCTATGCCCCAGATTTATTGCTTTATTAGTACTTTCAAGTTTTCCTTATGAATGTAATAAAAAGCAACTTCAATTTGTATGCAAGAGTAGGAGAACTCTGTATTGAAATCAATGAAATTGAAGGTTATGGTACTGAAAATTTCCCGTTTTGGTCCAGAAATGGTCTTAGTTGCAAAAAGATTAATATGAACAAAGTCAGCTTTTATTAAAACTTTTCAAAACCATTTTCGATATGGATCAGAACTGGACACGCCTAAGATCTGTCACCGAGATGCACAACCCCAGACCCCTGCAACTGGAAAGTTGCCCCTAGTCTGAATAGTACCGCGGCACTGTATGGCAACAGAAAGTTGCCCCTAGTCTGAAAAGCACTGCACCGGAGATCTTAACCGAACTCTTTGAATGCTGAATAGACAAAGATGGCCGAGATGATCAAATGGACAAAGTTGATCGGGGAAAAAATTTTATGGCTGAACTTCAGGATGAAGTTGCCTACGTATCCCAAAGATGGGAATCAAGCCTTACGTAGTTCAGGCTTGGGTTCACTCGAATATTTTTACTCTCCTTTTGCGCTCTAACTTTTGCCAAGGCCGCCCTTTGCGGGTTTTCAACCTTGCGAGCTCAGTTTTTATAATTTCAAATTTTTCGTGCTCTAACTTTTGCCTAGGTCGCCCTTTCAGGTTTTCGGCCTAGCGAGCCTCTCAGGGGTAATATTTCTTCAACTTGTCCATGTTGATCGGTTGTGAGAACTCTAGGCCATCTAGGTCCATCAACACGACAGCTCCACCCGACCAGATAGACTTAATGATGTAGGGACCAGTCCAATTGGGTCTGAACTTGCCCCTCGGGTCATGGATGGGAGCTCGGTTGTCCTTGAGTACCAAATCTCCTTCCTTTAGATTCCTGGACTTAACCTTCTTGTTAAAAGCCCGGGCAATTCTGCGCTGATAACCTTGAACATGGTACAGTGCTTTCAATCTCCTTTCGTCAAAGAGCATGAGTTCCTCAAATCTGCTCTGCTGCCAATCTGCTTCGGCTATTTGACACTCAGCCAATACTCGCAATGACGGAACCTCAATCTCGATAGGTAAAACGGCCTCCATCCCATAAACCAATGAATACGGAGTCGCCCCAGTAAAAGTTCTGGTTGAAGTCCGGTAGCCCCATGGAGCAAACGGCAACTTATCTGGCCAGTCCCGGTAGGTTTCCACCATCTTCTGCATTATGTGCTTGATGTTCTTGTTGGCGGCCTCAACTGCTCCATTGGTTTGCGGCCGGTATGTGGATGACTTATGAAAAGCCACGTTGTATTTTTCCAACAAGTCAATCACTTCTTTCTTGAAATGGGAACCATTATCTGAAATTATCTCGTTTAGGACCCCATAACGACAGATGATGTTGTTTCTGATAAACTGCGCGACATGTGAAGCCTTCAACACTGCATAAGATTGGGCCTCGACCCACTTTGTAAAGTAATCTATCGCGACCAAGATGAACTCATGCCCATTCGATCCCTTTGGAGTAACAGTCCCAATCACATCGATTCCCCAAACTGAAAATGGCCATGGCGAAGTCATGTTGTATAGTTTCGACGGCGGGATGTTCATGCGGTTTGCATGGATCTGACATTTGTGGCATCGCCGAACAAAATCGATACAATCCTCCTCCATGGTGGACCAGTAGTAACCCTGTCTGAGGATCTTTCGCGCTAGCATTACTCCGTTCATATGCGCACCGCATTCCCCTCCATGGATGGCCTCCATTAGGCGCTTTGATTCTTCGGCATCGACACACAACTTATGCATTCCCAGATGACCTCTCTTATACAGCTTACCCCCACAGATGATGAACTGAACGGCCATTCTTCTGATTGACCTTTTATCTTTGGCATTTACCCCTGGTGGATACGCCTCTTTCTCCAAGAAGTTCCAAATGTCGTAATACCAGGGGTTTTCATCCTGAACTTCATCTATAGCAGCAATTGACTCGTAGGCTGGCACAAATTTCTGGTCAATGATGACTGGATGCATCCGGACTCCGAATAGGATGTCTATCATGGAAGATAGAGTTGCTAAAGAATCTACGAACCTGTTGTTCTCTCTTAGTAGATGAGCAAAGTTTAGCTTCTCAAACCGAGGAATTAACAAGTCCAAGGTCTGGTGATACATCATCATCTTTTCTTCCTTGACTTTCCAATCTCCTTTTGCTTGAGACACAACAAGGTTCGAGTCCCCGATGACGTCCAATCGTCTTGCCCCTAGTTCTAGGGCTGCTTCTAGACCGGCAATACATGCCTCATATTCTGCTTCATTGTTTGAGACTTTGAAACGGAGTTTGAAGGCTAGAGGGATACGGGAATTGTCGGGTGCTATCAGCAACACTCCTATCCCATACCCATACTGATTTGACGCTCCGTCAAAGTACATCGTCCAAGTTTCATCGTCGATATGCAAAATGGCTTCATCTGGGAATAAGTACTCGACTGCTTCACCCCCTTCCACTGGATGATCGGCTAAGAATTCTGCTACTGCTCTTCCCTTGACTGACTTGCGTGTCACATATTTTAGGTCGAATTCGGAGAGCAACAGCAACCAACGAGCTAGCCTACCCGTAAGTGCTGGTTTCTCGAAAAGATATTTGATGGGATCGAGTCGTGAAACCAACATTACGGAGTGAGCTAACAGGTAGTGCCGCAGCTTCCTGGTAGCCCATACCAAAGCTAAGCAAGCCTTCTCCAACGGTGTGTAGCGAGTCTCATACTCTAGCATCTTCTTGCTCAGATAGTAGATGGCCCTTTCCACCTTGTCCACTGATTCTTGTGCGAGCATACAGCCCATTGTAGTCTCAGTCACTGAAAGGTACAATATCAACGGTTTCCCCGGCTCTGGTGGTGACAACATAGGCGGGTTCTGTAAGTATTCCTTGATCTGTTCAAAAGCAGCTTGGCATCGGCCGTCCCATTGGAATTTCTTTCCTTTCTTCAAGAGACCAAAAAGTGGTTCACAAGTCAAGGTTAATTTTGAGATAAACTGTCTTATGAATTGCACTTTACCCAGAAAGCCTCGTACCTCCTTTTCAGTCCTTGGTGGTGGCATTTCTAAGATGACCTTGATTTTGGAAGGGTCGACCTCGATACCTCTCTGTGTAATCAGAAACCCCAGCATTTTTCCTGCTGTAACACCGAATGTACATTTCTGAGGATTCAGCCGCAACCAGAATTCTCTGATCCTTTGAAAGAACTTTTGCAAGGTGGTGTAGTGGCCCTCTCTATCTCTGGACTTGACAATTATGTCATCCACGTATACCTCAACCTCTTTGTGGATCATGTCATGCAATATCATGGTCGCGACCCGTTGATAAGTAGCTCCAGCATTCTTTAACCCAAACGGCATTACTCTGTAGCAGTATGTCCCCCACGGGGTGGTGAATGCAGTCTTTTCCCGGTCTTCAGGTGCCATCACTATCTGATTGTAGCCGGAGAAGCCATCCATGAATGAAAGCAAAGCATGCCCCGCTGTGAAGTCTACTAACTCATCAATATGCGGCAAGGGAAAGTCGTCCTTCGGACTAGCTCTGTTCAAATCCCTGAAATCCACGCATACTCGGATTCTTCCATCTTTCTTCAGCACTGGAACAATGTTGGCCAACCAAGTCGGGTATTCGGATACCAGCAGGAAGCCTGCGTCGATTTGCTTGGTGACCTCTTCCTTAATCTTGATGGCCCAGTCAGGGCGGATCCTTCTGAGTTTCTACTTGACAGGTCAGGCCTCGGGGTCAAGAGGGATCCGGTGCTGTACAATCTCAGGATCGATTCCAAGCATGTCTTCGTAGGACCACGTGAAAACATCTTTGAAATCTTTTAATAAAGCGACTAAGCGCTCGCATTCCTCCGAAGACAACGTGGACCCGACTGGACCAGCCGCGGGTCCTTCTCAGTACCAACATTCACAGTAGTGATTTCATCAACTAAAGGTTTAACAAATCTTTCCTGCTCTTGATCAATTAATCGCTGCAAAACCGGAGGAATTTCTTCCTCGTCGTTTTTGTCAAAATTTTGAAAGTCCTGATTCAAGCAATAAATCAAAGGCACAGAAAAGTACTCAGAAACCACATCCATACCATTCTCATTATGTACTTCCAAACCATCCGATTCTTCTGTTACAACAAACTCAAAAGAGAAAGAAAAAGACGACCCGGACAGGACTGTGGCATCCGGGTTATCACCCCCAGGAATACCGGACTCAGACTCAGTTGAGCTGGAACCTGATTCTGACTCACAAGACTCGGTGGAATTAGATTCCGGCTCACTACCTGACCTGGTGCTGCTTGACAAAAATCCCTCTTCGTACTGCCAAATGAGAGAGGGTGCGATGGATGCATCCAAAATAGTTGATGGTAGGCCCGCAGCCGTATCATTCCCGATCATGGACACCGAGAAGTTATCCCCCAAGCACTTCTGTTCGATCAGAGGATCTGAAAGTAGACATGCCAGTGCTACCCCCATTTTAAGTTCAGTGTCCTCAGACTCCATTTCCTTGCTCTGCTCAACCTTAATTGTCGGGTCTGTCTGCTCTTCGGCAACATCATCCCCAGATAACTGTAGGTCAAAGAAAATCTCGAACCCTGGCACGCGCCTCCTCTCCACGTTCAACCATGGCTCCGGAAAGCCACAGAATGGAAAGTCCTCCCCCTCCTGGACGAAGCGTCCATTTAGGGGGTGCATCAACTCAAAAGGTTTCCCCATTTGTTTCGCTCTGGTTCTCCCGGCCATCTCCTTTCCTTTCCTTCCCCAATCCTCCCTAGTGGACAGATATCCCAAGCCAAAGGTATGAGGGTTGTGTGGCCCTTCGGCCAATGCTGCGACGCCCTTCAGGCCGCTCCTTCCCAATCCCATCCCGGGGATGTGTTGGAGCTTGTTCATGAGGTATACTGCTTGAGCACTAACATATATCCCCTCGTTAGCAGCCATGACGTCCCGTACAACCCGAGCCTCAGCCAGGGTAAAACCTGATATGAACACATCCTCTATACCGTGCTCAATTTCTAGAACAGGCGTAGATACCTCTGGTGGTGGATGAATCGATGAATTCCCAAAAATAATGGCTACTCCTTTCCCATGGGGGTATTTCACCATTTGATGCAAACTGGACGACACTACCTTTACCTGATGCAGCCACGGCCGCCCCAAAAGCAGGTTGAAAGTTTCCGGTAGCTCCTCCCGGAAAGACTAATCCCACCAGCTGTTCTGGCGTGGTTTCTATCGAAAGCTTGGCCTTGTCCATGGCCGATAAGACAGCCTGTCTGTGCACCCGTGATGCCATAAGCAGTCCCCAGATGGAGATGTCTGCTTGTATCTTTTTTAACTGTTTGAGCACAGCCTCCTCTTCAAGCTGTTTCTCCTTCTGTTTCTCAGTCTCCCTATCTTTCCCAGACGCCTCTGGCTGATCTAGGTGCAGGGGCTTGAAGTACCGCCCGCTCCTTGTCATATGGTCAACTTCTTCAATGCACCAGGTGTCGTCGGGTTGGTTGTTCCCCCAATCTTCATCCGTGTGGGCAAGACATAAGTCATTGTCCTCCCACCACATTCCATCTGCGGCCGACAGACACCTGTCCGGCTCTGGTATGATTGTTCTCGTACTCACGGTACCTTCCATCCCCATGCTCGCAGCATTCTCTGTTTCTGTGTTCATAGCAGTTTCAATCCCCACATGGGCCTTTGCCTTCCTGATTCTCTCAGAATCTTCAAATCTTTCCTGTTCCGACTGTGTCAATACAGCTGGCTGTTCAATAATTCCTGTATTCAAAATGCTCCAATCCTGAGTGAAATTCTTGACACCGGCGCTCTCCGGCGATGTATTCTACTCTCTGACCCTTCCGGCCGTCACTGACCTTCTTGCCCCTACCGGGCCCTGTTCTGGTTGGAACTCTTCCACCACATCCGGTTGATCATCCAACCACCCGGTAACCTCTGCCGATTCCCCATAATCAAACCAGTTGACCACTGCGTCCCCTGGATCTTGGTCACTGTAAAACTGGAGGTTGGCAAGGTCCTCTTCCACAGCCGTCAAGTTATCTGTCCTCTGTCCCAAACCATCCCCTTGGATCGCACACAGTTCTGCCTCCGTTGGCAATTCCACATCTAGCCCATCCTGGCCAATTGAAAAAATGTAGTCGCTCGGACTGTACACTTTCTCAACAGAACTCCCAAATTTCTCAAACTATGGCTCAACAACCTTCTTCTCCTCTGAAATCTCCCCTCTTTCGTCCTCGATAGTCACCACCATGGGCTTAGGTTCGGTTATGGAGATGTCCATCATGCACAAGTCGGTGCAATCAGGAAGGAGCACCTCCGGTTTAAGCAAATGGGAATGAGTAATATAGATGCTAGGATTGTAAGACACGACCCCAATCTGGATGAAATTGATTCTTTTGGGAGGTGGAGCTTGGTTATGTGTAGGGAGAGGGTTTGTCGTAACATTGGGTTTCTCGGGAGGTAGAATCCCCCCGTTATCGATGAGATCTTGAATCTCATGACGTAATCGGTAGCACAGATCGGTGTCATGACCGTGCTGTTGGTGGAATGCACAATATTTGGCTGGATTGTGGGTAGAGGGAAGTTTTTCCGGTAATGGCCGCGGCTTTAGGGGCTTCAAGTGCCCTTTTCTGATTAAAACCCCCAGAGCTTTGGACAAGGGCATATATAGTGGAACGAAGGTTCTTGTGTTTTTAGGTGGGTATTTGGCTGTTTGTGTATGGCTTCCAGACGCGCCAGAGAATGGCGTAGCTGCCATGGTTCTTGGAGGGGGGTTAGTGCTGGCCACGTTCACTTCGGAGGCTCTTGTAGTTGTAGCGCCGCTCGGGCCTGCATTGTTGCTACGATTGAAAGTTCTTCAGGGTTGCTCCCGGTCATTATCAATTAAGCCTTACTTCAAGGCATCCTCAATCTGTACCCCCATCTCATGTAGATCAGAAAAAGTAGGGAAGGGGAGTACAATCATTTTCTGCATCAACTTCGGCTGAAGATTGCGCACAATCATCCGATCTGGTCTTTGTTCGTGGGCCTTAAGGTCATCATCGAAGCCTTGGCCCTCCATCTGGTCACGAATTTTGAGAAGCTCTCTTTAGGCTCTTGCCTTGTTGTTTCGAGATCACGGGTCGTAATCTCGATTTGTGTATTGTATGAGTATTGCGCAATGAAAGCTTCAGCCATCTCGTCCCAATTTCTCTTGACGTCATCTTCTAATTTGGCATACCATATGGCCGCCACACCCGACAGGGTCCGGCCGAATAAAGACAGCTTCTGCAGTCTGGTGAGGCCCATCGGCCTTAAAATATTCGAAAACAACCTCAGGTGCACCATAGGGTCCCCGGATCCATCAAATCGGTCGATATGAGGCATTTTGAATCTGTCAGGCAGTGTCACAACTGCGTCGGTATATCCATCTTCAATGTCAGGGATGGTCTTGACTCCCTGGGATCTCTTGAACAGCTTTTCAAGCTTGCTCAACTTCAGTGCTGTGGGATCTGTCTCGAACTCAAAGGGAGAGTCCGGCAAGTTGGTGGGTGTTTTGGATAACTGGGGTGGGATTGGGGGTAGGATCGGGGGTGGAGACGGTCCTGTGGGAATGTCTGTATCATTCTGAACATTAGCTGTCTCCCCAAGGGTTGGAACTCCTGGCGGGGGAGGAGCTTGCTGCGAAGCAGATGCTCCGGCTTGCTGCTGTAACCTCATGATTAACTTTACTTGTTCATTCACAACCGTGGCTTGCTGCTTGGCAAACTCTGCCTGTCGGATAGCATCTTGCTGCATCATTTTCATACTCTCTTGGAGTTGGGGCACCATCTCCTCTAAGTTGGCCATACTGTTCTAATCTGATTGAATTACCAATGTATATTCCCTCTCTGTAGGTGAAACAGAACCCTGATCTCTACTGTACTCAGGTGGGGTAGATAAGGCCCTCTGAACTGACTGCTGAACTAATGCCCTCTGCCTAACTGTCCTCCGTCTAGTAGCCGGGGGTAGAGAGTGGTACACTGGTTGTCCGTCTACCAGATCCTCAGATCGATGGAGTCGACGACCTCTAGTCCAGAGTGCTTGGGGAATATCTACTGGGTCAGAAGCAATCGTGCTCAACTACTAGCAAGAAGATTAATAAAGCGTATAAGGAAATAAATAAACAGACAAATGGACAGCATAACGGCGTAAAATAAATATGCAGCACACAGTTGGGTATCACAACATCCTGCCAATAAGCTGAATATACTGTTCCTTATTCACTGATCATTGTTTCCAAATCGTTGCCCCCAAGTCTGAATCTGATACCCGCAGATAACTGATTCCCAAAAATACTGATGCCTGTAGGCCTGATACTCAAACTTGCAAACTGATATGTGTGTTCCTGTAGAGATACACTCTAAAAACACATAGCAAGTAAAGGAGAGCCAAAACACCCCTATGTTGGGGTAGGGTTTCCCTGTCCTATTTTGTCAGGAGCTAGGGTTTCACTATGCATGCAGCAGTTTCAAACAACCTATATCGGGTAAGCAACCTGTCCTAGTTTGGAATGGTCACTATGGATTCCGAATATGCACTAGGTCGAATGGTCGAATAGGGTGCCCTGATAAAACCGGGGTTTGTGTTCCCATACTGGCAGAGCCCGCAACCCGTCAGCCTTATGGCATCCTTTGACAAAGTCAAGCCTCCGGCAAACCGCTCAGGAATAGCAGATGGCCAACACAGTGTCCTAGGCGCACCAATGCACATGCAATGCAAAGAAACACATGAGTGTAGTCAAAACAAGATATCATGAGTTCGAGTCAAGTTCTCTAACTCTCCAGCAGAGTCGCTAGAAACTGTGGGCGCGCCCCGAGGGACTTATGCTACCACAGTTCGGACCCATTTTGTCACGGTTCTTAATCTGAACCAAAGAGTCCAAATCCGGCAAATCGTTTTTGAAAACAGATTTTTTTGAAAGAAGTGCCAAACATGGACTGCTTTGCCAGATACAGAGTCGCCACCCAAATATTTTTTTTTAATGGGGGAATTTAGGAAACCCTGACTCGGTGCCAAAGGCCTCGTGTCCGTCATCACCAAAGTTGTCTCGGCTAGGGAACTTGGGTACGATTGGGGAAGGTCAGCTATGAGCACCCCCTCTTGCCCGATCTGAAGATTGGCCTCTACTAACTGTGATATCTTGTTTTTGAAAACACATGCGTCCTTATTCCGGTTAATTAGCCTAGAATTACTACGTTGTGCACACAACAAACAAGTATAGACCAAATCGCCCAAATTGGAACAAAACATTTCATGTTGGTTTTGAAAATGGTTTGCTACTCGCAAGTAGGCTAAAATACAGATCTTGCCAACCTCAAGTGGGTTTTAGAAAAGGTGGTTTTGCCACTATCTAGTGGGCTTAAAACTCACAGTTTTAATGCATTATTCCAATTTAGGTAATTCAACCTCCATCCACAGGCATTTAAGCAGTTATATCACATAAGCAACTAGCCTCATGGTATCTATGCTATCATGGCAACATTCACACACATGTGGCATGCTAAAGCATAAAAGCTTACCTAGTACTCCAAGCCAAAACAGAAACTAGTTAGTAATCATATGCATGATCCTAGTTCATGTTCAAAAATGGCTAATGTAATACATGCAAGGATGTAATCTAGACAGGCTCGGCTAATCTACAATGACATGTGAAATGCCACGACTAACACGTATTCAATTTGGAATTGAAATACAAATGCAGTTAGAATGATGCGCCGAGCCCGGTGCGTGCAAAATGAATGGATGGATGCAAACATGCTATCATACTGTATGCTAATTGAAACATGCCCTAGACTAACCATCATAAGCGGGTAAATAAAAAGGAAGAAAGACGTGGGATTGGAAGACATGCACACACTCACACACACTTATTACATAATTTCCCTCACTCGGAGGGTCCGAATAAATATTACACAACCGAATAAATAATTATCTACTTAATTAATTATTACAGAACTCCTATTTAATTAACAAATTAAATACAGAATTAAAGTGGCCGCAGCCCCCGCCTAAAAATGTTTGGATGATGCATGCTTGACTCGTACTGCCCGGAAACTCGCTGCCATAGCATTATTGCCTCTGTTTACACTGCCTAGCTCCTCTGAAGACTACATAAGTCTTGGGTTAGGTCCTCTGCACACTGTGGAGCACCACTGGCTAGGAGTAATGGCCATCGGCTATGGGAAATAGTCACCGGCCTCTGATGAAATTATCGGCCATTTGTGGATGGCCGGTTGGCACTAGAGATGGCCGGCCGGCTAAAGCTTCCTGCAGAAACTAGTTTTGACAGCAACAGAGGGCATGCAGTGTATGGCATGGAATTTTTAAGCAAATGTAAGCATGGCCACACTCCCTATCATGCAATAGGCTCAAGGGAGGATGGCCTTCGACCCTCGGGCCATCAATTGTACATTTTGATGCATGATGGCCTAAGAGGCCGAGTTTGCAACTTGATGTAAATGAATGCAACAAAAGGGATGAGTGCTAACACCTTATCATATTGATGTCAAGGGCATCGGCGACTGAGGATCGAGGCGCGTTACGTCACTTTGAGTACGAACGCACCTCAATTCCCATGTTTGGTTTGACACCCTAAACCAAACAATGCAATGTATGCATACAAATATGGCTCAAGTATGCAAAATGACTCAAGCTAGCAAAACATGCCAAATGCAAATGCCAACCAAACATGCAAATATGCAATGTGCTAGGAATGCAATGCTACAATACTACCTAGGTAGACAACTAGGCAAAATGATGATCACATAGTAATGCCTTAACTACAAGGATGTAATAATCATGCAATATGATGATGATACTACAAGACACAAATGCATGGACTTACACTAGGATGGAAGAACCTCAGCCACACTCCAAAAACAGTGGCCGAAGGTACTAAACTGATGGTGCCAACATGCAAGACAAACATGCAAACCGATGGTCCTAAGACTAAGGCATAAACGCCAACTTTCAAGCATACTTAAAAGAAGACAAACATGAACATTAGACCAACAAAATCAGTGCCATGGCATGCTAGAATGAGCCCCAAAACCCACACACATGGCATCCCAAATGATTCAAGCAAAGAGGCATACATCAAGACAAAAACATGGAGCACAAGACCAACACTCTTCATGGCCAAACATGGCATGAACTAAACAACCTGAAACAGAGTTCTAGCATGCAAAAGTGAGCCTCAAAACCACTGGTTTGGCAGCCCCAAAGCCTCAAGCACATAGCCATGCACAATGACCTATTCTTAGGCATGAAAGACCAACTCTTCAAGGCATGAAAGAGATGGTAAATGTAGGCATACAAGGGTGGATTAGGGGCTGAAATATCATGAGAAATGATTCCAAAGCACTAAAATGACTCAATTAAAACATGCTCATGACTCACACCTTCAAGGCTCACAAGCCAACATGCAAAGAGACTACCCTAAACATGGCAAATATGATCAAAACAGTATCTAACAGTCCTTAAGCAAGGCAAAATAATGCTAAAGCCTTCATGAAGCTAGGCTATAACATACAAGAATCATGGCCTAAATGCATGGCCTATTTCTAGGCAAAATGGAGGAATACAAGGCAAGTGCAATACGCATGCAAGGAGCCACAAATCCAACCAAAAAGAGAGGTATATTATGACCAAAAAACACCTAAAAACCTCTGAAATGGAGCGAAAGACAACTACTCATGCATGCTATCATTAAGAGCCACAAACATGCACAAATGAGAGACCAAGGGAGAGGGGTGTCCCTCCCCTATGCAAGACCTCAAAACCCCTTCTTCACCACTGAAAATCCACTGGATTTCAGTGGTGAGAAGACCAATATACAAGAGTAACCAAAGCTTAATCAAAAGAGCACAAAAAGAGGCCAAAAGAGGCCTAAGAGGGGGAGGTCGGCCCAAACAACAAAATGACCTTAATGAAAGACCTTAAGCACGAAAATACAAGACTTTTTTCAGTTATACACAAAGCTTAAATCAGCATGCAAGATAGGTCAAAAGCTAATGCAAGATTGGAGAAAATAAAGCAAAAGTATTACCCTTGAAGAACACTTCAAGAACAGCAGGTCCAGCCACTCTCTTCTGACCAAAATCAGTCCAAAACCTCAAGAACAAACCCTCAATGTCTCTCAAAGTCGAAGTAAGGTGTAATGCTATGTGTTTTAGTGCAAAACTAAGAACAAACACACACTTTAGGCCCTCAAACACACACAAAATGAAGAGAGAGAGAGGGAGATATATATAAGATATATATGTGTATAGCTCTGGTTTTTTTGCTCAACCAAGACAAAGGAGGGGATGGGTTCCTTTTATAGGCAAAGGCAAGGACTTGAAGCTTCTCAAAGAAGCTAAACAAAAAAAGGTCAAAGGGGGCAAGGGGGGCAAGGCTTCCTGAGGAAGCTGGGACAGCTGGCAAGCTTCTTGAGGAAGCTAAGACAAAGGTCCAAGCTTCCTCAAGAAGGTAGACCAAAAGGGTGCAAAAGGGGCAAAACAGCCACACTTATGCACGGGGGCAGGGTTAGTGCATTCTAGCTGGCACAGCTGGCATGCACCATGCCTGAAAAAGGCAAAAATGTGCTGCCGGCCAGAAAAGGATGCCACCGGCCAAAAAGATGGCCGGCCGGCCACACTAAATGCCGACCGGCCAATGGTATATTTTACCAATGGCCGGTAGCCTCAAAACACGGCCGGTGGCCTCAAGCCACGGCCGGTGGGTGCCAGGAGTAGCTAACAAGCTATTCTCCACCCTTAGAAGGAAAAACACAAGTGTTTGGTGCAAAACCAAACGCAAAACAGTCGAGTTGAGAGATCCTGAGGCAAGGCGCGCAACCAAGACCTCCGAGAACTCAAAACGAAACACGAACATGGGTGATCACCGAGTGTTCAAGCGGTGACGTCCAAGTCTTGAGGACGGTCAAAAATGGGGTGTCTACAGACGCCTGTGCACCTACCGTCCTGTCGTTGCCTTTTTGTTGAGACCCGCCTCTAGGCGATTTCTGCACTTCGCTCCTCCTTGGAGACCTGCTTCGTCGACGGGGTGAATTTCGTCTTCCTCGTTCCTCCGACGCCACAATATTCGCACGAGAAGTAGTTCCACGATCCATTTCCACGTCCAGCTTTGCTAAACTCTTTCCTTCACCTTTATTGTTGAAAAATAATCTACCAGACATATGCTCACACTTTAGTAATTGCACAGATGTTTTCGCCTCTTCCCCTTGACTCGCTGCTCACTGAAACTGGATACCCCTTTCGTAGGTTGCGCAAGGGTTATTTAATGATGCCCCCTTCATTAATTACAACGTGCACCGCTAACAATGCGCTCGCGGTCGCCGCTGTCGCCACTGTTAATCGGCCAAAATAAATCTTATATGGCCGAATTATTCTGCTGCCCCACTTGATCATAGAGGCCACATTGTGTACTCGGTTGAAATCTCATGCTTAATTGGGGCAAAGGCAGATATTTCAACTACTTGGCTTATCTATAGATGGCCGAATTATTCTGCTGCCCCACTTGATCATGGAGGCCATGTTGTGTACTCGGCTGAAATCTCATGCTCAATTGGGGCAAGAGTAGACATTTCATCTACTCGGCTCATCCATAAATGGCCGAATTATTCTGCTGCCCCACTTGATCATGGAGGCCGTGTTGTGTACTCAGCTGAAATCTCATGCTTAATTGGGGCAAGGGCAGATATTTCATCTACTCGGCTCATCCATATCTGGCCGAATTATTCTGCTTCCCCACTTGACCATTTGCCGCAGTTCATTTTTTGCTTTGAGCATCACAAATAAGTTCATTACAATAATTTCAAACACAAACCATTACTATAATTTCATTTATATACACACTTCACTTCTCAGAACTGGCAGTTTTCATTCATAAACTGAATACAAGCAAAGTATCATTTTATCAATGAAAACCGCCCTAGATACAAAAAACATTACTAATACTATATTAAAACTAAAACAACTATAAATAAATAGTAAAAATTAGCAAACTATTGTTAAACATCTTCAAAATCCTTCGGGTCCAATTCCAGAGGTTCAACCTCTAGCTGCTCGTACAGAATCGGTAGATCAAGAGTTACTTTGGCAGCCACCAAAGCTTTAAGCCAGCCATGCTTGAAGCCTCGATTTTCAAACTTCAATTCTTCGTCGGCATATAATCCTTAGTCTTGAAGTTCACTGGCATCAAAAGCCTTGGCTGCATCCGCCTCCACTCGCTCTTGGTCCTTCTTTGCCTCCTCCACCTCGGCTATTAATCTCAAATTCTCCACCTTGGCTAACTTCAACTTGCCGTCTATATTGGCAACCCTCTCCTTGGTGCTCCTGGCTTTCTCTTCTTCGGCAACAGCCTTCGCCCGCACCTCTTCCGCCCTCCTAGCTTCTGCCTCCATCTTATCTGTCGCTGTTTTCAAATCGGCCATCATAGCCACAGCCTTGTTTCTTTCATCTTCAAGTTAGGCTTCGATCACGCCAAGTCTCTCTACGGCATCATAGTGACAACGGCCGATCTCTGCTATCCTGCCAGCTACCTAAACAAGTAAGACAACAACCACATTAAACATAAAAAAGTAAACATAAAAACGGCATAACAGATTCATCCCAATGCATACTAGTATAGCCAACTGTGCTGCCAAAGTAATAGAGATGACGTCTGGTTCAGCACGGAACGTGGCCTTATCTGACAGAAGTGAAAGCGCCAATGCCACACTGAGGGCCATAGCGGGATCTTTAATGGCCGACCTGTTGGACAGAACCGACGTGTTTTTCATCCTTGGCTGGATGACAAATGGCTCGGCCAAATCCGAAGAAAGCGGCTCCAGCCTTTCCATTTGTCAACAAATTCTTCTGGCAGTTCGACAATAAATTCGGTGGGGCGCTTTTCACCCCTTTAATCGATTTGATCAGAGCTCGAAGTCTCCATCGGCTGACAAGTGGGGACTTCATTAGCCATGATCAACTCTTGAGTTGCTACAACGGCTGCTGGAGGGGGAGTTTGTAAGTTTGCTCCACCACTAGCTCTCCTGCGTGCCACAATCTTCTTAACATTTCTTCTCCTGGTGAACTGGGTAAGCGACTCTCCGCCCATTTCTTCAGAGTCTGCTCTAGGAAAATCTCCTAATTTGGAAAAAATGTCCTCTGGAGAAGCAATCTCCACTCGACCTGAAGTAGAGGGTTGGCCGCTACCCCCCTGGTTGAGTTGCTCAAAGGCCAACTCAACTTCTCTATTCAGCTCTTCTTCTTCCAAACAGATCCTCTATCCAGCATCTTCCGCGTCTGAACTCTATTCTTCTAAACGACCCTCTGGTCCAGCCTCTTCGGCGCTCGAACTCTCAATACCAATGTCCCTTAAGCTCTTAAAGTTGGGGAATATGAGTGCCGTGAGATGCTTCTCTTCTCTCAGCACGAGGATATGATCTGCCACCGAGAAGGTTACGTAGGTTAGGTCGTATCTCAACGGAATATGTGTCGTATGTCACTGTCCTTGTAGATTGGTCCGCCCTTTGTATCTAAGGGCCGTCTTCAACTGGTTAAGAACGACTGGTCTGTCGACGGAAGGACTCTCTTTAAGTCGTTACCTGCAAAAAAAAAACTAGTTTAGTAATCTTTTAGAGCCGAATATAATGTCTAAACTAAGAATTTTTTAGCCACATGGCTCGCCCTTTCGTCTCGGCAGAGGGTCTTGGCGATCTTCTTCTTCGCCGAATTCCCAGTTGCCTCGAACGGCGATCATGATGTCATCGACTCTTTTTCCAAAGCTAGCGAGCATAGTCACCAAATGGTGATCTATGTCCTTGTCTTTAAGAAAATAATGGCCCTGATGATCAGTTGACTTCACCAAGACATAGCAATGCCGAATCACTGGAATTCTCAAGTTAAGCCCTAGTGGGCGGTTCAGTTCCACTAAACCCATGATTATATGGTAAAAATTCACATTGGGTTGAGAGGAAATGAAACCCCAGTAGCGCAGAATAGTCCTAAGGAAGGGGTGCAAGGGAAAACGAACCCCACCCTCAACAATTGACAGGAGATGGAAGATTATAGTGTTTGCATCAGCTCTCTCCATGTCAACCACACTGTCTGCCACAAGGGACACGTGGACGTCGTCAGGAATCGAAAAGTGACGATGGAAGGCGGCGACTCGCTCCTCAAAAAGGAGAGCTTTCAAATGAGTAGCCATTCCAGACAGGATAGAAGATAAATAAAAATGCACAGAGGGATTAGAATATGAACAAAAAAGAGTGGGAAAGACTTATAGGTCAGAACGAGGGAGCAAAGTGAAGAAGCAATATGAAGCAAAGTCGGAGACACAGGAGTCTTGTGAGGGAGGAAGAACGGTGTGAAGAATGTGAAGGAGCCAAAATTCAATACTGTGAGACCATGTAATATCCTCTCACATGGATTGTAGAGATCCAATGAAGAGATGAACTTTACTCCAGTAGACCTGCATAGATGAGCATGATCGGTGCTACCCAACCGGGGTTGCCAGCCGGAGACACTCCAATGCTAAAGTTAATCCTTTGATTGAAAGAATAGAGCTACGGAAATCAAGAGTGTTGGTGTGTAGTGTAGGGAGAGAGCACATACCATTTCTTTTGGGATACCCCCCTTTATATAGATGGGGGGAGGGGGGTGTGATATTTGTTTGGGCTGGACCCATTGTAGGCCTTATTTAAGTTAACCCCAATAAGCAGATATATATATTTTTTTCTGGCTCCCACAATTGTCCCAAAACTTTCATTGTCTGCGGTAGAAGGAATGAGAGTTTTTCTTGCCGAGTTACGCTATTCAAATAGTTGTTAGGTTTTTTGATAAAGAACACTCTGGATAAATGAATAAGATGTATGAATGAATGACTACATGTATGCTTGAATGTATGCATAAATGTACGTATGTCTTGAATGTATGTATAAATATATACATATTTCTATCATAGGATGAAATTATATCACATGAGTTCCAAACAAATCATAAAAACGGACCACGATATTTTTACCCCTAGGCGAGGGTGTAGGCCTGCTGATGGCGCTCTATGCCGAGTGTGAAGATTACGCTGTACTCGGAGACTTATGCTAATTTTAAGTGGCGATCAAGTGCTAATATTGCAAGGATTTTGAATAATGCATCCTGTGTCGGTGATGGCCTGTACCAAATGAGGTAGACGTGTTAAATCACAAATAATATTGCTCTACTTGTAAGGAATTGCCAAGTAGATATTAGGCCAACTATTTAATTGCCGAGTTGCATGGTTTGGGTTTAGTCTAAGGTAGACTAGCCCTGTTGCTTTTGAATGATAGGTGTTAGTAAGAAGGAATGCAGATTGGACTTGCCCCATTGCCCTATGTTGCAGGGAAAATTCGGCTTTGGTAAAATGATGGCATGTAAAAATATGTGAACTGTTGACTGCAAAGTGTGTAATGTATTGCCCCAAAAACTGGTGCTTGCTTCGAGCTGTGTGAAAAGGAGCGAGAATTTGTAACTCAAGTAAATGCCGTTGTAATGTTTTGACCAAGTTGCCAAGTATGCATGTATAGCAGAGGTGTCGAGAAAATGATCGGCTGATGTGCCCCAATTGGAAAGCAGGAAATTGACTAAGATGTCCTAGTGGGCAATTGTTTTGCCGAATAATATTGTTAGGCAAAGAAAGTTGCCGAATACTGTGGCCAATGTTGCTGCATAAAGTTGACAAATAAGTTGACAAATAAAGTTGATGCACTGCCGAGTAACTAGTGTCAAAACATTGGTGTCCGTTTTATATATAATGTGATTTTGCCGAAAAGTTGGTTAGCTACACTTGGGTCGGTGATTGTGCCGATCTTTTGGTCGGTGATTTTCCTTAGCTTCGCAGTGTGTCGGGATCCCTTCGAAGTTGGATTTGCTAAGAACTTGGTTGGCAATGGTTGCCAATTTATTAAAGTTGAGTTTATTGTCCAATGTATATTTGCCCTATTGCTTCTGAGTAAGATTTGTCATTCGGAAGGAATAAAATTGAATTGGGCCAAAATTGCCGAGTAGGCCGATAACAATTTGAAATGGATTCCGTGCCGCTATTCGGTGCCGTGGCGATATCGAAATGGAGCAGAGACAAAGTAAGGTGCGTGGTGATATGCGAAGTGAGAGCCATTGTGCTCAATTCTTTGAATAAAATTTGAATTCTTTTTTTTTTTTTTTTTTTTTTTTGAAGTTGAATTTGAAAATTTTGTCCGTATGGATGGGCTCGGAATGCATCAAATAGCTAGAAACAAATATCGGATCATTGGAATCGGAGCCCTGAGGGTGTAATTTTATCCAAAATGGATATGAGGGTTCAGATCAACAGGGTGTAAGGTAATTGCAAAGCACAGGATTATTTCTTCATTGTTTGCTAGGTCATCTTCTCCAGCGAAAGAATTCATTTTCTGGGCAAACTTTGATCGGCCCGTATGACTTCGTTTTAGCATCGATTTTGGCACGGTTTGTTGCGTTGGACTCGTCTCAATGAGCACTTTACGTTGGTATGGGCAAAACTTGAGTTTGACAGCTTTGAAAATTTCAGTTGTCGGAAAATGTGAGCCGTATCGCAATTTTCGGCATACTTTGGTTACTTCTTGACTTCTTGGGTTGGTGGGTTTGGACTCTTTAAGCCGATACGAATCCTGTGGTATGTTCAGATGTGAATTTTGATAAGCCAAGGTGCTAGTTTTATGCCGAGATCGTAGTGCCAAACAAGTTGTCCATGCTAGATAAAATGCAAAGTTGATATTAATTTGCTCTTGATAATATGCCAAATGATCTGTGGATTACAGCGGTAATATACCCAATAAGTTGCGAATTGATAATATGCGGATTTGTAGTTTCTAATATGCTGAGTAAGTGGCCGAATAAGCCGAATAAGTTGTCGAAGCTTTGTTGATAATATGCCGAATAAAAGTTGTCGAAGTCGAGTGATAATATAAAGTGAATAAAAATTGTCGAATAAGTTAATAAGATTGCCGAATAAGCCAATAAGTTGCCGAATTGTCCATTGGGTTTGTGGATGTAAGTTGGTTCGTTGGTGGTTACCGAATATGCGTAGTTGTGATAGCCGAATGTAAAAGAAATTCAAGTTGGGTTGAATGATCGGTGAAGATGGATAATTGTGGCTCAGCTCCTGGAGGCTGCTGTCAAAATTGCATGCTAATCGGACATGATTTGACCGTCGATCTATCATTTAACGTCCCCGATTTGCTAGTTGATTGATCCCAAGCTAATACTCGAAATTCACAAAATTGGACCTCAAAAATGGATTCTAAACGACGAAAAACTTAGAGGGTAGGCATCCTCGAGGTTATTGGACCATCCGATTAACTGGAATGCGATAAGATGCAACGGAGCACGTTGTGCCAAGAAGCGCATGATAAATCCTTTTTTCATCATCTTAATGCTGCATGTCGTGAAAGGCAGAATGTTCCAGTTTCGAACTCGTGACTTTGAGGCCCTGTATCTCCTTCATTTTAAGTCCGATTTTGACGTGGTTTGTGGCGTTGGACTCGTCTTGATGAGGACTTCACACTATTATTGTCAAAGATTGAGTTCGACAACATTGAAAAATGTCGATTTCTAGACATTTAGTAGATTTCGCAACTATCGGCGGCCTACGGTTAGTTCATGGCTTTACTAGTTGGTGTTTGTAGACTCCACTAGTCGATGTGAACCTACTGGTAGGCCACGAAATTCTTGCTCGTATGAAGAAAAATGTAGACCCACTTGCTAGAGAGAGAAAATGGGTATGTAAACGTGGTCGGTGACACTTTGGCTGGCCGAAGCCCTTGGTTCTCGGCATTGTAGTTCAGAAGGGCGTCAGACAAGGTTTGAGTGACGAATTAATAAACGGGGCGGAGGTCGTGATTGAATGGCCAGAATGGTTGCCGAGTATTGCGAAGGTCCATGTGTGGACATGCCGAGTAAACTCTGCAAGTTACGCTGCCACGACAGGGTGGCAGAGATGCCGAGTTTCCTTGTACGAGGTATGGCACTGCCGAGTAGCTTTGTAGCTTTGTATCTTTGCCGAGTACTCTTCTAGGAGTTGTGGTACTGCTGAATAGTATTGATGAATTAAAGCCGAATTCTTCATGCAACAGGTCAAGAAATGTAGAATTTTAGATTCAAATTCCTAACTTTGAGCCCTTGTAACTTCCTCGTTTTAAGTCCGATTGGCCTCATTTTTGCAGCGTTGGATTCATCACTCGGCCTAATGCTCATTCCACTATTTAGATGCATCATTCCGCCTCAAATTGGATGCCGTTGGACCTCCGAAAGTTGACCAAAAATAAGATTAGTCTACCCCTTTTTTTTTTTTTTTTTGTGTGTGTGTTTGGCTCTTCAATGTTGCAGAATAAGAGTAGAGCGTGGTTGCGCAGTGTAAGTAACTCGGCAAACTTGCTGCGGCTAAAGATTTTTGTAAACGGGTTGTGATTGCTAAAATCAGAAGTGTTGCGGTCCGATGGTCCGTTGCCAAGCTTGATTAAGGTGGCCAAAGCCATTACTAGACAACAGTTCTTGGGAGATGCCGACATGGCCGAGTGACATGGGTGATTTCACTGGAGAATCTTGGTGTGATCGGAATGAACTTCAATTTTATGCGTGCTCGATGAATCTTATTCTCGGCCTTTCATTGACATCGAATGGCTTGTATCTTTTGCCGAGAGATTGTCACAAGTCCGCTTGGTGAGTTTGGAAAATCGGCAGTGACTCGGGGTGCTCGACAGTGACTTAGGGTGCTCGACAGCTAGTCAAGCTTTGGTGAAAGATGTTTGCATTTGTGATTGGCAACGAGAAAAGGCTAGCTTGTTATGGGTGCTAAACGGTTTTGTAGAGATTTTGATTTGTATCAACATGAGCCATTCATGACAATTGAAGTTGCCTCCAGATCTGTTTGAATTTATATGCATATATATATATGGCCAGCCAACTACCACAATTAATTAAATAAGAATAATAATTTGTTTTTATCATAACTCATGGTCCATTCTAGAGAGAGGAAAATTGAAGACCCAGCCTTGGATTCTACAGAAAGCTTTAGCATAGGTACACGTGCACACATGCTAAGAATCAACTTTAAGCTAAGTTTTGAGAAACAAAGAATAAATAAATAAATGGATAGACCCACGTATGAATTTAGCCGAATAACTTTATTGAATTGCTGAAAAGATGTTTGCACCAAGACAGGTGTGAAACCCATTTTTAGAGAGAGAAAACAGCTACTAACTTCATCTTGTTTTGACAACCTTTCTAAGCAATATTAATATTCAACAAGGGTTTGATCAAATCTGTGAGCATAAATAGATACATACATAGACGTGTATATATATGTATACCTGAACTTTAGCAAAAAACATAATCAGAATGAAAGAAGCCAAAAACCCAGCTGTGGGTCTCCTTTTTTGGAAAGAGAATGGTTAACCTTAGTGCTCATTGGTCCGAGTACCATGGGTGTCGTATTGATTCTTCTCTTCGTTGAATTCTTTAGCTCTTTCCCACAGACGGCGCCAATTGTGCGACCATCAAATATCCTCTCACATGGATTGTAGAGATCCAACGAATAGATGAACTTTACTCCAGTAGAGCTGCACAGATGAGCATGATCGGTGCCACCTGTAACAAGTCCGCGAGGGACCTCACGGGTTACAGTTCGGACTCAATTCTGTTACGGTTCTAAATCTGAACCAAAGAGTCCAAATCCGGCAAATCATTTTGAGAAAACAGATTTTGTAAAGAAGTGCCAAACATGGACTGCTTTGCCAGATACAGAGTCGCCACCTAAATATTTTTAATGGGGGAATTTAGGAAACCCTGACTCGGTGCCAAAGGCCACGTGTCCGTCATCACCAAAGTTGCCTAGGCTCGGGAACTTGGGTACGATTAGGGAAGGTCAGCTATGAGCACTCCCTCTCGCCCAATCCGAAGATTGGCCTCTACTAACCATGATATCCGATTTTGAAAACGCCATGTGTTCTTATTCCGGTTATTAGCCTAGATTTACTATGTTATGCGTACAGCAAACAAGTATAGACCAAATCGCCCAAATTGGAACAAAACATTTCATGTTGGTTTTAAAAATGGTTTGCTACTCGCAAGTAGGCTAAAATACAGATTTTGCCACCCTCAAGTGGGCTTTAGGAAAGGTGATTTTGCCACTATCTAGTGGGCTTTAAACTCACAGTTTTAATGCATTATTCAAATTTAGGTAATTCAACGTCCATCCACAGGCATTCAAGCAGTTATATCACATAAGCAACTAGCCTCATGGTAATCATGCTATCATGGCAATACTCACACGCATGCAAGGATGCTAAAGCAAAAGAACTTACAGAGTACTCCAAGCCAAAACAGAAACCAGTTAGTAATCATATGCATGATCCTAGTTCACGTTAAGATGGCTAATGTAACACAGACATGATGCAACTGGAATAGGCTCGGCTATCCTAAAGATGGCATGTGAAATGCTGCAACTAACAAGTACTCACTTTGGAATTGAAATACAAGTGCAGTTAGCATGATGTGCCGAGCTCGGTGCATGCAAGACAAATGTATGGATGCACGCATGCATAGCATAAGGTATGCTAAAATAAATATGCCCTAGTACTAACCATTGAAAGCAGGTAAGTAAAAGGGAGAAAGAAGTGGGGGTTGGAAGACATACACACACTCACCCACACTTATTACAAATTCGCCCTCGCTCGGAGGGACCAAAAGAATAATACAAATTAATTAACCTACAAGCTAATTAAATAATTACAGACCACCTAATTAATTAACAAATCAATTAAGCTAAGGAAAGCAGTAAAAGGCCTCGGGAAGAGGGTCCAATGCATGCGTGTTCGGGTTTGCTCGGAAATCCGTCGCCATGCACAAGTTGCCTCTGTTTTCCCCGCTCTACTTCTCTGATGACTGCCAAAGTCTCAGGGTTGCTTCTCTGAGTGCTGTGGAACACCACCGGCTGAGGGGATTGGCCACCGGCCATGGATAATGGTCACCGGCCACAAAGTCGCTCCATCGGCCAAAAATGATGGCCGGTCGGCACTGAAGATGGCCGGCCGGCCAAATCTTCCTACAAAAACTGGTTTGACAGCAGCAGAGGGCAGAACTTTGCATGGCAATGCATTTCAAGCAATGTATGCACCAATCACAGCCCTTATCATATTTATGGCTCAAAGGGACATGATCCTCGATTCTCAGACCACCAATCGCGCATTTCCATGCATGATGGCCCAAAGAATCAAGTGTGCATTTTGATATGGAATGCAATGCACATAATCAAACAAATTGAACTCAACCTCTATCACAAGCAATTCAAGAAGCCAAGTATACATGCTAATGCAATGCAACTCTAAGCATGTTGGCTAGTATGCAACATAGACAATGCAAGCAAGCAATGCATGTTAGGCATACAACCTAAGTAAAGAAAGCATGTAAGGCATGAAGCAACGCAACTTACAAGTGCAAGGCACAATGTGGGTGTTTAAGCATACAAACAAGCATGTGACTTCATTCAATCATGCGATTTCAATCGCGCAACAACTCACTAATATGCTACAACATACAAGGAGAGCATGCAACAAACAAAGGGATGGACTTAAACTAAATTAGGCGATTCTCAAACAAGCCTAAAACAGTGGCCAATGCTATGGAAGTGAGGCCCAACACACACACACACACACACACATGCACATGTTAATAGGCCAACACTTAAGCACATAAAAAGCAACTTTTAAGCACACTTAAAAGAGACTAAACATGGACAATTAGCATGCACATTAAGCTTTGAAATCATGTTAAATATGATGCCAAATCAATTAAACAGGATGAGCCAAGACATGCAACCAAGATCCAAAACCCGAGGTAAGCTAAGGGAGGCATCAAACTACCCTTAACAAAACTAAACATGGCATGAATTAAATGATCAAAAACAGAGTTTTAACATATTAAAACAAAGGCAACAACACATCTAGATGGCATCTAAATGGCTCAAATCCAAAAGCATGCATAGTTGCCAAAACATGGAGCGTACAACACAAGCTTTCAAGGCATCAAAGAGGCATCAAAGGCAAGCATACAAGCATGTCATGGGGACTGAAATGATGCCATAAGTGGTGCCAAACCACTAAAATAAATCAAACAATGCATGCTCAACACTTCACATACTTAAAGCCTACAAGCTAATAATGCAGAGGAGTTATGCAATACATGTTATGGTTGACCAAAACAACCAAAAATAGACCTTAAACATGGCAAAACAAGTCCAAAAACTTCACAAAGCTAGGCCAAAAGCATGCTTGAACAAGGGTTAAAACCTAGATGCATGTTAAGGCTACAATATGGCATTACAAGACATGTATGCTAAACAAGCAAGGTATGTCCAAACCAACTAAAAACAGAGGCATATTATGACATAATAACCATGAAAATCAGCTAAGGCATGGCCAACACACACTTAGACTAGATGCTCCCTTAAGAGGCAAAAAGGGGCCCTTTTCAAGGACAACAAGGAGAGGGGGTGGCCCTCTCCTTCCTAGGACCTCAAGGCACTATCCTCATCATTGAAATCCATCAAGATTTTAGTGATGAGGAGGCCCAAACACAATGGTCCCGGAGCTCAACCAAAATGGCACAAAATGGAGCCTTTCAAGGCTTAAGAGGGGTCAAACTACCCCAAAGCTTAAAGCAACCTTAACCAACTATTTAGAGCACTAAAAATCAGAACTTTTATATGTTATACACAAAGCTCAAAAACAAATGCAAGGTAGTCAAAAATGCAATGCAAAAATGGGGGATAAAGGGACAAGTTTCTTACCCTTGTAGACCCTCTTCACCAATGGTGGACCAGCTGGTTCTTCAAGCTCAAACCAGCTCCAAAACTCCAAAAACAACCCTCAAGGGCCTCAGCTCCAAGAAAAGGTGTGATGGTGGGTGTTTGTGTGCAAAACTACGGCAAAAACACTCACAAAACAAAGAGAGAGATATAGAGATGGAGGACATATGAACCCTAACCCTAAAACTCAAAACCCTCTGAAAATTCTGTCTAAATTGTCTAACCCCTTAACAAGAGAGAAGAGCCCCTCTTTTATAGACAATTTATCTTGTAAAGCTTCCAAAGGAAGCTAACAAGAGGGAAATCCCTCTATACACGTGTATGGAGGGGGTGACAGTGTATGCCAGCTGCACAAAAATATCTGCAAAAGCAAATGCACAGTAGCCGGCTGGCCAAACATGCAATTGACCAAAAAAGTATAGCCGGCCGGCCATCTATAGTGCTGGCCGGCCAAACATTTGGCCGGTGGCAACAAAACATAGCCGGTGGCCTCAAGCCAGGGCCGGTGATGGGTGGGGATGGTCTACAAGCCCTACCCTGCCCCTCAAAGGCAAAACAGAAGTGTTTGGTGCAAAACCAGACACAAAACAGCCGAGTCGAGAGGTCCTGAGGCGGGGCGTGCTGCCACGGCCTCCGGGAACTCAAGACGAACACAAACACGGATGATCACCGAGTGTTCAAGCGGTGACGTCCAAGTCTTGAGGACGGTCAAAAATGGGGTGTCTACACCACCCAACCGGGGTTGCTGGCCGGAGACACTCCGATTGTAACGCCCTCAAAATAATAACATTAAACCCACAATATTGACATCTGTAAAGGCTCATCATTCTTTCATTTAACAGAATAGTTCACTACAAAAGTATTACATGTTAACAACAAAAGCAAATGCCCTATGGGCTTACAGCTTTCCAAGTTAACACTTGGTTACAAAGAAAAAGAGTGCTAACTCATTTACACATTAAGCCCTTGGCTTGAATCTACATGTAATACACCAAAAGGAAACAACACCAAAAAGTCTGTCCGCCACTAGCCTCCCAAGCTATGTCCTTGGAGGTGGCATGCTACCTGTACCTGAAAATGATATTCCCATAAAGGGTGAGCCACAGCCCAGTAGAAATATACTAAACCAGTTATGAATAATGACTAAAAGATTAGCAGTTGATAGGTGGCCAACACTTTACACTTTCATTCTCCATTTCCTTACAAATTCTCAATTCATAACCATGGCTTAGAACCTGGCCAACAACTCATGTGGGACAGTAACTCATGTCCAACAATTTCCCATTTCACGAAAGACAAGCATACTAGCTATATCAATACTTCCAAAGACATGCATAAGAGCAATATCACACTTCCAAAGACAAGCATATGAGCTGTGTCAACACATCACTAGATAAGCATATGAGCTATATCTTTGGAGTCCATCCCCTATCTTCTCCCAAACAACATCCGGTTTAGAGGTCCATCCCCTATCATCCCCTAAACCGTGGAGTACATCCCCTATTTCCTCCAACACAACACACAATGCATATAAACAATTATTATACCATCAATCAATACATAAATTTAATGTATTTCTTTAGCCGTCACACTCAATGACACATTTCAATGATCAGTTTTAGTTTGCCTAATCATCATGCATTGTCTACAACAATCAAGACTATCCTCCACCGATAGCCCAAAGCAGTTATTTCTATACAGAAAATAAATGCAACAAATGGATATAAAATCAACATTTCAATTCGGTGAGTGATAAGTAATTCAACTACACCCTTTAATCCTATACACTTCCAATCTCAACATTCCCACTTCAATTCCTCATTTCTTACAATTAATTATCCCAATTAATTAATCAATGTAATTAGGGCATTTTCCATAATTAACATTACAACCCTTAGGTTCCATTTTCTATCACTATTTCAACATCAATCCCATGTTTCTACACCAAACATGTCTCTAGGTTCATTATAAATAAAACCCCAACTTTTATAAAATTACACAAAGGCCCAAAGTTTTCTCAAAATTTCACAACAACTTCCAACACATCAAAATGCTAAAATTTAAAGACAAAATCCATAAAGAGGAGTAGGATATCCCTACCTCAAAGTTTGAGCTGAAATGGAGATGAAGACCCAACACCCAACTTGCTCCAAAACCAAATATTTTCAGATTAAATCGAAGCCCAAGTCACCCTCTATCTTTTTAACAAAGGACTTAGGGTAGGAAATCACCCTAGGTAGATCAAATCTTAGAGAGAGAGTAAGTTTAGAGAGAGAGGGTCTCGAATTTTAGGGTTTGAAGGATGAAAAGTTTTGAAAAAGTGAAGTTTGGTTCGACTGCTGCTAACTGACATAAGCAGGCTCGCTCGAGCGAAGCCTTGGTCGCTCGAGCGACCAGACACAAGAAACTGCCCTCGCTCGAGCGAAGACACGCTCGCTCGAGCCAACAGTTCAAATCCTCCGATTTGCAACACGACGCTCGCTCGAGCGAAGAACCGCTCGCTCGAGCGAAGAACGAACCAGATCGCTCGAGCGAAGAAAGCTCGCTCGAGCTAAGAAATGCAACTTTCAAGTCTGAGCCAGACGCAATCGCTCGCTCGAGCGAAGCCACTCTGGCTCGAGCCACCAGACACAAAAACCAACTCTCGCTCGAGCGACCAACCAAAAACAGAAGCTCGCTCGAGCGAAGACCCAAAATTCTGGGCAGCAACACTAGGCTCCCAAACACAACCAACCTGTAACAAACCTGCCCAATACATCCTATAACTCAAATACAAAGTAGGAAAGGATGTAAACAAGACAATACTCAACTACTAACATCCACGGACACATGTCCGGATCACTGTACTACAAGGGGTAAACCCGGGATCGCTATACCGATGCTAAAGTTAATCCTTTGATTGAAAGAATAGAGCTATGGAAATCAAGAGTGTTGGTGTGTAGTGTAGGGAGAGAGCACATACCATTTCTTCTGGGATGCCCCCCTTTATATAGATGGGGGGGCATGATATTTGTTTGGGCTGGACCCATTGTAGGCCTTATTTGAGTTAACCTCAATAAGCGGATATATATATTTTTTTCTGGCTCCCACAAATATGTACGATTTTTAAAACGCATTAAATGAATGTCAAATTACGAAAGGGCGGGAAGTAATGATGACCCCAAATTGCGACTGATCTAACGCATCAATACCAAAAGGTGCGCGTGCGCCGTATTTTCGACTTATAAGATTTTATCAAACTATTCAACTGACCACGCCAAATAACAGATGTTAATCGGATGTTTGGGGGGAAATTGTGGAAGCCGAATAAATAAAACTACATCCTGGGCTGGCATAGTGCGAGTTGGCGGAACACACCGAATCGCTGGTCACAAACAAGTCGGCAATATCAAGCTCAGTGGGCCAAAGTCGAATAAAACTAGGCTTGAAGGGCCATCTGAGCCAATTATCCCATGGGCTACATAGAGGATTCGTGAATAGGGCCAAAGCCCATTAGGGAGCAGTGGGCCCTTGGAAGGCTACTAGGGAAACAATATAAAAGAAAGGAGAGGAGGACAGATGGAGGCATTCTGTTCTTGGCCAATAGAGTATTCCTAAACCCATTACACCACAGCATATTAATCATATTTGGTTCTGTTAAGTTTACTTCCTACTGGGCGTAAAAGCTCACTCCCTTTGTATGGGCTAGACATCCTAAAATTCCAGGTGCTAAAGGTGGACCTTGTTAATGTTGAAAAGTGGATGGAGTTCACCATGGAGCATTGAAGCTTCTTTGATGTTGTTTGCCTACAACTATTAAGCTTATTTGTTGAGTTAGGCTTGTATTTGTTGAAATCAAGGCCTTTAGTCTTGAAAGGTGTAAGCCCTTATGGCAACTTTGATGTACATTTTATATTACAGTGTGTTATAAATTATTACAATGAACTCGAAGAGGAATGCATGAAAATATGACAGGTTCAGTTTATTGAATTGTTATTGTTCATATGAATGTCATGAAATTGGACAATATTAATGGTTTGGTTACAAATTATATGGCATGAATATCGAGGCGTTAAAAGGAGCAACATTGGAGGTGAAGAAGAGAGAGATAGAGAGAGAGAGAGAGAAAGAAGGGGAAAACTTTGGTTTGATCAAGGGTGTGTATGTTAGGATTTTCCAAATTACACTACTACTCGTATCTCCTTTCTCTCTTGCCCTAAAACCATTTCTCTTTATCACCACCACAATGATTTCTAACCATCAACCACTACTTCTAACCTTATACTATACCCTTATCAACTCTAAACCCTAATTTACTATTCCTCACCTTCCACCTCCGCTTTGACATTACTACAAGTTTGATTTGTTTTTTAACACTTAAGTCATAAGTCCAATTTCAAAACTTCTAAGGCCAAATGAAAAATATAATTTGAAAGATCATATTATCCCTATTTATATGTCTAAATGTCCATTGTCCACGTATTTGTTTACATGACTATAAGTGCGATCAATACTCCGGATAGGTATGCGCAATGAACTTTTTAACTTTCATATTCTCATTATCTACGTGATTGTTGTAGATCCAAACAAATAGTTTTTTTTTACTGGATCTCACTAAGATCCACCATATAGTCTGCATGGATCTTTTATCTTTTTTCCACATAGGTTAAGTGACTAAATAAACAACTATCAAAACTAGAAGCCACCACCAAGAAGCATAAATTGACCCCATAAAAGCAGTTGATCAATCATCACTAGAGGAACTAGATCTGGGGACTTAGGTATGAGATGGGAAATTTTACACACCCACCTCGTCCGACATAAGTTTAGTTTCTACTCATCACCTTGGTAATTTTAAACTTAAAATTGGTAAGATATATATAACAGGTAGTAATAAATAAAAAAATTGGAGAAACAGAAGTGAGGGACATATATGACAGGAAAACTGAAAACACCATAGAATATGATAGACAATAATAGGGAACATGTACGAAGGAGTTAGAAAATATTGTGGATGGCTAACATATATACAACCAAGCCAACAATGATTGGATCACATAAAGATCATATGCTCAACATGGCTAAAAATAAAGAATAATAAAATAAAATAAAAACAGCAGCTAACCTATATGCAATCAAGTCAACAGTGGCTTCATCGTATACAGATAATGTGCCCAATGCAACTAAAATGATAAAGAATGGTTAATCTATATACAACCAAGCCAACAGTGGCTCGATCACATATGGATCATGTATCCAATATGACTAAAAAAAGTTAAAGACAAAAAATGAAAGATAATAATGAAAAAGAATGAAAAACTAACCTTTTGAAGAACAGAATCGCAACAGGGAATGGCTCGCTACCCTCAAGTTTTCTCCTTACTTGGAAGAAATCCCAACTTGCCTCTGAATGAACACACCAAAGACTAGACTCAAAAACTTTAAACTAGGGTGGTCAAGTCAATGTAGAATAGTGCAAGACAACCAAAATTCCTCTAAAACTATAGAAATTTTTGTATTTAGAAAATGACTTGTTGAGCTCAAATATTGAATGAAAAATTATGAAGGTGAATCGGGGTATTTATAGGACCTTGGGGGAGTGATTTTGAGGCCGAAAAATTATGTGAGATTGCACAATTTCAGATACCAACAAAATCAACTACGTAGGCAAAAGTGAAAAATGTCAAAAATCGTCGCCATGAAAACCATCGGCTGGAGTCGGTTTGGCCATGTGAGAGGACCAATCCAACCATCCTTAGGCTTGAAAATATCATCATCACATGGCCAGTTTGGTCATGTGGGGTTACACAGGCATTTTATTTATTTATTTATTTATTTTCCGCAAACCCTAGGTGGAGAAAATGTGTTTCAAATCGAGTTTTGGACTTGGGCCACACATTTTGCTAAAAATAGTCCAATTTAAATAATAAAATAGCCCAAAATAAAATAAGAAAGCCTGGTCCAAGTTTGGCTTGTAACTTTTGTGAAATGATTCTTTTATCCTTCTTGTCGAAAATCGACGAATGATCAAAAAATGTTTACTAATTTCGTTTGAAATTGGATTTCAGTGAATTTTATATCATTGGAAAGCTCTTTGAAAATGCTATAGGCTATTGTAGACCATTTTTGAAAATTCTAAAGTTTTTCACATAAAATGATGAATTAAGAGAGTAAATGTTTCTAAACTTGTGCATGGTCAAGAGAGAATATAAAGGAATTGAGTTGTGGGGACCCAATAAGGCTTAAATGGGTTATGATTACATTTTTAGGCCACTAGGGTGAACCAAGACTAGTCTTAGTCCATTCAAATCCAGAGTAAAGCTAACAAATTCGAGTACATCATGGGGTGACATTACTCAAAGGGGGCCAAACATTATAGCAAGTCAAAACGGGGTATCTATAACCACCTATCTGTCTAGTTATCTATCCACGTCACATATCTCACCACATGTCATCTACTTGTCCATTTAGCTGTCTACATGCATTCTTTATTTGCTCACGTCTCACTCCACCTAATTTGTTTATCTACTCATATCACCATTAAGGGTGATCGCGAATCGGGGTTGGGTCGGTGGCATCTCATCCGCTATCCGTAAAAAATTAGGCAAATTGGAAAAAATCAATTCGCATCCGTCCACCGGTTTGGTGGATGCAGATTGAGCATGCCGTGTGGGATGGCAGATGGATGCAATCAATTTGGCAGTTTGGACTTTACAAATGTTAGGCATTTTTTTTGAATTATAATTTATTACTTTTACAAGCTCCAATAACTAGTAATCTGAAAAAAAAAATATATTATTTGTCTATAATAGGTCATGGCACCTCGTCTGCATATTTTTAAGGTATTTTTTTTCCATGTTCACAAAAATATATGTTTTATTATTTCTACTCTATTTTTTTATTTTATTTTTGTTTAGATCAAGAAGAAAAATTTCATTGCGAAACTGATAAAAGATCGGATCAATCTGATGCAGCGGTATCACAAGATCTCAAAAAGAGATACAAAAATTTCATAGAACAAATTATCAAAACCTCCATAGAAGAGGAGAAAAGATCCTCACAAGGGAGAGAAAAAAAAATCCACACAAGAAGGATTATTAAATTAACAAATTAAAAATTAAAAAAAAAAATCAAATTGAAAAGAAACCAGATCCAAGTCGTCACCAAACTCATCCAAAACTCCACTACTCCACAACTTTCAACTTGAAATCTGAAGACCCCATCTCCACTGGTCAAGATAGACCATTGAGGTTAAGGAGTTGCCTAGTATGAAACAAATGCGTTATCCAGTGTCGGTCTTCAAATTGTGAGAAAATCTAACGCCAGATCTTAAAGTTTTGGGCTCAAGGGTAGAAAAGGTAAGGCGATAATGACCGGACTAGTGAGGCAAATATCATATCTAAAGGAGGATCAAAAAGAGAGAGAGAAGAGAGAGATCGGAGAAGTAGGGGAACACTACCATCTCCCTCTCTCCTTAGAGGAAAACCTAAAGAGAAGAGAGAGAGAGAGAGAGAGAGAGAGAGAGAGAGAGAGAGTTTTATGGTTTGGAGAGAGAGTTTTTATTCTATGTTGTTACTTGTTAGCAGTTATTTTTTATTTTTTATTTTTTTTTGAACTTCATTTACAGTTGGATCGGGTTCATGCATGTGCGGGTGTGGCGGATCTTACAAGGTATTAACACAAGGTCTACATAAGTTGACAGAAGATAAGGTTATAGAATTTATAGAGATATATAAACAAAGTATTAATTACAAGATCTTATCTTAATTGCGCTAAAAGTTTAAAAACTTACCATCTCAAAACATGATTACAAATTTCTAATCTTCTAAGTTAGCATTACGTCTTCGAATGTTTCTGCTTCACCGTTATCCGCTTATATTTCGTCAACACTTGGCATGAAACACCATGAGCTTTAAATGCCCAGTAAACGCACACACACCTTATCCCTTTTTTCCAATCCAATACACAGCTACAATCATAACAAGTGATGAAGCATGACATATAAGTAAACAAACAAAGGGTTATAAGGTTAGTTGTTAGTAATCTAGAAATCCCCCAAAGAGATTTCATCCTTCCAACCACAAGAATTGGACTCAGATTATTCGATATGTCCCATCTTTTTCTACTTTGCAGAACTTACCCTGGATGCCTACCAACGGTTACATACCATGTAGCGCTAACCAAGGACCTCAAAGGAGACAACAAAAACATATAATCTCCTCCACCCTTGTTTGTCGTGAGTATCTAGGGCCCGAATACAACTAATCCATTCAAGGGTTCCGAAACAACCACTTACGCAATGCTTAACCTTTAGTTAGGGAACAGTCCTATCAATCCATACAAAACACATTTTCATCGCATCATTATTTAAGTGATTGAAAACCAAATACCACCCCAATTAAGTTTCTCATTGAGGTAGACGTCTTAAATTAAAGTTAGAATATCTTATCAAGACAATAATATCCACATAAGCATGAGCATCATCAAATTAGTATGGTAAGAAACATAATTATAATACATGCACATATCATACCAAGTCAAGAACAAGTTGTAATGCCCCAAAAAAGATAACTGTAGCCCAACTCGTATTATTCTTTACAAATGATCAATAACATCACATCTTCTATTCCATTCATAAATTTAATCAACACAAAAGATGACATATGCAGTATACATTCATATATCCTAGATCTTGAATTTATAGCATATGACATGGATACATGAATTTAACAATAAAAGCAAAGTGAAGTAATTATATGCCATAATGGCTACATCTTTCCAAGTCAATGCTTGGGTACAACAAAATGAGTTCAACTCAATACAATTAAAGCCCAAGGCCAATACAAAAATAATTATATCAAATAGACAAAATGAAGCCCTTAGCTCCAAGTCTTCCCAAGCTATGTCCTTGGTAGAGGCATATCATCAGCACCTGGAAGTTGTTTTCCACATAGGGTGAGCCAAAGCCCAGTAGAGATATTTTAACACAATATATGAATGTCAACAAAGTCATAAGGTGAGTGCACATTCATGCCATTTGTCAAACGTTTCACATTTTTCCATCTCAAAATAATGCAATGCCAGATTATATATCAATTCATGAAAATAATCCTTTTTATAACAAAAAACAAGGCAATGGATACAAAAACACTAGGAATTTCTACGTACATGTCTAGCAGTATAAGCACTACCAAATACATTTTACTAGTATTAACTAGAAGGATCAGCACCTAACCGCACCGGTTTCTGAACTTTCACCAAGGACACACAAGCCAACCTAACAACCACAACTATATCCCCTAACTAGGTTCACTAAGGTATTCACCCATTTTTTTCAAAAAGAAACATTTTTAATGTTTAAGTATGCAACAGTGCTCAATGCAAGATGTATGAATGATTAGTTTCAATTCACCTAATCCTCATTCAATTTCTACAATAATCAAAGCTATCCTCCACCGATAGCCCAAAATAGATATTTCGAAACAATAGATAATTTTTTACTACAGATATAATCTCTTCATTTTCAAAATAGGGATGATATTACATATTCAACTCCACCATCATCATCAATATAAAAACTGTTCCATTCTTACCAAACCCAATATCATTTTTCATTTTCTTTCATAAACCAAATATCCAAAATTTCATAACAAAAATCCCTTTTACTTACAAAATCATTTTTAAATAAAGAAATCCACCATTTGAACATGTCTTAATCATAAACACATTCCCACAACCCTTCTCAAGAACCCATTTGAAACCCCCCCCCCCCCTTTTTAATTCAAACCAAACCCTAGGTTTAACTAAAATCCCAAAATCACTAGGTTTTATCACTAGACAAATAACTAAGGTAAAAATCATACCAAAGGTTGAAGAAATCCCTATCTTAAATTAGAAGACAAGGCAGAACAGGAGTTAAAGTTTGGTGGAGCTAAAAACGATAAGTCCTTCGATTAAAATGAAGCTAAGACAAGGCAGAACAAGAATTGAAGTTTGGCGGAGCTGAAAATGATAACTTTTCTAATTAAAATGAAGCCCTCGACGTGCTCTACTTTTTTCTCCATAGGGCTAGGGTTAGAAAATCAATGGATTAGGAGCATTTGGAGCTTGGATGCAAGAACTAGAGAGAGAGTGATGATCTAGGATTTTTGAAATGTTTAGAGAGAGAGAGAGAGATGAAAAAAGTGACTCAAAATATCATTTTCTCAAACTGATATACATGCAAACCGCTCGAGCGCAAGAAAGACTGCTCGAGTAAATAGGCAAATATCTGAACAACTCTTTTGAAAAATCTAGCTCAAAACTTGTTCCAAACACAACCATAACTCCCAAATAATCAAATTCAACTAGCAACACGACAAAAATGAGATGAACAATAGTTAAGGACATGGATTTTCAGATTAAAAAACAATAAATGGGTCGGGTCTCAACTGAAATCGTTATACAAGTGATAAATAGCATTTTCATGAATTTAAGAACATAAGTTCATCAACAACGTAAATTTCCAGATTTGGTGAACTTTAAAGATTGCAATTAAAGAGACATTTATTTTTTCCCCTAAACTTGGCCTTCTTATGGTTTGTAGAGAATTTTATCTAGTTTTCATAACATCTTTTAGAAGTTTCATAGCTTTCCTATTTTTTTTTTTTTTTAAAGAAGTTTCATAGCTTTCCTATTATTTAGTTATTTAAGAAATACTCTAGTGCTGTCCAGTTTCATCGACTGTTACAAAGATCGGGTTTTCTCTCAAACCACTCACTCTTTTTCGATGAAACCTTTTTTTTTTTTTTCTCCATGAAATATAACACTTCAATGAAGGTTTTGACATAAAAATGAGGTTAAGGAGATTTTTCTGAATTTTGCTGGAATTTTCGCAAGTTGGCTGAAAAACAAGTTTTTTAAGAACAAAGCTTGAAATAAGAGAAAAAGTAAGAAAAGAAGGTAACCATGGATAATTTTTCACTTATATTGTGATGAAAACATGCTAAATAATATATATTAAACTCAAAAATTTGAGTTGAAGGTGTGCCTTTGGAAATTATGAGAGATCGGTGTAGAAAAAGATAGTTTTGTACCGATTAAAAGAAAACACAAGTAAGAGTGGAACAAGGCTCAAATGTTTTCATTTTTAACACAAGAACACCATTATAATACTTCTTAAAATAATATTTAGAACCTCTAAGAATATGTATTTGAAAAAGGAAAATAAAAGAGATGGTTGTATTGTGGTTTACTTGTTGCATAGATAGAATGTTTGCACTACTCTTCTTTCTCCTTTCTTTTTTTTTCTCCACCACCAAGCTTACTCTTCCTCTCTTTTTTTCTCTCTCAGCCGTGGGGTAGGGTATGAGTGTGTTTTTGTGTTCAACAAATGAGGTAGGATAGTATATTTATAGAGATTTTGGTGTGAAAAGTCCAAAATGCCTTTTGATTCCAATTCAATTGAATAGTGCCACAATTTAGTTTGAATGTAATGGAATGAGGGATGATTAAGACCTTAATTATATATTTGATTAAAATCTAATTAGGTTTAGGGCTAATTAAACACTTCTAGTTACAAGTACTCATAAATATAGCAAATCTATAAGGTACCAAAGTCATCATCATAATCCCATGATCTAAGGGATTTTGTACTAAGGGTATCCTATAGAAAATCCTAGGGAGGGGGGTGGCCGGCCATCCCAGATTTGGAGGGACAAAAAGATTTATTTGAGTACAATGTATATATGCTATAAGGATCTTATGTACAACTCATTTATTTATGAAAATTGGTACAAGTGTATATATAATGGTTACTAATTTGGGGTCAATTTATAAATCAAAAAAATTGTGAGGGTTAAGACCATGATTTATAAATTGGAACATTTATTTAAGTGTAGTATTTAATTAAATTAGGATTTACAAATTCAATTCGGTTAAAGTTTCTTTATTTCGAATTAAACGGTGAATGAGAATCAGAAACCTAGGGTTTTTGAGCTGAAATTATAATTAGGGAATTAATTTAATTATTATTATTAGAGCTCTAGAAATGATCCCCGAGTTTTTGGGTTTAATCAAGGTTTGCTAGTTTTTGGTTGGCATGCATTTTCGACTCTATAGCTAAAATTGAAAACATATAAGGAATCGATGGTCTTTATTGAAATAATTCAAAAGTAAGGGTCCAAATGAAATTACTAGAGTCAGGGGCCTCATAGTTAAATAATTATTATTAATGTGTAGAAACGATTACTAAGCTATCGGGGTCGATTGGAGTTTGTACGGTTTCGTTTGCGATGTGTTTTTAGTTTTAGGGTTAATTTTGCTAATAAACATGGAACTAAGGGCTTTATTATAAAACTCAAAAGTTAGGGTCTGAATAGGGTTTAGAAATGTTAGGGGCCTTACACTCTCTGCCTTCAAACCCTCTACCACCCTACTTTATCTTCATCTCATTTACTTCTGTTACCCTTTTCATGTGCCTCTACCACCCCCGATATCCATCTCTTTATCTATTCCTAACATCTAATGACCAATAACAAGATCAACGAGCACTAGATCTAATGACCATGGCCACATCACGAATTTCTGGCACTTTCAAATCACCAATGAAAAACATCAAAATCGACCACGAATGTGACAGCTGCATGCTGTATTTGTTCTTAAATATTGATTTTGAATGTTATTTAAGTGCTTAGTGTGAATTTGAATACTCATTATGTGATTAATGTGGTTTTTGGATGCATATCTGTCAATCATAGGAATATCTATTGTGATTTCTATTATAATATGAAATTGAAGGCCTTAATAGTGCCAGAAACTGAAATTGAGTAGTTTATCGCAATTAGCATAATTTTTAGATCCTAATGAGAAGTTTGATTAAAATTTGATTCAGTTTAAAATTAATTAGACTAAATCAATTTAATTAAGTTTGTTTGATCAGCCTTAAGCTTTAATTAGTTAATTTAATCATTGATTAGTAAATTAAGCCAACCTAGCCTATATATATATATGTTAATTGAGGTGATTAGGCTCATTTTACACTAAAAAATTCTGAGATTATATTCTAGAGAGAGAGTGAGAGGAACTTAGAGAGTGAGAAGCAAGAAAATTGGATTTTGGTTTGGAGATTGAAGAATTGACTAGAAGGACTCAAGAATTAGCTAATACAAGTGTAATTAAAGACTCTAGGTATGTGTTTGATCCTTAGTTTGTGAATTGAAGCCATCAATATGTGTATTCATGAAGATTATGAAGTGAAATGCAAGAATTGAGCTTAGAATGAAGAATTTGAAGCTAGATCATACATGCATGCACATAAGAGTGTAGAATCATCATTTTGATCATGAGTTTTATTACCTATGTTAAGTTTAGAAGTTGAATTCTACATACATCCATGAATCATGTTGTTTTACAACTCAATGGCATGTTTTTAAACTTTGGAAAATAGTTTGAAAACAACTTTATACATACATGGAAGTTTTGGTTTCAAATATGGCAATTCATGATACTTTTGAGCTCATGGTTTCAATTAAGTTCATGCACATGTATTTCCATGTATTTTCAAAGGTTTGATTCCAACATGCAAGCTTTTGCACTTTAAACACAAGATTTGAAGTACAAACCATGTTTTGGAAAATTCTAGAATTAGACCGCATCATTCGAGCGAACAAGTTGTCGCTTGAGCGCACATCTCATGCATCCAATATTTTTGTAAATATTTGTAGTTGGCTCAAGCGACCGAGTTATCGCTCAAGTGACCGCCTTTTATTTTGAACCTTGGCTTGAGTGACCATTGAGCCTAGATTCGGATCATCTAGTACTTTTACAAACTATAAGGTCACCTCGAGCGACCAATATTGTGCTCAAGCGAAGTGTCCAATTTTAGCGTACTTGGAAAAGTCATATTCTGTTCATAATTCCATTCTCATTCCTTCCTGAGCATTCTTAGGCATGAATTGACTATTCTAATTGAATTAAAGAGTTAGAAAGAAGCCTAAGAGAATTGAATAAGTTAGTGAACGGTTTGAATAAGCAATGTGACCCAATATGTGTATGTTTATGAATTGTGTAGGTTCATTCGCAAAGCCATATCAACAACCAAATAATTGTAAGTGATATCTTAGTAAAGATATTTTTATGTACCATATTTTCTAAATGATACCAATGTGGTAAGTTTTCTAAACTTATGATTTTGTGTTATGAATGAGACTTCTATCAGTCTGATTCATAAAAGATCTGTAAATGTGATTGGCAAGCATGAAAACATATGATGGCCCTAAGGTCGTTCTGTACAATTAAAATGGACCAAAGGTCGTTCCAATTAACTGATTCTCTGCACATCTAATAAGTCTAGATATCTGTTATTTGTTGACTCAATGGTCATTATACAACTGTAATTGATTTGAACTGAGGTCGTTCCGACAAGTATGATATGTTATGCTCTGTATCTTTGATTATGTTGGACCTGAGGTCGTTCTGTCATATATTAGACCCGAGGTCGTTCCATGTGATGTGAAACTGTTATGAAAATGATTTCATTTAATATTAGAACTCATTCATATGACCTCTTTACTCTTATGTTATTCACTGGGGTTTCGGTCATTCCATTATATATATGTATGTAGGTGAGCAATGAAATGTCCAACCCCAGCCTTAGTGAACTTGTGAAGGAGTTCTGAGTTTTTGTGATGCCTCACGCATGAGGCATTTGTGATTTTTTTTTTCTCTGTTCTGTTTTGTTGGTCATGTTTGACCATGTCTGTATATAAGTTATGGTATTTGTATGATTATATTATATGTACGATCTTGGACATATGAGAACCTTTATGTATGTATGGGTGTGAGTTATTTATACATAAGATGTTTTTGTTCATAGTAATTATGCACAAGCTCATTGGACAAATTTTACATTTTAGCTTCCGCTTCTAGCCCCATATAATTAAATATGATTTAATTTCTATTTGAGGCTGTAGGTAATCTCATGATTACTGGCAGGTTATGATCCTAACCTGTAGGGGCAGGTTCAAGTCGTGACAGAATGGTATCAAAGCACGAGTTCATAACTCACACTTGTCCAAATGAGCAATAAGGTGTCTAGAAAAGACTTAAGGTGCATCCATCTGATTGAATATGCATGTGTGCATTGAAACTATGTAAATATATCAGATATGAACTGTTGTGCCTATGTGTATAGGTGTGCAAATTTCTGTGTTTACTATAATGCAAGTTCATATAGATAATGGTGAGAATAAGGGCTGATGAGATAGAAAAGTCTACTACTGCCCGACTAGAAAAAATGGAACAAATGATCCATGGTATGGTTGAAGCATTAGGACAATAGCAGCAACAACCACCCTCACCTCAACCAATGCCTGTACCACCTCTAGTACAAGAGTGTCAGGCAGGTGACCATGCAACTGCTTTGACTAAAGAGTTCAAGAAGATGAAACCACTGTAATTTTGGAAAGGAGTTGATCCTCTAAAGGTCGAGGCATAGGTTCTTGGCATAGAAAAATTGTTCGAAGTATTTCCATGCACTAAAGCATAGAAAGTTCAGTTGGGGGCCTTTACTTTGGAGGGCGGTGCCTGAAGATGGTGGATATTGGTTAGGACGAGAATGCAAGAGTTAATTGGGCGCGATTTTTAGAAATATTTTACGAGAAGTATTTCCCTCAATGTATTCAAGACCGAAAAGTAATTGAATTTGAAGGGTTGAAGCAAGGAAAACCAGATCATAGAGGAATATGAGGCACGGTTCACTGAGTTGGCCAAGTTTACACTGCACATGATTGATACGGACTACAAGAAGGTAATGAAGTTTGAGGGTTGACTCTGAAATGCAATCCTAGAAAAAGTGAATGTTCTAAAGTTACCAAAATACGTGGATGTTCTTGACCGAGCTCTAATATTTGAAACGAGTTTGGCCTCACATAACCGACCATTTGAATGGAAGGGGAAATGACATGGTTTGTATTCTAATAAGGGATTATCTTCTTCGAAAAAGCAAAACTTGGGAACATCTAGTACCTCCAATTCCTCAAGAGACTCTGCACTGACATGTAACGAATGTGGTAAGAAACATTGGGGAGCCTGTTATCGTACTTTTAGGCGTGCTTTAGATGTCACAAGATCGGGCACATGGTCAGAGATTGTCCTCAAACTGAAGAAAGAAGTGCAAGAGCAGCTGCTAGTTCAACTGGATTTGTCCCAATGCCAAGAAACATTGCAAGGCCTGCTACTACGAGAGACACACTACGACAATAGAGAGTCTTTACACTCGTCCCAGTTAATACATAGAATACCGAGGCTGTTTTCTCAGGTACCCTTTCTATTTGCAACCAAGATACTTATGTGGTAATTGATTCTGGTTGGACACATTCTTTCGTATAAACTATATTTGCATTTAGACTGAATAGACCCATGTAATCATTGCCTTATCTGTTGTGTGTATCTACTCCATCTAGGGAATCTATTCTATGTTCATTTGTATATTGTGCTTGTGAAATATGTATAGGGAATGCTACATTATTTGTAGATTTGTTGCCTTTTGATATTAGGCATTTTGATGTGATTTTGAAAATGAACTGGCTACCTAAATATTGTGCTACTATTGATTGTGTGATAATACAAGTTTTCTTTAGACCAACAAGACATGATGAATTTGTATTTGTAGGTAATGGTGTAGTCCTTCTGCCTTGATTTCGGCAATGAAAGCATACAAACTACTTAATAAGGGATGTTAGGGTTATCTGTGTAGTATTTTGACTGATCAATCTATGAATACTGTGTTAGATGATATTCCTATTGTTAGAGAATTTCTAGATGTGTTTCTAGAGGAATTGCCAGGGGAATTAGTAGACAGAGAAATTGAGTTTACTATTGAAGTCATGCTGAGTACTTAACCCATTTCGAAGACTCCATATAGAATGTCAACTACTGAGATGAAAAAGTTGAAAGAACAGTTACAAGATTTGCTTGACAAGGGTTTTTTCTGACCAAGTACTTCGTCTTCGGAGCGCCAGCTTTGTTTGTGAAGAAAAAAGATGGAACCTTATGATTGTGTATTGATTACAGAGAGTTGAACAAGGTAACGATCAAGAATAAATATCCTCTGCCTTGTATTGATAACTTGTTTGATCAATTGCAAGGTTCACAAGTATTTTTGAAGATTGACTTGAGCTTTGGGTAGCACCAACTGAAAGTAAAAGCTGAAGATGTCGAGAAAATTGCATTCTAAACAAGGTATGGTTATTACGAATTTCGGGTTATGCCATTTAGGGTTACAAATGCACCAAAAGCATTTATGGACCTTATGTACCGAATCTTTAAATCCTATCTTGATGAATTTGTTGTGGTATTTATTGATAATATTTTGATTTACTTAAGAAATAGAGTAGAATACAAACAACATTTGAGAACCGTTTTGCAAACACTTAGGGAGAAGAAATTATATTCAAAACTAAAAAAGTATGAATTATGGTTGGATGAAGTTGTGTTTCTAGGTCATGTAATTAACAGAGATGGGATATCAGTAGACCCGCAAAAGATTGAGGTGTTTATGAATTGGCCTACACTGATAAATGTAACGGATGTCAAGAGCTTCATGGGATTAGCTAGGTACTACAGAAGATTTGTGAAAGGCTTTTCAAAGATAGCTGCACCACTCACCCAACTTACTCAAAAGGGGCAACTGTTTGAATGGACTGATGAGAAAGAATCTACTTTTCAAGAACTGAAAACAAGACTAACCACATCACTGATTTTGACCTTATTGTCAGGTACGGAGAATTTTGTGATTTATAGTGATGTTTCTTACAAAGGTCGGGGTTGTGTATTGATGCAGAATGGTAAAGTGATAGCCTATGCGTTTCAATAATTGAAACCTCATGAAAAGAACTATCCGACTTATGACTTAGAATTGGCCGCAATTGTATTTTCTTTGAAGATTTGGCACCACTATCTATATGGAGCAAAGTATGAAGTCTATACCAACTACAAGAGTTTGAAGTACTTCTTTATGCAAAAGGAGTTGAATATGCATTAGAGGAGATAGTTAGAGTAAATTAAAGACTATAATCTTCAAATTCAGTATCATCCGAGCAAAGCTAACACCGTCCGATGCTTTAAGTAGAAAATCAACGAGGAACTTGGCATGTTTGATGACTGAATAGAAAGAGATATTGAAAGATGTAGAAAGATCCGAGATTGAAGTGGTGTTACATGAACAGGGCGGATTGGTGGCCGCTATTTCAGCTTAACCAGCGATCATTGATGAGATTAAGCAAAAGCAAAGGGAGAATGAGTTCCTTAAGAAAATGTTTGATGAATTTGAATAGAATCCAAGACCGGGGATTAGTATTGAGAACGAGATGCTGAAGTTTCAAGGGAGATTATTCGTTCTGGATATTTTTTTATTTAAAAAAGAGAATTTTGGAGAAAGCTCATAAGTCAAAGTTTGTTATGCATTTGAGCAACAACAAAATGTATCGGGATTTGAAACAAAGTTACTGGTGGCTTAGCATGAGGAAAGAGATTGCAAACTATGTATCTAAGTTTCTTCAATGCCAGCAAGTCAAAGCTAAACATCAGAAGCTAGCAGGATTACACCAGCCTCTCTCTATTTCAGAATGGAAATGAGAACACATAACTATGGATTTCGTCGTTGGTCTACCTCAGACACCTAGAGGTATGAACTCTATCTAGTTATTGTAGATAGGTTGACTAAGTCTGCACAGTTTCTACCTATAAGGACTACTTATGATGCTTATAGACTTATCACTATTTATGTCGATGAGATTATTCGTTTGCATAGGGTTCCGGTATCTCTTGTTTCAGATAGGGATCCAAAATTTGAGACCGAATCGAAATTCAGTACTACTTTCTATTCGCAAACCGATGGACAATCTGAGAGGACTATACAGATCTTGGAAGATATATTCCGAATGTGTGCCTGGGAATTTTAGGGCAGTTGGGAGACTTATTTACCATTGGTAGAGTTTGCTTACAACAACAGTTTTCATTCTAGTATCGGTATGGCACCGTACAAAGCCTTGAATAGAAAGAAATATAGATCTTCAGTCTATTGGACAGAAGTTGAGGATAGAGTTTTTCTTGGTCCCGAGATTGTGAGAAGATTGAGATCATTCAGCAAGGGCTCAAAACTGTACAAAGCTGACAAAAGAGTTATGAAAATCATAGAATAAGGGCTCTTGAGTATGAAGCTGGTGATCATGCATTTATTCGTGTGATTTCAATGAAAGGCCAGTCAAGATTCGACAAGAATGGCAAGTTGTCACCTTAATATATGGGGCCATTTCAGATTTTGGAAAAGGCTAGGTCCATTTGCTTATTAAATTGCTCTACCAACGGGGATATAGCAAATGCATAATGTGTTCCACGTGTCAATGTTAAGAGGTTACCTCCGACATCCATTCCATGTTATTGATTATCACCGCAAAGCTCTCGACGATAATATGGAATATAAAGAAAGGCCAATACAAATCATTAATCGACAAGTGAAACAATTGAGAACTAAGGCAATCCCTATAGTTAGGGTGGAATGGAAGGAACATTAAGGTACAAAGGCAACTTGGGAGAAAGATGATGAAATGAGGTAAAGGTTATAAAGAAAGACCAATACAAATCATTAATCGACAAGTGAAACAATTGAGAACTAAGGCGATCCCTATGGTTAAGGTGGAATGGAAGGAGCATTACGGTATAGAGGCAACTTGGGAGAAAGAGGATGAAATGAGGTAAAGGTATCTCGAATTGTTTCCGACTCAAGGTTTGAAGGACCAAACTTCTTAAAAGGGAAAGATTGTGACAATCCCGTCACGTATTATGCTCTTAATTATTGATTTTGAATGTTATTTAAGTGCTTAGTGTGAATTTGAATGCTAATTATGTGATTAATGTGGTTTTTGGATGCATATCTGTCAATCGTAGTAATATCTGTTGTGATTTCTGTTATAATCCGAAATTGAAGGCCTTAATGGCGTTAGAAATCAAAATTGAGTAGTTTATTGCGATTAGCATAATTTTTAGATCCTAATGAGAAATTTGATTAAAAATTGATTCAATTTAAAATTAATTAGATTAAATCAATTTAATTAACTTTGTTTGATTAGCCTTAAGCTCTAATTAATTAGTTTAATCCTTGATTAGCGAATTAAGCCAACCTAGCCTATATATATATGTTAATTGAGGTGATTAGGCTCATTTTACACTAAAAAATTCTTAGATTATATTCTAGAGAGAGAGTGAGAAGCAAGAAAACTTGGAGATTGAAGAATTGACTAGAAGGACTCAAGAATTAGCTAATACAAGTGTAATTGAAGACTCTAGGTATGTGTTTGATCCTTAGTTTGTGAATTGAAGCCATCAATATGTGTATTCATGAAGATTATGAAACGAAATGCAAGAATTGAGCATAGAATGAAGTATTTGAAGCTAGATCATACATGCATGCACATAAGAGTGTAGAATCATCATTTTGATCATGAGTTTTATTACCTATGTTAAGTTTAGAAGTTGAATTCTATATGCATCCATGAATCATGTTGTTTTCGAACTCAACTGCATGTTTTTAAAGCTTTGGAAAAGAGTTTTAAAACAATTTTATACATGCATAGAAGTTTTGGTTTCAAATATGACAATTCATGATACTTTTGAGCTCATGGTTTCAATTAAGTTCATACACATGTATTTCCATGTATTTTCAAAGGTTTGATTCCAACATGCAAGCTTTTGCACTCTAAACACATGATTTGAAGTTCAAACTGTGTTCTGGAAAATTCCAGAATTCGACCGCATCGTTTGGGCGAACAAGTTACTGCTTGAGCGCACATCTCATGCATCCAGTATTTTTGTAGATATTTACAGTTGGCCCAAGCAACTGAGTCATCACTCGAGTGACCGCCTTTTATTTTGCACCATGGTTCGAGCGACCATCAAGCCTAGATTCGGATCATCCAATACTTTTATAGACCATGTGGTCATGTCGAGCAACCAATATTGTGCTCAAGTGAAGTGTCCTATTTCAGCATATTTTGAAAAGTCATATTCTGTTCATATTCCATTCTCATTCTTTCCTGAGCATTCTTAGGCATGAATTGAGTATTCTAATTGAATCAAAGAGCTAGAAAGAAGCCTAAGAGAATTGAATAAGTTAGTGAACGGTTTGAATAAGTAATGTGACCTGATATGTGTATGTTTATGAATTGTGTAGGCTCATTTGCAAAGCTGTATCAGCAACCAAATCATTGTGAGTAATATCTTAATAAAGATATTTTTATGTACCTTATTTTCTAAATGATACCAATGTGGTAAGTTTTCTGAAGTTATGATTTTGTGGTATGAATGAGCCTTCTATCAATCTGATTCGTAAAAGATCTGTAAATGTAATTGGCAAGCATAAAAACATATGATGGCCCTAAGGTCGTTCTGTACAATTGAAATGGACCAAAGGTCATTCTGTATATCTGATGATATGGACCTAAGGTCATTTCGATTAACTAATTCTTTGCACGTCTGATAAGTCTGGATATCTGTTATGTGCTGACCCAATTGTCATTATATAGCTGTAATTGATTTGACCCGAGGTCGTAATGCCCGAGGTCGTAATGCCTAAGGTCATTCTGACAAGTATGATTTGTTCTGTTCTTTTCTGTATCTTTGATTATGTTGGACCTAAGGTCCTTCTATTATATATTGGACCTGAGGTTGTTCCATGTGATGTGAAGTTATTATAAGAATGATTTTACTTAATATTAGAACTCATTCATATGAACTCTTTACTCTGTTGTTATTTACTGGATTTTCGCTCACTCCGTTATATATATGTATATAGGTGAGTAACGGAATGTCGAACCCCCAATTGGATCGTGCTTTTTCGGAAGTTTATCGCGTAGATCTTCATCTTTCACTTACAACTATTGAGGTAGGAATATCTTTACCCTTATACATTTTTATATTTTGGTTCAAGGGTGTGTGAATCATAACGTGTGGTTGGTTATTGAGGTGGATGATATAGAGATATATGTATATATATACATATGGATTTTGTGGTGATGATGTGTTTTGTGTGAAATTGATGAAGGGTTGAATAACCAATTATGGAAGATTGCGTAAAGAGACTTGAATTAGGGGAAATTATACTTAGAAGGAAAAGCCCTAAAATTTAATGTATAACCCTAAAGATTGTTCTTGATTTGACTAAAAGGGTAATTGATGAATAAAATTGGAGGGCCCTTATGATTTCTTGTGATTCCTTGTGATGTGTTACGGTGTTATTGCTCTTTGAATGTGTTGAGGTGCCCACTTTTCCGATTTGTATAAGGACGACGAATGTGGGAAATGTTATGAGGTGTCCACTTGCTGGATTGTGTGAGGACGATAAAAGTGGAAGGTTTGAGGTGTCCACTGGCCATTTGTGTCAGGACGGAGAAATGTGGAGATTGAATGTTAAATTGTGTGTTGTGTTATAAAATTTGGTACAATGAAATGTCTAGGTATTGATAAAGATCATGCATATTTTAAATCAACTATTCATATACTTGGTTAAATATATTCTCTATTAGGAAATTGCTCATTCTTATCTAATAATATTTCAGGACATGAAGAGTCACCACCCCATCAATGAAGAAGAAGATGTTGATTTCTTTTAATATCTAATTTTTTTTTCTGAACTTTGAAATTGTAATATAACTGTTGAACTTCTTTATTACTTTTATTTTTGAATTTTGTGTCTTTGCATCAAGTGGCACAATGTGATTAGTAAACTTAGAGGACAATGTATTTTTGTTGTTTTCTCTAACTCATTAATTGTGAGCTATATCTTGTAATTTTGTAAATTGAATCTTTAGTTCAATGAGAAAGAGAAATATTGAAATTGGATTGTGTAGTTTGGATGTGTGTGAGTGATTTTCTGATCACACTGCCCTCCTTAGTGATTCAGCTGTAGAACACAGGCAGAATAGATGGCACCCTGCTGTCCTGCATAGGAAGAAAAGGCTCCGGCGGTGGTTCTTCCACCCGGGGGCACTCCGACGATCAAGTCAGTATATCTCTCAAAGATAATCAATTGTGCTAAACTTAATGCTCAAAGTATAAATTGCGTACCTTAGACCCACGGGGGTGCCTTTCTTTTATAGTTTACTCAATCCTAGTCCCACTAGAAGCCTGACTTCTATGGACTCCAATTCTGTGCTTACTTTGGATTCCTCAAGAGATAAGGATAAACCCGCTAAGAGTGTTATCTTTATCCATCCTGAAGTCTTTTTTCATCCTTGGACTCTTGTCCCCTATCCGCTTATCTCGGACTCCGATATCTTCGGAGATAACCTCGGCAACTCCGAGATCACCTCGGCATAACTACAGCGACACGTGGCACCTCGACATGCTACGTGTTGGCACTCATAAAATATATCCCCACAACTGCCCCCTATGTTCTATTACCTCGGCATCCTGAGATGATGGAACCTATATCGGTACTTCTCTCCAGTGCGTCGGCTAAAACATCTTCTGCCGAGATCATTTAATTCAGGCCAACATGTCTTCTTATGAACAAGTTTTTTCCCCATGGACTTCTTCACGCGTGCGAGATGTCAAGCATCACTTTTCAACTGTTTTATTTACGCGTCTGATCCCCATTGGATCGTGTTTCTGACGCACCTGTGAACTGTCTTTCACTTGTCTGCGCCGTCTGACATGTGCGTTGCTCCAGGCGCATTCAATGCTCTGTTTTGCCGCCGTTTCAAGTTTTTGACAAAACTTTGCCTCTTTCCTCCGTTTTTTCACTTTTACCTTCATTTCTACTTGCTTCTTCTCTCTCTAAACTTTCTCAAATCTGCCATTACTCTAGCTTCAAGCTCTGTAACCGTCTTCAATCTTCCATTTCAGCGAAGCTTTCACCGTTCCGTTGTGTCTACATCCGTTGTCTGACCTCGGCAATCTTCATACCGGCTCCAGTTATCTTGGTAAGCCCCTATTCCTTTCATTCTTAATTCCTCTACGCTCATTTGCTTTCGTGCTACCATTACTACTTTGTTCAAACCTTTGATTTACTGAACTATTCATCTGGATGCGTCTATTCCATGATTTCGCTTATGTTTTGAACACTTGCACTGTTTCACTACTTTTTTGCCACCGTTCTTGAGCCTGTATTTCTTGTATTCTTTATGCTTTCGAGAACCCCACCTCTGTTCTTGATTCTGAAACTTCGTTCTTTGTTTATTGTTTTCTGTGTTTCCTTCCAGATTTGTGCCCCCAATCTGTACTTTCGTAGATTTTAGGTTTGGGATTTGTCTATAGAACCTACCAATTCTTAGGAAAAAACTGAAACAATCCTTTCCAGCATTCACCTAGGTCAGATCCGAGGTCCCAAAAACCCTTTAAGAACATCCTCTTTCTGAATATCTCTACGCCGGGATCATGGGTATGTGGAGACATAGGGTAGATACCCCAACCAAACTTGAACACTTTAGGGAAGAGTTCGAAATTCCTGCCGACGTCCATCTAAGACTGGCTGGGGACGACGACTCTATTATGCCCACAGACGATACGATGCCCTTTCCCATTGTCGCCTTTACTGAATGTGGACTTCGGCTTCCACTCAATCCCCTCTTTCGTGAAGTTCTTCATTACTATAAGTTGAACCCCATGCAACTTACCATTAACTCCTATCGAGTGATTAACGGTATTATAGCCTTAGCTAGGCAGGAGAACGTTAGGGTCACCCTTGCCGACATCCAATATTGTTATACCATGTGTGCCCTTAACTTGAAAGAAAAAGGTTTTGTCTATTACCTCAAGCCGAGGTCCACCGAATTCAAAATTGTAGCCGACCTCCCAGACTCCAACAAGGGGGCTGGAGATGACTATGTCATTGCTTCTGGAAATTGGGAATTTGCCCCAGACGAGGATGCCCATCTTTACCCTCTTCCCCGATCAGTTAAAGAGGGTAAGGGTAAGAGCCCAGTGTCAATATGTAGACACCCCATTTTTGACCGTCCTCAAGACTTGGTTGTGCTTGTAGGTACACCCAACAACTGGTTCGATTGCTTGCCCAGCATTCGACTGTCGCAGTGGAACGGCACCGGTTTGAGTTTCTCAGACCTTGTATCCTTTCTGCCTCATTTTTGGGCCCTGACTAGGTCCTGTTAGAGTGGCCCTCATAGTGCACTGCCGGCCATGGCATGGCACTGCCGGCCATGGCTTTGCCCCTGCCGGCCACTGATGGAGCCCTGCCGGCCATCAGTGTGGCACTGCCGGCCATTGCTGATGGCCGGCACCCCCCCTATTTCAGCTGGTTTCCGGGAAGATCTTTTGTACCAGCTGGAATCCTCATATCTGTCCTACATACACGTGTATGGAGGGATGAAAGCCAAGAAAAGCTTGTTCAAGAAGCTTTGGCTTGGCTTTGCTCTATATAAGGAAGGGTCCTCTTCCTTAGACAGGGGTTCTGAGTTTTGAAGGGCAAAAAACTCTGTCTCTCTCTATATTGCTTGTGTTTCATGCTTTAGAGTTGGATTTCTTTGCACTTTTGCACTACAACACTTAGATACACACCTCCATTCTCCATTCCCCATTCCAGCACTTTGGAAGCCATTTGAGGAGGTTGACAGCTCAGAATCTTGGACCAAAACCTGCTGGAAAGCTGCTCTTCTAGGGTAAGAGTCTATTTCCCTCAAACTTGCACTTTCTTGCTTCATATATAAGCCTTTGTTGCTTACATTTTTGGGCTCTGACCATAACTGAAAATGATCATATTTTGAGCCCCTTTTCATGTTTGATCAAGGGTCTTTCCCTGTTTGAGGCCATCTTCTATCACTTGCCTCTTTAACTCTCTTTTAGGCCTATTTTTGCATAGTATTTTAGGCTTATTTGTGAGCTGTTTCGGACTTGGTCACAAACTGTAAAGTGGCTTTTTTTGAGCCCTTCTTTAATTTTGTTGAAGGGCTCTCCTCTGTTTGAGGCCAGCTGCTGCCACTTGTCCCTTTATCCCTCTTTTAGACCCTTTTCTTGCATGATAGTTTAGCCTTACTTGTGTTCATTTTCGTGGCTTGATATAAATTGAGAAGTGCCTTATTTTGAGCCCCTCTTCAACTTTGTTGAAGGGATCTTTTCCATTTGGGGCCAGCTTCTGTCCCTTGCCTCTAATCCCTCTTTTAGGCCCATTTTTGCATGATAGATTAGCGCTACCTGTGTTCATCTTTGAGAGTTATCATAAACTGAAAAATATCTTGTTTTAGTCTCATCTTCATGTTTTATTAAGGTCTATCCTCTGTTTGGGGTCATCTTCCCCCATGCATGCTTCATCTCTTCATGATTAGAGCCATACATGTGAGCATTTGCATTGGCCTTGCTTTGGACTCTTAGCCACTGAAATCCAGTGGATTTTCAGTGGCCTTGATGTGTTTTTTAGGGCCAAAATTAGAGGGGGGTGACCCCCTCTCTCCTTGTCTTGTTTGGGGATCTTTTAGGCCTTCCAAAGGGACCCTATTTTGCATGCATCAAAGTCTTGTTTCAGGCCTCATTCTGTGAGTTTTGAGGTCTGCCTTGGTACTGTCCAAGGCCCTTTTGGCCATATTTTATGTCTATGTTGCATGTGTAGAGCAATCCCATTCAAGGCCTTTCAAAGAGGCCTTTCTTTGCATGTTTCCGGGACCAATTTTAGGGTCAATTTGGTGAGTTTTGGAGCTATCATATTTGATTTTCAGAGTTGATTTGGCTATGCTAAGTGTCCATCTTGCATGTGCTTAAGAATCCCTTGCATAGCCCTCTAAAGGAGTTCATCATTTTTGCATGTATTGGCTTCATTTCAGTGGTTATTTGGGCCTATTTTCATATGTTTAGTTCACTGATTTTTGATGATTTGGTGAGATTCTATGTGCATCATATACTTGCCATGTAAACCATGTTTCCTAGTCAATCTTGCATGCTATGTTAGTCCATCATGCTAACATCTTTTGCCCATGCTTTGAACTAGAAAAGTCCATGTTTTGGGACTGCCTTGACTCTGTCTTCATACTTCATGTTCAAATAATGCATGCTTTGTATAGCTGTAAGTCATTCCATGTGCCTAGTTTTGAGTTTCGGGTCTCACCTCATGCATCGGGTGCCATGTTTTCATGATTCGGGGCTGTTTAGCATCATATTTCAGTGCTGAAATTTTCTTGTTTGCATACCATGTTCCATGCCTTACCATGCTTTGGTAGAGTGGCATTCGTGCCTTAGGTTCGGTCCTCGGTTTGCGTGCACGCGTGTACGCATTTCGAGTGTCTCATTTTCATCTAATGGCCACTTATGTGAGTGTGGCTGAGGTCCACTCGTGTTGGCGTAAGTCCATTATGCATTGTGTATGCCATTTCATAGCATTGTGTATGTTAGGTTATATGTTAGCGCATCGTGTATGCCATTCCATAGCATTGTGCATGTTAGGTTGTATCTTAGTTGCATTCATGCATGTCATGCATATCGCATTGTGTTTGGGGTAGGAGTTAGCCCGAGCACAGGAAATGAGGGACGTTTCGTACTTTGAGTGACGGAACGTGTCTCAATTCCCAGTCACCGACACTCCGGATTATCCATGATGGAGTCTCGGTCTTGTTGTGTTCATACGTGCATTCATTTCATATTGAGTAGTGCAATTCGAATATTTGGCCATCATGCATCGAGATGCGTGATTGGTGGCACGAGGATCGAGGACTACACTCCCTGAAGAGTAGTCAAGCATACATATGTGAAAATACATTGCCATGCCCCCTTTTCTGCTCTCTGTTGCAGCAAATCAAGAATCAGCAGCCTTCTGAAGCTTGGCACGCATTCCAAGAACAATTGCAAACAGGGGCTAATTGGGGCATCGCAGTGGATTTCCGCACAAAGGCAGCCCGAACATGCATCATCCATCACCTGGAGCAGAGTCGAGGCAGTCCCTAGCTTACACGCTAGTTTACCGCTTTCCTTAGTTAATTTGTTAATTAATTAGGATTTTTTTTACTTATTTGGGACTGTACATTATTTATTCGGACCCTCCGCGCGAGGGCAATGTTGTAATAAGTGTGCGTGTGTGTGATGTATGTCTTCCAACCCCACGTCTTTCTCCCTTTTATTTACCAGCTTACGATGGTTAGATTAGGGCATGTTTCAATTAGCATACAGTATGATAGCATGTTTGCATTCATTCATCTGCCTTGCATGCACCGGGCTCGGCGCATCATACTAACTGCATTTGTATTTCAATTCTGAGTTGAATACATGTTAGTTGTAGCATTCCATATGCCATGTTTAGAATAGCCGAGCCTGCTATAGTTACATTTTTGCATGTGTTGCATTAGGCATTTCTGTATAATTAGGATCATGCATCGATTTCTAATTAGCTTCTGTTTTGGCTTGGAGTACTCGGTAAGTTTTATGCTTTAGCATCCTTGCATGCATGTGAGTGATTGCCATAATAGCATGCTTACCATGAGGCTATGTGCTTACATGATATATCTGCCTGAATGCCTGTGGGTGAAGGTTAGGTTACTTAGATTGGAACAATTCATTCACTGTGAGTTTTAAGCCCACTAGATAGTGGCAAAACCATCTTTTCTAAGCCCACCTGAGGGTGGCAAAATCTGCATTTTAAGCCTACTTGCGAGTAACAAATCATTTTCAAAACAAACATGAAATGTTTCGTTCCAATTCAGGTGACCCAGTCTATACTTGTATGCTGTGCGCATCACATAGTAAATCTAGGCTAATAACCGGAATAAGAACGCATAATGTTTTCAAAACAAGATATCATGGTTAGTAGAGGTCGATCTTTGATTGGGCGAGCGGGGGTGCTCACGAAGTGACCTTCCCCAATCGTACCCAAGTTCCCGAGCCGAGGCAACTTTGGTGATGATGGACACATGGCCTTAGGCAACGAGTCAGGGTTTCCTAAATTTTCCAAAATAAAATATTTAGGTGGCGACTCTGTATCTGGCAAAGCAGTCCATGTTTGGCACTTCTTTCAAAAATTTGTTTTCTCAAAATGATTTGCCAGATTTGGACTCTTTGGTTCAGATTGAGAACCGTGACACAAATCGAGTCCGAACTGTAGCGAGGTCCCTCGCGGACATGTTACACAATACCTGTTTGTTTCTTTTCAAGTCATCAATACTTTGTCTGTTTCTAATGTCTGTTCCTTTTGCAGATGTTCGTAAGCTACCGAAAAACTTCCGCCAATCTTACGTTCCCAGCAAGGGCCTGAAAAAACTCCTGGACTTGCCAGTTCAGAAAAGAAAAGCGCCTCTTCTTCTCAACTTCATTCCAACATACAAATCAATTTTGCCCGACGTCCCCAAAAGAAAGAAGAAAAGCCTCTCTCCACCCTCTGCCACAACCCAGACTGCATCCACATCACGAACAGACCAAGGATCAACGTCTGACCCAGCGGATTTGCCATCAACCTCGGTACCATACTTGATCCCCATACCTGAACGAAAACGTCGGCGAAGACTTGTCAAAACTGCCGAGATGGGTCGTTCAAAGCCTGTTGCTGAAGATCTCCTGGCCGACCTCCCTACTGACGTCGATGCTCAGCCGACGCAAACCATGCCTCCACCAAAGCCGAAGAGAGCCAAGAAAGCCCAGCCAAAGGTTAAAGTGACTCAGGTTGAATCTGAGGACACTTTACCTATTTCCAAACTTGCTGAGAGTAAGAAGACTTCTTCCGTTTTTGCCAAAAGGTCTGCTGAGGCCCAACCGTCTGAATCCCCCAAATCGAAGAAGCCGAAGTCGTCGTCTGCGACGACTTCGGGTTTTAAGAAACCAGATGTCCCCTGGGTGCCTACAATTACTCTGGAAGACAGGCCAATCATGACCAGTGAGAGCGCCGATGACATTAATGTCGGCGTTGCTCTCAGTACGGCGTTGCTCCTTCCTGGTGATCTGGAGCGAAATGCCGGGTATAGTGAGTATGAGAACTATGCCCTAATGCTCCAGCACTCCGTTCAAGTAAGTGTTCCTACTCGGTACCCTTTTTTTTTCCTTTTCTATTTTCATATTTAAAGAGTTTTTTCTAATACTTCTGTTTTCTTTCAGGCCATCTAGCATGCCCATTCGTTTTCAATGCAATCTTTCAAGAATCGAGAGAAGTTAACCGATCTGAAGAGGGAGTTTACTGCCCTCCAGAAAACCAATAAAAGTCTTCAATTAAAAATGAAGAAGCTGGAAGACCAGGCCGAAGCTGCCACTAAGGCCTAACAGATAGTAGAAGAAAAAGCTGAATCTGCTGAGGCAATCAGGAAGGTCGCCGAGGCCGAGAAAAAAGAGGCCGAGGATAAAAAGGCCCAGGCCGAAAAGGAGCTTCAGGAGGCCTTAGCTACGAAAGAAGCCGAAATCAAAGAAGCTGATGAAAAGGTTTATGCCCAAGGTATAGCCGACGTTACTGAGGACTACAAGCTTCAAGTCAGGCAAGCATGCAACAGGGGCTACTCCCTTGGTTGGATGTCCCTGATAAAGAAACTTGACTTCCCTGCCGATTCACCTTTCCGCAATGCCAACGCTATCCCACTTCCATTTCCTCCACCTCCACCTCCAATTCAAGCCGAAGACGAATCGGAGTCTGAATCCGAGGATGAGGATAAGGATGATGATGAGGCTCTAGTAAGGAAGCCTAAAGATGCCACTGAGACCAAGTCCCCTCCTCAGGATAATCAAGTCCTAGACTTGACTCATGAGGACGAAGATGAGGAGGTTGTCAATGAGGCTACTCCTGAACAAGCATCATCTGACGTTCCTCCAACCGATAAAAGTCTTGACCAAACACTTGCCGAAATCGATGCCGAGATCGTGGCGGAAAAGGCTGCCGAAGTAGTTCTTCAGGAATCTGCCGAGGTCCAGACTCAAATTGCGCCTGAAGTTGAAGAATCACAACCTTGATGTCTTTTGTACTTTTTTGTTTTCTGAATAATATAAGTTTCTTGTATGGCCGATGTGCCTCCAGTTTATATTGAATGCTTTAAGACAACTGCAAAATATTTTTGAATGCCTGCACTCTTTTTCTTTGACTGCCTTTATATGATTCTATACTTAGAATATTTTGCATGCCTTTCAAACTTTGCCTTTTTTGTGCAATCTTCTCGGGGTTACATACCTCGGGTATAATAACTACAAGCTTTACTTCGGCAAGATACTGTCCTGCAAACTTTTCATAAATTTCAACAAGTGTAAAACATATATTGTTTCAATGTGAACTTTCCAAATTTTCTCAAGTTTCAACAAGTGTAAAACAGTGAACTACTTGTAAATTGCTACAAATTTCAACTAGTGTTTAAACAATATACTTAGTTTTTACTTCAACCTGTAAATTGCTGCAAATTTGAACAGACGATTAAATATCATATGTCGGTTTACCTTTACCTTGTAAATTGCTACAAGTTTAGACAATGGTATCGGCTTAACTTCAACTTGTAAATTGCTACAAATTTCAACAAGCGAAGATAAGAAACACTTCTCAGCTTAACTTCGACTTGTAAATTGCTACAAATTTCAACAAGTGAAGATAACGAATCATCTCAACTTAACTTCGACTTGTAAATTGCTACAAATTTCAACAAGTGAAGATAAGGAACACTCTCAGCTTAACTTCAACTTGTAAATTGCTACAAATTTCAACAACTGAAGATAAGGAATCATCTCGGCTTAACTTCGACTTGTAAATTGCTACAAATTTCAACAAGTGAAGATAAGGAACACTCTCAGCTTAACTTCAACTTGTAAATTGCTACAAATTTTAACAAGTGAAGCTAAGAAATCATCTCGGGTTAACTTCGACTTGTAAATTGCTACAAATTTCAACAAGTGAAGATAAGGAACACTCTCAGCTTAACTTCAACTTGTAAATTGCTACAAATTTCAACAAGTGAAGATAAGGAACCATCTCGGCTTAACTTCAACTTGTAAATTGCTACAAATTTCAACAAGTGAAGATAAGGAACCATCTCGACTTAACTTCGACTTGTAAATTGCTACAAATTTCAACAAGTGAAGATAACGAATCATCTCAACTTAACTTCGACTTGTAAATTGCTACAAATTTCAACAAGTGAAGATAAGGAACACTCTCAGCTTAACTTCAACTTGTAAATTGCTACAAATTTCAACAACTGAAGATAAGGAATCATCTCGGCTTAACTTCGACTTGTAAATTGCTACAAATTTCAACAAGTGAAGATAAGGAACACTCTCAGCTTAACTTCAACTTGTAAATTGCTACAAATTTCAACAAGTGAAGCTAAGAAATCATCTCGGGTTAACTTCGACTTGTAAATTGCTACAAATTTCAACAAGTGAAGATAAGGAACACTCTCAGCTTAACTTCAACTTGTAAATTGCTACAAATTTCAACAAGTGAAGATAAGGAACCATCTCGGCTTAACTTCAACTTGTAAATTGCTACAAATTTCAACAAGTGAAGATAAGGAACCATCTCGACTTAACTTCGACTTGTAAATTGCTACAAATTTCAACAAGTGAAGATAACGAATCATCTCAACTTAACTTCGACTTGTAAATTGCTACAAATTTCAACAAGTGAAGATAAGGAACACTCTCAGCTTAACTTCAACTTGTAAATTGCTACAAATTTCAACAACTGAAGATAAGGAATCATCTCGGCTTAACTTCGACTTGTAAATTGCTACAAATTTCAACAAGTGAAGATAAGGAACACTCTCAGCTTAACTTCAACTTGTAAATTGCTACAAATTTCAACAAGTGAAGCTAAGAAATCATCTCGGGTTAACTTCGACTTGTAAATTGCTACAAATTTCAACAAGTGAAGATAAGGAACACTCTCAGCTTAACTTCAACTTGTAAATTGCTACAAATTTCAACAAGTGAAGATAAGGAACCATCTCGGCTTAACTTCAACTTGTAAATTGCTACAAATTTCAACAAGTGAAGATAAGGAACCATCTCGACTTAACTTCGACTTGTAAATTGCTACAAATTTCAACAAGTGAAGATAACGAATCATCTCAACTTAACTTCGACTTGTAAATTGCTACAAATTTCAACAAGTGAAGATAAGGAACACTCTCAGCTTAACTTCAACTTGTAAATTGCTACAAATTTCAACAACTGAAGATAAGGAATCATCTCGGCTTAACTTCGACTTGTAAATTGCTACAAATTTCAACAAGTGAAGATAAGGAACACTCTCAGCTTAACTTCAACTTGTAAATTGCTACAAATTTCAACAAGTGAAGCTAAGAAATCATCTCGGGTTAACTTCGACTTGTAAATTGCTACAAATTTCAACAAGTGAAGATAAGGAACACTCTCAGCTTAACTTCAACTTGTAAATTGCTACAAATTTCAACAAGTGAAGATAAGGAACCATCTCGGCTTAACTTCAACTTGTAAATTGCTACAAATTTCAACAAGTGAAGATAAGGAACCATCTCGACTTAACTTCGACTTGTAAATTGCTACAAATTTCAACAAGTGTTAAGCGTCTTTGTCTTCTCTCTGCCCCCAATGTGAACCTGAGTTTCACTTGGGTTCTCATTACTCAAAAAGAATCACTATGCATTTTTTACAATCATAAGTGTTGAAAAAAAATTCTGCTAAGATTTTATTGATGACATCGGTCAAAATAAACAAGGAATATCTAGTGATAGAAAAATTTCAGATTACAGGTGTTCCAGGGTCTTGGTAATGCTTTGCCCTCACTATCTTCCAGACGGTATGCCCCAGTGCCCAATACCGAAGAAATTCTGTAGGGTCCTTCCCAGTTTAGGCCAAGCTTGCCGTCTCTGGGATCCTTCTTATTGCTGACGACTTTTCTCAGGACTAAGTCGCCGATCTGAAAATCCATTGGATTGACCTTCTTGTTGTAAGTTCTGGCAAGTTGTTGCTGGTATATTGCGAGCTGAATTGCAGCTTTCTCTCTTCGTTCTTCCAAAAGATCTAGATCTCGGGCTAAGAGTATATCATTAGTCCCATTCTCAACTCCCTAGGTTCGGATCCCTGGGATGCCGACTTCCAGTGGAATGACTGTTTCTGTACCATAAGCCATGGCAAAGGGGGATTCCCCTGTTGATCTTCTCGGCGTAGTCCGATATGCCCAAAGTACGTTGGGCAACTCGTCTACCCACTTTCCTTTTGCTGCTTGCAGTCTCTTCTTTATTCCATCCAAAATTACTTTGTTGGATGCTTCTGCTTGCCCATTGCTTTGGGGAAAACTTGGTGTTGAAAAGTAATTCTTGATCTTGAATTTTGCACAGAAGTTCTTGATGAGTTTGCTGTCAAACTGCGTTCCGTTGTCGGCAACGATTGCTCTTGGAATCCCAAATCTGGTGATGATGTTTTTCCAAATAAAATTCTTGACATCCACATCTCGGATTTTGGCAAGAGGTTCTGCCTCTATCCACTTTCTGAAATAATCTGTTGCTACTAGCAAGTATTTTCTCTGTCCAGTTGCCTGGGGAAGTTGCCCAACAAGATCCATGCCCCACTGGGCAAACGGCCAGGGGCTGGATACTGGGTTCAGGTCGGCAGCTGCCTGATGAATCAAAGGTGCAAACCTTTGGCATTGTTCGCACTTCTTTACGTATGCCTCTGCATCTTTTTGCATGTAGGGCCACCAATACCACTGGGTAATGGCCCTATGAGCTAATGATCTGCCCCCATCATGGCTTCCGCAAATTCCTTCGTGAATTTCATACAAGAAATCCTCAACCTGCAAAGGGTGTACGCACCTTAAAAGGGGTCCAGTGAAGGACCTTCTGTAGAGATGTCCGTCCGCTGTCAGACTGAATCTTGCCGACTTCAATCTGACCTTGTGTGCCTCCTTACGGTCTTCTGGCAGCTTTCCCTCTTTTAGGAATGCAACAATTGCATCCATCCAGCTTGGTCCCATGTCTACGCACATTGCTTCATGCTCTGTGATCGGTGGTTCTATGCTCGGGCTCGACATATAGTCGATCATTATTGTCCTTCTTTTTCCAGTCTGTACTGAACTTGCCAGGTTGGCCAACGCGTCGGCGTGGCTGTTATCATCTCGGCTTACTTGAAGTAATCGGCAATTTCGAAATAAGGCTGCCAATCTGATGACCTCTTTTGCATATGCCGACATCCTCTCGTCTCTGGCTGCAAATTCTCCTGTTGACTGATTAACAATTAATTGTGAATCACAAAAAACTATTACCTCATCTGCTTCTGCTGCTACTGCCAGCTTTAGCACTGCAATTAATGCTTCGTATTCTGCTTCATTGTTTGAGGCCTTGAACCCCAAACGGATGGACTGTTCTATTATTTCTCCGTCTGGAGATATCAGCAGTACTCCTGCCCCCGCCCCTTGCCGGTTTGAACTTCCATCGACAAACAGTCTGAAGGAGTCTCCGATGTAAATGCTGCAGGGTCTGAGCTTTTCCTCCCTTTGTTCCTTTGTCCTTGGATGGGCTTTTCCTTGCTTGCTTGGACATCGTTCATCATGGCTCAACGGAGCCCGATGTTTGATTGATTCTGGCGTGAACTCGGCCACGAAGTCGCCCAAAACTTGGCCCTTAATTGCTGTTCTCGGCCTGAACTCCAGGTCATACTGGCCCAGGGCTACTGCCTATCTTGCTATCCTTCCTGTTAAGTCTCCTTGTTGTAACAAGGACTTTAGTGGGTGCTCTCTTAGGACCACAATCTTGTGCGCCTAAAAGTAATGGTTCAACTTCTTTGAAGCCATTACTAAGGCTAGCATTAATTTCTCCAGTGGTAGATACCTTATTTCTGCGTCGGCCAAGGTTTTGCTTACATAGTAAACAGCCTTTTGCTCCCCTTTTTCTTTTCAGATTAACACCGCACTTACTGCGTTTTCTGAAACAGCTAAGTACAAAAATAGCTCTTCCCCAGGTTCAGGTGTTGAGAGGACTGGAGCTGTAGTCAGATACTTCTTTAGGTCGGCCAACGCGGCCTCACATTCCTCTGTCCAAAGGAAATCCCTGGCTTTCTTCACTAGGTTGAAGAAAGGTTTACATTTGTCTGAGCTTCGGCTGATGAACCTGTTTAGGGCTGCGGCCCTTCCTGTAAGTTTCTGTACCTGTTTTGCCGATGTCGGGCTCTGTAAATCTAGGATGGCCTTGATCTGATCTGGGCTGGCCTCAATGCCCCTTCGTGTCACCAGGTACCCCAAGAATTTACCAGATCCAACTCCAAACGCGCACTTTGATGCGTTGAGTCGGAGTCGATATGTTTTGAGTATCTCAAATACCTCTTTTAGGTCGGCAAGATGACCCTTAGGATCCTTGGTCTTCACGACCATATCATCGATGTAGACTTCTACTGTTTGGCCGATCAAGTGCTTGAACATTTTGGTTACTAGCCTTTGGTAGGTTGCTCCTGCGTTTTTCAACCCAAAAGGCATCACCCTGTAACAGTACAGGCCTTTTGGGGTGATGAATGTTGTCTTCTCTTCGTCTGGGGGGTACATGGCTATCTGGTGTTACCCCCTATAAGCATCCAGGAAGCTCATCCTTCCATGTCCAGATGTGGCATCCACCAACTGGTCAATTTTGGGCAGAGGGAAGCTGTCTTTGGGACAGGCTTTGTTCAGGCTTGTAAAATCTACGCATACCCTCCATTTACCATTTTTCTTCTTTACTACCACAGTGTTTGATAGCCATGTCGGATAATTAACTTCTCTGATGGCCCTGGCCTCTAGAAGTCTACTTCTTCCTCCTCCACTGCTTCGACGTGCATCAAGGTCGGTCTTCTGGCTCGTTGTATTACAGGTTTGGCCGACCTGTCAACGTTCAGTCTGTGACATGTGACCTCGGGGTCAATGCCAGCCATTTCATAAGGTGTCCAGGCGAACACCTCTATGTTTGTTCTCAAAAAGGCTTCCAGTTCCTTTTCTTCTTCTTCGGCTAAGCCTGAGCCGAGAAGAAAGAAGCGCTCTTCATCGCCCTTCTGGACGAGGATTTTCTTTAGTGTTTCCTCACTCTTCTCGGTCGGCTCCTTGCCGACATCATCTAGGACCTCCATGTCCTCATCTTTAATCTCTGCCTTCCCTGGTTCTTGTATGTTGCAGGTTGTTTTCATTGCTGCCATGGAGCAATTTTTTGCCTGCAGCTGGTCTCCTCTGACTTCTTCAATTCCATGTTCTGTTGGGAACCGCAATAGTTGATGCAACGTTGAGGGAACTGCCCCCATTGCATGCAACCATGGCCTTCCCAAGATGATGTTGTATGGTGAAGGTGTGTCAACCACGATGAACTCTGTCCTGATCTTCTTAGTGCCGGCTTGTACTTCCAAGTTTGTAGCGCCCAGTGGCCACGTCGGCGTTCCATTGAAGCCGACCATCGGGCCATTCGATTGCTCCATGTCATCTGGGTGAAGGCCCAGCTCCTTGTAACATCTAACATACATGATGTCACAAGAGCTTCCTTGATCTATCAGGATGTGTTTCACTTGGCACTCCCCAACCTGGAGGGATACTACCAAGGCATCATTATGCGGGTGCTGGACCATCTCTAGGTCGGCTTCGGTGAAGGCTATCATCGGGCCTAGGTACTCTTCAGGCCGAGGTCTTTTCTGTTCGACCTGGTTCACGTGCTGCAGGTGTTTTACTCTTTGGGTTTCCCCCCGTATGTTGTTTTCATTCACCTTAGAGTGAATTACGTTAACCACCCTAGGTCCCCCTCCCTGTGGTTGCTGTGCTGGGGGAGGCGGGGCTGCTGGTGCTTGAGGCAACCTTGCCTTCTCTTCTCTGGTCCTGGCTTCGTCGACAAGATCCCTCAGATGGCCTTGTCTTACTAAGTCCTCCAAGTATGCTTTTAAGGCTCTGCAGCCCTGAGTTGGGTGCCCTTGTTCATTGTGGTAAGCACAACGCCTACCAACGTTCATGCCCATGTATTCCCCTGGGGCCTTTGCTGGTGCTCTAAAATAGGGTTGATTTCGGATTTGATCCAGGACTTTGTGGACCGGGATTCGGAACACAGTTGTCACTGCCTGTTTGCCCCTCAATTCTGTCTCTGCTTTGCTAAATCCATTGTTACTTCGGCCTCGCTTCGGCGAGTCGTTCCCTTTTTCCTGTTTTACCTCCTTATTCCCCGATGTATCCTCCTCGGCTCTGGCATACTTCTCGATTCTTGCCATGAGCTCTTCCATGCTCTTCGACAATGTCTTTGCCAAGGATTTCCGAAGTGGACAATCATCTTTCAGGCCGTTTTTGAAAGAAACGACCGCTACTTCCTGGTTGTATTCGGGTATTCGGTTGAACACCTCATAGTACCTTTTTGGATAGGCCCTTAGGCCTTCATCCTTGCTGATCTTCAGGGCCATCAGTGCATACACCCTCAATGGCTGCAGCTTGTTTGTTATGAACCTGGCCACAAACATCTCGGCCAGGCCTTCCCAGGTCTTTATGCTTCCCTTTGGTAATTTGTGGAACCAATCTGATGCGATCTCCCCGAAGGATGTGGGGAACACTTTACAGAGCAACGACTCGTTCCCACTATACAATGCCATTGAGTTCAAATATAATCCGACATGGAAGTTAGGGTCCGACTTACCATTGTATATTTGAAACCTCGGCATGCTGAATCTCTTTGGTGCCTGGAACTTGTCCAATTCTATCGAGAAGGGTGTCCTCGGCTTGTCGGGTGAGGTTACCTCGGCATCTCCATTCTGTTGCTTCCTCTTGAGGTAGTTTCTCAAGTCTTCCTTGCTCCGCCCAAGAGCTCGGCTATCCTTTGATTTTAGTCTTTTTGGCACACTGCTCTCGGCCACGTGATGGCCTCTTTTCGATCTCTCCTCGTGAGTTGTGTCGAAGCATAATGCCTGCCCCTAAACATGTCGATGTTCTTTGGGGTCTGCCTCCTTCGTATGATGCGTTCTCCGTGATTCTGCCTTTCTTGACTCTCCTCGCCCGACCTCCCTGGAGGTTTGGTGAGAGTGTCTTCCGCTCCTGGTATGCTGAGGTGCTAAAGGGATCTGTACCCCCTTCTGGGTGTTGACTGCTGGAACTGGTGTGTCATGCAGTGGGAAGGGTGGCTGCATGACATTGTTTTGCATCATAAAATTGACGACCGATTGTAGGTCGGCCAATTTGTTTGCCATCTCTTTTACCTCTTTATCCCTCCGTAGGCATCTATCCCTCCACACCTGGAGGTTATCTTCGTTGTAGTATCTGTCGTGGTCTGCATTCTTTTGTGCGTCGTCGGTCTGGCCGACGTCTTTTTCTCCGTTATTCTGGTCACGGGTTTCTTTGTTGTGGTTGTCTCCTTCAATGTCAAGGTCAATAGGTCTGCCACTCCCAGCGGGAGTGTTGTCCCCAACATTTTCTTTTTGTGCGTTACTGGCCATCTATTCGTCTTTCCTTCCCACAGACGGCGCCAAATTGTGTGAGTGATTTTCTGATCACACTGCCCTCCTTAGTGATTCAACTGTAGAACACAGGCAGAATAGATGGCACCCTGTTGTCCTGCACAGGAAGAAAAGGCTCCGGCGGTGGTTCTTCCACCCGGGGGCACTCCGACGATCAAGTCAGTATATCTCTCAAAGATAATCAATTGTGCTAAACTTAATGCTCAAAGTATAAATTGCGTACCTTAGACCCACGGGGGTGCCTTTCTTTTATAGTTTACTCAATCCTAGTCCCACTAGAAGCCTAACTTCTATGGACTCCAATTCTGTGCTTACTTTGGATTCCTTAAGAGATAAGGATAAACCCCCTAAGAGTGTTATCTTTATCCATCCTGAAGTCTTTCTTCATCCTTGGACTCTTGTCCCTTATCCGCTTATCTCGGACTCCGATATCTTCAGAGATAACCTCGGCAACTCCGAGATCACCTCAGCATAACTACAACGACACGTGGCACTTCGGCATGCTACGTGCTGGCACTCATAAAATATATCCCTACAACTAAGCATGGTCTTTTTTATGTTAAATGGAAATTGTTAATTGACAATATCTATTGTTCAAGGGAAAAATCTCTAGAAATGGCTGGCCCGAACGAGATTAGAAACCGAAAGCCCAACCTTGGATTCCCTCATTTAATGCCGAAAAATGTGAGGCTCATGTAAGATGACAGATTAGGTGGGGCAAACCGTCACGACTGAACACTAAAAAATGGATGTCGAAAGGCAACAATTTGAGATCCCCGTTTGAACACTAAAAAATGGACAGGTCACCCCAAAAATCCAACCATAGTATACGTGGGTTGCTATCACACACCCCAATAACATCCCACGACCAATAGTATCTTTTAAGCCACCATAGAATGGTTTCGCGATGCCTTGCAAAGTCGATGTTTTGCAAAGAAATTATGGTCGGCATGGTCAATGAGAGAGATGTGCGAAGAGGGTGAGGGAGAAAGCTTAACGTCCCTATGTTGTGGATGCACAACAATTTTGACTTTTTATCCAACAAGATTAGCTAATGAAAAAAGGAAGATTTAAGGATAGGTCTTAATAGGTGGACTTATTGTCCAATATATCTCATGATAATTAATGACGTTTCTCATCAAACGCTGTTAAAAAACGTCCCTAATTGTTAATTTTCAGTTATAGTTTGAAAATTTTGTCACAAAAAATGTCAGTAATTATAAGTTTTAACGACAGTTTAAAACAATTGTGACTAATTTTTAACTTTTAGCGACAGTCTAAAAAATTAATCACAAAAAAACGTTACTAATTATAAATTTTAGCCACAATTTATAAAATCATGACAAAAATAGAAGTTACAAACTATCAATTTTTAGCGATATGTGCAAAAAATCGTTACAAAAAATTATTTTTAACAATGATTTTGCTATAAGTTATTTTCAATAAGACTTAAGAGAAATTAAATCTGACTATTAAGATTTATTGGTAATTTATCCTAAAAAAGCAAAATTGTCTACCAAAATTAAGGTGGTGTTTTTTTTGTCATTATTGATTTTCTAAGACTATACATAAAAAAATGGGCTTTGATTTGTGGCACTAATTTGTTGAACACTAATGGCACTAATTTCTATATCAGGTAAAGAAAAAAAAAAAAAAAACAAAGTTACCAAAACAGGAAATTAGTGCCATTAGTGCCAACAGTTTTAGTGCCACAAATCATTTTTCTAAAAAAATTGTTGGGGGAGTCTTTTACAACTAAAAAAAAATATTGAGGGAGTTTTAGTCAAATTTTTACTTTTAAAAAAATACACAACAACAAAAAGGGTTTGAGTTAGGCTATCATACACATTTGAGACAAAAAGTTTGACCCCTAAAAAATTTGTCTTGATTTTATTCACAATAGCTTACATGTATGTTAGAAACGCAATCATATAAAACTTAACTTTATTATCTTGTCATTATAAATAAATTTAAAAATTTGAAGTTATAAATACGTAATGCCCTACTATCTATTGGCCCAAATAACTTGTGGGTTAACTAACTTAAAATATGTTACATCCTATAACTTATTAGTTCAAGTAACTTGTGGGTCTACTAACATAATCCAAAATCTTAAGCGCAAGTTAGCAAGTTAGTGGTGTCTTAGAGCATCTCTATCCAAACCTTTAAAATTTGGTGTGCCAAATATTTTTGAAGGCTTTACGTGGCAATTTGGCATATGTCAATTTGACATAGAAACTCTCCACCTGATATGTCAAATATATTATTCTATTATTTTTAAAAATAAAATTATTTTATTGGATAGATTTAACATTTGACATCAATATAGAGTGTCACGATCCGCTCCCCATACCCAAGGGTTAAGCATCGTGATGGCCAGTAACTGAGGTTACCTCCGGCTAATTCTTAAATAAATTAATAAACGCAAGCGGAAGAAATATTTAAATGAGGGTACCAAAATAATCATTGGAGCTTCTATTTAATTAAATTGTCAGAGCTGAACTATCTCTACAAGTGCTTCGTGCCTACCCCACGCGCTGGTCCTGACATATCACCTGAAAGTGGTAAACAACTATAAGCACATGGCAGAGTGAGATATATTATACTAAGAGTATAAGGGTATAAAATTCACCATGGATAATTATTGGCTAAACAAAGCTTGATATTAAAATACAGAATATATAATACAGAGATCATTTAACATATAATACGAAAATCATAATCATAATCATAATCACGGTACAGAACGGAACAGAACAGATGTATGGACTCAAGAGATGGCTCATACGAACTCTAGAGGTGGCTCCTACCATAATGTAGCACTTAGTTCCGTATAGCACTTTGCTCCACACCAGAAGTTATAACCACGGTGCAGAACTGGACAAATGTATGGACTCAAGAGATGGCTCGTACAAAGTCTAGAGGTGGCTCCTACCATAGTGTAGTACTTAGTTCCGTACAGCACTTTGCTCCACACTAGAAATTCAGAGGGTCAATTGATTCATGACAGACAGAGGGTCACAACTAATCAGAGGGCCAATGGTTATTTAAGTCCCCCAAGGCGTGGACTCCCGTGGTGGTACTTACAAAACATAATTGTATATAAGGTCATAGTCAAATATTCTTAAAATATAAAACAAACATATCCATAGGTTTCCTTTTAATAAATAGGGTTCAGAAATAAATCCACATAACTGAAATAATAATATAGTTTATAATAATTTATAAAACATAACTTGTATAAAATAAATAAGGTAAGTCAAAACATACATAAAATACATTTTGGTGACTCAAGGTATAATATAACTCACCTTAACTTTAATACCTTACTCTTTCTTTCCACTACCAAAGACCTTCTCAACTTCCACTATTTTTTTCTTCCATTTCCTTCCTTTCTCTCTTCTTTCTTTCCTTTTCTTTCTCTTTTCTTTTCCTTACTTCCATTTTCTGAACACAGGCCCCCTTATATAAGAAGGCAGCCGTGGGCACCAAGCCACAGGCTGCCACGTGTCATATTCCCATTGCTCCCCATTAATTCAAGCTTATCTTAACTTAGTTATTTATTTATACTTTGACACCTAAATTTTTAATAATTATATTATTTTACAAAATTACACATAATAATATAAAATAAATCGTATATTTTCTTAACTGTGATTAAATAATATTAGTATAAATTTTACAGAATAATTAAAAATCTAAGTTGTTACATAGAGCATGTCAAATTTGACCTGTTGAGTTCATATCAAATGCCAATTCAGTATATGGCATATCGGATGAACTTCATTCTTTATGTCAAAATAAAGTTATTGAACTATCACATTAAAAATTGGCATTTCAAGTAGAGTCACCCATATAAATTTCCAAAATAAGACGGGATCATTACAAAATCTCAAACATTCATGCATTATTGAGTGCCAAACTTATCCATCAAATAGTCATCCCTATTAATATCATGGCTTTCTAAAAAAGAAGTAAGTGGCATTGAAGAAACCACATAAGGATGCATAAGAGATTATAAATATCCAATACAAATTTTGAAGGGTCATTTTCTAAGTTAGCATTACCAATAAAAAATATATATGTTAAATCTTGAAAATGACTACTCGGTTCAAGGTCAAATTCACCTTTATATCCCAAATGCATGCCATCTCCTTTTTGAAGGTCTATTTTGCTTTGATTTTGATACTTCGGAGCTTGCAACTACTGCTGAAAATTCATGGTAGTTGAGATGAATAAGCTGCTTGGGGGGTGGGGGGGTGGGTGTTTAATTTAAAACTTCAACATCTTTAAGCTTTAATTTAAGCCCTCCTCTACTTTTTGACCTTCTCACATTAGGTTAGTTTTAGTATCTTGAATATAATGGGTTACTCTAGAAAGCGTCTCTTTCTTCACCAATTTTAGTCGGACACAAGTCTTATGCAAAACTTCTAACAAAACTTTACTAACTAATTAGGTGTAGTAGACTTTGGGTTCATAGATTTTTGAGGTTTCAAAAGATGGGAACATCTTATGTACATATTCATTATTCTTTATTGGGTGTGATTTATATGCATTATTATTTTTACTTTATATAATGTATTTTTGTGATAAATATATTATATAATTTTCTAGCAAAGTTATTACGCATTTTTATGATGACGTTACACAAATATTTTCCTACACACCTTAATTTTTTAAATTTTTTTTATAACATTTTTTCACTATATAATTTATCAAAAAAATATCCAAACCCTCAAAAATTAAAAAATCCTAACCCCCAACCCCTCCCGACTACCGTCAGTCCCTCATCTACCACTCCCTTCCTAGATCGGCCTTCCTCTTCTTCTTCTTCTTCTTCTTCTTTCCCAGATATGAATTCCCTAGGTCGGTCTCTGTGTCTCTTAAAGGTGTTTATAAGGTCGCAATGGTAGGGGGTCAGAAAGGAATTGTGGTAGTAATGAGGCTGGAGCGAGGGGGGTTTCACTACAACAAATTGCACTTTTCGTGACCAAATTTGGCGACTAAAAAACATTTAGTCGCCAAAAGTTGTTGAATTGGCGACCAAAAATTATATTTGTCAGCAAATGTACAATATTTAGCTACTAAATTTTTTTTTAGTTTGGGTATATTGATTATTGGCGACTAAAAAATAATAGTCGCTAACAATGCTGCAATTGGCGACTGAAAATTTTTTTAGTCGCTGTATAGTTAGTTTTGGTGACTAAAATTATTTAATCACCGAATGAAAACAAAAATTTACCTTTTATCTTCGGTAACCAAAAGTTTGGTGGCTAAAAAGTTATTTTCAGGGACTAAAAAATATTTTAGTCGATATATAGTTAGTTTGGCTACTAAAACTTTGGCAACCAAACGTTTGGTCGCAAAAAATTTATTTTCAGCGACTAAAAAATATTTTAGTCACTGTATAGTTAGTTTGGGCTACTAAAATTATTTAGTCGCCGAATGAAAAATAAAAATTTACTTTATATCTTTGGCGACCAAAAGTTTGGTCGCCAAAAAAGTTATTTTTCAATGACTAAAAAAATTTTTAGTCACCAAAGAACAAAAATATTTGGAGGGAGACATTTCAAATTTTGGAGAGATTTATAAAATTAATTGGCGACCAAAATGTTTTGTCGCGAATTGTGTAAAATGACCATATATATATATATATTAATTCCAAACTAATCCCTAAACAAACCAGCGCCTCTCTCTCTTCAGCGTCTCTCTCTCTTTCCTTCCCCGCTACTCCTTTCCCCTCCCTCTCTTACGCCGCTTCACTAGCCACGGAACAGCTCTCCTCTGCCACTCCTCCTCGCGTTCGCTGGCAACCGGAGCACTGATTCATCTCCTTGTTGGTCACCGTCACCTGAGATCCATCACCCATCACTACAAGAAAATGCAGAAATGGCGACTAAAAAAATTATTTTCGTCACTGAAAGTGCCATTTTCGGCGACTAAAATGGAATTAGTAGCCAAAAGTGAAGACTTTTGGCGACTAAAACAATTTAGTAGCCAAATGTATAGTTATTGGCGACTAAAAATCAATTTAGTCGCCGATTATATGGTTTTTCCCGACTAAAGGTTTTTTAGTAGCCAAAAGTGACTGTTTTTGGCGACTAAAATAATTTAGTAGCCAAAAGTATAGGTTTTGGAGACTAAAAAATAGTTTGGTCGCCGATTATATGTGTTTTGGCGACTAAAAATAGTTTGGTCGCTGAAAGTGAAGCTTTTTGACCACTAAAAAAAATTTAGTAGCTAAAAACAGGCAATTGGCGACTAAAATTCAGTTTAGTCGCCAAAGCTGTTTATTTTTAGGCGGAACTTATTTTTTTAGTGACTAAAAAATAATTAGTAGTCCAAAATTACAGATTTGGCGACTAAATAATGGATTTAGTCGCCAAAAGTGGCCTCAATTTTTTTTTAGTAAATAATTTATTTTTTACATAAATTATATTGAATAAAAATAATTATATTTATATATATAGTTTTATATTAATACGGGTCAATATACTATATAAATAATATATATTGCATATATATTCATGTGGTGTTGTAGTGGCATAGTGGAAGGAGTGTGTTGCTAAAGGTTTAGAATGTGGGACAGGTTGGTGGTTTGAATCTCAGAAAAAGCAAAAAAGTTGGTATTTTCTTTTTTTCACGGAAGCACCTTTGGCGACTAAAATTATTAGTCGCCAAAAGTCTTTATTTTGGCAACTAAACGGTTTAGTCGGCGATTCAGTGAGTATTGGCGACTAAAGGATTTGTCGCTAAATGTATGATTTTCAAAAGTGTAAATCACTATTGGCGACTAAAACTTTGGTTGCTAAAGACCTGTTTTTTGCCGACCAAAAAAGTTTTAGTTGCCAATACCTCCGGCGACCATGTATTCGCGACAAAAGCGGCGACTAAAAATTTTAGTCAGGGAAACTAAAAAGTCGACTTTTGGCGACTAAAAATGGACTTTTGACGACTAAAAATTTAGTCGCCAAAGGTGATTTTTCTTGTAGTGCATGGAAGCTCGATTGGCGGCTCCTCCCTTACTAAGAGTGGTGAGGCCGCTAGTTTATTATCCCCATTATCATCATCATTTGAGGTCATCTCATCGCTTAATGTGCAAGTAAGAACCCAAATTTTGTTTAACTTTTGAGTCTTAGTTTATGGGTTTTTTTAGTGATATAGTTAATTGGGTGTGAATTAGAATTTAGATTATAATTTACATTTGGATTAGAATTTAGGGAAAATTGTGTTATCTAGGTCTCTTACTGTATATAGACTGTTGGAGGTGATTCAAACTTTGTGTTCCTTAGACTTATTTATATCGTTCTCCCACATTGGTGACCATAAATAAATATATATTATTTTCTGATTTAATACTTAGCTATATTCGAGTTTATTATATTAATTTGTTAACGAGAGTATTTTACAACTGTTAATCATGTAATGGAAATCTTCATTTCCAACTTATAATGGAGCACATTTGAATCTAAAGATGCCGCTTTAACCCACCAAGCCACTCTAGTTTTAATTAGATCACAAAGCACATTCATATCAGGTTGCTTACCCAAAAACACAATCTCATTCCTACTCTTCCAAATAGACCATAGAACTGCCAGAGGTATGGCCTTCCAGATGAAAATTTTTCTAATCATTTAAAGCTAAAACTAGCCCACCACTGCAACACCCCAGTTTATTAAGTTACAATGTCTAGTAATGCATAATGATTAATGCTATGAATTGGATCTCCTTATTTCTAAGGCGATGATCAGGAAATAGATGTCAACTGTAGTGAAAATTATGTCAAAGTTTTGCAATAATAAATTTGCTCACAAATTGCTCTTTCAAATGAAGTGCTACTACACACATATCCAAAGTGAAGACAGTATTTTCTAGTCTCAATATGCCATTAACTATTTCCACTTTGACTGACTAAAATAGTTTCAATGTATTTGAGGCTTTGTCATAAGCTCTAACTGCTTAAACTTCCTTGAGATTTGGCTGCCATATATTAGTTATTGGCGACTAAAAAAAAATTGGTCGCCAAAAATAATGTAAATAGGCGACTAGAACGCGTTTCTCTATATTTTAGTTGGAGTACACATCCTTTGGCCGACCAAAAAATTTTTAGTTACCAAAAGATAGGCTTATTTATTGGGATACTCTCTGCTGACCAAAGAATTTAGTCGGGAAATATAAAACATCAGTGACTAAAAAAATTTAGTCGTTATATAGTTAGTTTTTTCTGTCAAAAACAATAGTTAGTAGCCAAATTACACAAACAGCTACAAAAAGATTTTGTCGTTATTGAGTTATATTTGCCTACAAATCGTAATTTAGTCGCTAAAGGTAGGAATTTTTTTTTGAAGAGGGAAGCGTATGAATATTGGCACCCTCCTCTCTTTGTTTCACACAGATCTTTTGTCTCTGTTCTGCTTTAGAAATACACAGACTAGTCACCACTAAACTTGACGCTTGCTCACCATTGACGGTCACCATCCCACCGTCGTTGGCCACTGTCGCACATCGACACCGCCACTGTCTCAACTCACCATCGCGACTCCTGCAAATCAAAGGTCTTTGCCTCTCTTTCTCTCTCTATGTCGCTCTCAGTCCTCTCTCTCTCTTGTTAGCATTTGTGCCCTCAAAAACCAATTTGTTGACTTTATTGACTGATTAAATAAATTGCTTGGCATTTTATATTTTGCATTTTGTATGATATTATGGGTAATGTTATATTTAATGTTACATATGATGTGAACATAAGGTCCCTTGGGTAACATTGTAGAAAAACATGCTAATGGTTAATGAACCAAAAGCTGAGAGTTATGATTTTTCGGTGCCTTGTAGACCCAATTAATGTTCTATGCTATGGGTGTTGATTAGGCGTCACACTACTATGGCCTACACCTGTTTTGCTGCTATATGATAGAATGATTAACTCCATCATTGAGGTAGTGACCTTAGGCAAATAGGTGGGTGTTATGCAATAAGTACATGCACTAAACAGGATCGGTTTTAAGAACACCTATGGAATGATCACTGTCGGTTTAAAAGGTAGTTCTATTACAATACACTTATTTTCCTTTGACCTGAGAGGCTTGTATAAATTAATTAACTATTCATTTAACTTTGAGTGGTAATTGATTTATATAGGTGCTTAACATTGAATCCACCATTCTCAAAGTGAGAAAGTATATTCAAGCAATTTTTCCTATTAACATTGGACCAAAAGAAAACCGGCCGGTTACTTTTTCGTAAAAATATTTTACACATATATAATTGTAAAAATACTATTTTTGGAAAATGCTTTTAGGGTCCAATTAGAAGAAGGAAAAATTTAGAATTCAGTTACATGAGTTAAGGCTTTTGATAGTGATAAATTTGTCCATACCTAATAGCTCATGTGGAATATAGTTTGGTGGAAGGAAATTTGTGATTAATTGTAAGAAAGGGCCTCACTTGTAATTCTCTACTTTTAGGGGTTTAATTGTAATGTGTTGATGGACATTATTGCAATTAGTGGAAGTTCTATATTATCTGTTTAAAAGATAATTAATGAAAAATTGGATAAGTTGTATCCTGTATATTTAAAATAAAAGATACATCTTTTATTTTATCCCCACAACTAAAAGATAGAGATCCCTAAGGATCCCACCTACATGCAAACTCTATCATGTGTTGTGTATATATATCAGATGTATTTGATACAAAAATTGGCCATCAGAATTTTTAAGGTCTGTAGAAAATATATACACAAAAATAAACCAAAGAGGGTGCAAGGTGAATCACTTTTGGAGGCGAGACACTTGGATCGCTTGGTGAGGTATTATCAACAACTTACTTGGAGAAGGTATTTTAGATTGTGTAATCAGGTGGTGTTTCTTTGAAAATTGTTTTTTCAAAATAAATTATTTTTCCGCAAACTTTCATTGGTATCAGAGCCGGCCACTTTGATTGCATGAATCTATATTTTGTTTTCCATATTTGGATATTCAATGTTGTCTTGCATAATAGTTGATTATATAATTTGTGAATATATAATCTATATTTTCTTGTATTAATCACAAAAGAAAAAGGACCGAAACAGTATTAAAAAAAAAAAAAAACTGTTTTACTGGACTTGATTAATTGCTGATTAATTTGCACCCCACTATATATATATATATATATTTTTGTGTTTGGTTAACATGTTGCTGTAAGGTAGCATAAAAATTAGTTTGCTAATTTATGGAGATAAATTAGTTATAAATGTTATTGGTACCCCATTTTAATAATTAAGTGTTAAATAGGATTATTTTAAGAAAAATAATGCCTATGGCCCTCCATTGTTGGTAAATAAAAATTCTGATTAATTGAGATTCAAATGATACCAAAAGGGTCAGTTGGGTTTTAATTAATTAGTTTGTTTTATTTATTTTGTAAAAAGTATAAGTGTGACTAGTGGGAGTGTCGGCTAAAATGAAGGCATAATCTTACATGTTCATGCTATGTATCTAAACAATGGTTTGCACTTAGACAAATACTATATGATAACCAAAAGGTGTCATATGAGTTGATTTGGAGGCCAAAAGAAAAATTGGGAGTCATAAATAAATTTAATTTTTCTAAAATAAAAAATAAAAAATGGTAACATGAGATGATATTATGATGGGTAGTAGCTACCCAACCATTCAAGGTATGTTCACTTATTTCAAAAGAAATTTTTGTACATGCAGGATTGGTTTCCCAATGCTCACTATGAATGTTTTAAATATAAATGTTATATTTGTGGGGTTATAAATTGTTTGAATAAAATTCTAGTGAGCATTACCATAGTAGATTCAAAATCCCGCATCCTACGAATTTATATACAATGCAATACTTATATTCTTCTGACACATGTTTTAATTTTTAACATATGCAGTTAAAAATGAACAACTTTAATCCTTTGTCCAAAATTCTTGATGATAATCGTTTGACTAGATCAAACTATGTGGACTGGAAGAGAAATTTAACAATTGTCCTCACTGTTGAAAAATTGAACCATGTCCTAACTACTGATCCACCTGCGCAAAAATGATATATTTCATTAACATACTGGAAACTTTGGGTGCAGATATTGATGGTGAAACTAAAATTGATGCGATACTTTCATCTTTACCAGATTCTTATAATCAGTTTATTTTGAATTACGATATGAATAAGATGATTGTTGCACCATCAGAGCTGCTCAATATGTTGCAAGCAGCAGAAGATCTTATTAAAAAGAGCCAACCCACTGTAATGATGGGTGAGAAGGAAAGTCATAGAAAATTCAAGCCTAAGGGCAAGAACAATTTTAATAAGAAACCAATGGACTCCAAATTCTCTGAAAAAACACTAGGTGCTTTTAAAAAGGGCATAGATAAGAAGAAAAGCAAAGGAAATTGTTTCCATTGTGGAAAGCCTGGCCATTGGAAGAGAAACTGCCATCAGTATTTGGCAACACTGAAAAAGGACAAACCTTCAAAAGGTATGTTAAATCTGTTTGTTATTGAAACCAATTTATTGATTGGTCCTCCTAAAGCTTGGTGTGTAGACTCTGGTGCGACCTCACATATTTGCAATATGTTGCAGGGGTTCAAGGAGACCAGAAGGCTTAATGAAGGGGAGATGCTAATAAAGTTGGGAACAAGTACAACAGTTGCTGTAGTTTCCATAGGATTTTTTTTTTTATATTTGGAATTATCATTTAATAGAACTCTAATTTTAGAAGATTGTCTATTTATGCCAGGCATCCGTAGAAATTTAATTTCTGTTTCAAAGTTAATTTCATTGGGATATTGTTTTTCCTTTTCTTCGAAAGTTGTTGTTAAGCACAATAATAAATTTGTGGTTTCTGGCATTTTAATAGATGGTCTTTACTTTATTAGTCCTATTGATAATTCCATTAATTGTGTTGAGAATGATACATCCACCGGTATGTTACCCTTAAAAGAAAAAGGGATGTTAATCAAACTTACATGTGGCACTTGAAACTCGATCATATCAATTTAGAACGTCTAAATAGATTGGTCAAGGATGGGCTGTTAGATTTTTTGAAAATTGAGCCTTATCCAATTTGTGAGCCCTGCTTGCAAGGAAAAATGTCTAAAATTCCATTTCTGGGAAAAGGAATTAGAGCCACAGAAGTTTTGGAATTAATACACACAGATGTTTGTGGTCCAATAAATCACATAGCAAGAGGTGGTTTTTACCATTCAATTACATTCACCAATGAAACATAAGTCCGAATCCCTTGAAGAGTTCAAGGAATTTCGTAGCAACTTGGAAAAAGTATCAAAGCTCTTCGATCAAATCGTGGGGAGAATACCTTTTAGATAATTTTAGAAATTATTTAAAAGAGAATGGTATTAAATACATGTGTAATTGGTTTTGAGTGCAAGTGGGAGAATGTTAGCATTTGTGCCCTCAAAAACCAATTTGTTGACTTTATTGACTGATTAAATAAATTGCTTGGCATTTTATATTTTGCATTTTGTATGATATTATGGGTAATGTTATATTTAATGTTACATATGATGTGAACATAAGGTCCCTTGGGTAACATTGTAGAAAAACATGCTAATGGTTAATGAACCAAAAGCTGGGAGTTATGATTTTTCGGTGCCTTGTAGACCCGATTAATGTTCTATGCTATGGGTGTTGATTGGGCGTCACACTACTATGGCCTACACCTGTTTTGCTGCTATATGATAGAATGATTAACTCCATCATTGAGGTAGTGACCTTAGGCAAATAGGTGGGTGTTATGCAATAAGTACATGCACTGAACAGGATCGGTTTTAAGAACACCTATGGAATGATCACTGTCGGTTTAAAAGGTAGTTCTATTACAATACACTTATTTTCCTTTGACCTGAGAGGCTTGTATAAATTAATTAACTATTCATTTAACTTTGACATTGTCAATCGGTGACGCCGAATCAAAGGCTATACACGGACATGTGGGGTTATGTGAATGGTAATTGATTTATATAGGTGCTTAACATGGAATCCACCATTCTCAAAGTGAGAAAGTATATTCAAGCAATTTTTCCTATTAACATTGGACCAAAAGAAAACCGGCCGGTTACTTTTTCGTAAAAATATTTTACACATATATAATTGTAAAAATACTATTTTTGGAAAATGCTTTTAGGGTCCAATTAGAAGAAGGAAAAATTTAGAATTCAGTTACATGAGTTAGGGCTTTTGATAGTGATAAATTTGTCCATACCTAATAGCTCATGTGGAATATAGTTTGGTGGAAGGAAATTTGTGATTAATTGTAAGAAAGGGCCTCACTTGTAATTCTCTACTTTTAGGGGTTTAATTGTAATGTGTTGATGGACATTATTGCAATTAGTGGAAGTTCTATATTATCTGTTTAAAAGATAATTAATGAAAAATTGGATAAGTTGTATCCTGTATATTTAAAAGAAAAGATACATCTTTTATTTTATCCCCACAACTAAAAGATAGAGATCCCTAAGGATCCCACCTACATGCAAACTCTATCATGTGTTGTGTATATATATCAGATGTATTTGATACAAAAATTGGCCATCAAAATTTTTAAGGTCTGTAGAAAATATATACACAAAAATAAACCAAAGAGGGTGCAAGGTGAATCACTTTGGAGGCGAGACACTTGGATCGCTTGGTGAGGTATTATCAACAACTTACTTGGAGAAGGTATTTTAGATTGTGTAATCAGGTGGTGTTTCTTTGAAAACTGTTTTTTCAAAATAAATTATTTTTCCGCAAACTTTCATCTCTCTCTCTCTCTCTATCTCTCTCCCTCCGTTTCCCTTCTCTTATTTCCCCATCTCTTACACTTCATCTAGGATTTATATGATTTTTTTAGTTTAATTTTGTGTTGATTTCATAAATGGGTTTGGTTGAAGTGTTTGATTTCTATGAAATTATGTTATGCTTGATGTCCAAAATGGTTTTGATTTTAGTTTTATGGGTTTGACAGACAAAGAAATTTTGATGTCAAACCCATAATCCATGAACAATCTGAATTTTATGAAATCAGATTTGTCGAAGCTTCTCCTCTCTTGTACGAGAAAACCCTAAACTTTTGGAGATATTCCACTGGTAGTTGGTTTGTCCCTACTTATATTCAAAGACTGATCAGAAAGTGAGAGATTCATGGATTGATTAAGGATTTTACTTTGTAATGAAAAAGAAAACCGAGAATGTTAAATGAAGTGATAAAAAAATGGAACACAATCGTAGAAAATGTGCTGGCTAGTCTCCAATCTCCATACATCATCTATGCAAGCATGTAAGATATATTATTGAGAAATTGCTTTTAGTTTTTCTATTTGATTTGTTTTCTTTGTTGAGTGGCTTAGGATGTAGCTACTAAATTTTTTTATTAGTCGCTCTCCGTCTGTCTATGTCTCTCTCTCTCTCTCTCTCTCTCTCTCTCTCTCTCTCTCTCTCTCTCTCTCTCTCTCTCTCTTCATTTCCTCTATTTTCCCCATTCTGATTATGGCTTTAGGGTTTTGTATGCTTGATTCAGTTGAATTTGGTGTTCATTTCTGAAATGGTTTGGTTATTGTAGATTGATTTCTAAACTAGTATGGGTTTGATATCCTAAATATGGTTTGATTTTACTACTTTCATACATTTCCCTCTCATTTTTCTTTTCCTTTCCCTTTCATTAGTTTGACTATGAGTTTGTTTCTGATATATACACTTTCAAAGTGTATATATAATTCTATTTTGAAAGTGCTCTATGTTTTAAAGGGATAGAATGGATGCATTTGTCTGATTTCTAAAATGAGAATCACAATTGGGGGTAAATTACAAACACACCTTTGCAAATATATTGTAGAGAAAGTAAATTTATCACAGATACATTTGTAAATTGTACTGGTGTTAAAAAATTTCTATTGAACATAGAAATTTTTTAGAAATGAGTGATGAATAAAAATTAAGAAGATCACAATCCACACACAGGAGTAATGGTATTAATATTATTACATGTAGGTCTTGAAGAGGAACAGACTGAAGCACAGCTCCTATATTGACTGAGAGTAAATAAGCACAAACCCCAGGTGATGATGCTGTTAGGGAAAATCGATGTGATTCCCCACAAGTAAATCAATCAATGGGAATAAAAACTAATGCGGAAAAATTGAATCAAAGGCAACACAAGAATTTTACGTGGTTCCCTCAATGTGAGGTACGTCCACGGGATCGAAATCCGATTCCACTATCAACCAAATAAGTTCCAAACGATTACAAACGAGACACTAATGGTCTCACAAAACTACCCTTAGGTGAATTCCAAATAATCACAAATAAACAAGAGGAAAGACCTCACTAAATAAATGAACCAAAATCTTCAAAATCAGAGTTGAAGAAGACCCAAAATAATGCACCCAAATCAGCCGAACACACTAACAATTCTTTAAAGCTTCCAAAGATTGAAAATCAAAGAAAACTTCCAAACATGAGTCCCAAAAAAGCACCACCGAAGAAAGAAAAAAATCTCTTGTTCTTGTTGCACCGTTTTTCACACTACATCCGAGCAATCATAAACAATATATATATTGTTGAATAATGGGTTTTTCTATCAAACACCTAGTTGTATCCAAATTAAATTAGGTCTCCACAAATTAGATATAATATATTAAAATATATTATACCTAAACCAAACCAAATTAAAATTCTTTTTTTCAAAAACCAATTGGGTCCTACACTCCAATAAGGAGGTATACCCAACAGGGCATAAAACCTGGTGGAACTGACTTGATGTTGGAGATGATTGAGCTTTGTTGTGAATTGCTTGTTTGCTGCTCACATTGTTTCTTCACATAAACCAATTGTTAACAAATATTAAAGGTCTCTATCATCATACACACTGTCTTCATTATCCTCTTCATAAGTAAGGTCTCTGTCATCACTACTATTGGAAAATGTTTGAGACCCCCATAAAGGAGGACCCCTATGACCCCCACTGATGTATTAGCCATTGATGCGTTTGAATTTTTTTTAGAGGTTGTGTCTGACAGTGATATGAATGGTTCAGATTATTTTGGGGGTTGTAGGGGTTATATTTTGGTAAGGGCCGTGCTGTTGGTGAAATGCGCAATATTTGGCTGGGTTGTGGGTAGAGGGAAGTCTTTCTGGTAAGGGCCACGGTTCTAGGGGCTTCAAATGCCCTTTTCTGATTAAAACCCCCAGAACTTTGGATAGGGGCATATACAGTGGAGCGAAGGTTCTTGTGCTTTTGGGTGGGTATTTGGCTGTTTGGGTATGGCTTCCGGACGCGCCGGAGAATGGCGCAGCTGCCATGGTTCTTGGAGTGGGGTTGGTGGTGACCATGCTCACTTCGGAGGCTCTTGTAGTTGTAGTGCCGCTCGGGCCTGCATTAGTGTTGCGGTTGAAAGTTCTTCGGGGTTGCTCCCGGTCATTATCAAGTAAGCCTTGCTTCAAGGCATCCTCAATCTGTACCCCCATTTCATGTAGATCAGAAAAGGTAGGGAAGGGGAGTACAATCATCTTTTGCATCAACTTCGGCTGAAGATTGCGCACAATCATCCGAATCTGGTCTTTGTCTGTAGGCCTTAAGGTCATCATCGAAGCCTTGGCCCACAATCTGGTCATGAATTCTGAGAAACTCTCTTTAGGCTCTTGCCTTGTTGTCTCGAGATCACAGGTTTGTAATCTCGATTTGTGTATTGTATGAGTGTTGCGTAATGAAGGCCTCGGCCATCTCGTCCCAGTTTCTCTTGACATCATTTTCTAATTTGGCATACCATATGGCCGCCACACCCGACAGGGTTCAGCCGAACAGAGACAGCTTCTGAAGTCTGCTGAGGCCCATTGGCCTTAAGATGTCTGAAAACAGTCTCAAGTGCACCATAGGGTCCCCGGACCCATCAAATCGATCAATGTGCAGCATTTTGAATATGTCAGGCAGCGTCACAGCTGCGTCGGTATATCCATCTTCGATGTCAGGGATGGTCTTGACTCCTTGGGATCTCTTGAACAGCTTTTCGAGCTTGCTCAACTTCAATGCTGTGGGGTCTGTCTCGAACTCAAAGGGAGAGTCCGGTAGGTTGGTGGGTGTTTTGGATAACTGGGGTTGGATTTGGGGTAGGATCGGGAGTGGAAGTGGTCCTGTGGGAATCTCCGTATCATTCTGAACATTAGCTGTCTCCCCGGGGGTTGGAATTCCTGGCGGGGGAGGAGCTTGCTGCGAAGCAGATGCTCCGGTTTGCTGCTGTAACCTCACGATTAACTCTGCTTGTTCATTCATAACTGTGGCCTGCTGCTTGGTGAACTCTGCCTATCGGATAGCATCTTGCTGCATCATTTTCATACTCTCTTGGAGCTGGCGCACCATCTCCTCTAAACTGGCCATACTGTTCTGCTCTGACTGAATTATCGGTATATGTTCCCTTTCTGTGGGAGAAGCAGAATCCTGATCCCTACTGTACACAGGTGGGGTAGACAAAGCCCTCTGTACTGACTGTTGAACTGATGCCCTTTGCCTAGCTGTCCTCCGTCTAGTAACCGGGGGTAGAGAGTGGTACACTGGTTGTCCGTCTACCAGATCCTCAGATCGATGGAGTCGACGACCTCTAGTCCAGAGTGCTTGGGGAATATCTACTGGGTCAGAAGCAATTGTGCTCGACTACCTAGTAAAAAGATAAATAAAGCTTATAAATAAACAGACAATTGGACAGCGTAACAACGTAAAATAAACACAACACACAGCTGGGTATCACAACAAATTGCCAACAAGCTGAATGTACTGTTCCTTAATCACTGATCACTGTTTCCAAATCGTTGCCCCTAAGTCTGAATCTGATACCCGCAGATAACTGATTCCCAAAAACACCGATGCCCGCAGGCCTGACACTCAAACTTGCGAACTGATATGTATGTTCCCTGCATAGATACACTCTAAAAACACATAGCAAGTAAAAGAGAGCCAAAACACCCCTATGTTGGGGTAGGGTTTCCCTGTCCTATTTTTGTCAGGAGCTAGGGTTTCACTATGCACGCAGCAGTTTTCAAACAACCTAACATCGGGTAAGCAACCTATCCTAATTTGGAATAGTCACTATGGATTTCGATATGCACTAGGTCGAATGGTCGAAAAGGGTGCCCCGGTAAAACCGGGGTTTGTGTTCCTATACTGTCAGAGCCCACAACCGGTCAGCCTTATGGCATGCTTTGACAAAGTCAAGCCTCCGGCAAACCGTTCAGGAATGGCATATGGAAAACACGGTGTCCTAGGCGCACCAATGTACATGCAATGCAAAGAGACACATAAATGAAATCAAAACAGGATATCATGAGTTCGAGTCAAGCTCTCTAAAATCCCCAGTGGAGTCGCCAGAAACTGTGAACGCGCTTCGCGTGAGGGCCTCACCCCACAGTTCGGACTCGATTTGCGTCACGGTTCTTAATCTTGAACCAAAGAGTCCAAATCCGGCAAATCGTTTTGAGAAAACAGATTTTTAGAAAAGAAGTGCCAAACATGGACTGCTTTGCCAGATACAGAGTCGCCACCTAAATATTTTTTATGGGGAAATTTAGGAAACCCTGACTCGGTGCCAAAAACCACGTGTCCGTCATCACCAAAGTTGCCTCGGCTCGGGAGCTTGGGTACGATTGGGGAAGGTCAGCTATGAGCACCCCCTCTCACCCGATCCGAAGATCGGCCTCTACTAACCGTGGTATCTTGTTTTGAAAACATTACATGTCCTTATTTCGGTTATTAGCCTAGAATTACTATGTTATGCGCACAGCAAACAAGTATAGACCAAATCGCCCAAATTGGAACAAAACATTTCATGTTTGTTTTGAAAGTGATTTGCTACTTGCGAGTAGGCTAAAATGTAGGTTTTGCCACCCTTAAGTGGGCTTTAGAAAAGATGGCTTTGCCACTATCTAGTGGGCTTAAAACTCACAGTTTTAATGCATTATCCCAATTTAGGTAATTCAACCTCCATCCACAGGCATTCAAGCAGTTATATTACATAAGCAGCTAGCCTCATGGTAATCATGCTATTATGGCAACACTCACACGCATGCGGTATGCTAAAGCATAAATGCTTACCGAGTACTCCAAGCCAAAACAGAAGCTAGTTAGTAATCATATGCATGATCCTAGTTCATGTTAAGATGGCTAATGCAACACATGCAAGATGCAACTACAATAGGCTCGGCTATCCTAAAGATGGCATGTGAAATGCTGCAACTAACAGGTATTCAACTTGGAATTGAAATACAAGTGTAGTTAGTATGATGTACCGAGCCCGGTGCATGTAAGACAAATGTATGGATGCACGCATGCATAGCATAAGGTATGCTAATTTAAATATGCCCTAGTCTAACCATCATAAGCGGATAAATAAAAGGGAAGAAAGACGTGGGATTGGAAAACATACACACACCCACACACACTTATTACAATACGCCCTCACACGGAGGGACCGAAAGAATAATACAGTCCGAATAAATAATACTAAATTAATTATTACAAAACTCCTAATTAATTAACAAATTAAATGCAAAATTAAAATGGCCACAGCCCCGCCTTCGAAATGTTTGGATGATGCATGCTCGACTCGAACTGCCCGGAAACCCGTTGCCATGGCACTGTTGCCTTTGTTTACATTGCCCTGCCCCTCTGAGGATCATACAAATTTCTAGACCTGCTTTGAATTACTCCCTGAGTGCTCCGGATTGCCACCGGCCAGAACAAAAGGCCACCGGCCATGGTAATTGGAGTATCGGCCAAAACTTGAATCACCGGCCAGCCATTGATGGCCGGTCGGCACTGTATATGGCCGGCCGGCCATAAATTCCTGCAGAACCCTGTTTTTGACAGCAACAAAGGACAGACAGTGCATGGCATGGAAATTTCACAGCAATGTGTGCATGTACACACTCCCTATCATGCGATGAACTCAAGGGAGCATGACCCTTGACCCTCGGGCCACCAATTAGGCATGATGGCCTAAGAAGTCAAGCTTGCCATTCAATGTAAAATGCATGCAACACACAAATGAAAGCTAACACCCTATCATGTTGAGATCAAGGGTCTTGGCGACCGAGGGTTGAGAGGTGTTGCATCACTTGGAGTATGAACACTTCTCACCCCTCAAGTTTGGCTTGACACCCCAAACCAAACAATGCAATGCAATGTACGCAAGGTGGCTCAAGTATGCAACATGAGCAATGTGATGTGTCAAACATACAAGATGTAATGCCATGTAACTCATCATGCAAACTATGACATGAAATGCAACTAGCTAACAATACGCAAACATGCAATTGTGATACTAGGCAAGCATGAAATCAAAGCAATGCAATATGATCATGCAAGGATGGACCTAAAGTACAAAGGGGCAGACCTCAGTCCACCCTCCAAACAGTGGCCAAAATGCCCAAAATGATGAGCCAATGCTTATGCAAACATGCACACCAATAGGTCCAAGACAAGGGGCATTCTACCACAACTACCCCAAGCACTCATGGCATGAACTTTCCAACGCAAAATAGAGTTTCAATATGCAAAATGACCCCCCAAAACCCACTGATATGGCAGCCCCAAAACTTAAACACTTAAGCATGTACAACGGCCCCTTTTCAAGGCACAACAAAACGATTCTTCAAGGCATGAAAGGGATGATAAGTGCGGGCATGCAAGCATGAATTAGGGACTGAAATGGCATGTGAGATGACCCCAAATCACTTAAACAACCTAACCCAAGCATGCTCATGATTCACATAACCAATGCCAACATGCTAGAATGCTAAGGAGCCATATAAAGCATATCAAATATGACCAAACCAGCACCTAACAGACCCCAAGCATGGAAAAATATGACCAAGAACTTCACAAAGTAAAGTCAAAACATGAGAGCATGATGGTCAAATGTCATGATACATTTCTAGGCAAAATGAAGGAACACAAAGCAAGTACAAAATGCATGCTAAGGGTCAACAAACCAACATGTAATAGAGATATAATACGCCCCAAAACACCCAAAAAGCCTCTGAAATGGAGTCATAAGCAACTAAGCATGCATACTACCATATTGAGCCAAAAACATGGATAAATGAGTCACCACCCTCTCCTATATAAGACCTCAAACCTCCTTCTTCACCACTGAAAATCCACTGGATTTCAATGGTGAGAAGACCAATACACAAGAATAACCAAAGCTTGCCAAAAGAGCACAAAAAGAGACCAAAAGAAGCCTGAGAGGGGGAGGTCGACCCCCAACACCAAAACAACCTCAATGAAGAATCTTAAGCATGAAAATACAAGACTTTTTTTAGTTATACACAAAGCCTAAATCAGCATGCAAGACAGGTAAAAAACTAGTGCAAGATAGGGGAAACTAAAGTAAGATTGTTACCCTTGAAGAACTCTTGAAGAACAGCAAGATCAACCACCTTCCTCTGGTCAAAACCAGTCCAAAAACTCAAGAACAAGCCCTCCAAGCCCCTCAAGGTCGAAGTATGGTGTAATGGTGTGTGTCTTAGTGCAAAACTAAGGCAAAAACACACTTTTTAGGTCTCCAAACACACACAAAGGATAAGAAAGAGGGAGATATATAGAGAGAATGTATATGACAGATATGTATATGTATGTCTCTGGTTTTTTTCGTTCAACCCTTGACAATGGAGGAGGAGGGGTCCTTAAATAGACAAAGGAGATGTTTTGAAGCTTCTCCAAGAAGCTAAACTAAAAAGGGTCAAAGGGGGCAAAAGGGGCAAGACTTCCTGAGGAAGTTGGGACAGCTAGTCAAGCTTCTTGAGGAAGCTAAGACAAAGGTCCAAGCTTCCTCAAGAAGCTAGACCAAAAAGGTGCAAAAGGTGCATAACAACCACACTATCCACGGGGAAGAGTGTTGGTGCATTCCAGCTGGCACAGCTGGCATGCACCATGTCTGAAGGGTGCAAAAGGGTCACACCGGCCAGCAAAAAAAGTCACCGGCCAAACAAAGTGCCGGCCGACCACATAAAGTGCCGACCGGCCATTGGTATTAAGAAACCATGGCCGGTGGCAGCAATGAATGGCCGGTGATGTAAAAGGAAGGCCGGTGGGGTGTGGGGATGGCCAACAATCCATTCCCTGCCCCTCAAAGCAAAAGCACAAGTATTTGGTGCAAAACCAAACACAAAACAAACAAGTTGAGAGATCCTGAGGCAAGGCGCGCCGCTGAGGCCTCCGGGAACTCAAAATGAACACGAACATGGATGATTACCGAGTGTTCCAACGGTGACGTCCAAGTCTTGAGGACGGTCAAATATGGGGTGTCTACAAAGACATCTTCACAACCGGCGAAAAAATCTCATCAAAGTCAATAGCTTTTTTTTGCCCAAAGCCTTTCACAACAAGACGTGCCTTGTACCTCAGATTCTTGCCATCATTCTTCAATTTGAAAACCCACTTATTTTTCAGAATTTTCCTCCCTTTAGGCAACCTCACTAAATCATAAGTATGGTTTTCAAGCAAGGAATTCATCTCCTCGTCCATGGCCTTTTTCCAATCACCTTTCTTTGCATGCTCAATTGCTTCTTGGTAGCTCACGGGCTCCCCTTGATCGGAAATCAACACAAATTCATTGGGAGGATACTTTCTTGAAGGTTGTCGGTCCCTTGTAGATTTTCTCAACTCAAGTTGCAGTGGCGGTTCTTGAGTTGGATGCTCTTCCTCAAATTCTGGCTCAACTTCATTAGGATTAGCATCATCCTCTACATCTTCAATAGGTGGCTGCACATCTCCCCCATTTTCATCATCAACTGAAGATGAAGGAGATGGGTCCATGTCAATGAGATCACTAGTTTTTGGCTCCGGTTGATCACCTTTACCAAAGTCTTCAATTGTTTGGTCTTCAAGAAACACAACATCACGGCTTCGAATGACTTTCTTGTCGACCGGATCCCATAATCTATACCCGAATTCATCACGCCTATAGCCAAGAAAAATACATTGTCTTGACTTACTATCAAGCTTAGACCTCTCATCCTTTGGAATGTGAACAAAAGCTCGGCAACCAAACACTCTCAAGTGCTCATAAGACACATCTTTGCCAGTCCAAACTCTTTCAGGAACATCACCATTCAAAGGATAGCAAGGAGACAAATTGATCACGTCAATCGCTGTACTCATTGCCACACCCCAAAAGGATCTTGGCAATTTAGCTTGTGAAAGCAAACACCTTGTTCTTTCTATAATGGTGCGGTTCATCCTCTCGGCAACGCCATTTTGTTGAGGAGTGTTCTTAACTGTCTTTTGGTGCCGAATACTTTGGCTGCGACAATACTCATCAAATGGCCTAATGTATTCACCACCATTATCTGATCGGATGCACTTCAATTTCTGCCCTGTTTCTCTTTCAACCATGGCCCGAAAATGCTTAAATACTTCTAGAACTTGATCTTTAGTTTTTAGTAGAAAAGCCCAAACTTTCCTTGAATAATCATCAATGAAAGTAACAAAATAAAGTGCACCACCATGTGTTCTAACTTTTAAAGGACCACAAACATCCGAATGAATGAACTCCAAAACCTTTTCTTTTCTAGAAGCAACATTTTTATGAAAAGAAACTCTATGTTGTTTACCCGCCAAACAATGAACACAAGTTTTAAGATGTGTACCTTTCAAACCGGGTAGAAACTCTTTCTTGAACAAAACTTGTAGCCCCTTTTCACTTATGTGCCCAAGTCGCCTGTGCCATAATTTAGTAGAAGTATCATCTTCAAGTGTATTGACAACACCTTTACAAATTTTTCCTTGCATCGAATAAAGTGTATGAGTCTTCTTGCACTTAGCCACCACCAAAGAACCCTTTGTGAGATTCCATATTCCATCACCAAATTTGTTGTTGAAGCCTTCATCATCTAGCTTCCCAGTAGAGATTAAATTAAGGCGAATGTCGGGAACATGCCTCACATCTTTAAGCAACAATTTGCAGCCCAAATTTGTTTCCAAGCAAACATCACCCATGCCGATAATCTTGGACAAACCTTCATTACCCATTCGAACAGAACCATAATCTCCTGCAGTGTAGGTAGTGAAGAAATCAACTCGAGAAGTCACATGAAAAGAAGCACTAGAATCAATCACCCAACTGCTCTCTTGGCCCACAAAATTGATACAATCATCTTCACAAACGACCATGAGATCATCGGTAGTAACTGCCGTTGTGTCTTCTTACTTCTTATCCACACTTTTGTTACGCATTTTCTCCTTATTCTTGAGCTTTCGGCATTCCCGCTTCATGTGCCCTTTCTCATGACAATAATAGCACTCAATGTCTTTCTTTGAAAAAGAACCATCTTTTGATTTGTCACGGCTTTGATCACGACCATGAGGAGTCTTACTCCTCCCCCTTATTTTGCTTCGACCTCTCACAACAAATGCTTCCAAATGAGAGGAACCGGCTGATTTTCTTCTAGTTTCTTTATTCAATAAGCTACTAGTGACTTGGCCCATTGTGACAACTCCATCGGGTGCCGAATTACTAACTGTCACAACCAAAGTCTCCCAACTTTCGGGTAAGGAACTAAGTAGCATCAAAGCCTGCAACTTATCATCAAAAATAATTTTCATAGAAGCAAGTTGGTTAACAATACTCTTTATTTCATTCAAATGTTCCGGAATAGGGCTGCCCTCTTTATATTTTAAATTAACCAACTTACGAAACAGAAAGACTTTATTTGTGGCTGATTTTCTATCATAAAGACTCTCTAATTTTTTCCATAAATCATGTGCCAAAGTTTCAGTAGCAACATGATGAAACACACTGTCATGAATCCATTGACGGATAACACCAACGGCTTTTCGATTAAGCCTCTTCCACTCATCATCTTTCATATTATCAAGTTTGCCACTATCACCCTCAATAGGTCCATACAAATCTTTACAAAATAATAGGTCCTCCATTTTAGTTTTCCAAGTTACCCAATTACTTCCATTGAAGCTAAACATGCGACCCACATTCCCCTCCATTAATTTACACAAATAAATAAATCCAAATAAACCGTAAGCTCTAATACCAGTTGTTAAGGAAAATTGATGTGATTCCCCACAAGTAAATCAATCAATGGGAATAAAAACTAATGCGGAAAAATTAAATCAAAGGCAACACAAGAATTTTACGTGATTCCCTCAATGTGAGGTACGTCCACGGAATCGAAATCCGATTCCACTATCAACCAAATAAGTTGCAAACGATTACAAATGAGACACTTATGGTCTCACAAAACCACCCTTAGGTGAATTCCAAATAATCACAAATAAACAAGAGGAAATACCTCACCAAATAAATGAACCAAAATCTTCAAAATTAGAGTTGAAGAAGACCCAAAATAGTGCACCCAAATCAGCCGAACACACTGACAATTCTTTAAAGCTTCCAAAGATTGAAAATCAAAGAAAACTTCCAAACATGAGTCCCAAAAAAGCACCACCGAAGAAGAAAAAAATCTCTTGTTTTTGCTGCACCGTTTTCCATACTACATCCGAGCAATCATAAACGATATATATATTGTTGATTAATGGGTTTTTCTATCAAAACTCTAGTTGTATCCAAATTAAATTAGGTCTCCACAAATTAGATATAATATATTAAAATATATTATACCTAAACCAAACCAAATTAAATTTTTTTTTTTTCAAAAACTAATTGAGTCCCACACTCCAATAAGGAGGTATACCCAACAGATGCTTGCATAAAACCTGATGGAACTGACTTGATGTTGGAGATGATTGAGCTCTGTTGTGAATTGCTTGTTTGCTGCTCACATTGTTTCTTCACATAAACCAATTGTTAAAAAATATTAAAGGTCTCTATCATCATACACACTGTCTTCATTATCCTCTTCATAAGTAAGGTCTCTGTCATCACTACTGTTGGAAAATGTTTGAGACCCCCATAAAGGAGGACCCCTATGACCTCCACTGATGTATTGGCCATTGATGTGTTTGAATTTTTTTTAGAAGTTGTGTCTGACAGTGATATGAATAGTTCAGATTATTTTGAGAATTGTGGGGGTTATATTTTGTAAGGGTCTCTATCATTAGTGGCTACTGTTATGGCCCCCTTCATTATTATCCACATGTTCAATCTCTATTCCAGATGATGCCGTTTGACTAATAGAATCATGATCTGTAATTACATATAAACAAAGCAAATAATGTTAAGGGTACTAGAAGACAAACATAATGGGGACCACTTTCGGAAAAAAAGTGGAATAGAACTATGCACCCAAACAAAACAATGGTCACTTAAAATGTGTCTGGTTTCTGGTTCATTAGTCACTTAAAATGTGCCTTTTCGTCAAAGTTATATGAATTAATATGTTGTAAATGCCTTCAATATTGGAAATCTAAATATCACTTAGCACAATTGGATTCGAAACCAATACTATGAATAAGGTCCTTCACCAAGAGATTTTTTAGCGAAACTGTTCATTAATTTCTGGTGCTGCAAACTATGAAACAAAAAAATTTAGTCTACGTGGTTGCAGAAACAATGGTAGTTAGAAATTAATTTTATTGTCTTACTAGCATCATCCTCAAGGTCTATTTTGATCTTAAAAACTGCATATATGAGAGTTGAATATACATAAGCATCGAGAATACATGTAACTTCTTCTGCTTTATTTATAGTCATTGAAGACCAATTCTTCCTTTCTTCAATTTTCTAATCAATCAAATAGAATTCAATAAAAGAAATATAAGTATAAGTTTTCAGGTTCTATTTGGAACTTCTTGAAATAGACCATTTAAAGCTGCACACTTATTCAATAAAATTCTCATCCTTGTTTACAGGTATTGTCCTACGTCGTCATGTAAAGAGGCTAAGAGGGTTATTGATTATAGACTAATAAGTTTCTGTTTTTCATTCCCTGATAACATAATGGGGCATTGTGAAATGAAGTTGTTTTGGGAACTTTCTATTCTCTAACTTGAGTTTGTCGACATATTTGTCCTTGGAACACTAACCTGCAATGATTTTGGTGTTAATATGAACTATATATATGTAAACCAATCTGCCTCAATGCATTGCTATATATTTATATGTATGTCATGACAATGAATCTGTTAATGTGTTTTGTTTTGTGGCCCTCAACCGTTTTTTTCTAAACACACATAGTGACACTCTGTGCTGTGTTTTTCTGTAGAATTGAATCCAAACAGGGAATTTTCTCTCCTCGTTTTTTTGTTTTTTTTGGATAAATGAAAATCAGTAATTAGTTGTTAGTAGCACTTAGACAGCTCAACTCTAACCCTCTCATTGTAAGCACTGTAGTCTTGCCTTCCATTCCACTTATTAAAGTGAAACCCAAGACCCCCATTACAAGAAATTTGTTGGTCAAAGGATTAGCCACTTAGGCTACAAACCCTCAGTTAGCCAAACTGGGATTTAAGCAGATATTTCATGTTGTCTGATGTTTGGAGCTAAAAGTTAATAATCCAAAAGTACAAATCAAATCACTCCAACCGATGTTTTAGAAATCAATTATGTAAGTTATTTGTGCCTAATAAACTACAAGTAGAAACTCTACCAAACGAAAAGTTTCTACTCTGTCAACAACTACATACTCTAAAATAAATAAAAACAACTCATGTATACATATATAAAAAAAGTAGGATACAGGCTGTCCAATAGGTTGAGTTTAGAGTTTGGAATAAGCTTACAAATTAGTATGGGTTTGATGTGCTAAATTTAGTGATTAAAAGGGCTTGTGATGAAAGATGGCAATGGTTGGGAACCAAAATGGAGTTGTAGTAGTGGATGGATGTCGTTGATTGGAAAGGGGGTTTGCAGTCAAGGAAGGGTGTTTGGGGGGTTGTAGTGAGGGGAGGGTGAGGGTTTGCATATGAGAGGGGGCTAGGAAGGGGAGCCAGTGAAGGAAGAAGGTTGGTGGTTCGCAGTTAGAGGTGGTTATAGTGGCAGTTGACCGTAATGGTTGGGTGAGATAGAGTTTGAATTTGACAAAATAGGTGTGTAATGAGAAATTGAGAAGATAGAGATGATGGTATGAGTGGAATTATGCGGAGATTTTGACGAGATAGAGTTAGAATTTGACAAAATAGGGGTGTAATGAGAAGTTGGGAAGTTAGAGATGATGGTATGGGCGAAATTATGGAGAGTTTGGAGATGAAGTGAAAATTTTGAATTTTAATATGTAGCGTAATTAGAAAATAGGTTTAAAGAGTCTTTTATTATTATTATTATTATTATTATTATTATTATTATTTTATTTTTTTGGTATGGTGGCAAAAGAAATCCCTAGTATTGCTACCAATTTTTGTTGAGAGAAATGTTTATTCCTTTTTCTAAGAACGGTCATATTGTAACAAATGGCTGAATTGCAGTATTTTAATTTTTTAGCTCAACATCATGTAATTTCATATGTTTAGAACTTCTAGAATTTAAAATAAAAATAAGAAAGAAAAGAAAAGAAAAGGAAAGTGCACAGTGCCATTTGATACTACACACGCCCATGCATGCGCTTAATTCATGGGCAGTGAAGTTAGTTTGTCAATGTTTACGGCACAAAATTGTGTTGTTTACACCTTTTTTATATACTTTTATTTATTCTATTTTTCCTTTTATTATTTTTTCAAATAATTGACCTAGATGATTATAGTGATATAAATTTAAGGGGAATTAACAATTTAGTTTAAGTTAAATAATAAAAAAAAATTAATTACTGATAAATTTTACTAACTTCAACATTTAAAATTATTAAATTTTCTATTAATTTATAATTATTTTGGAAAGATGCCCGCTAATTTGTAATTTTTTTTTTTCTTTCTAGATTTAATTCTAGAACAACAATAGACGATAGATATTAATTCTTCAATTAACATTTTAAATACACATGACATGGCCAATAACAAAGCGAAGGGCATGTGTGATGCACACTAAAAATTTATATTATATAATTATTATTTTATTTATTTATATTTTTTAAATCTAGTGCCTAGATCAATTTGCATATACATTGTCACGGCCCCATCCCGCCCCTAGTAGAATGGTGCCGTGATGGCCAGTAATCCGAGATTACCAAAGGCCAACTTACAAAGATTCACACACAATCAGAGTATACATATAGGGCTTATATGTGCGGAAACAATAAATTTAAATCTAAGTAGTCCATAAGAGCTGTGCATAGATCAAATGAAATGACATATATCTTAACATGGTTTTACAACTTGAATAAAAAATAAAATGGAGTACATATTATATCTTGATCAAAAGGTTTCTCAAGCCGAAATATACAAAATAAATGAATTACAAACTAAGAAGCATAATCTTCAATATGATACAAAACATGAATCAAAACATCCTGCAAATAACATCTTAGGCGTCACTGCCTTCTTGCTTGCCACCTACATATATATAAAGGGGAGGGTGAGCTTGAATACTCAGTGAATGATATAATTAATAAAGGTTTGAATGAATGATATCCGATTTTTTTATCAAAACAATACATATAATAACTTGTACAAAACATGGGATGAATTAAGTTCATCAATCAAAGTCTTTCAAAGCTTCTTGGATGTTAATAACATCTATATAATACCAAAGGATGACATTCCGGACAAAACAAGGAAATAACCGTCCCGGAATTGAAGCACACCCGTTCACGACCGTTGGTGGCCAACCCGGAATCGGTTGGACAACCCACGCGGAAAACCATCAGTGGCAAAACAAGAGAGTAATCGACCCGGAATCGATTAGACAAACCCACCTGTACAAGACCGTCAGTGGCAAGGGAGATATCTCAAACAAGGGTACTAGTTGCATTATAGTCCCCTAGCACTAAGGACTTTCCAAGAATTTCATCAAAACAACATAATACTTGATGCAAAACTAGGGATAGTCATTCATGCTTGATCAAATACTTTTCCAAAACAAAGCAAAGCAAAGCTTTTATCAAAACATTATAACATAGCTTTATTAAAAATACCACTCACATAGCTTTTCGGGTGTAGGGATTAAGGCAAGGATCCAAGGCCTACAGGTACATAATAAATCCCATTGAATGTACTTCAAGAAGACAAGAAGAGATGCTCAAAGATGGACATGAAATGTATTCTCAAAATAAGCTTTACATGAGTGCAAATGATCCCGGCATTTCTTTACAAAACCAAGTCAAGACAAAGTAAAACATGTGCTAGGAGTTAAATCACTGTTTTTCCTCTAGGGAAAACATGCTGGGTACCAACCAGGCCTTAGAATGGATGCACAGAGATGATCTAGGCAAAAATGACCTAGCTGGATGAACTCACAAGGTCTTGGCCGAGGTCCCACACCTCTTGGTCGAGGTGTGGTTACCTAGGCTTCGGTGTGCAGCTGTCTGCCGAGGTGTGCATGCAAGATAGACTAATGGTGCAAGTGATCATGCAAGGTAGGCCAAGGTGAGATATGATGCTTGGCCTAGGTGTGAGATCTAGGCAAGAGTGGTCTCGGTGACCACACCTAGGGAAAGGTGAAGTCTGGAAATCTGGGTTTTTTCCATTGAAGAACATGAAGAACATGAACATGAAGAACATGAATGCTAGATTCAGAACTTTTATTCCAAAATCTGAGATTTCATGATATGAGTTCAAAAACATGGACCTGGGTACCCATACTTGGAGATTTCATGAAAACAAACACAAAAGCATGGAACTTGTTATAAACTTTCGAATCAAAACAAGGCTTTTCTTGAAGAACACATGAACATCATTTTCTCTTTCTAAAACCAAACTTTAAATCAATGCATGGCTTATGAATCATGCAAGATCATGCAATGTGATTAGATCAACATAAAGAACAACAAGAGTAGATCATGAATATAACCTCAAAACACAGATCTAACGGTTCAAGGTGTGAAGATCAAGCTCGGAATCTAGCTCTCTCCCTCTAAGAACTTCTTCCTCTTTCCTAGAGCTTCTCTCTCTTCTTAGGACAAAGATATGACAAATGATATGTTTTCTCTCTCTGCCGGCTAACTTAACCCTTTGCTGGGACACGTGGCAACGACTGGTTGGCTCTCCTCAAAAAGGTGACAGAATGACAAGACAAGAGTATGACAAAGTGTATATAACAAGTAAGGTGACATGGGCACTTCGGCAGGTAATGATCTCGAATTAGGACAAGGCTTCGGGCAAAAGGTTTCAATGATCTCGGCTAGGAAGGATAACACTTGACCTAGCTGTGCCATACCTCGGCCTAAATGTGCCACACCTTGGTCTAGGTCATACCAGTCCAGGAACAAGATCATTAGGTGCAAGGATCAAAGATCTAGGACGCCTAGATGATAACATCTCGGCCTAGGTGATGCACACCTCGGCCTAGATGATGACATCTCAGCCAATATGCCAGGGTGAAGGTGGGGGTCAATCAAAGTGGTTCCAAGATGGTCCTAGGTGTAAAAGGCTCAAAGGTGTGACCTAGGCTTAATATGACCTAGGCTTGAGATAGCAAGGAAGGAACAAAGCATGCATACAACACTTAGGCAAATCACATAAGCACAAAACAAGACAGGAACCTTTGCTTAGGCAAAACAAGTCAAAGTCTACAAATGCAAGCTTAACAAGACAAAATCATGCAAATGCACATGAACATGACTAAGACATGAATGTGGGTTATTACATACATTATATGGGAACTCTAAGCCACATGCACTTTATTAAGTATTTTATAGTAAATATTACAAAAAATCTCTCTTATTTTTATAAATATATTTACAGTGATAAATTTATCAGTCATGACATGTAGATAAAAAAGTCTAGTTCATGGGATTAGTATTCTCATGAGAGGGTTGGGATTATTAATCCAATCCTATAGATTAGTGGCTAAAGACTATTTTATCCTCCATTTTACAAAACTAATAAAGTTATTTTTGTATGTGATAAGAGCTTTAACGTAATTTGCAGACTTAATCGCAATTAATTAATAGCACCACATTACTCTACAAACAAACATGCTTTAATTTATGGGTGTGGCTTCCCTCTAGTCTCAGATCGGACTGGAGGGTACTGTTGAGCCCGTGTAGACACCCCATTTTTGACCACCTTTAAAACTTGGGCGCCTCAAGTTGATCACTCGATGATGAAAGTTACGTTGTATCAATTATACAAGTTCCTCAATAAAAGAGCTTCGGTTTTCCAACTCCAGAGCCTAGAATCTTGCACCATCTTTGACAAAAACTTGTATTTTTCCAAGCCTGACCATCCAAAGGCCAACAGGTGGCCGGCTGGCCAGAATTTAGCGGTCAGCCGTCCCCCTCCTGGCCGACTGGCCAAGTTTCTTAGTTGGCAAATGTTTTGCTGCCAGCTGTCCCTTCATTTGCATGCACTACACCAGCTGTCTCTATACAGTTGTGTTTGACAGAGGCACTGGTTTTTCTATATATATGACCACCTCTCTTGAAATTAAGTTAGAAAAAATTCCAAAAGCTCAAAAACTTGAAATTCTCTCTCCCTCTCTATCTTGCAACACACATACACGTTAACTATACTTCCTAAGCCAATATTTTAGCTCTCCTTGCTGAGATTCTTAAGTCTAAATTTCAGCCATTGAGAGTGAATACTTTGTGGTTTGTGAACAAAGGAGTTACTCCTCTTTAAGAGGTCTAACTTGTGCAATCCTTACACTACTTCTTCTTACTCTTTTCTTGCTGATTTGAAGCTATTTTTACATTATTTTTATGGGTTGAAACTTGTGGCTTAAAGCTATCAAAGGTGGAGGAGTTACTCACTATTCTTTGAACCTTATTTTCCAAGCTTTTGCCCTTATGTTTTCCATCTATTTTTCAACTTTTTACCACTGTTTTTCAGAGTATTTCAAAAGCTAAAAATGTGGTTTTGAAGTCCCAAAAATGAAGGGGTTAGCCACCATTCCTTATGCTTGTTTACTAGCTTCATTTCTCCATTTTTTTAGTTCACTTTTCTAGCATTTTTCAAGTCAATTCTAGCACTGTTTTTACTAATTTTAGGATTGTTTTAATATGTTTACTTCATTCATGCTTTGTATAGTATGTTTGTAGTGTTGTAGTCCTCATAGGTTTGGTGGTTTAGGCTTTAGACACTAATGTATTTGAGTTGATAGCCTTTATTTCATGCTTTTCATATATGTGTCCACACTTGCAACAATCATCTCTACACTCTCCCTCCTTTCTTAGTTTTCTTTGTTTGCGAGTCGTTTAAAATGAGTGTTGTTTAAGCATGAGAAAGTGACCTTTCATGCTTAATGGTTTAATCTATTCGGAGGTTCATTACCTGGGCATTACATCTCTCTCATGTCAAAAACAACTCCTTATTTGACACTTCCTCCTTTTAGTGGACTTAACTCTCATTTTTAGACTAATTGATTGGAAAGGTAATTAAAAGAGGCTAATAAAATTGGACCAAAATGGTAACAAAAGTAATAAAATCAAGTTGGGTTCAATCAGATGTTAATTTTACCCATTGAGTCTTGAGTCATTTCATACTCTCTATTGATGATAATGGCTCAAGAATCAATGTCTACCATCTCTCTTAAGGTAATTCCATGATAGGGAGGGGGTTTTATTGATCTTTACTTTCTATTTATTAAGATTTTGTCCTATCAATTCATAGATCATCACGCAATGAGTTCTCGTCAATGAATGGTTTGTGAATCGAGTCTATCTCTCCGTTGACCTGTTTTATGACAGGCAGAGGCAGAAAGGACAAACAGTCCCTAGAAACACTTTGTTTGTGCTCTATCATCCGGTCGACCACTTTATCTGGCCGGCCGGCCACCTTTTGTTGACCAGCAGAACCAGTTTCATGGCAGAACATAGCAGAGGTTGGAAAAAAAACAATTTAGTTTTCTTACTACAGAACAGAATAATTCTGGCAGCAAGACAAAGGTGCTTTTTGGGTGGAAATTCATGTTCATGCATATGCGATTGTTTACTTCCCATGGCCCGTGAATTTAATGCGTTAATAGTAGTGTGTCGTAATTTAATACATAGATTCATTTGAGTTTTTGTAATAATTAGTTAATCTAGCCTATTCATTCATCTGGATTTGTAATAAATAGTTAATTTGGACACTTAGACACTCGGACCCTTTTGCATGAGGGCAAAATATGTAATAATGTGTGTATGTCTTCCAACCTCCATTTCTTTCTCCCTTTTATTAACCTGCTTATGATGGATTGCATATAGCATCATGCTTTCTTTAACATTTTTCATGACTTGCGTCTATTCGTTTTGCACGCATGAAGGGTTCAGCTTATCGTACTCATCAATGTCAAATTCAAATTCTTACTTGAATACATGCTTAAACTGCATGCTATCAAATTAATTCACGTGCCATACTAGTAGCCGAGCCTGTTAATTGCATGTTGAATGTGTTGCATTAGTCATGTTGCATTACTTAGGATCATGCATTTTTTTTGTTTATTTTTGTTTACTTTAGCTTGCCTCGGAGTACTAGGTGAGCGGTTTTGCTTTAGCATATTGCATGAATGTTTGTGTTGCCATATCAAGCATGTTTACCATGAGGCTAAGTGCTTAGTTGATATGCCTGTTTGAATGCCTGTGGATGAAGGCTTTTCGCTTAAGTTGTGATGATTTGATTAATGTATATATGAGATTACTTTTTCAAGTGGTACATATTCAAAACACTTTTCAAAAACAAACATAAAATCAAAATGTTCCAAAGTGGCTGGATTAGTCTATACTTGTTTACCCTCACATAGTAAGGTTAGCATAATAATCCGAACAAGTGCATATAATGTAAATAAAAATCACATCATGATTAGTAGAGGCCGATCTTTGATCGGGTGAGTGGGGTGCTCAATTCATGACCTTCCCTTGTCATACCTAAGTTCCGGAGCTGAGATACTTTGGTGATGACGGACTGATGGCCTTTTGTATGAGTCACAGGTTTCCTAAATTCCCCAAAAATATTTAGGTGATGACTTTGAAATCTGGCAATACAGTCCATTTTCAGCATCTTTGATTCAAAATCGATTTTCTAAAATGGTTTGTAGCATTTGGACTCTTTTGTGTTTATCCGTTTTACATTGCACTTGTAAAACCAGATTCAGAACCACAGAAGTCTGAATTGTAGGGCTATCATATCCGAAGAGGCTAAACCCCTCCGAGGAGCACGAAAAGCAAGCTACAGTTTCTAGGGACTCTGTTAGGGAATTAGAGAAATTGACTCGAACTTTATGATGTGAATTTTTATCTGTACTTATATGTTCTTTGTATTGGATTTGTTACTTTAAGTCACTATGTTTTCCATCTGTTATTCCTGGACAGTTTGCCGAAGGCATGCCTAAAAGCTTGCCAAAAAGCTGATTGGTCATAGGCTTTGCCATGTTGGAAACACAACCCTTGGATCTGGATCACCGCAGTACCGCTTGATCTACCTTTCACTTCTCGATGTTAGGTGTGAGAGGTATATTAGGTGATCTTGCCGAGGTACCCCTTTGGACTATTTGGCCTAGCTGCATATAGTGAAGCCATAGTGACTATTCTAACTTAGGACAAGATGCTCACATTTATATAGGATGATGTGAAACTACTTGCTTGAAGTAGTAAAACCTAGATCATATCAAAATGTAGGACAGGGTAACCCTACCCCTCATAGTGGTGTATTGGCTCTCTTTTACCTGGTATGTTTTTTTTATAATAAACCTGAACAGTAATGTTCATATCAATCACACAAAGGCGATATCAGTTTTGGGGGCAGAGTTCAGTAAGAAATATAGTGTTTCAGCTGTGATTATATCTGTTGTGAATTAGGTTGGAGTGCTGTCCAATTTTTGATTGTTGTTTTTTTTTTTTTTTTTCTGTTTTTTGCTAGGTAGTTTGCAATCATAGCTTCAGAGAGACCCAATATCCCCCAAGTTGTGTGGAATCATTCCGGCAGACTTTGCAAAACTCGAGACCTTGTTGGTGGTCAGCCAGTGTTAGTCTCACTTCTACCAATTGTTCGACGAAGAAGGGGTAGACTGTTATTAGCACCAGCACAGAGCACTTAGCAAATGCCTATCCGTTCCCCCCCATTCAGCTCACCAGTACCTAATCCACCCAAACCTATAATGGCTTAGAGTGCAAAAGAGGTGGCCGCCACGATGGTAGCTTTCCAGAGAACTATGGATACCTTGAATTAAAGGATAGTTGCCCAGGACGAAACTATCGCTGACATGCGACGCCCATCTGGGGCCTCCGCATCTACTGTACACCCGGTCTTAGCTACTCAGCTGAATCCTGATCCACTTCCACCAATTGAAAACCCTCAGGTCCCAAATTCTCAGGAGATGTTTGCACAGGCTCCAGCCTACAGGCCTTTGGCACAGCCCCATGCGGGACTCCTTCCCTTTGACATCAATGATATCGATCCGGCTATGATCAAAATTGCTAGGCTAGAGAAAGCGCTGAAAAAATCCTAAGGCTTCAACTTCATTCTCGACATTGAAGATGGTTACACTGAGGATTTGGTTAGATTGCTGGACAAATTCAAGATGCTTCACATTGATAGATTCGATGTTAGTAAGGACTCTATTGTTTATGTTTGCCTGTTTTTGGATGTTCTGAGGCTAATGGGCCTGTCCTGAGCTCAGAAATTGTCCTTATTTGGCAGAACTTTGTCTAACGTAGTGGCTATTTGGTACGCCAAGTTGGAGAATTCTACGAAAAGGAATTGGAAGGAACTGTCTAAGGGGTTTGTCAACCAATACTCGTACAGTACTCAGATAAAAGTAACCATCAGTGAGCTAGAAACAACTACCTAGAACCCCAAGGAACCTTTTATCGACTTTGTTGCTAGATGGAGAGCAAAGGCAGCCAGGATGACGAATAGACCATCAGAAAGGGAGCAAGTTCGATTAGTGGTTGAAAATCTCAAGCCGAATATGCTACAAAGAATGATAGTGGCCCCGCTTTCTACATTTGCTTCTCTACATGAATTGGGCATCCAAATTGAAAGTGCATTCAAGAAAGGTATCATCCAGAGAACTAGTGAACCTGCGAAGAGGCCGTTCACTAGGAATACCAATTGTAACAGTAGCACTATTCCTTGGCCCATAGAAATTAGCATCGTCACCACAGCAGCCAACATGGCCAATCCCTTTGCCGGTACAACTTCACACCCCACCGACCCAAACCAAAACCAAAGAACCTTTACCCCCTTCTACATGAGCCCATCCTGCGCCCTAAAACTACTAATGGAAAAGGGGCACCTCAAACCCCTCGACCCTCGACCTCTCTCTGACCCACTCCTACCTAGACACGATCCCACCTAGTACTGCATCTTCCATCAGCAGTACAGTCATCCCACTGATCGTTGCTACTGGCTATGTCATGAGAACTAGGATCTCATCTACAATAAAATTATCGCTCCACCCTCAGCTCCACCTACAAAATCCAATGTAACCACCAACCCACTCTCTACCCACAATGGAGTCCCCCCCCCCCCCCCACGCGCCCAGAAACATTAACCTAATTCATACACTACCACCTACCTATAACCCCAGTGTATATATCACCCCATCTCATCTACCTAAACTAGAGGTGGTTATTCCAGAAACCACGAACATGTGCATGATGGACATAACACCCAAAACCCAACCAGGGCCTGTGGTGGTGCAAGTAGAGGAGAAGAAGAATGCACTAGAGAAGAGGTTGTCTGATACCCAAGGTATAGAGAAAGGGGCCTCCTTAGTAGAGGAATACGACCCTAGCATGTACATTATGGCTGTTGACCAGCCAAAACCTATAGTCATACTGCTAGACTCTCTCAGTATTAAAGCCATTAAGGAAGATGAGCTAGGGAAAAATCAGAATGATTGGCTTGAACAAGGCCTTAATGACTTGGCAGAATTAGAAGAGGACCTGGTCGACCCGGAAGAAGATTTGGAGAACATTTACTTCTTTGAAGAAGAAGATATGGGCAGTGTACAGATTGGGTGGTGGGATCTAAGCCAACCCGAAACCAGCAATGGGTGGTTGAGTGAAAAGGGCTCAGATATGGAGGAGCAGACAGAGCAGATTGTGAAAAAAGAGAAAGTTGGTGATAGCAGCCAGATTGAGGTCGTGCCTATGATTGAGGCCATGCCTAGAACTGACAAGGAACGAGAGTTGGAACAGTTCCAACGTGAAAGAATGGAGGAAATTTAGAGGAAAATAGCCCTAGATCAGGAAAAAAGAAAGAGAAAAGAAGAGATCGAGATAGTAGTGGATGATGTCCAAACCATGGAGAAGCCCGTGTGAGAGTCTGGGGATAAGGGAAAGATGCCAAAGAAATTTAGCCAATATCGGAGGGAAGAGATTGAATCAACTATAGAAGAGGAGTGGTATGCCAGTGAAGAGAGTGATGTGAACATGATCCAGGTAGAGCCCGATAATGGCCTGGCCATGGCAGCGGGGGAATGGTGGGACGATAGCGATCTGAGCCATGCGTATACTGATGAATGGTGGAAAGATGATACACCTGATGACACATGGTATACTTACGAGATTAACCACATAACTTGAAGTGGTCGGTATTTCAAACCCCCAGTTCTAGATTAGCCAAAATCCTCTGAGAGAGAGGCTAGAAATTAAAAAAGAAGGATGTAGAGGAAGACCAGGTCTTGAAACAATGCAAGAAGATCCAAGTTGACATATCAATTTGGGGGCTACTGATGACTTCTCTGGAGCATAGGCAAGCCCTGCTAGAGGCAATAAACAGAACAAACCTGCCTATTGACACCACTATTGGCCAACTGGTGTCCTTGGTTACATCAGGGGATGTTTGTCCAGTGCTATCCTTTACAGACAAAGAGTTGCCACCTGAGGGTGCTAATCACAATTAACCCTTGTATGTGACCTTGGAGAGTCAGAAGAAATGGATCCCGGTGGTGCTGGTGGATACCGGCTCGGCAATTAACGTGTGTCCAGCTAGGACCACTTACACCATAGGTTTGAAGCCAGCTGACATCACGTCCACAACTCAAATTGTTCGAGCCTATGACAACACCAGCTGAGAAGTCATAGGGACCTTTAAGAGCCAAATATTAATCAGCCCGTCTAAACATGAGGTTGAATTCCATGTTATAGACATATCGGCAACTTTCAATCTACTCCTGGGAAGGCCTTGGCTGCATCAAATGAAGACAGTGTCATCAACAGTTCACTAGTTGGTGAAGTATCCATTTAAATATGGGATTATTACTATCGACGGCAATTCAGCGATCCACCCTCCCCAGGGAACTACCACGCCTCTATTAGAAATAATGCATAGGGAAGATGACGTGTTCCTCTCTGGCTTCTCCTTGGCAGAGGCCCGACTGGTCCAATCTATCATGAAGGGAGATGATGGAAACTATGTGAGTGCCCAATCCATCTACATGATGAACAAACAAGGGCATATTCCTGGATCAGGGCTGGGTAGAAGTTGCAGGCAAGGAGGTACTGTTGCCAAAGAGATGAGTCATAACCCCTATGCTTTTGGGCTGGGCTACTCCCGAAGATTGGAAGAGAAAGGATGATGTGTTGAGAGGAAGAATGAAAGTGAAAAGGGCTGGGAGGTGATATGAACTAGTCTACAAGCGAATTCGGGGAACCCTGAACGGACGCTTTGTGTACCAAGTGGAAGATTTCCCTTTCTGTGGATTCCCAGAGCCATGGGTCGACTAGGAAACAAAGACAAGGTACCCGGGGTTCGAGATTTTTTTCGAGCATCAATTACCAGAAGATGACAATAAGCAAATTAACCTGAGCATCAATACAGAGCAAGACATGATAGCAAGCTTGGGCATTAACGAAGAGGAGTTGCTAGGAATGGCACTGGTTGACCTACTCATGGACTCTAATGTTGGGGCTAAGTCCCTTAACTTGGGGGATAGTGTTACTATCTCTATGATCGGGGATAAACCAACTGCAGATTATTCTGATCTCATCATGGGCGCGTCTGAGGCTCCACGCCTAGTCTGGTAGTTTGAGAAGGGCATTGTTGGTAGTTCAGAACTGGATAATGAGTCCGAATCTGATTCCACCAAGTCTGTGGAGTCAGGATCATATTCGAGTTCTTCTAAGTCTGAGTTTGGTACTTTCGGGGTAGTAACCCGGATGCCAAAGTCATGTCGAGGTCTTCTTTTAGTTTTTCTTTTGAGTTGACTGTAACAGAGGACCCAGACTTTCCTAATGGTAATGTAGTAGATTCCACCTACTTCTTTGTGCCTTTGGTTTGTTGTACTGATCTTGATTTTCAAAATTTTGACTTAAATGAAGAGAAAGAAATTCGTCGGGCTTTGAAAAATTTGGTTCACCGAGAAGAGGAGAGGCGTGTTAAGCCATATACAGATGAAATCATTGCAATTAACGTGGGTACAGAGGAGCATCCCCGTTTGGTCTAGATCGGGTCCACGTTGTCTTCAGAGGAATGCGAGTGTTTAATTGCTTTATTAAAAGATTTCAAAGATGTTTTCGCATGGTCTTACGAAGACATGCTTGTAATCGATCCTGAGATTGCACAGCACTAGATCCCTCTTGACCCTGAGGCTCGACCAGTTAAGCAGAAATTGCACAGAGTCCGTCCAGACTAGGCATTGAAGATTAAGAAGGAGGTCACCAAACAGATTAATGCGAGCTTCTTGATGGTATCTGAGTTCCTAACTTGGTTGGCTAATATTGTTCCGATTCTAAAGAAGGATGGTAGAATCAGAGTCTGTGTCGACTTCCGGGATCTGAACAGAGCTAGTCCAAAAGACGATTTTCTATTGGCACACATCGATGAACTGGTAGAATTCACCACAGGCCACGTGCTGTTTCCATTTATGGATGTGTTTTTTGGCTATAATCAGATCTTGATGGCACTCGAGGATAGAGAAAAGACTGTTTTCACCATGCCATGGGGTACCTACTGCTACAGAGTCATGTCTTGTGGGTTAAAAAATGCTAGGGCTACATATCAGAGGGCTACGACCACGATTTTGCACGATATGATCTACAAAGAAGTTGAGGTGTATGTGGACGACATGATTGTCAAGTCGAAAGAGCGAGAAGGGAACTACACCGCACTAGAAAAATTCTTTGAACAGATTAGGGAGTACAGATTGAGGTTGAATCCACAGAAGTGCACCTTTGGGATTTCTGATTACGTAGAGGGGATTTGAAGTAGATCCGTCCAAAATCAAGGCCATCTTAAAAATGCCACCACTAAGGACTGAAAAGGAGGTGCGCGACTTTCTGTACAAAGTGCAATTCATATGATGATTTATCTCAAAATTAACCTTGACTTGTGAACCACTGTTTGGTCTTTTGAAGAAAGTGAAGAAGTTCCAATGGGATGATCGATGTCAATTTGCCTTTGAGCAAGTTAAGCAGTACCTTCAGAATCCACCTATATTGTTGCCACCAGAACCGGGGAAGCCGCTGATCTTACACCTTACCTATGCTTTCTAAACCAATATTTTAGCTCTCCTTGCTAAGATTCTTGAGTCTAAATATCAGCTCTTCAGAGTAAATACTTTGTGGTTTGTGAACAATGGAGTCACTTCTCTTCAAGTGGTATAACTTGTGCAATCCTTACACTACTTCTTCTTACTCTTTAATTGCTGATTTCATACTGTTTTTACATTGCTTTTATGGGCTGAAATTTGTGGCTTAAAGCTACCAAAGGCGGAGAGGTTACTCACCATTCTTTGAACCGCATTTTCCAAGCTTTTGCCCTTGTGTTTCCCATCTATTTTTTTTAACTTTTTACCACTATTCTTCAGAGTATTTTAGAGGCTTAAAATGTGGTTTTGAAGTTCCAAAAATGGAAGGGTTAGCCACCCCTCCTTATGCTTGTTTACTAGTTCATTTATCCATTATTTTAGTTCACTTTTCTAGTATTTTTCAACTCAATTCCAGCACTGTTTTTACCCATTTTAGGATTGTTTTAATATGTTTACTTCATTCATGCTTTGAATAGTATGCTTGCAGTGTTGTAGTCCTCATAGGTTTGGTGGTTTAGGCTTTAGACACCAATCTATTTGAGTTGATAGCCTTTATTTCATGCTTTTCATACATGTGTCTACACTTGCAACAATCATCTCTGCACTCTCCCTCCTTTATTAGTTTTCTTTGTTTGAGAGTCATTTCAAATGAGTGCTGTTTAAGCATGAGAAAGAGACCTTCTATGTTTAATGGTTTAATCTCTTCGGAGGTTCATTACCAAGGCATTACATCTCTCTCATGTCAAAAATAACTCATTATTTGTAACGCCCTCAAAATAATGACATTAAACCCATCAATATAGACATGCATTGATATATAAGAGTTCCACATTCTTCTATTCAACAGACTTTCATTACAAAAAAATATTACATGTTAACAACAAAAGCAAATGCCCTAAGGGCTTACAGCTTTCCAAGTTAACACTTGGTTACAAAAAGAGAGTGCTAACTCATTTACACATTAAGCCCTTGGCTTGAATTTACATGTAATACATCAAAGAAAGACAACAAAAAGATCTGCCCGCCTCTAGCCTCCCAAGCTATGTCCTTGGAGGTGGCATGCTACCTGCACCTGAAAATGATATTCCCATATAGGGTGAGCCACAGCCCAGTAGAAATACACTAAACCAACCATGAACAATGACTAAAAGATTAGCAATTGATAGATGGCCAACACTGATACATCCACGTAAATCACATTTCAATCATACGACTTACAAGTCCAAGTTACTTTTCATTTTCCCATTTTAATGGATAAGCATATGAGCTCTATCAACATCACAATAGATAAGTATAAAAACTATATCCCACATTCACAGATAAGCATATAAGCTACATCCACACTTCACTAGACAAGCATAAGAGCTGTATCTACACTTCTCAAAGATAAGCATATGAGCTCTATCTTCATTTCTCTAGACAAGCATATGAGCTGTGTCTACGGAGTTCATCCCCTATCTTCTCCCAACACTATCCGGTTTAGAGGTACATCCCCTATCTTCCCCTAAACCGCGGAGTACATCCCCCATCTCCTCCTCTACACACAATGCATATAAACACAAGGGTTCTATATACAATCACTCAATACATAAGGTTAATGTATTCAATCCACCGTCATACTCTATGACACATTCGATCGATTAGTTTTAGTTTGCCTAATCATCATGCATTGTCTACAACAATCAAGACTATCCTCCACCGATAGCCCAAAACAGTTATTTCTATACAGAAAATAAGTGCACAAAATGGATATTTAATCAACATTTCAATTCGGTGAGTGATTAGTAATTCAACTACACCCTTTAATCCCTCATACTCCCAATCTCAACATTTCCACTTCAATTCCTCATTTCTCACAATTAATTATACAAATTAATCAACCAATGTAATTAGGGTATTTTCCTTAATTAACATTACAACCCTTAGGTTCCATTTTCATCAATGTTCCAACATTTTATGCTATTTCTCTATGCCAAACATGCATCTAGGTTTATTATAAACTAAACCCCAACTTTTGTAAAATTACACAAAAGCCCCAAACTTTCACAAACTTACCAAACCAACCCCAACATCTCAAAATACTAAAATTTAAAGACAAAACCCATAGAGAGGAGTAGGGTATCCCTACCACAAAAGATGACTCCCAACCAAGAAGGTGAAGAAAACGAAAATGCTCCAAACCACGAATTTCTCGGATCAAAAGATAGCCCTTGACGATCAACAACCTTTTTGTAAAGGCCAAAGGTGAGAAAATCACTCCTACTAGATCAATACCTAGAGAGAAGGTAGAGCTCTAGAGTGAGAAGCTCAACAATGGTGTTTTTGGAAAAGTAGGAGAGAGAAGAGAATGTGAAAAAGTGATCCAAAATGTCTCAAACACGGAGCTTTAACCCAGTCGCCCCGCTCGAGCGTCCAAACCCCCGCTCGAGCGGCACTCACAGACTCTCGCTCGAGCGGCCAAACTCCCGCTCGAGCGGCAGATGCACACTCCCAGAAGTTTCTGCAGACAGGTCCCCGCTCGAGCGCCCAACTCCCCGCTCGAGCGTCACTCACAACCTCCCGCTCGAGCGGCCAATTCCCTGCTCAAGCAGCCAATTCCCCGCTCGAGCGCCCAACACTACACGGGAAATACTGGATGGGTGTATTCCCTGCTCGAGCGTCAAAACCCCCGCTCGAGCGGCCAAGCAACAACAAGTTCCCCGCTCGAGCGCCAAAAGCTCCGCTCGAGCGGACAGGCCAAAATCTGGGCAACTAGTTTTGGTTCCTAAGTTCAACCCACCTATAACAAACCTGCCCAACACATCCAAAAACTCAACAAAGTATGAAAGGATGTAAACAAGGTTTAAACAACTGCTAACATCTACGGAACCTAGTCCGGATCACTATACAACAAGGGGTAAAACCCGGGATCGCTATAACCTCCCCCCCCCTTAAAGAATTTCGTCCCCGAAATTAAGTGTATGTTTGCAAAAACAAGTTTTCCTCCATTTTGAACAATGTTATATTACAATATTCAACAACTCAACCCATTACCGGTTATTCCATCTCTTATCAAGAGGCATTTTACAAAATATAATACAAGTGCATCTTTAACATGCATTCCTCTTCCCTTCCCAACATACATAGTTCACAATTCATATCATAAGCAATAATCATGATACATTTCCATTTCTACTATATATTCAACATATGCAATGTTATACAAACTTCCATTTGAGGCAAGTTCCCAACTACTATCATTAACCAAAACATGCGCCATGTTTTACAACTTAAGACATATTTAACGGTCTTAAAGTTCAACAATACAACAATATATATAACATATGTTCAAACATCCACAAATAGGTCCGGATATTTCTCTCGGACCTCCAACTCACGTTCCCAAGTGGCCTCCTCCACTCCGTGATGTTTCTACAAAACCTTTACCAAAGGAATGGTCTTGCCACGCAGGACTTGATCCCGTCTATCCAAGACCCGAACCGGTCTCTCCTTATATGAGGCATCCTCATCTACCTCTAAGTCGGTCCAATCCAATACATGTGATGGATCCGGCTCATACTTCCGAAGCATACTCACATGAAACACGTCATGCACTTCGGACAACTGCGGCGGTAAAGCCAAGCGATAAGCAACCTCCCCAATCCTCTCAAGGATCTCAAAGGGACCGATAAACCGAGGGGATAACTTCCCTCTCTTCCCAAACCTCATCAAACCTCGCCCATGTGATATCTTCAGGAAGACATGATCACCTACTTCAAATGCCAACGGCCTCCTCCTACGGTCAGCATAAGATTTCTGACGACTCTGGGCTGTAACAAGCCTCCTACGGATAAGCTCAACTTTCTCCGTCGTCTTCCTAACCAACTCCGGACCCAACAAAGGTGCATCACCCACCTCGGCCCAACAAACTGGAGACCTACACGGTCGGCCATACAAGGCCTCAAACGGTGCCATACCAATGCTAGACTGAAAACTGTTGTTGTAGGCAAACTCCACTAATGGTAAGTGCCTCTCCCACGTCCCACTGAAGTCCAGGACACAACCCCGAAGCATATCCTCAAGGATCTGAATAGTACGCTCGGACTGCCCGTCAGTCTGAGGATGATAAGCTGTACTAAAGGTCAACTTAGTGCCCAAGGCACCCTGTAAACTCTGCCACAACTTGGCAGTAAAACGAGGGTCTCTATCTGAGACAGTCGTCACTGGGACCCCCGTGCAACCTCACTATGTCCCGAATATACAAGTCGGCAAGATGATCTACCGAATCTCTCATGCGCATAGGAATGAAGTGCGCCGACTTAGTCAACCGGTCTACAACCACCCAAATAGCATCACTACCCCACTGAGTCCTCGGAAAACCTACAACAAAGTCCATAGTGACATGCTCCCACTTCCACTCGGCAATAGGCAAGGGTTGCAACAAACCCGCTAGCCTCTGATGTTCGGCCTTCACTTGCTGACAAGTAAGGCACTTAGACACGAAAACTGCCACATCTCTCTTCATACCCCCGCCACCAAAACTGGCGCCCCAAATCCTGGTACATCTTAGTACCTCCCGGATGCACTGCAAGGCGCGAATGATGAAACTCTCGGAGTACCTCCTCTCGGCAAGACTCCGGTACAAACAAGCGGTCTTGGTATCTCACACTCTGGTCGGGATACTCAGCCAGACCCTTCTCAACCTTCCCACCGGAGATCTTCTCTCGGAGGGATTCTACCTCAAGGTCACCTCTCTGTGCCTCTAACACTCAAGTCACAAGTGTAGGCTGCGCAACAACAGAAAACAAGGCCGCAGCCTCAACGGATCCGCCCAGAAGCAAATCAAACTCGCCAATTGCCCCCAACATCTCCCACTCCCGGATGACTATACAAGCTACATCACCTATGGATTTTCTGCTAAGGGCATCGGCCACAACATTGGCCTTCCCCGGATGATAGTGCAACTCAAAGTCGTAATCCTCAATAAACTCCATCCACCTCCTCTGCCTCAAATTCAAGTCTTTCTGTGTAAACAGATATTTCAGACTCTTATGATCCGAGAACACCTCGAATCTCTCACCATAAAGGTAGTGCCTCCAGATTTTCAAGGCAAAGATCACTGCTGCTAACTCTAGGTCATGTGTAGGGTAATTCTTCTCGTGAATTTTCAACTGACGTGAGCCATAAGCTACCACTTTCCCTTCTTGCATCAACACACAACCCAAACCCTCTCGTGAGGCATCACAATAGACTGCATAACTCAACCCTCTCTCCGGAATAATCAAGACCGGAGCGGTGGTCAATCTGACTTTCAGCTCCTGAAACAACTTTTCACAAGTCTCACTCCATACAAATTTGACTCCCTTTCGAGTCAATCTAGTCATCGGTGAAGCTAACCTGGAGAAATCCTTCACAAACCGACGGTAATACCCAGCTAATCCCAAAAAACTGCGGATCTCGAACACACTCTTAGGCTGTGCCCAATCTTGCACTGCCTCAATCTTGGATGTATCAACAGACACCCCTTCCCCCGAAACCACATGGCCTAAGAACTTGACCTCTCCTAGCCAAAACTCACACTTCCCAAACTTGGCATACAGCCTATGGGCTCTAAGCAACTCAAGTACCACTCTCAAGTGTTCCTTGTGCTCCTCCTCCGAAGGTGAATAGATAAGAATGTCGTCCACAAAAACGACTACAAAACGATCCAAGAATTCCCGGAAGATCCGGTTCATCAGGTCCATAAAGACTGCCGGTGCGTTGGTAAGCCCAAACGGCATTACCAGAAACTCATAATGGCCATACCGCGTACGGAATGCCGTCTTCGGAATATCCTCCTCCCTGACCCTCAACTGGTGGTAACCCGATCTCAAGTCTATCTTAGAGAAACAACGGGAACCCTTCAACTGGTCAAACAAATCATCTATACGGGGCATAGGGTATTTATTCTTAACCGTAGTCCGATTCAACTTCCGGTAGTCGATACACAATCTCAAGGCACCATCTTTCTTTTTAGCAAAAAGGGCCGGTGCTCCCCACGGCGATACACTAGGACGAATGAAGCCCTTATCTAGCAATTCTTGGAGCTGAACTTTCAACTCAATCAACTCTGCTGGGGCAAAACGATAAGGTGCCACAGAAATCGGCGCCGTGCCGGGCACTAAATCAATAGAGAACTCTGTCTCTCAGTGAGGTGGCAAATCAACAAGGTCCTCGGGAAAAACATCCGAATACTCACAAACTACCCTCGGCAACACAACCTGGGTCTCATCACACTCACCACTCTCAACGCTAGCAAGTAAACCACTAAGCTCACTCCGCCCTCGCGGATCATACCCCGGTGGCAAAACACTACCAACCCGGTCTCCCAAGAAATGGAAACACTTCCCGGTCACGGTACAACAAGTGACCCTCTGGCGGTAGCAATCAATAACTGCCCAGTATAACGATAACCAGTCCATACCCAAAATAACGTCAAAGCCCTTCATGGGCATAACTACAAATGGAAACGGAAGCCGATGGTCGGCGACCTCAATATCACAACCTCTACATCCGTGTTTCAAGATCAACTCACCCCCAATAGGTGACACAACACAAATAGGAGATGCTAATAGTGCTAACTCCAACTCCAACACAGATGCAAATGCAGCAGATACAAAAGAATGAGATGCACCCGTATCAATCAACACTCTAGCAACCGAGTTGCAAAACAGAAAGGTACCTCTCACTACTGATGGAACCGGTACTAGGTCCTGCGCGGTAACAGCATACACGCGCCCTGTAGGCCCCTGATCCACCTGCTCACCTCTAGGAGCATACGACTGCTGCACAGGCTGGGAAGACGAAGCTCCCGGATTGGCCCTCGAGGCCTGCACAGACTGAGTTGGCTGATAACTCTGCGTCTGCCTAGAACCAGACGCCCCTGAGGTGGCACTCAACTGTGGGCAAAACCTCTTCAGGTGCCCAGGCTGTCCACACTGATAACAAGACAAGGGTTGCCCCCTGCCCAAACTCTGACTCTGCGGTCTAGCTGAAGAAGAAGCAGCTCTCTGACCTCCGCCCTTCTGTGGGCAAACCGAAGCCTTGTGACCCAGCTGGCCACACTTATAACAGGTGAACTCTCCCTGATTGCCTCTCCCCGAGCCTGCACTTAGCACTGGAATGGTCGATCTAGCCACACCACCTTGAGACTGCTGAGGGTTATAACCCCTCTGTCTCCTGCCATCACCCTGGCCATCTTGGCTCCTCTTGGAACCTCTATTCTTCTCCTCATCCTCCTCCTGCATCAAAAGCTCCATATGAGCTGCAGCATCCACCAAATGTCTATACTCTCGGATATAAGAACCACCAACCCTCAACTTGAGGCCACGCCTCAACTTCCGTTCAAACTCGTAGCAACGGCGCTCCTCGGACGCCACGAGTTCAGGTGCAAACCTGGACAAGCTAGTAAACGTAGCCTCAAACTCGGCCACAGACAAACCCTGCTGATTAGGCCGGCTAAACTGATCTCTCAGCTTCTCCCTAGCAACTGCAGATAAGAACCTCTCCTGGAAAGCATTTACAAACGCCTCCCAAGTACCACCAACACGGACTTTCTCATACTTCCACCATTGACCCGCGTCCCCCTTCAGCTGGAAGGATGCCAAGGTCACTTTTAGTGCTCCGTCCTCGATGCTAAGCATCTCGAACGTCTTGCTCATTTGCTCCAACCACTCGTCTGCCTTCAGTGGTTCCTTTGGATCCCCAACAAACTCATCCGGGTTAGACCGGAAGAACTCCCTCTTCAAGAAAGAAGGCCCTGCCTCAACTGCCTGATTTCCAGCCCTGAGAATACCCAAAGCTCCCGCTATCTCTCGGGCCAAAGCACTCATAGCCTGCTGACCCGCTGGCTCGGCCACATTGGCCTGACCAACTCCCTCCTGTACTGTCGGAATCTCATCTGGTATAGGCACTTCCTGTTGCCTAGGCCTACCACGCCTACCACCTCTTCTTCGTCCTGACATCCTAATAAAGGAAACGAAGAACATTAGCACATTTAAAAATGTGCCAAAACTAAACACTCGCGTCCTAATGCATGGACAACTGTAATTCATTCCACGTAAGCACATAAACACATAAGCACTTACGAATTTCATTTCCGGATAATGACAGCCTCGAGGCGTTACTAGAGTTCCAGTTAGAAACAGCATTGATCAAATGCTTTTCCAACCAGACTCACAGAAACCCAAGGATCCAATCAACATCCTAGAAATTAAATCCCATACCCAAATAGTCACATAAGCATGTTATCAATTTAAACACATAGCATATGATTCTACACTTAAGTCTCTATCAAGCGAGACAAACCCATTGTGATCCTAATCACTTCCCACGTACCCAAAGTATTCGAACCCGGTACGCTCTGATACCAAGTTGTAACGCCCTCAAAATAATGACATTAAACCCATCAATATAGACATGCATTGATATATAAGAGTTCCACATTCTTCTATTCAACAGACTTTCATTACAAAAAAATATTACATGTTAACAACAAAAGCAAATGCCCTAAGGGCTTACAGCTTTCCAAGTTAACACTTGGTTACAAAAAGAGAGTGCTAACTCATTTACACATTAAGCCCTTGGCTTGAATTTACATGTAATACATCAAAGAAAGACAACAAAAAGATCTGCCCGCCTCTAGCCTCCCAAGCTATGTCCTTGGAGGTGGTGTAGACACCCCATTTTTGACCGACCTTAAGACTCAGACGTCACCGGTTGAGCGCTTGGTGATGTTGCATACTGTGCTCGTTCAGAAGTCTCAGAGTCGCGGCCGCGTGCCCTGCCTCCGGACCTCCGAACTATCTTCCCTACCTTGTCTCGGTTTGCGAACCAGGCTCGGTTTTCTCTGTTTTCTTCCCTAAGGGAAGGGAGTGGTCCCGCAGATTATCTCCCGGTGGCCGTGAGCTACTTTTCGGGGCCGTAGGCCATTTTGCCCATTTCGGAGCCGTTAAGCCGCGTGCCTCGGCTCGGGACCGCCCAACCATCTCCGCTTTCTCCGATTTTTGGCGGAGACCCCTGTTTTAATGTTCCGAGGAACACTGGGGCCCCTGATGTCCACTTCGCAGCCGAACACCACTTCCGGTGCCCGGCGACCCATTTTCGGGACCCCGAACCGCGTGATTTGGGCCCCGAGCATTCATTTTGCATCAGCCTTCTCCGGTTTTTGGCGGAGACCTCTGTTTTAATATTCCGAGGAACCCTGGGGCCCCTGATGCCCACTTCGTGGTCGTGCACCGCTTCCGGTACCTGTAGCCGGTTTTCGGGACCCCAAACCGCGTGTCTTGGTCCCGAGCATTCATTTCACATCCATTTTCTCCGGTTTTTGGCAGGTATCTCTATTTCGTCATTCCAGAGGACACTGGGGTTGCAGATACCCACTTCGCTGCTGAACACCACTCCCGGCACCCGCAGCCCATTTTCGGGATCCCGATTTGCTCGGTTTTGGCCCCGAACATTCGTTTCTCATTAGTTTTTGTTCAAACTTGGCAGGTACATCTGTTTCAACATCAGGAAGATCACTGGGGGGTGAGAAGCCAGCAATTATCCCAGGTAACCAGTTTCGCTCCTCCGGAGCCCGTTTTGCTCACTTCCGGGCCAATGTTGAACACCCTAGGGGCATTCTCTTCCAACCAAAGCTACATATCTGTGATGAGGGCATCCAGGAGGACACTTTGGCATAGTGGTCGGCCAGAAATTCATGGTTTCATTTTTGGGCCTCTCCTTCAAGCTCTATGTTGTGGCTCCTGCTTCAGAGTTGCCAGATTTCAACCATGGGGCCTTGTTCTACACACCTTGGAGGACACCTTTCTATACTGGTCGGCCAGAAAATCTTCTGTTCATTTTCTTGGGGTGGCCGGCCGGCCATGTAGGGTGGCTGGCCGGCCATGGAGGGTGGCTGGCCGGCCACCTTGCAAAAAAATACCTGGCCGGCCAGATTCTTGCTTTCCAGCCTGTCCCAGCTGTCCGGATATCTTTCAGCATATCCCGGGGCATCCGGGGATATTTCGGGAGGGAAAGATTGGGTGCTTTCCCTCCCCTTTTACACCCCATTTCTTGCCTATTTGAAGGGCCCTCCCTCTCCTTCTTCAAGGTTGGAAAAATTGGTCTGAAGGAATCATCTTCAAAAACCTCCATGTCCTTGGCTTAAAACCTCAAAAAAGCTTCAAGTGTCAAGGTCTTCTCTTCATCAACACCTAGCCTCACCATCCTTACCACCACTCCAGCAGCTAGGAAGTGAATTTCAGAGGTTGAGAAGCTACAAATCAAGGCCAAGAATCAAAGAAAGACAAGTCTTCAAAGGTAAGCCTTCGAAACCAACTTTTAGGGCTTTTCCTTGGTTCATTTTTATACTCTAATTGGTTGAGAATTGGGGCTCCGACCCCTACTGCTTTTGTGCTTAAAATGAGCCCCTCTACAACTTTGTAGAAGGGCTCAACCTCATTTGGTGTTTGTATACACTAGTTCCTTCAATATTCTTCAAGTTGGTAACATTTTTGCATGCTAAAATTGACCTATTTGTGTTGGTTTTTGGGGGTCCGACCCCTACTGCTTTTGTGCTTAAAATGAGCCCCTCTACAACATTGTAGATAGGCTCAGCTTCATTTGACCTTTGTATATACCACTTCCTTCAATGTTCCTCAAGTGTGCCACTTTTTGCATGCAATTTTGACCTATCTCTATTTGTTTTTGGGGCTTCGACCCCTACTGACTTTGGTCTTATTTTGACCCCCTTTACATATTATATGAAGAAAGTTTTGTCATTTGGTGTGTGCATTGCATGTCTCATGATATAGCCTATTTGGAGCCTATTTTGCATGGATCTTTTAGCATGATTGTGATCTGATTTTGAGAATGTCATCTTCTGCAATTGTGCTTATTTTTAGCTCATCTTCAATGTTGTAGAAGAAAGTTTGTCCATTTGGGGTTTGCATGTATCACTTGTCTCAATACCCCTCTTTTGGCCACTAACTTTGCATGCTTTGTTTGATCTATCTATGCTTGCATTTAGGCCATGTTTACTACTGAAAAAATGCCATTTTTGGGACTGTCTTGCTACTGTTCTTGCTGCCATGATCATATTTTGCACGTGTAGCGTGGCTATAGGCCATTTCGGGGCTTAATTTCGCATTTTCGGGATGAATGCATGCTTCGAGTGTCATTTCGAATTGTTTCGGGGCTGTTTTCCCCTTTATTTAAGTGCTGAAATTCCATTGCCATGCTTGCATATCATTTCCCATGCCATTTGTATCATTTTTGCATTGCCTCGGTTTGCGTGCCAATGGGCACGCACTTCGAGGCACCTCATTTTTATCATTCCGGCAGCCTATGTGAGTGAGCTGAGGCCCTCTCATGTTGGCGTAAGCCCAATTCGCATTTTCATGCTTGTATGCCATTGCCTCGGTTTGTGTGCCCGTGTGCACGCATTTCGAGGCACTTTGTCTTTATCCGACGGCAGCCTATGTGAGCATGGCTGAGGCTCTCTCATATTGGCGTAAGCCCATCACTGCATTCCGTATGCCATTTTATGCATTCCTCGGTTTGCGTGTCTGCGGGCACGCATTTCGAGGCAACTTTGTTTTTACCCGACGGCAGCCTGTGTGAGTGAGCTGAGACTCTCCCATGTAGGTGTAAGCCCATCGTTGCATTCCGTATGCCATTTCATCGCATAACATCGCCTCGGTTTGCGTGCCTGTGGGAGCGCATTTCAAGGCACTTCGGTTTTATCCGATTTTGCATCGCATATCATTGCCTCGGTTTGCGTGCCCGTGGGCACGTATTTCGAGGCACTTCGGTTTTATCCGATTTTCTCATTTTATCATCGCCTCGGTTTGCGTGCCCGTAGGACACGCACTTCGAGGCACTTCGGTTTTATCCGATTTATCATTTCATCATTGCCTCAGTTTGCGTGCCCGTGGGCACGTATTTCGAGGCACTTCGGTTTTATCCGATTTTCTCATTTTATCATCGCCTCGGTTTGCGTGCCCGTAGGACACGCACTTCGAGGCACTTCGGTTTTATCCGATTTTCTCATTTGCATCGCCTCGGTTTGCGTGCCTGTGGGCGCGCATTCCGAGGCACCTCTGTTTTATCCGATTTGCATTTCATCATTGCCTCGGTTTGCGTGCCAATGGGCACGCACTTCGAGGCACCTCATTTTTTATCATTCCGGCATCCTATGTGAGTGCGGCTGAGGCCTTCTCATATTGGTGTAAGCCCATCATTGCATTTCGCATGTCATTCTGCATCGCCTCGGTTTGCGTGCCCGTGGATACGCATTTCGAGGCATCTCATTTTCATAGCATTGCGCATGCTAGGATTGTATGTTAGTTGCATTTCATGCATATCATGCATATTGCACGGGAAACGAGGCGCGTTTCGTACCCCGAGCGACGGAACGGGTCTCAATTCCCAACTCACCGACACTCCGGATTACCCATGATGGAGTTAGGTTTTGTTGTAGCATTCATCCGTATTCATCCCATATTGAGTTGTGCATTTCGGTTCTTCGGCCATCATGCATCGAGATGCGTGATTGGTGGCGCGAGGATCGAGGCATGCATATATTTGTGAAATACACTGCTGTGCCCTTTTCCTGCTCTCTGTTGCAGCAAAATCAACAATCAACAACTTTTCGGAGGCTGGCACGCATTTCGAGAAAATTGCAAACAGAGGCTAATCACGGCATCCCAGTGGATTTCTGCGCCAAGCAGCCCAACATGTATCACCCGTCAGAAGCAAGGCAGTCCCTGGCTTGCACGCCAGTTTTACTTCTTTTGTAATTAATTTGTTAATTAATTAGAATTTTGTAATATTCGGACTGTATATATTTCGGACTGTAATATTCTTTTATTTTGGGTCTGTATTATTATTTATTTGGACCCTCTGCGCGAGGGCAAAATTGTAATAAGGGTGTGTGAGTGTGATGTATGTCTTCCAACCCCCATTTCTTTCTCCCTTTTATTTACCCGCTTTGGATGGTTAGATATAAGGCATATTTCAATTAGCATACAGTATGATAGCATGTTTGCATCATTCATCTGTTTTGCATGCATTGGGCTCGGCACATCATACAAACTGCATCTGTATTTCAATTCCAAATTGAGTACATGATAGTTGTAGCATTCCACATGCCATGTTTAGAATAGCCGAGCCTGCTATAGTTGCATTTTGCATGTGTTGCATTAGGCATTTCAGCATAGTTAGGATTCATGCATGGATTTCTAATCGGTTTCTGTTTTGGCTGGGAGTACTCTGTAAGTTTTATGCTTTAGCATCCTTGCATGTGTGTGAGTGACTGCCATGATAGCATGCTTACCATGAGGCTATTTGCTTATGTGATATAACTGCCTGAATGCCTGTGGGTGGAGGTTGAGTTATTTGAACTGGGACAAATCACTGATTGTTTGTTTTAAGCCCACTAGATAGTGGCAAAATCACTGTTTTCTAAGCCCACCTGAGGGTGGCAAATCCGCATTTTAGCCTACCTGCGGGTAGCACCATCACACCATTTTCAAACAAACAAACATAAAGTGTCTAGTTCCAATTCAGACGACTCAGTCTATACTTGTTTGCTGTGAGCATCACATAGTAACCTAGGCTTAATAACCGGAATAAGAGCATACAATGTTTTCAAAATCAGATATCATGATTAGTAGAGGCCGGTCTTCGACCGGGCGAGAGGGGGTGCTCACGATGTGACCTTCCCTAATCGTACCCAAGTTCCCGAGCCAACTTTGGTGATGACGGACACGTGGCCTTTTGGCACCGAGTCAGGGTTTCCTAAATTTCCCATTTTAAAAATATTTAGGTGGCGACTCTGTTATCTGGCAAAGCAGTCCATGTTTGGCACTTCTTTCAAAAAATCTGTTTTCTCAAAACGATTTGCCAGATTTGGACTCTTTGGTTCGAGATTTGGAACCGCAACAAAAATCGAGTCCGAGCTGTAGCGAGGTCCCCCCGCGGGCGTTGTTACAGGTGGCATGCTACCTGCACCTGAAAATGATATTCCCATATAGGGTGAGCCACAGCCCAGTAGAAATACACTAAACCAACCATGAACAATGACTAAAAGATTAGCAATTGATAGATGGCCAACACTGATACATCCACGTAAATCACATTTCAATCATACGACTTACAAGTCCAAGTTACTTTTCATTTTCCCATTTTAATGGATAAGCATATGAGCTCTATCAACATCACAATAGATAAGTATAAAAACTATATCCCACATTCACAGATAAGCATATAAGCTATATCCACACTTCACTAGACAAGCATACGAGCTGTATCTACACTTCTCAAAGATAAGCATATGAGCTCTATCTTCATTTCTCTAGACAAGCATATGAGCTGTGTCTACGGAGTTCATCCCCTATCTTCTCCCAACACTATCCGGTTTAGAGGTACATCCCCTATCTTCCCCTAAACCGCGGAGTACATCCCCCATCTCCTCCTCTACACACAATGCATATAAACACAAGGGTTCTATATACAATCACTCAATACATAAGGTTAATGTATTCAATCCACCGTCATACTCTATGACACATTCGATCGATTAGTTTTAGTTTGCCTAATCATCATGCATTGTCTACAACAATCAAGACTATCCTCCACCGATAGCCCAAAACAGTTATTTCTATACAGAAAATAAGTGCACAAAATGGATATTTAATCAACATTTCAATTCGGTGAGTGATTAGTAATTCAACTACACCCTTTAATCCCTCATACTCCCAATCTCAACATTTCCACTTCAATTCCTCATTTCTCACAATTAATTATACAAATTAATCAACCAATGTAATTAGGGTATTTTCCTTAATTAACATTACAACCCTTAGGTTTCATTTTCATCAATGTTCCAACATTTTATGCTATTTCTCTATGCCAAACATGCATCTAGGTTTATTATAAACTAAACCCCAACTTTTGTAAAATTACACAAAAGCCCCAAACTTTCACAAACTTACCAAACCAACCCCAACATCTCAAAATACTAAAATTTAAAGACAAAACCCGTAGAGAGGAGTAGGGTATCCCTACCTCAAAAGATGACTCCCAACCAAGAAGGTGAAGAAAACGAAAATGCTCCAAACCACGAATTTCTCGGATCAAAAGATAGCCCTTGACGATCAACAACCTTTTTGTAAAGGCCAAAGGTGAGAAAATCACTCCTACTAGATCAATACCTAGAGAGAAGGTAGAGCTCTAGAGTGAGAAGCTCAACAATGGTGTTTTTGGAAAAGTAGGAGAGAGAAGAGAATGTGAAAAAGTGATCCAAAATGTCTCAAACACGGAGCTTTAACCCAGTCGCCCCGCTTGAGCGTCCAAACCCCCACTCGAGCGGCACTCACAGACTCCCGCTCGAGTGGCCAAACTCCCGCTCGAGCGGCCGATGCACACTCCCAGAAGTTTCTGCAGACAGGTCCCCGCTCGAGCGCCCAACTCCCCGCTCGAGCGTCACTCACAACCTCCCGCTCGAGCGGCCAACACTACACAGGAAATACTGGATGGGTGTATTCCCCGCTCGAGCGTCAAAACCCCCGCTCGAACGGCCAAGCAACAACAAGTTCCCCGCTCGAGCGCCAAAAGCTCCGTTCGAGCGGACAGGCCAAAATCTAGGCAACTAGTTTTGGTTCCTAAGTTCAACCCACCTATAACAAACCCGCCCAACACATCCAAAAACTGAAATACAAAGTATGAAAGGATGTAAACAAGGTTTAAACAACTGCTAACGTCTACGGAACCTAGTCCGGATCACTGTACAACAAGGGGTAAAACCCGGGATCGCTATATTATTTGACACTTCCCTCCATTTTGTGGACTTAACTCTTATTTTTGGACTAATTGATTAAAGGATGGAAAGGTAATTAAAAGAGGCTAATAAAATTGGACTAAAATGGCAACAAAAGTAATAAAATCAAGTCAGTCATTTCATACTCTCTGGTGATGATAATGGCTCAAGAATCAATGTCTACCGTCTCTTTTGAGGTAATTCCATAATAGGGAGGAGGTTTTATTGGTCTTTACTTTCCATTTATTAAGATTTTGTCCTATCGATTCATAGATCATCATGCAACGAGTTTGCGACAATGAATGGTTTGTGAATCGAGTCTACCCCTCCCTTGATCTGGTTCATGACAGGGAGAGGCAGAAAGGACAAACAACCCCTAGAAACACTCTGTTTGTGCTCTGTTTCTTTTCTGTTGTAGTAGGAAAGACTCCCAAAATAGTAGCCTGCTGATCACCTGACCATTTGGCCGGCCACCTTTTGTTGACCAGCAGAACCAATTTCATGGCAGAACAGAGCAGAGGTTGAAAAAAAAAAAAAACAGTTTAATTTTCTCACTGCAAAATAGAACAATTCTGGCAACAAAACAGATGGGTTTTTTGGGTGGAAATTCATGATCATGCATATCTGATCCTTTACTTCCCGTGGCTCGTGAATTTAATGCGTTAATAGTAGTGTATTGTAATTTAATATATAGATTCATTTGAGTTATTGTAATAATTAGTTAATCTAGCTTATTAATTCATCTGGATTTGTAATAAGTAGTTAATTTGGACACTTAGACATTCGGACCCTCTTGCCTGAAAGCAAAATATGTAATAATGTGTGTATGTCTTCCAACCCACATTTCTTTCTCCTTTTTTATTTACCCGCTTATGATGGATTACATATAGCATCATGTTTTTTTTAGTATTTTCTATGACTTGCATCTGTTCGTTTTGCACGCATGAGGGGTTTGACTCATCATACTCATCAATGTCAAATTGAAATTCGTATTTGAATACATGCTTAAGCTGCATGCTATCAAATTAATTCACGTGTCATACTAGTAACCGAGCCTATTAATTGCATGTTGAATGTGTTGCATTAGTCATGTTGCATTACTTAGAATCATGCATCTTTTTTTTGGGCCTGCCTCGGAGTACTAGGCGAGCGGTTTTGCTTTAGCATATTGCATGAATGTTAGTATTGCCATATCAAGCATGTTTACCATGAGGTTAAGTGCTTAGTTGATATGCCTGTTTAAATGCCTGTGGATGAAGGCTTTTCGCTTAAGTTGTGATGATTTGATTAATGTATATATGAGATTACTTTTTCAAGTGGTACATATTCAAAACACTTTTCAAAAACAAACATAAAATCAAAATGTTCCAAAGTGGCTGGATTAGTCTATACTTGTTTACCCTCACATAGTAAGGTTAGCATAATAATCCGAACAAGTGCATATAATGTAAATAAAAATCACATCATGATTAGTAGAGGCCGATCTTGGATCGGGTGAGTGGGGTGCTCAATTCATGACCGTCCCTTGTCATACCTAAGTTCCTGAGCTGAGATACTTTGGCGATGACGGACTGATGGCCTTTTGTATGAGTCACAGGTTTCCTAAATTCCCCAAAAATATTTACGTGACGACTTTGAAATCTGGCAATACAGTCCATTTTTAGCATCTTTGATTCAAAATCAATTTTCTAAAATGGTTTGTTGCATTTGGACTCTTTTGTGTTTATTTGTTTTACATTACACGCGTAAAATCAAATTCAGAACCACGGGAGTCTGAACTATATGGCTATCGTATTTGAAGAGACTAAACTCCTCCGAGGAGCACGAAAAGCATGCTACAGCTCGTAGGGCCCAACCATGGGTCCTGTTTTGATAATACCAACCTCTCAATGTGTAGAACTCATCGAGTACTATATGCCTGTAAAAAATCACATTGATCGGATATCGATAGCTATGTGATCAAATCAGTTTTGTATAATAAATAAAAAAAAATGAACGGTGAAAAAATAAACGGTTGACAGAAATCTGATCCGATGAAATAGCTATCGATATCCGACCAACGTGATTTTTTTACTAGAATATAGTAATCGACGGGTTCTATACATTGAACGGTTTGGATTATCGAAATGAGACCCGTGGTGTGCCCCCACAGGCCCAACAGTACCTTCCAATCCAATCTAAGACTAGAGGGAAGCCAATATCTTAATTTATATCTCCTATTTAATAGCATTATATTAGTAATCTTATTTATTTATTTATTTATTTATCAATAAAGTAAAAATTTCATTAAAAACATGAAATTAAAGGTACACGGAAATGAAATGCACCGAGAAAAATTCAACGAGTTAAAACTCATGTACTACTGTTGTTCGCATCTACACAACCAACTCTTCGACCTCACGAGTTTTTTAATTTTTAAAAAAGAAAACAACAAATACAATAAAAATATTAGCTAAGTAGATCTTAACTACACAACACTAAAAAACTTGAATCTCCCAAAATATTTGACAAACTTCCCAAAATATTTGCACCCATCCCCCAAGCTGTCTCCCACTCCAACCCCATTACCCCAAAACCACTTCCATTGCATGCACTCTCTTCTCATCATCAACTTGCGCCCATTTCTACAGCTCTACTGTTGCCGCTGCTTCACTTCCTACACACCCAAAAATGAACTTTTTTCCTCCTTCGCAGGAACAACTTCTTTACAAACACCACGGACGACAAACTGTCTCTAGAATAAAGTCGCAGAACATCCTATGGGCAACAAACTCATCTAGAATGAAGTTGCAAAATGCCAGTGCTACATCAATACACCTTACACTGAATACTCTGCTACTCCATCATCGAAACCCTGCCCCATCACCGAAAACGCCCTACGTTGAACACCCTGCTCCATCACCGACCAATCCCACTGCTATGTTGACCAACCATGCATCGAACTCCATAGCATGGTTCTAAATCGCGGTATCGGGTAACATAATGGTATCGATCGCGGAGTATCGGTATCGGTAGTATCGATCGGTACGTATCGGGAATCGGGTGTCATGGCGGTGAAATTTTAAAAATCATTTCACAGGTTTTTCAGCTTTTTCTTTCCTGTACCGGTCCGAACCGGTGAGTATCAGCCCATCGCGGCTTGTGTAACGGCTTGTGTAATGGATACAAACCGATACATACGGGGACTCGGCCGATACGCTTGCGATTTTCAATCTCAGCGGTATACCGGCCTGTATCCGTCGCGATGCCTTATTTTTTTGATATGTATCGGCCGATACATAGCATATCGATTGGTTTTTAGAACTATGCCCTACAGCCGAACTATTGCAATAATAATAATAATAATAAATGCACCCATACTCGAGCACCGAACACCACTGAATGCTTTGAGACTACCGGAAGTGAAAGATCTGATACACCCAAGAAATACCCAAAACCGAAGCTAAAGATCAAAACAACAACCTAAGCAAATCTGGGTGGGAAAAACAGTAGGGGATTCAAGATTATTAAAAGGGAAAAACGCACACACACAAACACAAGAAGAAAGCTAGGCTAGCCGATCGCCATGGCCCCGCCGCCCGGGGAGGAGGTTTTTAGACAGAGAAAGAAAGGTTTTACAGAGAGGTTTATGAATGTTTGGCGGTGTTACATTATACTAATAATCTTATTATTCAATCTTATTGTACTTATAAGCTAATCTAATCTAATCCACCCAACAAATATACCTATAGTGTCTGTATACAAAAAAAATATATCAAAAACATATTTTCTAAATCAGATTCATTTTAAAAGTGAATTTCATAATGCATGAATTAAATTTAGACATTGTTTTTTAAAAAATATTTTTCCGTGCACATATTTCACTAATTGAATCTCATGTTACTCGACCAGCTTTAATAGAGAAGAGTTTTTACTAAAGAAATGTCACAATGTGGACTTACATATTGTTAAAAATTATATACATATAATTTTTATAGTGAGAAGTTACGAATTTTTGTGATGAAAATTATGAATGATAAAATTATACTAGGCACGCTTAAAGCTATGCTTAATCAAAATTATAATTTCTGCAATAAAAGTTATATTTATTGTAAGGAACAAAGAAATTATATTTTTTTTGTGGTAAAAAAAAAAAAATATACATTCTATGGTAAAAATTATTATACTTTTATATAAGGTACACATATTTTTAGGGTGCACACGATAATCTTTTCTGATTTCTTTTGTTTTCCATCTTATTTTTTGTTATCAATGTAACCCATTTTCTCTTCCGCACTTTATCTCTTTCCACTAGATTCTTAAGAAGACAATTCTGCTTGAATCATACTTGACTTATTTGCCCTTTTCCATCTTTGTTCTTATCCTTCTCCTTGATATGTCTCACTCTCAAAATTGTCTTTCGATCAATCATCACACCTGTGTGACAATATTGGAGTTTAAGTAGGCGTTTGAGTGCTTCAAAAAACGTCAATTTTTGTTACGTATTTTTTGACAAATTTTACTTAATATTTTAGTAGCATTATGATAATTTGTAATTTAGAAATGAGATTATACATTTGCGGATAATATAACACATTTTTTGTGGTAGTGTTATATATTTTTTTATTAAAACATTTTTTAACCACAAAATATGTAACATTACCACAAAAATGCTTAATTTTATTTTTAAATTAAAAATATTGTAATTTTACTAAAAAAAATTAGGGATACTTACCAATCAGTCATATTATACACTACAACATTTTCTTAATTTAGTGACATTTGAAAGTGTCACTAAACTATTCTTCTAGTGACATTTTTTAGTCTTGTGGCATTTTAAGCAAGCGTCATTTATACGCATGTCATGGTAGATACTAGTGGCATCTCAGTAACACTTGCAAGTTTTACTACACCATCATGGTTAAAGACTTTCAAAGACACTTTGATGTTATGATAGATACTATCTGTGACACTATCAAGCGTCATTAAAAAAAGACTTAGTGGCACTTCAATGACATTTGTAAGTGTCATTATACCATCAAGGCTAAAGACTTTCAGTGACACTTTAATGTTATGGTAGACACTATTCGTGGTGCTATCAAGTGCCAATAAAGAAGACTTACAATCTAAAAAATGCCACTATATGAATTTTTAATGGTGTTTGTTATGCTACAATTGATATTTTTAACAACTTTATAAATGACACTAAATCCAATTCATTTGTGCCATAAATGGATATAAGTGCCATTGGAGTGTATTCTAGTAATAGTTTGCAAAGCTACTACCACTACTATGAAATGCCACTTATATGTTCTTTTCATTGACACTTTTAAAAGCCACAACTAAGCATGCGTAAATGCTTGTGAAAATTGAATCCATTTATAAAAAAAATTGAATATTAATTGCCACATCCTATATTAATTTGACATCCATTCATCCTGTAATATTTTCATAATAATAAACAAATATTACCACCATAGGATCATCACATCAACCAAAAAAAAAAAAAAAAATCAAACCACAATAATTTTTTTATCTAAAAATATAAATTTATTTATATTGTAATAAAAATCGTAATCAAAATTATAAAATATTCTACCACACTAACAAAGTTAAAGCAAAAATGCATTTAAAAAAAAAATTATTCCAACCATAAGTTTTGAAAAATCATAGTGATATGTATTTTCCAGAGAGACAAATTACCAAAACAAATTGAGTTCTCAAATTCTCAACCTCACTTGTATAAATATGGGAAAATTATGCAAATAGTCCCTATAGCTTACACGATGTGTTAATTTGGTCCATGTAGTTTCAATTTGCTCGATTTTGCCCCTTAATTTAACGGATTGTGTCATTTTAGTCCAATAAATAACGGTTGTTAGGTTAATTTAACGGAAAGTCAAACAATGTGTCAATTTGGTCCCTGTATTTTTTACAATGTGTCAATTTAGTCCTTATCAAAATCGAGAAAATTGAAACTACATGGACCAAACTGACACATTGTTTGACCTTCCATTAAACTAACTTAACAACTGTTATTTATTGGACTAAAATGACATAATCTATTGAATTAAGGGGCAAAATCGAGTAAATTGAAACTACAATGACCAAATTGACACAACTTGTAAACTACATGGACTATTTGCATAATTTACCCTATAAATGTTCTCGACTAGCATCCATTGTTGGGAAAAAAAATGGTTTTATGGTGACTTTAATGTGAATTAAAATATGTCCTAACCATTGGTTGAGGTGGGATTAAATGGATTTAGATTCTTTGTAACAAGATCTTTACACCACAAAAAGAATAACAAAAAACTATTAAGAATTGAATGAGAAATTGTCTCATAAAGTTAGCCTCAAGAATGAGGTATTAGGATTTGTGTATAACTACCAATCCCATATTGATTATAGAGGAAAACTTTGATGTGTATTTAAACCTCAAGATTTTGATAAAGTCATGAGCCCTTTGGGGCATCCAAATTTTCTGAAGGGAGTTATAGATGTTTCAAGGATAGGTTTGCACCAAAACTATGGTCCAAGTTGGTTATGGAAAAATTGCCACAAGCGCACGTGTGCGCACTGCTTGCCCGGACCGGATCGGGCCGGGTCCGGGTCCGTGGACCTTGGGCTTGGGCTTGGGGCTTGCTAGAATGTGTCTGGTTTAGGCTGGGCCAGATTGGTGGTCCACCAGCCTAATCTTTTTGGGCCAGGTATGCTGCAGATGTACACACATGTGTATATAGAGTATATAACTTATATACTAATTGACCCATCAGTTTTGGTGCATTGCTCCGGCAGTTTCGAAGGAGTAATGGCCTGCATTTAGTGCCAGCCTTGATGGCTGGAGGCTTTTGCTCTCTCTCCCATTGTGTATAAAAGGTGGCCCATCTTTCTTGGTTTGATATAGAATGTTTGGCTTCCAGATTATACAGTCAGTTTGCTTGCTCCTACAATTTTCTTCCTGTGTGAGAGAGTGCTACCATTGTTGGTTCGCCAAAGCTAATAGAAGGTGCTTCTGCGTTAGCCGGTCTAAACCATCGTATCTTGGGAGACAGAAGCCGATGTACCTCCAGCACCCACGGTGAGACGACTAATTTGTTTTAAGGAGACTGTGGTATCACACAGAGTTTAGTTTGCTTTCTTTACCATTTTGTTGTATTGTGTATTTCTGTGCAATATGATTGTAAATTTCAACATGTTTTCCCATTCTGAAATATAATTTGATTACTCATGAATCTATTTATTTTAGTTAATTACATAATTTATCAAACAATCTTAAAACAGATTATATGTGTATCATGGAATTAGATAAATAGATTCATATATATTTTGAAAGAATTTGTGCTACTGTTTTTTTCCCCAAAAACTGAAGCACCCCTATGGTATAGATTCATGAGCAGTTTTAATCAGTCTCAATTTCTTTATATAAATAAGCTACTATTACATGTGTTCTAATTGTCCTTGACTGTGGTTCACTATGTTGTTACTTGTGTGAATCTTTAATTATAATAAAATATATAAATATAAATATACACATGCTATTGTTTTTTGGAGCACATGTAATGGTGATTGTTTGCTACTGTGTGTTATATATATATTTTTAATATATATATTTGCTTGTTCTTCGTTCTAGAAGATCAGAATCTTGTTTAGGTTTGGCATGCTAGTGGTTTATTCTTGTAGAACCAAAACTGTTTTCTAGTTCATTAGTTTTATACAAGTGGATTAATATATGCACGGTTTAATTACACTGTTTTGATTTCTCGATCTCTAGCATAATGTGTATTCTTATTTATAATTTTATTTTATAAGCATGATTCATGATGTTCTACCGTGTTATGCGTGTCTTTTTATATTATAATTTTATAATATAATTTGCATGCTCATAGGTGTTTAAATTTGTTTTAGTGACATGCTAATTAGTGTCTACTTTTCTAGTATCATATATATGTTTCTTAGATCCTAGATTTGTAGGAAATTTGCATGTTCTTTGTTTCCTAGCTTTTAGTTTGTTACATGCTTATAATTTTTTAGAATTGTTGCATGATTTAATTGCTAGATTTATTTGCATGTTTATTGTGAATTACATTTGTATATAACTCTTGCCTATTAATTTAATTTATTTATGTGGAGTTATAAAGGATTTTGTAACTTGTCTATTTATTTACATGTTTATGGTGTAAATTAGAATTTTAAATTAATTTTGGACTTTTGAGTTTTATGTGTGTAACTTGTACAACATTTTAATTATTACTTAATTTTGCTATTCAACGCTTACAGTTTTTTTCCAATTCTTTTCTTTGTATTTTGTCGTGTTCTCTGCTAACTTTCTTTACAGGAATACCTATGCAAAAAGGAATGGTAAAAAAATACGAATCCAAATGAATAGTATTTGGGATTGTAAAACCACAAATTTGGGCTACTAACTTTTTGTTGAATAGAAATACCTAAGCGAGGAAAGGAGTTTAGAGAAGAAAAAAATCCTATTTGGATTGGTTTACATTTATTTATATTTGAAGCAATTTTTTGCTTGGATTTAGTCAATTCTTTACCAATATGTAGAAGCAAGTTTTATTTGCTTGTGTTTACAATGTTTTAATTGCTTGTAATTTGTTACCATTTTTTTTTTTTAAAAATTGCTTGTGAGTTTAGAACTTGGTTTGTTTTAACCTAGTTGATCCCCTAGAAAACTTAATTTTAAATTTTTTTTCCCATGGACTAGGAGTCAAACATGGTCTTGAAAGTTTTGTCAAAGGTTAACTAGGTTTTAAGTGGGACCGGTGTGACCCCTCTAGTTTGCTTGGAAACATTCTGGACCATGTTCGATTCTAGGGAAGTGGTGAAACTAGTTTTGAGTTAAATTTCCAAATGTGGGATTTTCTAGTGTTAAGTTTAATTTTTGGAAACACAAAAAGTGAAATTCTATTCTATTTTTCATAAATGACAATTATCATTGATGCTGCTATTGCTGCTGCTAATGTTGGTAGGCATTAGAACCCTAGGGCAACTGGCTTCCCAACCCCTGCTGCTGCGACCTTTGTGGTCAACCCTGTTGTTGCTCCTGCTGTTCCGGGAGGCCCATTCAACCATCATGAGCTCCCGAAGAAGTTCACGAAAGTGAATTTCAAGAGGTGGCAGTAAAAGATGCTGTTCTACTTGACTACCCTTAGCCTTGCGAGGTTTTTGAGTGAAGATCCACCAATCGTGGAGGAGAATGAGAAAAACAAATAGAAGCTCATGGCTCTAGATGCTTGGAAGTAGTTAGACTTCATTTGCTGGAACTATGTTCTGAATGGCTTGGTAGATTCACTTTTTAACGTGTTTTATGCCAAAAAGTCGACAAAGGAGCTGTGGGCTGTTTTGGACAACAAGTACAAAACCGAGGATGCTGGGGCAAAGAAATTTAACGTTGGTTGGTTTTTGGACTTCAAAATGGTGGACTAAAAAACCATCATCAGTCAAGTCTAAGAGTTCCAAGTAATTCTGCACGAGATTCATGCAGAGAGAATGTTTCTGAGTGAATCATTCCAGACCACTACTCTGATTGAGAAGTTGCCTAACGGTTGGAAAGACTTCAAGAACTGCTTGAAGCATAAATGGAAGGAGATGACAGTCGAAGAGCTGGTTGTCAGGCTTTGGATTGAGGAAGACAATAGGAGGAAAGGGGGGAATACCTCTACTGCGAAAGCAAATGTGGTTGAGCATGGCCAAACCTCGGGGGTAAAGAAGAAGCCACCGACAGGCAAAAGCTCAAAGTTGGGGGCAAGAGGTGGTGTCTCCAAAAGGCCGATTTACAAGCCACAAGAATCTACTTTTAGGTTCAATGGAAAGTGCTTAAACTGTGGAGGTGATGGGCATCGGGTGGTTGACTGCCGTAATAAAAAGAAACCCTATAAGAAGTACCTTTCACAGAACAAGAGCCATGTCCACATGGCTGAAATGGAGGATCTGTCCCAAGAGGTGGACGACATGCATTTGTCATCTGTCATCTCAGAGGTGAACATGGTGGGGTCCAACTCAAAGGAATTGGACACTGGGGCCATTCGTCACATTTGTGTAGAGAAGAAGATGTTCACAACTTTCAAACTGGTTTCAAACAGTAAAAAGTTGTTCATGGGGAATTCTGTGACCGCAACTGTTGAGGGTCAAGGCAAGGTGGTCCTGAAGATGACTTCAGGAAAAGAGCTGACTTTGAGTGATGTCCTATATGTGCCGGACATTCGTAAAAACCTTGTCTCGGGGTCACTCTTAAGCAAGCTTGGCTTCCACATGATGTTTGAGTCTGATAAGGTCGTGTTGACCAAGAACGGGGTCTATGTGGGAAAGGGATATATGTCAGGCGGTATGTTTAAGCTAAATATCCCAAAATTAATAAGAAAGTTTCTTTTTCTGCTTATATGCTTGAGCCCCCTAATTTATGGCATGGTAGACTAGGTCATGTAAATTTTGACTCTATGTGTAGATTAATCAAGTTAGACCACATACACTCTTTCAAGATTAAACCAAATCACAAGTGTGAAACTTGTGTAGAAGCGAAATTGTCAATGACTTCTTTTCATGCTATTGAAAGTAGTACCGAACCTTTGGATTTAGTGCACAGTGATGTGTGTGACTTGAAAGTTGTACAATCACGTGGTAGAAATAAGTACTTCATCACATTTGTTGATGATTGCACTAAATACTGTTATGTGTATTTGTTTAAGAGCAAAGATGAGGTGATTGAAAATTTTATTATTTTTAAGAATGAAGTTCATAATTAACTAAGCTGAAAGATTAAGGCTTTAAGAAGTGATCGAGTATGAATCCTCGTTTGTTGAGATTTGTGCTCAATTTGGAATTATTCACCAAACCACAGTACCTTACTCCCCTCAGTCAAATGGTGTTGCTGAGCGGAAGAATAGAACATTAAAAGAAATGATGAATACAATGTTAATAAGTTCTTGATTGCCACAGAACTTATGGGGGGAAGCAATTTTCTCTGTGAATTACATTCTAAATAGAATACCGGGGAAGAAAGTAGACAAGACTCTATATGAATTATGAAAAGGCCGCAAGCCTTCTTATAATTTCCTACAAATGTGGGGGTGTCTTGCAAAAATGACAGTACCTACACCCAAGCGGGTTAGGATAGGTTAGAAAACCGTAGATTGTCTATTCATTGGTTATGCACAGAATAGTAGTGCATATAGGTTTCTTGTGCACAAGTTTGATATTTCAGATATCCACAAGAATACCATAATGGAGTCAAGGAATGTGTCCTTCATTGAAGACGTATTTCCTTGCCGAACTCGAGGAGAGGATCAAAGTCTGAGAAGGAACTTGAAGATGATCAAGTAGATGATCAAGATGAGGAAGTAGATGAGCCAAGAAGGAGTAAGAGGGCTAGGATTGCCAGGTTCTTTGGCCCAAACTTCTTGACTTATATGTTAGAGGGAGAACCTCGAACTTTTCATGAAGCTGTGACTTCACCTGAAAATCCCTTATGGAAAGAAGCAATTAAGAGTGAAATTGACTTCATCTTACAAAGCCATACTTGGGAGTTGGTTGATCTACCCGCAGGTAGTAAGGCCTTGGGGAGTTCATGGATCTTTAGGAGAAAAATGAAAGCAGATGGGTCAGTTGATAAGTATAAAGCCAAGTTAGTTATCAAAGGATACAAGCAGTGAGAAGGCCTGGATTACTTTGATATGTATTCACTTGTGACAAGGATTACATCCATTCGCATGGTGATTGCGATAGCCGCTTTACGTGGTTTGGAGATACATCAAATGGATGTAAAGATAACTTTCTTAAATGGAGATTTAGATGAAGAAATCTACATGGAGTAACCTGAGGGGTTTTTAGCTCCAGGGCAAAATAAGAAAGTCTGTAAGCTTGTCAAGTCCTTATATGGTTTGAAGCAAGCTCTTAAGCAATGAGATGAGAAGTTTGACAACGCTATGTTGTCAAATGAGTTTAGAATCAATGAGTGTGACAAGTGTGTATATGTTAAAGACACTGACAGAGGTTATGTCATTTTGTGTCTATACGTAGATGACATATTCATTGTTTGTAGTAATGATGAAATGATTAGAACTACCAACAGATTCTTAAACTCTAAGTTTGACATGAAAGATATGGGCTTTGCAGATGTCATTCTGGGTATTAAGATTACTAGAAAATCTAGTGGTATTGTACTTTCTCAGTCTCACTATGTTGAGAAGATACTTGAGAAATTTGGTAAATCAGATACAAGTGTGACTAGGACACCGGTAGACTTGAGTCTACATTTGACCAAGAATAATGGTGAGAGTGTCTCTTAGCTAGAATATTCTCGGGTCATTGGAAGTTTGATGTATCTAATGAGTTATACAAGGATAGATATAGCCTATTCTGTTAGTAGGCTTAGTAGATACACGAGTAATCCGAATGTCACTCATTGGAGGGGCATTATATGGGTGTTAGGTTATCTACGTTACACCCGAGATTATGGACTGCATTATAGCAGATACCCAGCAATACTAGACAGTGACGCTAATTGGATATCTAATATAAAGGACTCCAAAACCACTAGTGGTTATGTGTTTATCCTTGGAGGGGCAGCCGTGTCTTGGAAATCTTCCAAGCAAACGTGTATATCGAGATCAACGATGGAATTTGAGTTTATTACTTTGGATAAAGGAACTGACGAAGTTGAATGGCTTCGCCAACTCGTTGAGGATATTCCACATTGGCCAAAACCTGCGCTTGCTATATGTATTCATTGGAAAGCCAATCGGCGATTGAACGGGCACAGAGTAATATGTATCATGGAAAATCTGGACATATCCGTTGTAAGCATAGTTCTATACGACAACTACTCTCTAATGGAGTTGTCTCTCTAGACTATGTAAAGTCTAAGGACAACATTGCGGATCGGCTAACCAAAGGGTTAACTCGAGAATTAGTAGAAATGTCGTCAAGAGGAATGGGGTTAAGGCCGTTAGTAATGTTACCAAAATAGAATACCCAACCTAGTTGACTGGAGATCCGAAGATCTAGATTCAAAGGGACAACCTAATTTCCTGTAATGGGTGAGTCTCTAAAGAGGTAAATTCTCTTGCACATTCCTTTGTACAGTGATACCCTGTGGGGGTGGAAGGTTAAGCTAATGCTTTTAATGACCTAAGTAATATGAATAATCAACTGTGGTATAATGAGATACCTTATATAGGTCACCTATGTGAGTGTGAAGTGGGCTTGCTTCTTTAGGAATTGGTAAGTGTAGAGACCCCATTTTTGACCGCCCTCAAGACTTGGGCGCCTCAAGTTGATCACTCGATGATGAAAGTTATGTTGTACAATTATTCGAATCTTCAGCATGAGGCTTCAATTTTTGAGCTTCTAATCCCAACCTTATGCCCCATTTTGACCAAAACTATTTTAGACCTTAAAATCCTCTTTTTCAAAATATTATTCCAAATATTTCTACGATGTTCCGAGGCTCGCATTTCGTTTAAAATATTACACTTTTCGGTAAACCGAGTAAGGACAAAGTGGACATAAATGGAAGGGAGATGAACTCTTTGAAAAATCTTTAAAAACATCTTATTTATAAGTTTGGAATTGAAGGAAATAGGACGGGAGGGAAGAAAACTAGTTGGGAGAAAGGTTGGGCATCAAACCGTTAAGATCGAAATGAGCATCCTTCACTAAAATAGGAATATTATAATTTAGATGTGAGGTCATAACCATTGGAAAGTATACTTTTGGGGCTTCAATTTAGACTCAAGAATCACCTAAAATCGAGTCTGGATGAAGGAGATATACCCATTTGAAATCGGGCTTGAGAGTAGTTTCTTATAGCCGGCCAGCCACTAAGTTAGCAGGCGGACCACTAAAGGTGGCCGGCCGGCTAGTTAATGAAAAATAGGCCATTTTGAGTGCATTGGCCAGCTAGGTGTCCCCATAGGTCAATTTTCGTGGTCGGCCATCCCCCAAGTGGTCGGTCAGCTATGTTTCCCGACGGAGCAGATATTTGTTGCCAGCTGTTTCCATAGGTGCATGCCCTGCACCAGCTGTTTCTATATGGATATTTCCGACAGAGGCACATGTTTTTCTATGTAGGGGACCTTCCCTCTTGGTTTTAGGTTGGAAAAATTGGTGAAGACTCCAAAACTTGCTAAGCACCCTTCCTCTCTATCTTGTAACCTACACACACTTTTTCTACACTTCCTAAACCAAAAATTTGGCTCTTCTTGCTGAGATTCTTGAGCTCAAATCTCAGCCCTTGAGAGTGAGAACTTGTTGGTTTGTGAACAAAGGAGTTACCACTCTTCAAGAGGTATAATTTTGGGCATTTCTACACTACTTTTTCCTTCTATTTTCTTACTATCTTTATAGTGTTTGGACTGTTTTTATGGGCTGAAACTTGTGGCTTAAAGCTATCAAAGCTGGAGGGGTTAACCACTTTTCTTTAAACTTGTTTTCTATGCTTTTGCCCTTGTATTTCCCACTTCTTTCTCAAAATTTTTCCAACTTTTTACCACTATTTTTCAGAGTTTTTCAGAGGCTAAAAATGCGGTTTTGAAGTCCCAAAAGTGGAGGGGTTAGCCACCTCTCCTTAAGCTTGTTTACTAGTCTCATTTCTCCATTATTTTAGCTTGCTTTTCTAGCATTTTTCAACTCAATTCTAGCATTGTTTTAGCTATTTTTAGGACTATTTTAAAGGAGAAATTTTTGAGTGCAAATAGGGTAGGTGCCATGTGGTACTTTTCTCTTCTCTCATTGGTTGAGAGAGTGGAGGCTACATTTATGTGTTGGGTGATGGGGAGACAACATGGGAGGTCATAGTATTTGTGATTGGTTAAAGGCACCACGTGGCATGCCACATGGTACCTCATCTGCACCCAATAATTTTTCGTTTTAAAGTGTTTGCTTCATTTATGTTTTATATACTATGCTTGTAGTGCTGTAGTCCTCATAGATTTGGTGGTTTAGGCCTTAGTTACTAGCCTATTTGAGCTGATAGCTTTCATTTTATGTTTTTCATACATTTTCTCACACTTGTTCAAATCATCTTTGCAACCTCCCTCTTTTCTTGGTTTTCTTTTTGTTTGTAAGAGTTGTTTCCACCGAGTATTGTTTAACTATGAGAAAGAGACCTTCCATGCTAAATGGTTTAATCTCTTCCGAGGCTCAGTACTAGAGCATTACATCTCTCTCATGCCCAAAACAACTTCTTGTTTGACACTTATTTTCATTAGTGGACTTAATTCTCAATTTTGGACTAAAATGATTAAAGAATGGAAAGGTGATTAAAAGAGGCTAATAAAATTGGACTAAAATGGTACAAGATAATAAAATTAAGTTGGGTTCAATCAGACGTTAATTGAACCCATTGAGTCTTGAGTCATTTCATACTTTTGGTGATGATAATGGCTCAAGAATCAATGTCAACCACTTCCCTTGATCAATTCCATGATAGGGAGAAGGTTTTGTTGGTCTCTTATTTTCACTGATTGAGCCTTCATCCAATCGAGTCTCGAATCATCATGCATTGCAACCATTGATAATTTGTGAATCGATTCTACCCCTCCTTTGATCAATTCCATGATAGGGAGAGGCAGAGAGGATAAACATCCCCTGGAAACACTCTATTTGAATTCGGTCAACCACTTTTTCTGTCCGGCCGGCCACTTCTTTTCAGCCGGGCAGTGTCATTTTCTTGCAAAACAGAGCAGAAGCTGAGGTAAAAATAGAAGTATTTTTTGTAGATAGAACAGTTCTGGCAGCAAAATAGAGGCGTTTCCGGGAGGATGTTCTCGTTGGCATGTGTGGTTCCTTAACCCCCGCTAGAGTTTAATTACATAGCTCCTAGTTAATTAATTAGTTTTGAACTTGTAACAGCTAGATTACTTAGTTAATTAATTCCGTGTTGTGACTAATTAGTTAGATTAATTCTAATTTGTAATAATTAGTGTAGCTAGTTATTTCGGTGTTGTAATAGTTAGTTAAGTAGGACATTTATTCTGACCCTCTTATATGAGGGAAAAATTGTAATAATGTGTATGTCTTCCAACCCCAATTTCTTTCTCCATTTTATTTACTCGCTTATGATGGATAGCATAGAGCATCATGTTTTAATTACCATTTTCCATGACTTGCATCCATTTGTCTTGCATACATAAGGTTTCGACTCATCATACTAATCAATGTATCAATGTCAATTTCAAATTCCTTACTCGAATACGTTCTTTGTTGCATGCCTTGAATTGACTCACATGCCATGTTAGTAGCTGAGCCTAGTAGTTGCATTGTGTATATATTGCATTAGTCACTTGCATATTAGAGCATGCATTTTTCTAATTGTTTTATTCCTTTTGGCTTGCCTTGGAGTACTAGATGAGCGTTTATGGCTTTAGCATATAGCATGCGTGTGCTTGTTGGCATATCAAGCATAAATACCATGAGGCTAAGTGCTTAAGTGATATACCTGTTTGAATGCTTGTGAATGAAGGCTAATTGCTTAAGTTGGGATGTTTTGCTTAAATGTACATACCAGATCACTTTTTTGAATGGTACATATTCAAACTCTTTTCAAACAAACATAAAATCAAAGTGTTTCAACTTTTGCAAATTAGTCTATACGTCTGTGCATCACGTAGTAACGATAGCCTAATAATCGAAATAAGAGCATAAAATGTAAATAAGAATCACATCATGATTAGTAGAGGGGGTGCTCAATTCATGACCTTCCCCTCTCATACCTAAGTTCCTGAGCCAAGACACTTTGATGATGATGGATAAGTGGCCTTTGGTACGAGTCATGGGTTTTCTAAATTTTCCAAAGACATTTAGGTGGCGACTCTAAAATCTGGCAATGCAGTCTATTTTTTTTGCATTTTTGATTCAAAATTGATTTTCCAAAAGAATTGCCAGATTTAGACTCATTTGTGTTTATCTATTTCACATTGCACTTGTGAAATCAGATTCAGAACCACGGGAGTCCGAACTGTAGGGCTATCGTATTCGAAAGGAGCAAGAAAAGCAAGCTACAGTAAGGCTGAATTCTTCAAAAACACTTATTGAACTAGGCTAGTGTTCTAGGGCCATACCGGACACACTAGTGAGAACGAGAACAAGGGTTTGACTAACTCCTGTGTGAGGTTTATTGTCTCGGTTTACACAAATGGCAGAATAGTTCAAGACATCATGCTCACTGATCAGCCAGTAAATCTGATAAGCTATCACTATGAAAGGTTCAAGGCCAACAGCTACCTTTTCTGATGCATGGTTAGTCTGTGTGCTCTCTCTCCGAGTCTTTGTTGTAAACATTGTTAGGTTTTCTTTATTCGGTCAATTTTTATTCATGTGGGGAATTGTTGAAAAAAAATGGTTTTATGGTGACTTTAATGTGAAATTAAAGTAGGTCCTAACCATTGGTTGCTGCGGGATTAAATGAGTTTAGATTCTTTGTAACAAGATCTTTACACCACAAAAAGAATGACCAAAAACCATTAAGAATGGAATGATAAATTGTCTCATAAAGTTGGCCTCATAAATGAGGCATTGGAAATTGTGTATGACTACCAGTCCCACATTGATTGTAGAGGAAAACTTTGATGGATATTTAAACCTCAAGATTTTGATAAGGGTATGAGCCTTTGAGGCATCCAAATTTTCCGAAGGAAGGGAGTTATGGATTCTTCAAAGACGGCCTTGAGCCAAAACTATTGTCCAAGTTGGTTGTAGAAAAATTGCCAAACGCTCACGCACTCGGCCTACCTGGACCAGTTCGGGCCGAGTCCAGGTCCGTGATCTATGATTCGTGGGTCGTGTGGCGTGGATCTTGGATCTTGGGCTTGGGCTTGGGCTTGAAGCTTGAGGTTTACTGGAATAGTTTAGGTTTAGCATGGGTTGGGCCGGACTGGTGGTCCACCAACCTAATCTTTTTGAGCCAGGTTTGCTATAGATGTACACACATGTGTATATAGAGTATATAACTTATATACTAATTGACCAATCAGTTTTGGTGCATTACTCCAGTAGTTTTACAGGAGCAATGGCCTGCATTTGGTGCCAGCCTTGATGGCTGAAAGCTCCTCCTCTCTCCTCTATTGTGTATAAAAGGAGGCCCATCTTCCTTGGTTTGATACATAATTTTTGGCTTCCAAATTATGCAGTCAGTTTGCTTGCCCCTATAATTTTCTTCCTGTGTGAGAGAGTGCTTCCATTGTCGGTTCACCAAAGCTAATGGAAGGTGCTTTTGCGTTAGCCAGTCTAAACCGTCGTATTCTAGAAGACAGAAGCCGATGTACCTCCAGCACCCATGGCGAGGCAGCTAATCTGTTTTAAGGAGACTGTGGTATCACACAGACTTCAGTTTGCTTTCTTTACCGTTTTGTTGTGTTGTGTATTTCTGTGCAATATGATTGTAAATTCCAGCATGTTTTCTTATTCTGAAATTTAATTTGATTAATCATGAATCTATTTATTTTAGTTAGTTACATAATTTACCAACATCTATAACTTGCGAAATCTGCATCCAAAAGATAAACATATAAAGGTATTGAAACTATAATAAATTGATATAAATATGTTAATGAAATTAGTATTTACAAAAGAAATATACCATAAATGGAGCAGGTCAAGCACCATGAGCTCTAATAGTTTGTCCAATTGTTTTGGCAAGTCCATATAATCGAATCAAGCTCTCATTTGGTTTGATTGCCACTTGAACATGTACCTCCCAATAGTCAGGTCCTACTTCTTCCCCTTCTACTTCTTTAGATGGGTCTGTATTTTAATGTACTCCGATTGCAATTGTTTATGTTGGCCTAATGATACATTTTAGAACAACTATATCTCACACCTGTAAATCAAGATTTAACTACTTAAGTAAATATATATTTACAATTAATAAATACTATTAAAAAAATAAACTAGTACAAAGTGTTAGAGTGAAGGTGATCACAATTGAAAGTAATATGCATGTTATATTGTGGATAAGCAAGCCACATGATTTAATCACTTAATTGGTTCGCCACACGACAACAAATTATATAAAAGCAACAATCGTAAGTCTTTAGATCATATCAAACAATAGCTTAAAAAATCAATAACAACCAAAGGCACCAATCAACAATAATTGAAACCATGCCCATTATCAATATCAGGATCCCCTAAACTCAGCAATGTAAATCAAATGTAATTGTGAAATAAAAAACTCTTATAAATCATATATACTTTTTCATTCACACTTCTTAAGTGTAGTTCTTTGACCCTTAGATCTTATTTACAGATCCTTCTACTTGCACTATTTCTACCAACATTCCAGCAGTATTTGAAAAATGATGAATCAAATAGTAGTTTTGTGAAAAATGACAATCAACTAATTACTTTCAAGCAAGATTTTGAGGGAATCAGAAAGAGCCCATGCGGTAATAAATGATTGGGAGATGTCTTGTTGAAGCTTCACAAGAAATTAAAGAAAAAAATAATTTTTTTTAAAAAAACACAAGCTTCGTCATGTCATGATTTTAACTATGTAGCACATTTTGTCTAGATTAAACAATGGAGTTTAGGTCCACAATATTCATTCTTTGGTTAATTTTAAGACAAGCTTTGCATTCTATTCTAAAATAAAGCTGGAAGTAATGTGCTATATATGATTACCTCGCAGTGGGTACCTGAGTAAGAGAGGCATCTTGTATCGATGACGAGGACCATACTTGATGTCGAGCTGCCATGTCAAGAGGACTAGAAACTGTTGTGACCTAACCAAATTTGAACTGATTATTTTTACGAACACAAACACATAGATATATGTATGTATATATATGTGTACGAAAACATTAATAACTTATAAATTCTATTAAAAAATTTACCTAGTTAGATCTATTTGTCAAGTTATTCGGAGCATGCTCAACACGAGAAACTTTGGGCCTTAGCTTCAAATTTTCAGCTTCCATAGCATCCATTGTTGTGTCTTGATTTGCTTTATGACTAGATGTATCTCTCCATAAATTAGACAGGAAGACACCTAATCCATACATGTTAACTCGTCCATGTCTTTCTTTACCCATCACTTGTCCAAATGTATCATTTGGGCTCTCATTTGATAAATTTGCATTTAAAGTTGTCCTCTCATTCATTTCATCCTATAAGGTTGCAATACATATGACTTAATATGTACATTTCAATCACTCAACACTATAATGTGGGAATTTTAACTAATCTACGAGTTCAAATGGAGAGATAATTATTTGATACATACTATCATTGCTTTCGTTGCTTTAGGGATTCCAGTTTTCTTTGTATAACATACTTTAAACATATGAGCCCGTGTTGGAGAGTGTCCCAACTTATTCTTCTACAAAATAATATATTCCAAAAGATAAATTATATTATTTAGTCACATCATGCATACATTATCATCTTAAATATACAACATGAAAAGCTTAATTAACCTGCTCTTTTCGAACATGCGGAAAACTTCTTGTTTCAGTAGTATGATTATACTTTCGCTCCGCACGACTTGCTTTGTTTTTATCACTTTGTGCCTAAAATTACAAGTGCATAAATTAATGGTGCCCAAACTATTGCAAGTAAAAGAATATATAATGATCAGATCAAGTATACCTTTACTTCTTCGATGGCCTAATACTTAATAAGGTGTTCCCACTGATCAGCATATACTCTACTATCTTTATAATGTTTTTGTTGGTCAAAACTCAAGTGGTCTTTATAATAATTTTTCTTTGTGTTTGCCTTCCAGTCTTTGAACTTCTTACCAGAACACTTCATAACCCTAGTCCTAGCATGACTTGGAAGATCAAACTTTGACTGAAAAGAGAGAGAGAGAGAGAGAGAGAGAGAGAGAGAGAGAAGAATAAAATAATAGAAAATTAATCTTTCCACATAAAAAATTAAAAATGAAAAAATTTATAAATAGTGTTGTTTTAATCATATTACTCATGTTTACTATTTTTCACATGTGATCTTTGCACAAGATTGTGCCATTTACTTGTACAAGTGTCCATATGTGATCTTTGTAATGTTCTGGGACTTTATGCCAACTCTTGTAAGTGAGTGGTGCATTTTTCCCATCACACACAATAATTCCAATGAACGGTGATAACTTTGTTGCCAATTTGTCATCAGGTTGGCCAAATTTGTTCTAATTGATTGTTAGGCTCTCATCATTATGAGTACCCCAAATATTACGCATTTGAGTGGGACCTCTAGTTTTCTTTTGTCCACTAGCACCATCTAGTTATTAAAAATAAATAATAATAATAATAACAATAAAGAAGTATATATAAAGAAATAATATGACATTTTTATAAGGTTTGAACTTGCATACCTACATTCTCATTGAGTTGAGTAAAGTTTGGTTGAATCTCAGATGGAGTTGACTCACTAAACTCACCAACATTGACTGAGTGAAACTGAAGATATGGGTCCATAGGCTTTTTTCTTTACAGATGAATCCTAGTATGATTCAAGCAAAATAGACAAATCAAATTGTAAACTTAGAATGATCCAAATAAATTATTTGCAAATAAACAAAATACTTGAAGAAAATTAACAAAGAAAAATTGTGTATTCACCTTTATTGCATTGCTATCTTGATATTGACTAAATGTAACATATAGTGAATAAGTATTTTCTAGCCACATATGAAAATGGCATAGTTAAATTAAAAATGCAATATTCATTCTTCAAACAATCGATTAAATTAACAAAAACAATGATAAAGAAAGAGAGGGAAAAGAACCTATAGAACTGTTTTCAAATATAAACAACTAGAAATGTTCAACAAGTTTAACAGTCACATAAGAAAATCTAATTCTTCCCCATCTCCATCTCCATTATCATTAACATCATTGTCTCTCAACACATAAGAAAGTGGTGCATCTTTAATTGCAGCAGACATGTCTGTCCTAACCAAATTAAAATTATTGTCCCTATCACCACTTTATGTATTGCATACAACACTCTGCAAGTATGCCTCCACATTGTCCACAGAAGACCCCACATTCGTATCATAAAATTCTCTCTGATTTATCTTGATATCAACTTGCCAATCTTTGTGTTTGAGGTCTTCTACATACATTATCTGTTCTGGTTGAGAAGCCAACACAAAAGGCTCAGCATCTTTCATTAATCGTGCAAAGTTGACTAGTGTGCAATCTTTATCTTGTCTTTTCCCTGCTTGTGATACCCATTCACCTCTAAATAACACAACCCTCTTCCCAAACAAATAATCTAACTCAATTATATCTGTTAACGCACCATAAAATGTAACATCTCCATAGATAAGATTTCCATCTCTACCACTTGCAAAGCTTTGTGTTTTTGCCATGACAATAATCCCACTATTTTGAGTTTTTCTCTTTCGCCTGCTTGATCTCCTTAGTATGGAACCTAAAACCATTTATCAAGTATCTTTTATATTTTGTGAAAATCCTATTTGGACCACGAGCCAAACATCTAAGCTCTTCAGTTATTTGACTATCCCTACATTATGCAATTCCTTAACTTGTTTTCAAACAATTGATGACATAACTTCTGTAAGTGTGAAATGAAATTAAAGTTAATATCAAGTCAAATTTTAAGGAATTTTAAAACATTGCTTACATGTTTATCAAACCATATTGGAAATGCTTCATTATGAATGCAATCAATGGCCATTTCACGAAGACGTGGATTTTGTATGGCAACAAGTCTATGGTGCTATCTGTATGCCATATAAAAGATTTGTGAGTTTGTGGAAAAGTATGTAAAAATAATAATAATAATAATAATAATAATAAAAGATGAAAGATGTGGAATGTCTTACTCAATAAATTGGTTGACTGTTTCACAATTAAATAACACATATCAATGTGCCTTTTCTTTTGTGCCATCATCCATTGTGCCTATCATGCCCTTACCTAATGGTCGGCCAGGCATCGAGAAAATAGATAATCCTTCTATACCATTACCCCCTCATCATAATTTCGAGACATTCGATTGAACCGTGTCTCAACACCTTCCATATACGTCGAGCAAAATGTGAAGCATTCATTTGCAAGGTATCCTTTTGCCATACTATCCTTTGGTCGACTTCTGTTTCGCATATATGACTTTAATCTACTCAAGTAATTATGTTTTGTTAAGTTCAAAAACCAAAATTTTGAATGATGTTCAATAATAACAGAAGTAAAATATCATAATGACGATAAAGAAATATGTAATTTAATATAAACTTTACCTCTCAATAGAATACATCCAACCATAATGCATAGGTCCTGCGAATCTAGGCTCATATGCTAAGTAAACCACCAAATGCACCATAATATCAACGATAATGCACAGGTCCTGCTGATCTAGCCTCAGATGCTAAGTGAACAACCAAATGCACCATAATATCAAAAAAGTTTGGGGGAAATTTTTTCAACTTTACTAAGTGTTTTCGGAATTTTCCTTTCAAGACGCATAAAGTCTTGTGCCATACCAACTTAGAACATAACTCTAGAAAGAAATTACTCAACTGAATCAAAGGTGAAGTCACATGTGAACTCAACATTCCTTGAGTTGCTAAAGTGAGCAATTGTTGCATCAAAATATGGCAATCATGACTTTTAAGTCCAAAGATTCTACATTGCTTTAAGTCGATGCATCGTGAAATATTCCCTGCATAACCATCAAGAACTTTAACAGTTTTTAAAAATTTACCAAAAACATATTCTTATTGTTTAGGAGGCAAGATGGTTTTATTTACTGCATTTTCTTTTGGAAGGAGTTTAGGCCTTATACCTTGAAGTTTCAAGTCAAGACGTGCCTTTAGATTATCCTTTGTCTTCCCCTCTAAATTCAGTTGTGTTCCAAGCACGCTCTCGAATACATTTTTCTCAATGTGCATCACATCAAGATTTTGATGCACTAGATTATCCTTCCAATATGGTAACTGAAAGAATATACTCCATCCATCCCAAAATATTAGTCCCCTATTCCATTTTTCATTGTCCCAAAATATTAGCCCATTTTCAAAAATCAAGTACAAAAATAATATAAATTTCCTATTTTGCCCTTCTTTTAAACTCATTGACAACATAAAAAGTATAATTATGACATTGATATTCCCCAAAAAATGTACTATCAAAGGGTAATTTTGGAAAATCAATTTTTTTTTTAAATTGCAATAATTATACTACCAAAAAAGGTTAAATTCCCCAAAAGGGACCATTATTTTGGGACGGAGGCAGTACTTGTTTTCTTCCAATTATATGGTAATTTTGGATTAGTACTCATATTTCCATAAGTGATATTGAAGCCATGTAACACATCAAATACCATAGAACCAGTTAAAGAATTGGGTGCAGTTCTTTTTTCTTTAGTACCATCAAAAGATCGCTCGCCATCTTGAAATGCATGACTTTTGTCTAAGAATCGATGATGACCCATGTTTTCGGCCATGCTTCAACCACCGAAAGCATGTTTCTCTGTGGCATGAAGGGTATGCATACTTCCCCTTAGTACTCCACCCTGACAAATAAGCATAAGCAGGGAAGTCACAGATAGTCCACATTAATGTTGCACGCAATTGGAATTTTTGTTTACTTGATGGATCGTATGTCTCTACTCTATCCACTCATCATTTCTTTAATTCATCTATTAAAGGTTGCAAATACACATCAATATTATTTCTAGGTGCTGTAGCTGGCTTTTCGTGCTCCTTGGAGGAATTTAGCTTCCTCGAATACGATATCCCTACAATTTGGACTCCCGCAGTTTTGAATCTAGTTTCACAAGTGCAATGTGAAACAAAAAAACACAAATGAGAGTCCAAATCCAACAAATCTGAGAAAACCCATTTATCATCAAAGATGCGAAAAATGGACTGCATTGTCAGATTTCAGAGTCGCCACCTAAATATTTTTGGAAAATTTAGGAAATCCGTGACTCGTGCCAAAGACCACTTGTCCATCATAACCAAACTGTCTCGGCTCGGGAACTTATGTATGAGAGGGGAATGCCATGAATTGAGCACCCCATTCACCTGATCAAAGATCGACCTCTACTAATCATGATGTGATTTTTATGTACATTATATGCTCTTGTTTCAATTATTATGCTAACTTACTACGTGAGGCACACAAGTATAGGCTATTTCACTCACTTTGGAATGCTTTGATTTCATGTTGGTTTGAAAAGAATTTTGAATATGTGCCGCTTGAAATAGCGAGCTCATATATACATTAATCAAAATCATCCCAATTTAAGAAAATTAGCCTTCATCCACAGGCATTCAAATAGGTATATCAAATAAGCACTTAGCCTTATGATAATATGCTTGATATGGCGACACAAACATACATGCAATATGTGAAAGAAAGAAATGCTTGCCTAGTACTCAACCGAGGCAAGCCAAAGAGAAGAAAATAATTAGAAAAATGCGTGCTCTAATATGCAAGTGAGTAATGCAACACATACAAAATGCGACTAGCGGATTCGGTTTCTTAACATGACATATGGATCAATTCAAGGCATATGGTAGTGCATGTATTCAAGTAAGTAGGAAATGAAAACAATGTTTAGAATGATGAACCAAACCCGATGCATGCAAAAATGGATATTTAAGCATGGTAATGATATGGAACGAAAAATAAGATGCTACCACGGTAAGCATATAAATAAAAGGGAGAAAGAAATGGGGGTTAGAAGACATACAAATATTACAAGTGTTTACAATTTACCCTCGCACAAGAGGGTCCGAATGAATGTTCGAATGTTAAACTAATTATTAAAAATACTAAATAAATTAACTAAATTAACTAGCTATTACAAATTCGAATGAATAAATTAATTAAGTACAACAAACTACTATTAAAGCATTAATTTAAAGGACTAAGGGAAGCAAAGAATTGCACGCGCACAAATGAGAACATCCTTCTGGTGCCAAAATCTGTTCTGTTTGCAGTCAGAAAATTATTATGTTTTTGCCTAAGCTTTTGCTCTGTTTTGCCACAAAAAATTACATTGCTTGCATAAATAATGGTGGTCAGCCGGCCTTGAGAAGTGGTTGGCTGGAAAGAAAGGTGGCCGGCCGGCCACTGTTTTTGGTTTCCGCCCTATTGCCACAGCATTGAAACAGGGCAAAAATTGAGTATTTTCAGGGGATGTTTATCCTTTTTTCCTCTTCCTATCATTAAGATAATCAAGGGAGGAGTAGATTCGATTCACAAATCATCAATCGTTGCTAGAATTTTTAGGGGATGTTTATCCTTTATGCCTTTTCCTATCATTTTCTCTTATTTGACCTTCCAGTCTCCATTGGCTTGAGAAACAACCAGGTTTGAGTCTCCGATGACGTCCAACCTTATTGCCCCTAGTTCTAGGGTAGCTTCCAATCCTGTGATACATGACTCATATTCTGCTTCATTGTTGGACACTTTGAACCAGAGTTTGAAGGCTAGAGATATATGGGAATCAACAGGTACTATCAGCAGCACGCTTATCCTGTAACCATACTGATTAGTTGCTCCGTCAAAGTACATTGTCCATGTCTACTCTTCTACCTACAAAATCTATTCGTCTGGGAATAGGTACTCTACTACTTCATCTCCTTCCATGGTGTAACACACCCGCGAGGGACCCCGCGCTACACGCTACAGTTCGGACTCGATTTTGTTTGCGGTTCTAAATCTGAACCAAAGAGTCCAAATCCGGCAAATCGTTTTGAGAAAAACAGATTTTTAGAAAAGAAGTGCCAAACATGGACTACTTTGCCAGATACAGAGTCGCCACCTAAATATTTTTTTTAAATGGGGAAATTTAGGAAACCCTGACTCGGTGCCAAAGGCCACGTGTTCGTCATCACCAAAGTTGCCTCGGCTCGGGAACTTGGGTACGATTGGGGAAGGTCAGCTATGAGCACCCTCTCTCGCCCGGTCCGAAGACCGGCCTCTACTAACCATGATATCCAATTTTGAAAACGTTATGTGTTCTTATTCCGGTTATTAGCCTAGAATTACTATGTTATGCGCACAGCAAACAAGTATAGACTAGATTGCCTAATTTAGAAATAAGCATTGCATATCCGTTTGTCTTCAAAAACACTTTGGAATTTGCTACTCGCAAGTAGGCTAAAATACGGATTTCAACGAGTTTTTCCGACTCAGACAATCCAACCTTCACCCACAGGCATTCAAACAGTTTATCTCACATAAGCAATTAGCCACATGGTAAGCATGCTGTCATGATAGCACTCACACGCATGCGGTATGCTAAAGCATGAAAATACTTACATCGTATTCCGTGCCAAAACAATAAACTAGTTAGCAAACATGCATGGTCCTAGTTCATGTTAAGTTTGACTAATGCAACACATACAGGATGCAATTAGAGTAGGCTCGGCTAACTTAAACATGGCATGTGAAATGCGATCAATTGATGCATGTATTCAAGTTAGATTTGAAATACCAATGCAGTTAGCGTGATGCGCCGAGCCCGGTGCATGTAAGACAAATGTATGGATGCACGCATGCAGTCATACTGTATGCTAATTTAAACATGCCCCGATCTACCATCATAAGCGGGTAAATAAAAGGGAAGCAAGAAGTGGGGATTGGAAGACATGCACACACACGCACCCACACTTATTATAGATTCACCCTCGCCTGGAGGGACCAAATGAATATTACAGATAATTAACCTACAAGCTAATTAAATATTACAGGCCATCTAATTAGCTAAGCAAATTAACTAATCTAGGGAAAATAGTAAACCGCCTCGGGAGGAGAGCCTGATGCAATGCATGCTCGGTCTTGCTCGGAAATGTACTGCCATGCGCAAGCTGCCTCTGTTTTCCCTCTTGTATTCCTTCGAAGGCTTCCAAAGCCTCAGGGTTGCCTCTCTGAGCACTGTGCAGTACCACCGGCTGGGGAGAATGGCCACCGGCCGTAGGAGATGTTCCTCGGCTGAGAATGAATCCATCGGCCACCAATTGTTTGCCGGTCGGCACTTTGTGCAGTCGATCGGCAAAAAGTTCCTGCAGAACCTGTTTGACAGCAGCAGAGGACAGAGCTTTGCATGTCAATGCAATTCAAGCCATATATGCACCAATCATGTCCCTTATCATGTTAGTGACTCAAAGGGACATGCTCCTTGGTTCTCGGACCATCAATCGCGCATTTCCATGCGTGATGGCCCAAGGGACCAAGTGTGCACATTTTGGTGTCAAATGCAATGCAAACCAACAAACCAAAGGGGCCCAATTCCTATCACTAGATCAAGGAACAAGGCATGCATGCAAGATGCAATGCAACCTAGGCATATGAACTAGCATGCAACATGGACAATGCAATGTATACATGCAAGCATGCAAGCAAACGTGCAAGGTAAATATGCAAACAAGCATAGGATGGACTTAAACATGATTTGGGCAGCCCTAATTAGGCCCAAAACAGTGGCCATAATGCTAAGCACATAAAGGCAAATGTACATACAAGCATGCATGGGTACATGGTTCAAGACTTAAGCATATTGAAACAACTTCTGAGCACACTTAAGAGAGATAATCATGGACCGTTAACATACAATGGAAAGCTCTGAAATCATGCTAAAATGGTGCCAAACCAAATGAACAAAACAAGCATGGCATGCAGTCAAGGTCCAAAACTTGAGGCAAGCCAAGAGGCTTAAACCAAGGCCAAGTCAACCAAGCCTCACACGACCAAGGGGACTTAAAATAGGTCTAATGCAGACCTAAAAAACACCCAAGGAACACCTAGATGGCATCTAAGTGACGCAAGTATAAAGGCATGCACAAATGCTTAATCATGGAGCATACATCACAAACGTTTGAAGCATCAAAGAAGCTATGAAATGCAAGCATACAAGCATGCTAAGTGGACTAAAATAACATGGAAAATGGTCCCAACCCACTAAATTAAGGCAAGGATGCATGCTATACATTCACACACTTAAGGCCAACAAACCAAAAATGCAAAGGGGCTATACTAAGCATGCCAAAGTCGACCCAAACAACTAAGGACAGACCTCAAACATAGCAAAATAAGCACAAAAGCTTCACAAAGCCAAGCCTAAAACATGCTAGAACAATGGTTTACAACCTAAGGCATGTTAAGGCAACAAAATGGCATTACATGGCATGTTTGTTAAACTAACATGGTGTACCAAAACCAACATACAACAATGCTATTTCATGGCAAAATAAACATAAATAATAGGCAAGGCATGGTCAACATGAGCCTAAGCTAGGTGCTCCCTCAAGAGGCAAAAATGGCCCTTTTCAAGGACAATAAGGAGAGGGGGTGGCCCTCTCCTTCTTGGGACTTTAAGGCACCATCCTTACCACTGAAATCCCTCAAGATTTCAGTGGTGAGGAGGCCCAAACACCAAAGTCCCGGAGCTCAATCAAAATAGCACAAAATGGAGCCCCTCAAGGCTTAAGAGGGGTCAAACACCTCCAAACCCCAAAACACTCTAAACAAACTATTTAGAGGGCCCAAAAACAGAACTTTTTTATATTATACACTAAGCTCAAAAACAGTTTTAAGACAGGCTAACAAGCTATGCAAGAATGGGGGAAAAAGGGGTAAGATTGTTACCCTTGAAGCACCTCTTCACAAATGATGGACCAGCCCCTTCCTTGAGCTCAAACCAGCTCCAAAGCTCCAATATCAGACCTCTGGCCCTTCAAGAACCAAGAAAAGGTGTAACACTATGTGTTTGTGTGCAATACTGAGCCTAAACACACACAATACAAGAGAATGAGAGATATAGATATAGGTATAGGATAGATACAAAACCCTAAACCTAAAACCAGAGCTTCTCTCACAACTTTTCTAACCTTTTTGTCTAACCCTAAAGCCAAGAGAGGAGTGCTCCTCTTATAGGCAAACCAATCTTGTAAAGCTTATCAAGGAAGCTAATAAGAAGGCCATCCCTCCATACACGTGTATGGAGGGGAACAAAATGCAAGACAGCTGTCTTAAAATATCTGCAAAAGCAGATGAACAGTAGTCGGCTGTTCAAAATTGCCATTTTGACAAAATGGACTGCTGACCGGCAACATAGAATGCCGACCGGCAATATACATTGCCGATGGCGACAAAACATCAGCCGGTGGCCTCTAGCCATGGCCGGTGATATGTGGGGATGCCTCACAAGGCATTCCCTACCCCTCCAAGGCAACAAACAAGTGTTTGGTGCAAAACCAGACACTAAACAGTCGGGATCGGAGATCCTGAGGCAAGGCGCGTAGCCGAGACCTCCGGGAACTCCAAACAAACACAAACATGGATGATCACCGGGTATTCAAACGGTGACGTCCAAGTCTTGAGGACGGTCAAAAATGGGGTGTCTAGAGTTGCCCCTCTTTGACAGAACTCGAAAGTCATAACAATGACGGGAGTGAATGTCAAAGCCCAGAGACGACCCATTTTTGACAAGGCCGAAGACTTAGACAAACATGCAAGACAAACAAGGTATGCGCCCGAAGGCAGGGGCAAAATGCAAGACAATGCACGAAGCCGAGCATAACTCATGATCATGCAAAGCAAAGCTGTAACGAAGCACACATGCAGCAGTTTTAAGCTAGCATACACCAAACTACACTACAATGCAGAAAGAATGTAAGAGAATTATGCAATTCTCGAGACGTCTCACGCGGAGGATACAATACCTGTCTGGTTCGTCTGGTCCCACCAGCTGCAAATGAACCGTACATACAATATGGTGCCTGTAAAGAAAACAACTTAACAGGTATGATATTGTTAGCAACATGCATGACAATGCAAGAATGAATGCAAAATGATATGCAATATATACAAAACAATGTATAAATAATGCAAATGAAAATGCAATGCAATTGAAACAATGCGAACTACATGCAAAGCAATTAAATTATGATCCAATCATGAGCGATTCGAAACCACACAAATGTCAAATAGATTGATGGAGGTAACAAGTCCGTCTACCATAGAACGGTCCACTGAACTATGAGTAATGTAGACGGACACAAGAACGAGTATTGGGTGGAATGACATAAGTGGGGTAACGACCCGCTGGAGAAAGAATGATGATCCTAATGCCGGATGCAAAAATTTACACTACAATGTAATATCTACAATGGATATGGCATGCAGCCAAACCAAATCTTGCCTAGGAAAGGCATGTACGCAAACAAGCCGTGGCTAACATAGAACGGTCCACTGAACTATGCTTTGACACGAGAAGTATGGGCACATACCAGACCAAACTCAACATGGAAAGGTGCAAGCCATAGATGGAAGGTGATGCAATGAATGCATGCAATCTACAATGCAATGGAAATGGATACAATGGATATGGCACGCGGGCCAAACCAAATCTTGCCTAGGAAAGGCATGTACACAAACAAGCCGCGGCTAACATAGAACGGTCCACTGAACTATGCTTTGACACGAGAAGTATGGGCACATACCAGACCAAGCTCAACATGGAAATGCGCAAGCCATAGATGGAAGGTGATGCAAGGAATGCATGCAATCTACAATGCAATATCTACAAATATGCAATGGAATGGATATTTACAAAAATGCATGACAATGCAGTATGATGCGATCTGCTGGGGAAAATGCAACGGATGCATGCAAGCTACAATGGAAATGCATGACAATGCATGTTTATTTTCTACAATGCATGACAATGCAATATTTACCATGTATGCATGACAATGCACTACTTACAATGGATGCATGACAATGCACTATGATGCAACGGCTATGATTGCAGCTTTCCCTATCTTACCAACAGGGCGACATACTAGGTTGGTTCAGTATCCAGAACTGAGGCGCAGACATGCTGCCTCAACCTATGGGGCTTCCATACAGATTTCAAGCCGAGGATACACCCCTGGGTATTTAAACCAGACTTTAGTCTCGGAACTCCCAAACCTTTGCGTTCTAGGCATAAGCCGTTCGAACTCTACTTTCCACCGTCCCAGTTGGTCTTCTAGGAACTCACTGCAAACACAGGTAGGTGGCTTTACCAGACCACCGAAAGTCATTCGGGCACGACAAACACCAAAGGAATTGCACCTTTAGAGGATTTAAGGTCTCCTAGACCGGGATGCAAAATGTATGCATGACAATGCATGTTTTTGTTTTTTTTTTAGAATGCAAATGATGCATGATGTTGAAGTGCGTGACAACGCAAGTTTACTTGAAATGCATGACAATGCATGAAAATTTGATGCGCGGCGACGCGCGACTTTAGATGCATGACAATGCAAATGAACTGAGAATGCATGAAGATATATGATCTCGAGATGCGCGACAACGCGCGGCTTTTGAGACGCATGACAATGCGACCGAGCGGGTTTATGGTCTCGCCAGACCGCACGTGTTTTTGGTCCGTGGCGTGTTTTCGGTCCCGTTGGACCCATTTTGGGGCAATGCATGTCAATGCGAGTGAACTTGAAATACGCGACTAAGCGCGGTTTTTAGAGATGCATGACAGCGCATGCTGATGCAAGTGTGTGACAACGCACGTCCTTTGAAATGCAAGACAATGCAACTGAGCGGATTTAAGGTCTCGCCAGACCGTGCGTGTTTTTGGTCCCGCCGGACCGTGCGTGTTTAAGGTCTCGCCAGACCATGTGCATGACAATGCAAGTGAGGTGCGCAAAATAGTGCGAACAATGAGTGTATGCCAAATACAGTAAGACGCGCGAAACGGCGTGATGCGTTGGACAACGCGAATGAAATGCGATGCGCAAGACAGTGCAATGCGCTAAACGACATAATTGAATGCATGCCAAATGCATATGGGGGCAACTTTCGAGTTTTGTAAAAGTCAAAAGGATACGGAAAGGATACACCTTGCATGAATTCAAGTGCCACACACAGAAGACACGGTCCGAGGTCAAAATGGAGGCCGATCGAGCTTCGGAAGTGCACTGTCTTGCACTATTTTGAGCAATGAAGGCCCTGAACCACACATATGACCCAAACAATGATGTAGAAGGCTCAAAAACCACTGTAGGACACCACCGGATAACCACCGGCCATCGAAATGCATCACCGGCCATCCATCGGCCCTCATACAATTCCATCGGCACAATATATTGCCGACCGGCAAAGAATTCCTGTATCGGGGCAGTTTTGTCAATTGGCCACGGGTCTTTTAAAATAGGGTTTCTAACCCTATTTTCTTCACTTTTCCTTGGTCGAAAATCCTTCCCCCTCCCCTCTAGGGCATTTTCCTCCCTTGATTCTCTCCTTTTCTTGTGTTCTAGCTCCCGTTTTGTTGTTCGATTCGCGATCTCCTTCGCGTTTCGGACATTTTCAACCGAACGAAACTTCGTTTCAGTGTCTCATTTTTGATTTCCACCACTCGGGGCTTGTTTTCCTCGAGTTTTTCTCGATATCTATGCCTTTTCTGCACCTCGGCTTTTCCGGCCATTTCCGGCCCTCTCGGGGTTGACCTTTTGTTGACTTTTCATGTTCTCGCCCATTTTTCCTCCTTTCGGCCATTTTCACATTCTCTTCGAGATGGCGGACGACCTTCCACAGGGTGGGGCTCCTCCAGAGCTCGAGATGGATCCCGAGGCCGAGCCCCTACCGCTTCGCATTCGGCCATTCGATCCGGAGACCTACAGACCGACGGTTCACGTGATGCTCCCCGATGGACTACGCCAGTTCCGGAGCTTCGAGAGGGGCGTAGCACCTGAGCTACTACTCCATGAGCCAGAGTCACACCTGTCACACGGCGCTTTCGAGGTACATTCTTCCCCCAGTTTTATTTTCCGCAATGTAGAACACCTAAACTGCCATAGTTGACTCTGTTCTTTAATTGCTTAGTTCGAATGTACTGATGCACTGTACACTGTAGTTGATTGTGAACACACTTGCAATCGATAACTGCTTGAATCTGACACGCGCACACACACTGCACTAGCCCTGAATTGTTCAAACACATTGCGCACACTGTATTTCACTACATACACACTGGCACCCGATATCTACTTGAATTCTAAAAAAAACATGCACACATGCTGTATCTGTACTGAACCACTCAAAACACGCTGACAGATCACACGTCGTAGTTCACTGTAAGTACACCGGCACCCGATGTCTGTTTGAATATGAAAAACGTGCACACATGTTACATCTGTACTGAACCGTTCAACACACTGACATATCATATGCTGTAGTTCTTTGCTAGCACACTGACACCCAATGCCGGCTTTACATTTGAAAACGCGCACTCACACACTATATCTGTATGCTTCTCGAAACTGCATCTTGAATATTGCTTCGCAATTGTTGTTTTTGATTACAAGGGGACTCCCATACCGTCCGCGGGTATGGGAATGTCGTTGCTCGAGACTGGTATGCGGAGTTGCCAGATGCGGTTCGCCACATAGTCGACGAGGCGGGTTTCGGCATCTTCTGCAGGGGGCTTTCCCAGCTTACCACCTGCAGGCCCTTGCTTGCTGCTTTAGTGGAGAGGTGGTGGGATACCACCAACTCCTTCCACTTCTCCGTTGCAGGGGACATGACGATGACCCCTTATGATTTCTCGATGCTTACTGGCATCGGGGTGGGGGGTGATCCGATTCCCTTCGACACCGATATGGGTGAGTGGGACGCCGCCCAGCTGTACCTGCTCAGCACTCAGCCTCCCCTCGCTCGAGCAGGGTTTGTGAGGTACTCGTGGTTCGAGAGCCACTTCCGGATTCAGCCAGCTTTGGCAGAGGAGGCGCAGATGACCCCAGAGGAGGTGGATCAGTATGCGTGGGGCTTCATCATGTTTTTGCTCGGGACGACCCTTTTCCCCGACCGGGCGAACACCGTGCCTCTTTGCCTGTTGAGCGCACTGGTGGATGGCAGGCGGATCCGCCGCTACGACTGGGGTGGCGTAGGCTTGGCCACTTTATATGGTTACATGAGCTCTTCTTCCCGCCTCAGCGGACAGCTTCTTGGCGGATACTGGCGAGCTTGGGAGGTACATCTTCTTCCCCTTTTACATTTCTGCTTTCTGCTTTACATTTTTTGTATTCTGTACACTGCACACACCACGGTCTGCCTCTTACTGACTATATACTGCACATGCGGCACACACATATACTCTGCTTTACACTGACTGTACATTGCACACACACTGTACACTTTGCACAATACACTGCACAACACACGGCTCTGCCATTTCTACCTTATTCTGTATTCTGCTTTATCTGATAGTCATACTGATATCTGTTCTGCAGTTGTGGGTCTACGCCTACTTTCCTAGGCTTGCCCCAGTACCCGATGTGGAGATCCCGCTCGACGTCCCCTTTTCTCATCGCTTTGACATGCGGTGTGTGCGGAGACCCCGGGAGTCTTTCATCTTCTTCCGCCGCTACTTTGACACCATCACTGCCGCAGAGGTATGTTCAACTGTAGAGTTTGCTTAAGCTTCACATAGCACTGTATTTTTGATAACATATAGATAACAAACTGCATTTGTACCCACAGATCACCTGGCAGCCTTGGGCTCCGTTGCCGGCCGTGGTGAGAGACCACTATGAGAGTGCTGAGGAGACTGCCCGTCTTCGGATTCTGTTGGAGGGCCCAGTTTGTCGGGCTTGGTACCTGGGAGAGCGCTTCTTGCGTCAGACCCTGGGTTTACCGGAGCAGATAGTTCCGGGTCCGCCTCCTACACATATGAGGCATACAGAGAGGCTCCCTCGCGCACCTGAGAGAGTATACCGTTGGCTGGGGCGCGGAGCGTCACAGTGGCGAGGGCGACTATGCCGAGTACGTCTGGACCTACATCATGCGACCCTTGGGCGGTGGTCGCCGAGCTGAGAGGGAGAGGCCAGCAGCGCCGGCAGCTGGAGCGGGAGCGTCGAGGATGGCTCGAGTTCGTGGCAGGGGCGAAGTTCAGAGAGGGCGGGGGACCGGCTGGCCTGCTCTGCCCACTTCACTGACATGCAGAGGGCAGGGTGGGGTGACCTACCAGATCCCCTTTGCTCCTCCCCCGACTGATCACGAGTTGGTCGGCGTCCCTGACTTGCCTCCGGTATGTATTACTTCATTTCGCATCTTGTACTGTTATTTCATTTCAGTTTATTTGATATTCCGCAGAATACTGATGCATCTGATACTTTTGCAGGCGTCTTCCGAGTACACCCGGCAGTCTCTGGAGCTGAATGCCTCAATGATGGGGATGCTACAGCGGACCTTCGACCTCCTGGCCCTTTACAGTATTCCGGTATGTTCTTCTGACCGCAGTCTCAAACCATACATAAACTGATTCGCATAATCTGATGCACAACACAACATTAGATACCCAGCCCCTCTCGGCACCTGATACACTGTACTCATACACTGCATTCTGCACTGATACACTGCTCACGGCGTTCATACACTATATTCATACACTGTATTCCACACTGATACACTGCTCACACTGTACTCATACCCTGTATTCTGCACTGATTCAATGCTCACGGCATTCACACACTGTAATCATACACTGTATTCTGTACTGATTCACTGCTCACGGCGTACTGATGCATTTGCCTTTTATGCTTTTTCAGCCTCCTTTCCAGATCCCTCCGGTGGGTGGTGCTCCAACTGGGCCCTCTATTCCTGCTCGAGGAGGGCGTGGAGACACTGGACATCCCCGTGCCAGGGCGGGGCGTGCTCATGTCGGGAGTAGCTCTCGGGCACCCATTCCTGATGATGAGGATGATGAGTCCGAGTCCGAGTCCGAGTCCGAGGCAGAGGCAGAGGCAGAGGCGGGATCATCTGAGGAGGAGACCGGAGACGGTTCAGACTCAGGTTCAGATGATAGTGCCGATGACGATGCTCCTGGACCTTTGTCTAGGAAGAGGGCGAGGACAGATCCCCAGGCCCGAGACTACTGATGACGACCCAGACTTTTGCTGCTTTCCTTCTCTTTTTTGTACTTTTGTTTTCTTTTTAGTTGGTAGCTCCAATATCTTGTACTGCCGCGGGCGGGTTTTTGTTTTCTTCAAAACTATGTATTTGAAAAGATGATGAAATGAAACAAACTTTTTGTCTAAAAAAAGTGCTACATTTGTATATCTCATGCATTGCATCGCATTATGTTATGTCATATTACACCTCAATGTAAATGAAGTCGATCTGTTGTCTGAAAATTGAACATTTGTACTGGAATGATCAGATAACCAACCAGCCAATAGCAGAATAATCAAGCAACTCACTGTCTAACCTGAACACACAGCCCACACTCTGTTGGGGATTAATCTGCATGCGGCCTATAACACAACACTTGGTTTATTCTGCACACAGCAAACATTGAACAAACAGTCCAATCTAACAAGACGGACTACGGAAGCTGAAACGGTTGAAACTGAAACACACTCAGATGCCCCAAATTTTCTCTTTTCTTCTTTTGCTTCGCATAAAATGTAGAGAATGGCACAGCACTCCGAGCATAAACGATTTTAACTTTTTAAGAAAGGTTCTGCAACCGGGGTATCGAGCCTAAAACTGGACACTGCGGGAAAGACTCAAACAAAAGGTGCGTGACCTAAACATAACGAGACTCGCTCGGAAAAGACTCAAAACAAAAGTAGAGATAGACAAATCAAAAGACACGACACACGGACATGTTTGTAAAAACAAAAGACCTCAGATCTCAAGGAGCCAGTTCCTCCGGGTATTATTCCCACCCTTTCTGATTTGTGATTCTCACATCACTCGGCCCTCAGGCTCGGTTTTTCTCTCAAAACCCTCTTCTTACTTTTCTTTCAACTCGCACCTCTCCATTCTTTATTCTCTCATTTTTCATCCCTCCCCAGGGTGATTGATGGGTGAATAAGAAATTGTGAGTTCACCCACAGCATTGTAGCTTACGGCTGTTTCTTCTGGTGACGTTGAGTCGGGATTCCGGATAGGGAAAGCCTCTTCCAGTGGATAGGGTGCCTTTTTGGCAAGTATGTGGATGGCGGGGGAAAGACAGAATACCTGACTCAGCTGTGCCCTTAGTTCATCACTTTGACCATTTTTTTGTTTTCTTCTTTCTAAAACAGTTTTGACCACAATGAGAGTTAGATTAGCATACTCGCTCAATTTTTGATTTGAAAATCCTGCAAGTCAGGCTGTGAACACTGAAAATTTTCCCTTTTGGGTCCAAGAAGATGGTCCGATTTTTGGAAAATGAAATAGTTTTCAAGAAAATAGTCAACTTCAGTAAAAATTTTCAAAAACTATTTTTTGCAAACAGTCAATGCTCAATGAGCACGGAGCTTACTCTCGAGATGCACAACCTCGGATTGGAGGCAATGGAAAATTGCCCCTTGCTTGGAAGGACTGCATGGCAACAGAAAGTTGCCCCTGGTTTGGATGACAACTTGCGGCAACGGAAAGTTGCCCCTTGTCTGGATGGTGCCGCAGCATGCTGTAAACTGTCCGCATTAATGATTGATCACGATTGAGCTCTCAGGCACGGAGAGGACGGGGACGGTCACAACCAATATATGGACACAATCACCTTGAAAGTGTTGGTGATTGGGCTTCAGGATGAACCTGCCTATGTAATTCCGGTTGTCACAACCGAACTATCGGATTCAGAGGAGGCAAGGATGATCAAAACCATTACATGGACTGGGGCGCTGCGAAAGCGTTGGGACTGGACTTCAAGATGAAGTTGCCTATGTATCCCAAACATGGGAATCAAGCCTTACGTAGTTCCGGTTAAGGTACACTCGGGTATTTTAACCTTCACTTTTTAGGCTTTAACTTTTGCCAAGGTGCCCGATGCGGGTTTTCGACCTTGCGAGCTTCTTTTTTTTCTTTCTTTTTTTTTCAATTTTTTTTTCATTTCTTTTTTTTTCATCATTTTCTTTGTTCTTTTCTTTGATTTTCTTTTTTTTTGCATTTTTTCATTCTTTTCTTCTCTATCTTTTTCTTACTCTAACATTTGCCTGGGTCGCCCTTCCGGGTTTTCAGCCCAGCGAGCCTCTCAAAGGGTAAAAGTGTAGCATAGTCCATGCCAAATGGTCTTGAGATCCTGAAGTCATCTGAGTCCAGGAGAATGGCTGTTGTTCTGATTTGCAGAAGGATCCATCACGGTCGCTTCACGGGCCGCTTCCGGTGAGATCTAATCTTCTTGATCTGAGTTTGATGCCTCTTGTTCGAGGGCTGCTTCAAATCGGGTCGCACAGGCCTTTCATGGCAGTTGGCTGTTGAATTTTGAATGCTTTGAACGGATTCTAGGTTCGAAACAGATAGATTGAATCTCGAGGCTGAGAGCGATCCTAGGCTGCGCAGTCTCAAGAGCAATTCCACACTGGTCTTCACAGGACTGCGCAAAACATTTTGTTTTTGAAAGTTTTTAAGAAAGCGACAAATCGCTCACGCTGAAGATAGTGTGAAACTAATCTGAATCAAGCCAGGGTCCTTCTCAGTACTCATGCTGACAAGCATGATTTCATTCATTAAAGGCTGAGCATGCCTATCTTTCTCTCAAATATGATCAAGTTTTACAAAACCCGAGGAATTCCTTCCTCTTCGTTTTTACCACCACAGTGCTCAAAAAGGGGTTTTAAAAAAACTTAGGTCATTACAATGATGTTCAAGGCACAAGAGAGTAGGTAGAATGTACTGCCGGTCCATTCGCCTCCTCTGGCACAACTAACTCACACTGAAAGCAAGCATGAAAATGAGATAGCCACAGCTGTTTCATTCAGATTTGTTGGTATAACTGGCCCCTCAGCAGAGACAGACTCAAAAACCAAAAACGGGTAATTACAAGACAAAACGGTGTTCGAGGCAACAACCTCGGAATCACTCGACATTCTATACAAAGGGGACTGACTCGCTACAACAAGACAGACCCGTGAGCAAAAAGGACTAACTCAAGACAATGAGGCAGACTCAAAACAAAACAAAAGACTGACTCGACACCCAAGCCAGAATTTGCAAAACCAGCATTCACAGATGCTCAAAAATCCGTGCCAGACGCCACATCAAAAATATACCAAGCGCCGCCCGCAGGTGGTTCACTCTCTGATTACATACTTGCAGTATCAGTGTCCTCAAAGTCCAACAGCTGAGTAGTAATGGACTTGGCTGAGGTGGGTGGGAGGATAACCTCGTTGTCAATCAAATCCTGTACCTCATGACGGAGGCGGAAACAATTATCGGTAGCATGACCTGTTTGTTGGTGGTACGCGCAGTACTGAGCAGCATCGTGCGTAGCAGGGAGATTCTTCGGCAGAGGTCGAGGCTCCAAGGGTTTAAGGTGCCCTCTTTCAGCCAGGATCTGAAGTGCCTTGGACAATGGCATATAAAGAGCATGGAAGACCCTGCACCCTCGGGGCAGGTACTTTGAAGGTTGAGCACTCTTGCTAGACGCACTAGCGAAAGGGTCGGCAGGCACCACCTTGGCTTTCTGATCCTTTCCCGGTGCAGGGTTGGGAATGGAAGGAACTGTTCTGGCATGACGGGGTCTATCCCGGTTTTCTGACTGACTTGAACTACCCTCAGGTGGAGTGGGGAAAGCATCCTCCACAGCTTTTGTCACAACTGCAGATATCTGTTTCTTGTTCATCCCCGCGCCTTTTAAAGCCTCGACTGCCCACAGCAGTTGTTCACTAGGATCGGCATCTGCCTTCACTTTGTCTTTTCCTCTGGCCTCAGTGTGATCGAGGGTTTGGGTTGATGTTGATATGTCATTACCATAGCTGGAGGCCATCTCCGGTTGGCTAAGTTCAATCACAATTCGCCCCAACAGCGGGGGCTCTTGGGGTACAAAACTCCCGACATATGGTGCGGCTGGAGGTGAAGCTGACATTCCGTAGGTGAGATCCGCCACAGACCTCTGGAGATCACCTATCATCCCCATTAGTTCAAATGTAGTAGGCTCGTATAGCCGGGGGGCCCAGACTGGGTGCGCAACAGGTGACCTGGGTGGACGTGGCATATCAATATTGGTCTCACTTTGCAGAGTGATCCCTTGATCTAATGCAGCTGTCATAACCACGATCTCTTCCGAATTCTGCGTCATCATAAGTTCTGCCTCAGCAAGGGGGAACACTAGCTATTCTGTACCAGCTGTCCGAATTGAAAGAGACAACAAGTAGTATTTCAGCCCAAATGGATAAAACACGGATGTAGCCGAACAACTGTACTCTACTGCTGATCACTGTTCCCCAGAAATCACTGTCCCAAAACACTGAATCAGATACCCGCAGATATAACCGGTTCTCACAAATACTGATACTGGTGCCCTCAGGCCTGATACTCAAACTCGCAAACTGATATGTGTGTTCCCTGTAGAAATACATTCTAAAAGCACATAGCAAATAAATGAGAGCCAATACACCCCTATGTTGGTGTAGGGTTTCCCTGTCCTATTTTGTCAGGAGCTAGGGTTTCACTACGCACGCAGCGGTTTCAAACAACTTAACATCGGGTAAGCAACCTGTCCTAGTTTGGAATGGTCACTATGGATTCCGAATATGCACTACGTCGAATGGTCGAAAGGGTGCCCTGGTAAAACTGGGGTTTGTGTTCCCATACTGGCAGAGCCCGCAATTGGTCAGCCTTATGGCATGCTTTGACAAAGTCAAGCCTCCGGCAAACCGTTCAGGAATAGCAGATGGCCAACACGGTGTCCTAGGCGCACCAATGCACATGTAATGCAAAGAAACACATAAGTGAAATCAAAACAGGATATCACGAGTTCGAGTCAAGCTCTCTAAAATCCCCAGCGGAGTCACCAGAACCTGTAACACGCCCGCGAGGGACCCCGCGCTACACGCTACAGTTCGGACTCGATTTTGTTTGCGGTTCTAAATCTGAACCAAAGAGTCCAAATCCGGCAAATCGTTTTGAGAAAAACAGATTTTTAGAAAAGAAGTGCCAAACATGGACTGCTTTGCCAGATACAGAGTCGCCACCTAAATATTTTTTTTTAAATGGGGAAATTTAGGAAACCCTGACTCGGTGCCAAAGGCCACGTGTCCGTCATCACCAAAGTTGCCTCGGCTCGGGAACTTGGGTACGATTAGGGAAGGTCAGCTATGAGCACCCCCTCTCGCCCGGTCCGAAGACCGGCCTCTACTAACCATGATATCCAATTTTGAAAACATTATGTGTTCTTATTCCGGTTATTAGCCTAGAATTACTATGTTATGCACACAGCAAACAAGTATAGACTAGATTGCCTAATTTAGAAATAAGCATTGCATATCCGTTTGTCTTCAAAAACACTTTGGAATTTGCTACTCGCAAGTAGGCTAAAATACGGATTTCAACGAGTTTTTCCGACTCAGAGAATCCAACCTTCACCCACAGGCATTCAAACAGTTTATCTCACATAAGCAATTAGCCACATGGTAAGCATGCTGTCATGATAGCACTCATATGCATGCGGTATGCTAAAGCATGAAAATACTTACATCGTACTCCGTGCCAAAACAATAAACTAGTTAGCAAACATGCATGGTCCTAGTTCATGTTAAGTTTGACTAATGCAACACATACAGGATGCAATTAGAGTAGGCTCGGCTAACTTAAACATGGCATGTGAAATGCGATCAATTGATGCATGTATTCAAGTTAGATTTGAAATACCAATGCAGTTAGCGTGATGCGCTGAGCCCGGTGCATGTAAGACAAATGTATGGATGCACGCATGCAGTCATACTGTATGCTAATTTAAACATGCCCCGATCTACCATCATAAGCGGGTAAATAAAAGGGAAGCAAGAAGTGGGGATTGGAAGACATGCACACACACGCACCCACACTTATTATAGATTCACCCTCGCCCGGAGGGACCAAATGAATATTACATATAATTAACCTACAAGCTAATTAAATATTACAGGCCATCTAATTAGCTAAGCAAATTAACTAATCTAGGGAAAACAGTAAACCGCCTCGGGAGGAGAGCCTGATGCAATGCATGCTCGGTCTTGCTCGGAAATGCACTGCCATGCGCAAGCTGCCTCTGTTTTCCCTCTTGTGTTCCTTCGAAGGCTTCCAAAGCCTCAGGGTTGCCTCTCTGAGCACTGTGCAGTACCACCGGCTGGGGAGAATGGCCACCGGCCGTAGGAGATGTTCGTCGGCTGAGAATGAATCCATCAGCCACCAATTGTTTGCCGGTCGGCACTCTGTGCAGTCGATCGGCAAAAAGTTCCTGCAGAACCTGTTTGACAGCAGCAGAGGACAGAGCTTTACATGGCAATGCAATTCAAGCCATATATGCACCAATAATGTCCCTTATCATGTTAGTGACTCAAAGGGACATGCTCCTTGGTTCTCGGACCATCAATCGCGCATTTCCATGCGTGATGGCCCAAGGGACCAAGTGTGCACATTTTGGTGTCAAATGCAATGCAAACCAACAAACCAAAGGGGCCCAATTCCTATCACTAGATCAAGGAACAAGGCATGCATGCAAGATGCAATGCAACCTAGGCATATGAACTAGCATGCAACATGGACAATGCAATGTATACATGCAAGCATACAAGCAAACGTGCAAGGTAAATATGCAAACAAGCATAGGATGGACTTAAACATGATTTGGGCAGCCCTAATTAGGCCCAAAACAGTGGCCATAATGCTAAGCACATGAAGGCAAATGTACATACAAGCATGCACGGATACATGGTTCAAGACTTAAACATATTGAAACAACTTCTGAGCACACTTAAGAGAGATAATCATGGACCGTTAACATACAATGAAAAGCTCTGAAATCATGCTAAAATGGTGCCAAACCAAATGAACAAAACAAGCATGGCATGCAGTCAAGGTCCAAAACTTGAGGCAAGCCAAAAGGCTTAAACCAAGGCCAAGTCAACCAAGCCTCACAAGACCAAGGGGACTTAAAATAGGTCTAATGCAGACCTAAAAAACACCCAAGGAACACCTAGATGGCATCTAAGTGACTCAAGTATAAAGGCATGCACAAATGCTTAATCATGGAGCATACATCACAAACGTTTGAAGCATCAAAGAAGCTATGAAATGCAAGCATACAAGCATGCTAAGTGGACTGAAATAACATGGAAACTGGTCCCAACCCACTAAATTAAGGCAAGGATGCATGCTATACATTCACACACTTAAGGCCAACAAACCAAAAATGCAAAGGGGCTATACTAAGCATGCCAAAGTCAACCCAAACAACTAAGGACAGACCTCAAACATAGCAAAATAAGAACAAAAGCTTCACAAAGCCAAGCCTAAAACATGCTAGAACAATGGTTTACAACCTAAGGCATGTTAAGGCAACAAAATGGCATTACATGGCATGTATGTTAAATTAACATGGTGTACTAAAACCAACATACAACAATGCTATTTCATGGCAAAATAAAAATAAATAACAGCCAAGGCATGGTCAACATGAGCCTAAGCTAGGTGCTCCCTCAAGAGGGAAAAATGGCCCTTTTCAAGGACAATAAGGAGAGGGGGTGGCCCTCTCCTTCTTGGGACTTCAAGGCACCATCCTTACCACTGAAATCCCTCAAGATTTCAGTGGTGAGGAGGCCCAAACACCAAAGTCCCGGAGCTCACTCAAAATAGCACAAAATGGAGCCCCTCAAGGCTTAAGAGGGGTCAAACACCTCCAAACCACAAAACACTCTAAACAAACTATTTAGAGGGCCCAAAAATAGAACTTGTTTATATCATACACTAAGCTCAAAAATAGTTTTAAGACAGGCTAACAAGCTATGCAAGAATGGGGGAAAAAGGGGTAAGATTGTTACCCTTGAAGCACCTCTTCACAAATGATGGACCCGCCCCTTCCTTGAGCTCAAACCAGCTCCAAAGCTCCAATATCAGACCTCTGGCCCTTCAAGAACCAAGAAAAGGTGTAACACTATGTGTTTGTGTGCAATAGTGAGCCTAAACACACACAATACAAGAGAATGAGAGATATAGACATAGGATAGATACAAAACCCTAAACCTAAAACCAGAGCTTCTCTCACAACTTTTCTAACCTTTTTGTCTAACCCTAAAGCCAAGAGAGGAGGGCTCCTCTTATAGGCAAACCAATCTTGTAAAGCTTATCAAGGAAGCTAATAAGAAGGCCATCCCTCCATACACGTGTATGGAGGGGAACAAAATGCAAGACAGCTGTCTTAAAATATCTGCAAAAGCAGATGAACAGTAGTCGGCTGTTCAAAATTGCCATTTTGACAAAATGGACTGCCGACCGGCAACATAGAATGCCGACCGGCAATATACATTGCCGATGGCAACAAAACATCAGCCGGTGGCCTCTAGCCATGGCCGGTGATGTGTGGGGATGCCTCACAAGGCATTCCCTGCCCCTCCAAGGCAACAAACAAGTGTTTGGTGCAAAACCAGACACTAAACAGTCGGGTTCGGAGATCCTGAGGCAAGGCGCGTAGCCGAGACCTCCGGGAACTCCGAACGAACACAAACATGGATGATCACCGGGTGTTCAAACGGTGACGTCCAAGTCTTGAGGACGGTCAAAAATGGGGTGTCTACACATGGGTTGGTCTACCAAAAATTCTACTATTGCTCTCCCTTTGACAGACTTGCGAGTGACGTACTTGAGGTCAAACTTAGAGAGAAAAAGCAACCAACAAGCTAGCATACCCGTAAGTGCCAGTTTCTCAAAGAGATATTTGATAGGATCTAATCTTGAAACCAGAATTACGGAGTGAGCTAACAAGTAGTGTCTCAACTTCCTAGTTGCCCAAACCAAAGCTAAGCAAGCTTCCTCCAGAGAAGTGTAGCGGGGCTCGTAATCCAGCATCTTCTTGCTCAGATAGTAGATGGCCTTCTCCACTTTAGCTTCTAATTCTTGAGCTAGCATGCACCCCATGGTTGAATTTGTTACCGGCAAATACATGATCAGTGGCTTCCCCCTGTTCTGCGGGTGACAATATAGGTGGATTCTGAAAGTACTACTTGACCTGTTCGAAAGTGAACTGACATCGATCATCCTATCGAAACTTATTTCCCTTTTGCAAGAGACCAAACAGTTGTTCACAAATCAAGGTTAATATGGATATAAACCGTCTTATGAATTGCACTTTGCTTAGAAAGCCGCACACCCCCTTTGCAGTCCTTGGTAGTGGCATTTCTAGGATGGTCTTGATCTTGGATGGATCTACTTCAATTCCCCTCTGCGTGATCAGAAATCCTAACATTTTCCCCGTAGTCATCCCAAAAGTGCATTTCTGTGGGTTCAACCTCAGTCTGTACTCCCTGATCCGTTCAAAGAATTTTTCTAGTGCGGTGTAGTGGCTTTCTCGCTCTTTGGATTTTACAATCATGTCATCCACATACACCTCGACTTCTTTATGGATCATGTTGTGTAAGATGGTGGTTGCAGCCCTCTGATATGTAGCCTCGGCATTCTTCAACAAAAAAGGCATAACTCTGTAATAGTACATACCCCACGGTGTGGTGAATGTAGTCTTCTCTCTACCCTCAGGAGCCATCAAAATCTGATTATACCCGAAAAACCCATCCATGAATGATAGCAGTGCATGGCCGGCAATGAAATCTACCAATTCGTTGATGTGCGGTAATGAAAAGTCGTCCTTCAGACTAGCCTTATTCAGATCTCGAAAGTTGACGCAGACTCTGATTCTGCCATCCTTCTTTGGAACTGGAACAATATTGGCTAACCAAGTCAGATATTCAGACACTAACAGAATACTAGCGTCAATCTGCTTGGTGACTTCCGCTTTAATCTTCAGTGCCCAATCTGGACGGATCCTGTGGACTTTCTACTTGAAAGGTCTGGCCTCGAGGTCAAAAATAATCTGGTGCTGTACAATCTCAAGATCGATTCCAGGCATGTCTTCATAGGACCACAAGAAAACATCTTTGAAATCTTTTAATAAGCGATTAAATGCTCGCGTTCCTCCGAAAGCAACGTGGACCCGATCTGGACTAAGTGTGGATCTTTCTCAGTACCCACATTAATTGCAATGATTTCATCTATGCAAGGATTAGCATGCCTCTCCTCATCGCGGTAATTCAAGTTTTTCAAAGCCCGAGGAGTTTTTTTCCCTTCATTTTCATTAAAATTTTGAAAATCTTGGTCAATGCAATAAATTAACGACACAGAGAAGTAAATAGAATTTGCAACATTCTCATTCAGAAGTTCTGGCTCCTCGGTTACAACCGACTCAAAAGAAAATGCAAAAGAGAACCTAAATAGGACCTTGGCATCCGGGTTACCACCCCCGGAAGTGCCAGACTCAGACTCCTTAGAAGGACTCGAATCTGATTCCGACTCAACAAACTTAGTGGAATCAGATTCAGGCTCGTTATCAGATTCAAAACTATCAATAGTGCCCTTCTCGAATTTCCAAACCAGGCGTGGAGCCTCGGCTGCTGTCCACAATGAGACTGGAATAGTCTGCTGCTAGGACATCCTTGATCATAAAGACAGTAACATTATCCCCCCAAGTTAACGGGCTCAGCTCCGGTGTTGGAATCCGTTAGTAGGTTAGCCAGTGCCATCCCCAACAATTCCTCTTCATCACTCTCCGAGCTGGCGTTTCTACCTTGCCCTATATCAATGCTTGGATTGATCCTCTCCTCCTTGCCATTTGATAACTGGTGATTGAAGAAGATCTCGAACCCAAGGTATCTTTTCTTTGTTTCTTGGTCGACCACGGCTCGCAAAATCCACAAAAATGGAAGTTTTCTCCTTGGTAGACAAAGCATCCGTTTAGGGTTCTCTTGATCGACTTGTGGACCAACTCAAATTCCTTCCTGGCTCTCTTTGTTTTAATTCTTTCCTTCATTTCATCCCCATTTCTCTTCCAATCCTCTGTATCTGGCTTGTACCCTAGCCCAAAAGCATGGGGGTTATGACTTTATTTTCTGGCAACAGTATTTCCTTGCCTTCCACTTCTACCCGATCCCGATCCGGGAGGGTGTCCTTGCTTATTCATCATATAAATGGATTGGGTACTCACATAAGTCCCTTGATCCTCCGCTATGATAGACTGCAGCAACTAGGCCTCTACCAAGGTGAACGCAGATAGGAACACATCTTATTCTCCATGCAATATCTCCAACAAGGGTGCGGTGATTCGTAGGGGAGGATGGATCGAAGAATTGCCATAAGCAGTCGCAATCCCCTATTTGAAAGGATATTCGCTAGTTGGTGCACCATTGAATAAACTGCCTTCATTTGATGCAGCTAAGGTCTGCCCAAGAGTAGATTGAAAGTTACTGGTACGTCCATCACACGGAATTAAACCTCATGTTCAGATGGGCTAATTAGTATTTGGCTCTTGAAGGTCCCTATAACATCACGACTGGTGCTTGTATCGTAGGCGTGAAGTTAGCTAGGTTCAAGCCTATGACATAAGCGATCCTCGCTAGACACACGTTGATTGCTGAGCTGGTGTCCACCAACACTTCCAAGATCCACTTCTTCCAACTTTCCAAGGTTACATACAGAGATCTGTTGTGGTTATCCCTTTCAGGCGGCAATTCTTTGTCTGTAAAAGACAACACTGGAATAATATCCCTAGATGTGACCAAAGACATCAGTTGGTCAGTCGTCGTGTCTATAGGCAACTTGGTCTTGTTCAATGCCTCTAGCAACGCTTGACTGTGTTCGCGAGAAGCCATCAGCAGCCCTTAAATCGATATATCTGTCTGGATCTTCTTAAGTTTCCTTAATACTAGATCTTCTTCTATGTCCTTGTCCTTCAACTTCTTAGCCTCTTTCCCGAAGGGTTCTGCATGATCTAGGGATGGGGGTTTGAAATAATGACCACTGCTGGTCATGTGATTAATCTCATTTGTGTACCATGTATTGTCTAGGGTACCAGCTTTCCACCTCTCATCAGTGTATGCGAGGCGCAGATCATTGTCCTCCCACCATTCTCCTGTAGTCATTGTTGGGCCATTATCAGGTTCCACCCGGATCATATTCACATTGCGCCCTCCGTCGTTGTGACGCTTCTCCTCTGCGGCTGATTCAATCACTGCCTCCCGATACTGTCTGAGTTTCTTTGGCATCCTTTCCCTGTCACCGGATTCCCATCCAAGCTTTTCTGTAGTTTGGATATAGTCTGCCTTCGATTTGACATCTTCCATTTTTTTCTTTTCTCCTGCTCCCGGGCTATTTTCCTCTGTATTTCCTCTATTTTCTCTTGTTGGAACTTTTCCAACACTCGCTCCTCCTCAGTCATAGGCATGGCCCCAGCCTTGCTATTCTCACCAATTTCTTCTCCTTTCAGATTCTTCTTCGTATGCTCTTCTGTATCAGTTTCCTCTTCGCTACTCAACCACCCATGGCTGGATTCATGTTGGCTCAGATCCCACCACCCAATCTGAACACTCCCCACATCCCCTTCCTTAAAGAAGTAAAGGGTCTCTAAGTCCTCTTCAAGTTTTGCCAGGTCATCAAGACGTTGTTCAGGCCAATCATCCAAACTTTGCCCATGCCCATTATCTCCAATGGCGTTGATGCTAAGCGAGTCTAGTAGTATGATTGCAGGCTTTAGTTGGTCAGAAGCCATAATATACCGACTAGGTTCACACACTTCCACGAGGTGAGGTCCGCTTCTCCACCACTTGGGTGTCAGGCATCCCTTCCTCTGGTGAATTCCTCTTCTCTACCACTTCCACCACCACAGACCTTGACTGGGTTTTGGGTGTTACATCCATCATGCATGAATTCGTGCTTTTAGGAATAACCACCCCAGGCTTAGGCAGATGGGATGGGCTGCTATATATGGTGGGGTTGAAGGTGGGCGGTAGTGTATGGATAAGGTTGATATTTCTAGATGGGAGGACTTGGTTGTGGACAGGGAGTGGGTTGGTGGTCATATTTGGCTTTGAGGGTGGAGCTATGATTTGATTATCGATGAGATCTCGGATCTCATGATGAAGGCGATAGCAACGATCAGTGGAGTGACTGTGCTGTTGGTGGAAAACACAATATTGGGTAGGGTCGTGCTTGGCTGTGAGTGGGTCAGAGAGAGGTCGAGGATCAAGGGGTTTAAGATTCCCTTTTTCCATTAGAAGTTTAAGAGCACGGGTTGGCCTCACGTGAAGGGGGGTAAAGGTTCTATATTGGTTTCGGGCTAGACCGGTGGGTTATGAGGTTGCACCGGCGAAAGGATCGGCTATCTAAGCCATTATGGTGACGGTACTGATCTCGGCAGGCCTAGGAATAGTGCTTTTGCTAGAATTGGTACTCCTGGTAAACAACCTTTTTGCTGGCTCACTTGTTCTCTGGATGATGCATTTCTTAAACACGCTCTCAATTTGAACCCCCAACTCATGCAAAGCAACAAGCGTAGATAGTGGAGTAACTATCATCCTTTGTAACATGTCTAGTTCAAGGTTTTGAACTACCAACCGGACTTGTTCCCTTTCTAAGGGCCTATTTGTTATTCTGGCTGCTTTTGCCCTCCATCTTGTAACAAGATCAATGAAAGGTTCCTTGGGATTCTGAGCGGTCACTTACTACTTGCTGATCTTTACTTCTATCTAAGTATTGTAGAAATATTGATTAACATATTCCTTAGATAGTTCTTCCCAGTTCCATTTAGTCGAGTCCTCCAGTTTTGCATACCAGATAACTGCCACGTCTGATAATGTTCTTCCAAATAATGGCAGTTTCTGAGCCCGAGTCAGGCCCATTGGTTTCAGAACATTCGAGAAGAGACGAACATGAACAATAGGATCTCTGCTACCATCAAATCTATCGATGTGAGGCAACTTGAACTTTTTTGGCAATCTTACAGAGGCCTCGGTATAACCGTCTTCAATATCCAGGATGGAATTGAAGCCTTGTGATTTCTTGAGTGCCTTCTCTGGCCTGACAATTTTTATCATAGCCAGATCGATGTCGTTGATGTTGAAAGAAAAACGTCCCGCGTGGTGCTATGCCAGAGATTTGAAAGCTTGAGCCTGTGCTAACATCTCTTCGGGATCCTGGACTTGAGGGTTTTCAACTAGTGGAGGTGGATAAGGATTCGGCTAGGTAGCCGGGACTAGATGTACAGTAGATGCAGATGCCCCAGATGGGTGTCACATTTCAGCAATAGTTTCATCCTGAGCGGCAATTCTTTGATTCAGTATATCCATGGTTTTTGAAAAGTTACCATCATAGCAATAACTTCCTCTAGGCTACTGTGTGCCATTGAGTGTCTGGGAGAGTTAGCTATTGGTGAGTTGAGTGGGTAAGAATGGATAGGCGACTGTTGAGTGCTTTGTGCTGGCGAAAATTGACTAGTTCTTCTCATCCGAACAACTGGTGGGAGAGAGACTAATGATGGCTGACCGTCAACTGGATCTCGAATTTTGTAAAGCCTACCAGAGTGAGTCCACAAAACTTGGGATATATCAGGTTTTTCTGAAGCTATGATTGCAAGACTACCTAGCAAAAGAAATAAAGAAAAGGAAAACAACAATAAAAAATCAAACAACACTTCGGTCCAATTTGCGATAGACATGATCACAACTAAAAGACTATAATTCCCATTGAATTCTGCCCTCACAAACTGATATCAATTGTACCACTGATATGAAGCATTCATGCACAATTTCACTGTAAAGCACATACCAGGTAAAGAGAGCCAAAACACCCCTATGAGGGGTAGGGTTACCATGTCTTAGATTTGATATGATCTAGGGTTTTACTACTTCAAGCAAGTAGTTTCGCAAAATCTTGCATATGGGTGAGCATCCTATCTTATATTGGAACAGTCACTATGGCTTTACTATATGCAACTAGGCCGAATGGTCAAAAGGGGTACCTTGGCAAGATTACCTAACATACCTCTCACACCTATCACCGAGAAGTGAAAGGAGGATCAAGTGGTACAATGGTAATCTAGATCTATGGGTTGTGTTTCCAACATGGCAGAGCTCATGACCGGCTAGCCTTTTGGAAAGCTTTTTAGGCAAGCCGTCCAAGAATAGCAGATGGAAAACACAGTGACTTAAGAGCACCAATGCAAATGCAATTCAAAGAACATATAAGTGTAGATAAAATTTCACATCATGAAGTTCTAGTCAAGTTCTCTAATATCCCCAGCAGAGTCACCAGAAACTGTAGCTAGCTTTTCGTGTTCTTCGGAGGGGTTTAGCCTTCTCGAATACAATAGCCCTACAGTTTGGACTCCTCCGGTTCTGAATCCGATTTCACAAGTGCAATGTGAAATAGAAAAAAACACAAATGAGAGTTCAAATTTGGCAAATCTTAGAAAATCCATTTATCATCAGAGATGTCAAAAATGGACTGCATTGCCAGATTTCAAAGTCGTCGCCTAAATATTTTTGGGAAATTTAGGAAACCCGTGACTCGTGCCAAAGGCCACTTGTTTGTCATAACCAAACTGTCTCGGCTCAGGAACTTAGGTATGAGAGGGAAAGGTCATGAATTGAGCACTCCACTCACCCGATCAAAGATCGGCCTCTAATAATCATGATGGGATTTTTATGTACATTATATGCTCTTGTTTCGATTATTATGCTAACTTACTATGTGAGGCACACAAGTATAGACTATTTCATTCACTTTGGAATGCTTTGATTTCATGTTGGTTTGAAAATAATTTTGAATATGTGCCACTTGAAAAAGTGAGCTCATATATACATTAATCAAAATCATCCCAATTTAAGAAAATTAGCCTTCATCCACAGGCATTCAAACATGTATATCAAATAAGCACTTAGCTTCATGATAATATGCTTGATATGGTGACACAAACATACATGCAATATATTAAAGTAAGAAATGCTCACCTAGCACTCAACTAAGGCAGGCCAAAGAGAAGAAAATAATTAAAAAAAATGCATACTCTAATATGCAAGTGAGTAATACAACACATACAAAATGCGACTAGCGGATTCAGCTTCTTAACATGACATATGGATCAATTCAAGGCATATGGTAGCGCATGTTTAGAATGATGAACCGAACCCGATGCATGCAAAAATGGATATTTAAGCATGGTAATTATATGGAACGAAAAATATGATGCTACCACGAAAAGCATATAAATAAAAGGGAGAAAGAAATGGGGGTTGGAAGACATACAAATATTACAAGTGTTTACAATTTACCCTCGCACAAGAAGGTCCGAATGAATGTCCAAATGTTAAACTAATTATTACAAACACTAAATAAATTAACTAAATTAACTCGCTATTACAAATTTAAATGAAGCCATTAATTAAGTACAACAAACTACTATTAAGGCATGAATTTAAAGGATTACGAGAAGCAAAGAGTTGCATGCGCACAAATGAGAATATCCTTCCGGAAACCTCTCTGTTTTGTTGCCAGAATCTGTTCTGTTTGCAGTCAAAAAATTATTCTATTTTTGCCTCAACTTTTGCTCTATTATGCCACAAAAATGGCACTGCTTGAATAAACAATGGTGGCCAGTCGGCCGACCACTAGTTTTGAATTTTGCCCTATTGCCACAGAATTGAAATAAAATAAAAATAGAATATTTTCAAGGGATGTTTATCATTTTTGCCTCTCCCTATCATAAAGATAATCAAGGGAGAAGTAGATTTGATTCACAAATCATCAATTGTCGCAAGTTTGTTACGTGATGATCTGTGAACCGATAGGACAAAGGCTAATAGAGGGAAATGAAAGACCAACAACACCACTTCCCTACATGGAGTTACCTCAAGGAAAGGGGTGGACATTGCTTCTTGAATCATTGAATATCACTAAGAGTATGTAATGATTCGAGACGCAATAGGTTGAATATAACGTCCGATTGAATACAACTCAATTTTATTAACTTTTTTATTACATTACCTTTCCATTTCTTATCTTTGGTTCATTTTTGTCCAAAAGTGATAGTTCTGTCTACTAAGTCCAAAAGCAATAAAGAATATCAAGCATTGACTTAACCCAAGAAATAAGCCTTTCAAGCCCTTTTCTATGGGGGAAATTACAAAGGAAGAGGCAAACTCAATTACAAGTGATAATGAATTCTAAGTCAAACTCAAAGAGAACAATAATGATTAGTTAAACTTAAAGAGAGCAATAATGACTCTAAATCCAAACTTGATAACAAGCTATAATGACACTTTCCTTTGTGATTTCCAAGGGTCTAACTAGAAAGTTAGTCCCTTAGAAGTAAATGCACCGGTGATAAAGAGAAATGACAAACAAGAAATTGTGCTTAGCATAAAAGAGATGTAATGCCTTGATAATGAATCTCCGAAGAGATTAAATCATTAAGCACGGAAGGTTACTTTCTTATGCTTGAACAATAATCTTGATCGATATGATAAGTCCACACGTGATGGATGGACATATGATCTTATCCTCATAACTTGCGTTAGTAAATGCAAAATCGAGAAAAACATGTCAACTCTTTTCTGGTATGCATCACTTAATCTTCATCGATACATCCAAGTCTTATCCATAAGTAAACAATCTCGATTAAACAAGTGTCCAAAGTGTTTCTAGAATATTAAAAAATGCATATATCAATAACAACTACTATCAAGAACTATAAGATACTAACAACAATGTAAAACATAACATTTTCAAAATATTGGTGCATGACTATAAGGCAACTCTTGTCAAGGGAAAACATGTAAAAGAATTTAAGTATTACAAAGTCAATGCAATATCATTATTTTAATAGCAATTCAAAAGGTGGTGGAGATTTGGCAAATATAAGTACTGCAAAGACAATTCAACAAATTTAAAGTCAGAGATATTATTAGCAAATACAAGTACTGCAAAGACAATTCAACAAATTTTTTCTGCACCAGCTCTACTATTACACAATTTTAATTTAATTAGACCACTCTCTTATATAGGTATTTATCATATATTTAATAGGTTGAGGCATCTGCATGTGTTGGATCCATTCGCTAGTGTGAGTGTATTTTGATACATGATATTCTATTGGGTGGCATTGTGTAAAAATGTTAGGAGTATGATACAGTGGGTAATTTTTGTGCCTTAGTTATTAATCCTTTTGGAGACCCACTTGACAACTTGAAGGGGTTCTTTGCTATGTTCCCCTGTCTTCCTTTGAAATATTGGAATTTTGACTGCAGCAAGATAAAAATAAAAAAAATAAAAAAAATCAAAAATAAAAACATAGAGGGGACTTTAGAATCTTTCTAGAAGTGATGGTGTGAAAAGAGATTAGTATTATTTTGTCACCCTATTTGTGATAACCCTGTTCCGTATTATGCTAATTAATCTTAATTATGATTATGATTATGTGTTTGATATGATTTTGAGCGCCATTTATATGATTATATGTCGTTTTGAATTTCTATCTGTTCACCGTAGGAAGATCTGTTCAACTTATTGTTATGAACTGAAAATTGAAGGACTTATCGGCCACAGAAACTGAAATTGACTATGCCATTGTGATTGGCGTAATTTTTAGAGCCTATGGTGAAATTTAATTGAAAATTTATTCGGATCAAAATAATTAGATTCGGAACGATTAATTAAGCTCAATTACTTAGACTTAATCAATTTGATTAAGGCAAGCATATATAAAGGCCCCATTACACTTATATTCATTTTGCTTGGACTCAAAATCTGAAGTTACCCTCTAGAGAGAGAGAGGGGCCGGTTCTAGAGAGAGAAGGAGGGAGAGTTGTGTGTTTTGGCTCAAAGTTTGTGAATTTGGAAGCCACACTCAAGACTTAACTACATTTGTGAAGATTGAAGCTCCTAGGTGAGTAAATTCATGAATTTGAGTTTGTAATCTTGTGAATTCAAGCTAGATGATAATCTCGAACATGATTTGGGTTGAAATTGATGAAATTGAAGTCTATATGCACATGCACGTAAGGAATTGCCATAAATTCACATATTTGAGCGTGAAACATGTAGCTCATGTGGATTTGAGAGTCTTATACTACATGCATGTAAGAATTTCCATGGTATGGAACTCAATTCAAAAGATTCATGTTACAATTAGAAGTTGATTATGAGAACATGGAGAAAATCACACCAAATCACACATGCAAGCATGGTTTATTGAGTTTCTTGATTATAAGCATCATCGGTGCCATTGGAAATGGAATTGGAGTAAAAAATTGGCAGGCATGCTTGATTGATGGAGATATGAGGCTTGTGTGAGGTTTGAATGCATGCGTTTTGACCATACAAGAGAAATGTTGATTAATTTGAGAGTTAAATCATGAATTTGAACAATTTGGCCTCATATTCTTATATTCTCATATTACATAATGTGTTTCCATGTTTTTGCATCAAAAGTATGAGTTTTGGAGTCTTTGGGGTCGAGTTTGAAGTTCAATCGGAGTTCTGGAAAACCCAGAATCCGGCATGTTTGCTCGAGCGGGCGAAACACCGCTCGAGCGTGAAATGTTAGTTCCCAGAAGTTTTGCAGACATGATGTCCGCTCGAGCGGGGAAGAGTTACGCTCGAGCACCTAGATCCACACTTTGGCTCTCAACTCGAGTGCCCAAAGTTACGCTCGAGCGTAAAAATGAAGTAACCAGTACTTTTGCAGACCAAAGGGGTCCACTCGAGCGGGGAGCCCTGTTTCAGAAATTTTGTAAAGTTGATTTAAGTTTTGTTTTCCGTTCTCTTTCACTTCTGAGCACTCTTAGGCATGCATTGAGCATTGTGAATGGATTAAGAAGATAAGAAAGAGGCCTAAGAGGAATAACTAAATTAAGAACGGATTGAATTGTTTGTAACCCGTTATGTGCTTTGGTTTATGTAGGGTCGAGCACAAGGACGAATCCACTGGTAGAACACTATGAGTAATATCTTAATAAAGATATTTGAAGTATGTTGTTTGGCCAACTGCTCACTCTCATTTGAGTTTATAAGTTTGTTAATTTGAATTCTGGACAAACATACGTTTGACATGAATGATTGGGCTAAAGGCCGTTTGGTATGAATGATTGGGCCAAAGGTTGTTTGACACGAATGATTGGGCTAAAGGCCGTTTGATATGAATGATTGGCCCAAAGGCCGTTTGACACGAACGATTGGGCTGAAGGCCGTTTGACACGAATGGTTGGGCCAAAGGCCGTTTGACATGAACGATTGGGCCAAAGGCCGTTGGACATGAATGAATTAGGCCCGAGGCCGTTTGATATGTCTAGATCTGTAGTCACCTGATGTACGAGATAGAAACATGAACTACGCCCAAGGTCGTCTGATGTATTTGTTTTAAATTCCATTCATGTATCTTCTTTATTTGATATTATTCATTGGGCTTTCTCTCACTCTCATTCTTGTGTCTGTAGGTGAGCCAAGAGATGTACAAACCTAGCCTCAGTGAAGTCTGTGAGGAACAATCAAAGTTTTGAGGAGTCAGCCTATATGTCTCACGCACGAGACTAGTGTTCGCCTCTTTGTTCCTTTGATATATTTTTGCTATGTTGGTGAAAACTTTGGATCACCTTTGTGTATAAGCTTTTGGTTTGGCTGACTATGACATGAATGATGCTGTTGTATAAAGCTTATATGTTAACTTCCTTTGATGTGGGTTATTAACGAATACATGTGAAATGTTATGATGTGCCATGTAAGCACAGCTCTATGGATAAAAGTTTTAAGTTTGCTTCCGTTTTGGCCTCTCAACTCTGTTGAAATATGTCTATTTTGGTTTGAGGCCGTAGGTAATCTCTTGACTACTGGCCGGTTATGACCTTAATCCATAGGGGCGGGTTCGGCTCATGACATAGTGGTATCAGAGCACGAGTTAATAACTCATACACTTGTCTAATAGAGCAATTAGCATCTGGAAAAGATCTAGGATGCATTCATGTGATAAGTACGAATCTGAAAGCATCAAGAATGTGCTTAAATGTTTCAAGATGAACGATTATATGCTATATGTTTGTGATTTACTTGCATTATAAATTATGTGAATATGTATGCTCCTTAGAATATGCATACTTGTGAAACTTTTGTATAAAGAATAATGCAAGTCCAATCAGATGGTAAGAACGAGAGGTGATGAAATAAAGAAGTCCTCTACTACCAGAATGGATAGGATGGAAAGATTGATTCAGGAAATGACAGAAACATTGAGGCAACAACAACAGTGGCAACAGCAGTGGCAGAAACCACATCCTCCACCTCCACCTCCACCTCCGGCACCGCCTGTGCCAGACTTACAGAACGATGACTGAATAATAGCTCTTACCAAAGAGTTTAAGAAAATGAAACCGCCATAGTTCCAAGGGGGATTAGATCCGCTGAAGGCCGAAGCATGGGTTCTCGGCATCGAAAAGCTATTTGAAGTGTTTCCTTATTCAGAGACACAGAAAGTACTTCTAGCCACCTTTATGCTAGAAGATGAAGCAAAAGGATGGTGGATGTTAATGCATGAAAATCATAAAGACATTGGCTGGGCGTAATTCCTGGAAATTTTCTATGATAAGAACTTCCCACAATGTGTCCGCGACAAGAAAGTGTCAGAGTTCATGGAACTTAAGCAAAACAACATGACAGTAGCTGAGTATGAGGCCAAGTTCACTGAGTTGGCCAGGCTTGCGCCACGTGTGGTCGACACCGATTACAAGAAAGCGAGGCATTTTGAAGGTGGGCTTCGCGATGATATCTTAGAGAGAGTGAATGTCCTCAAGCTAGAAACCTATATTGGGGTGCTGGATCGGGCCATAATATCAGAAGCTAACATAACCAGACAGGCCAAAGCAATAACTGACTGGAAAGGTAGTAAAAGACAGGGCTTCTTTTCGAAGAAGAAATTTTCAAGGAGGCAAAATATGGGCTCCTCAACTACTTTGAATTCTTCCCGAGATACATCTCCAATGTGCAATATTTGTAGTAAAAGGCATTGTGGAGTTTGTTACCGTGTGTCAGGAGCTTGCTTTAAATGTGGTAAAACGGGGCACATGGCCAGAGATTGTAATCAGAACAGTGGAAGGATAGCTGCTAGCTCAACTGCATCGATCCCAAAACCGGGAACTACTGCGAGGCCTACTATCACCGGAGATACTGTGAGGCAAGGGAGAGTTTTTGCGCTTGTTCCAGGCGATACACGAAATGCTGAAGTCGTTGTCTCAGGTACTATCTCTATATGTAATCCGGATGCTTTTGTACTAATTGACTCCGGATCAACACACTCTTTTGTAACTTGTGCATTTGCATCTAGACTGTGTAGACCTCTAGAATCATTGCCATACTTGCTATGCGTATCTGCTCCATCTGGGGAATCTGTGTTATGTGCATCTGTATATCAATTTTGTGACATACGTATCGGGAATGCTATTCTGTATGTGGATTTGTTGCCCCTGAACTTTAGACATTTTGAAATATTCTAAGCATGGATTGGTTAACTAAATATTGTGCCACCATTGACTGTGTAACAAAACCGTTTGTGTTTAAACCACCGGGACATGAAAAAATTGTGTTTGTAGGTAACGGGGTAGTGCCTCCACCTTATTTGATATCTGCAATGAAAGCATGTAAATTGATCAGGAAAGGGTGCCAGGGTTATTTGTGTTGTGTACTATCTGAACCATCTGAGAATGTTGAATTGAACATTATCCCTATTGTTAGGGAATTTCCGGATGTGTTTGCAAATGAATTACTAGGGGAACTAGTAGACAGGGAGATAGAGTTCACTATTGAGATTGTGACACGCACCCAACCTATCTCTAAAACTCCCTACAGAATGGCTACTGCCGAAATGAAGGAATTGAAAGAACAATTGCAAGATCTACTTGACAAAGGGTTTATTCGACCTAGTACCTGGCCATGGGGTGCACCGGTGTTATTTGTGAAGAAGAAAGACGGAACCTTATGCTTGTGTATTGATTATCGAGAACTGAACAAGGTAACAATAAAGAATAAATATCCCTTACCCTGTATTGATGACCTGTTTGACCAGTTGCAGGGATCACAAGTGTTTTCCAAAATTGATTTAAGGTCCGGGTATCACCAGTTGAAAGTAAACGTGGAAGATATTGAGAAAACCGCATTCAGAACGAGGTATGGTCATTATGAATTTCTTGTTATGCCATTTGGGGTGACTAATGCTCCTGCAGCGTTTATGGACCTAATGAACTGAATTTTTAAGACCTACCTTGATGAATTTATTGTGGTTTTTATTAATGACATTTTGATATACTCAAAGGATAGATTTGAACATGAACAACATCTGAGGACTGTTTTGCAAACACTTAGAGAAAAGAAATTATTTGCCAAACTAAAGAAATGTTAATTTTGGTGAAATGTGAATTTTGGTTGGATGAAGTTGTCATTTTAGGGCATGTTATCAACAAGGAGGGAATTTCAGTGGACCCACAAAAGATAGTGGCAATTGTGGATTGGCCTACACCAACAAATGTAACAGAAGTGCACAGTTTCATGGGCTTAGCTGGGCACTACAGGAGGTTTGTGAAAGACTTTTCAAAAATAGTTGTGCCTCTTACCCAACTGACACGTAAAGGGCAACCGTTCGAATGGAACGACAAAAGGGAAACTGCCTTTCATGAACTGAAAACAAGACTGACCACCGCACCAGTTCTGACGTTACCACCAGGTACAGAAAACTTTGTGATTTTCAGTGATGTATCTTATAAAGGTTTGGGTTGTGTACTAATGCAGAATGGAAGGGTGATTGCCTACGCCTCTCGGCAGTTGAGGCCACACGAAAGGAACTACCCAACACATGACTTAGAATTGGCCGCAGTTATGTTTGCTCTAAAGATCTGGCGGCACTACTTGTATGCGGCAAAATGCGAAGTTTACACGGATCACAAAAGTCTGAAATACTTCTTTACGCAGTAGGAGTTGAATATGCGATAGAAGAGATGGCTTGAATTGATAAAAGACTATGATCTTGAGATTCAGTACCACCTCGGGAAAGCCCACACAGTTGCTTATGCCTTGAGCAGAAAATCGATGGGGAGTTTGGCTTGCTTGCTTACCGAACAGAAAGAAATCTTGCAAGATTTTGAGAAATCCGGGATTGAAGTGATATTGGGTGAACAGGGCGGATTGATAGCCGTCATTTCAACCGAACCAATAATCATCAATGAAATTAAACAGAAACAGAAGGAGGATGAACTCCTTAAAAAGATGGGTGATGAATTTGAAATGAATCCGAGACCGGAATATAGTGTGGTAAATGAGGTGCTGAAGTTCCAAGACAGATTGTGTGTTCCAAGCATTCCCGAGTTAAAGAAGAGAATTCTAGATGAAGCCCATAAATCAGTATTTTCTATGCATCCGGGTAATAACAAAATGTATCGGGATTTGAAACAAAGCTATTGGTGGCCTAAAATGAAGAAAGAAATTGCAGAATATGTGTCCAAATGCCTTGAATGGCAGTAAGTTAAAGTAGAACATCAGAAACCAGGCGGTGTACTTCAACCTCTCCCTATTCCTGAATAGAAGTGGGAACATGTGACTATGGACTTTGTTGTTGGTTTACCCCGAACTCCTCGAGGTATGGATTCTATTTGGGTTGTAGTTGATAGACTGACTAAATCTGCACATTTTCTACTTGTTAGAACTACATTTGATGCTTATAGACTAGCTTCTATATATGTTGATGAGATTGTTCGTTTACATGGAGTTCCGGTGTCCATTGTCTCGAATAGAGATCCGAAGTTTGTGTCTAGATTGTAGAAAAGTCTACAAAGAGCAATGGGGACATAATTAAGATTCAGTACTGCATGCCATCCACAGACAGATGGGCAATCAGAACGGACCATACAAACTTTAGAAGACATGCTCAGAATGTGTGCTTTAGATTTTCAGGGGAGTTGGGAAGATTATTTTCCACTAGCAGAGTTTGCATATAATAACAGCTTCCACTCCAGCATCGGTATGGCACCACACGAGGCTTTGTATGGTAGAAGGTGTAGATCACCAATTTGTTGGATAGAAGTCCTGGATAGGGCTCTACTTGGGCCTGAAATTGTGCAAGACACTTCTGAGAAGGTCAAAACTATTCAGCAAAGGCTCAAGACAGCTTAGAGTCGACAAAAGAATTATGCAGATGTTCGAAGAAGACCTCTTGAGTATGAGGTTGGTGACCACGTGTTTATTCGCGTGACTCCGACGAAGAGCCAAGTAAGATTCAGTAAGAAAGGAAAGTTGTCACCCCGTTACATTGGGCCATTCCAAATTCTAGAAAGGCTTGGTCCTATTGCTTACCGAGTTGCTTTGCCACCGGGATTCGAAGAAATGCACAATGTGTTCCACGTATCAATGTTAAGGGGTTATCTTCGAGATCCATTTCATGTGATTGATTATCACCGGATAGCTCTTAATGAAAATATGGAGTACGCAGAATGGCCAGAATGAATCATTGACTAACAAGTGAAACAGTTGAGAAGCAAGTCCATCACGATGGTGAAAGTGGAATGGAAAGAACACTATGGGACGGGCGCTACATGGGAAAAAGAGGATGAAATGCGACTACGCTATCCACATTTGTTTCCCGACGAAGGTAAAATAAGTTTGGAGGACCAAACTTCCTAAATGAGGGAAGACTGTGATAACCCTGTTCCGTATTATACTAATTAATCTTAATTATGATTGTGATTATGTGTTTCATATGATTTTGAGTGCCATTTATATGATTATATGTGGTTTTAAATTTCTATTTGTTCACCGTAGGAAGATCTGTTCAACTTACCGTTATGAACTAAAATTTGAAGGCCTTATCGGCCACAAAAACTGAAATTGACTACGCCATTGTGATTGGCGTAATTTTTAGAGCCTATGGTGAAATTTAATTGCAAATTTATTCGGATCAAAATAATTAGATTCAGAACGATTAATTAAGCTCAATTACTTAGCCCTAATCAATTTCATTAAGGCAAGCATATATAAAGGCCCCATTACACTTATATTCATTTTGCTTGGACTCAAAATCTGAAGTTACCCTCCAGAGAGAGAGAGGGGCCGGTTCTAGAGAGAGAAGGAGGGAGAGTTGTGTGTTTTGGCTCAAAGTTTGTGAATTTGGAAGCTACACTCAAGACTTAACTACATTTGTGAAGATTGGAGCTCTTAGGTGAGTAAATTCATGAATTTGAGTTTGTAATCTTGTGAATTCAAGCTAGATGATAATCCAGAACATGATTTGGGTTGAAATTGATGAAATTGAAGTCTATATGCACATGCATGTAAGGAATTGCCATAAATTCACATATTTGAGCGCGAAACATGTAGCTCATGTTAATTTGAGAGTCTTATACTACATGCACGTAAGAATTTCCATGGTATGGAACTCAATTCAAAAGATTCATGTTACAATTAGAAGGTGATTATGAGAACATGGAGAAAATCACACCAAATCACAAGTATGAGTTTTGGAGCCTTTGGGGTCGAGTTTGAAGTTCAATCGGAGTTCTGGAAAACCCAGAATCCGGCATGTCCGCTTGAGCGGAGGAAACGCCACTCGAGCATGAAATGTTAGTTCCCAGAAGTTTTGCAGACATGATGTCCGCTCGAGCGAGGAAGAGTTAGGCTCGAGCGCCCAGACCCACACTTTGGCTCTAAGCTCGAGCGTCCAAAGTTACGCTCAAGCGTAAAAATGAAGTAACCAGTACTTTTGCAGACCAAAGGGGTCCGCTCGAGCGGTGAAAGCTGCGCTCGAGCGGGAAGCCCTCTTTCAGAAATTTTGTAAAGTTGATTTAAGTTTTGTTTTCCGTTCTCTTTCACTTCTGAGCACTCTTAGGCATGCATTAAGCATTGTGAATGGATTAAGAAGATAAGAAAAAGGCCTAAGAGGAATAAATAAATTAAGAACGGATTGAATTGTTTGTGGCCCATTATGTGCTTTGGTTTATGTAGGGTTGAGCATAAGGACGAATCCACCGGTAGAACACTGTGAGTAATATCTTAATAAAGACATTTGAAGTATGTTGTTTGTCCAACTGCTCAGTCTCATTTGAGTTCATAAGTTTGTTAATTTGAATTGTGGACAAACATATATTTGACATGAATGATTGGGCCAAAGGCCATTTGACATGAAAGATTGGGCCAAAGGCTATTTGATAAGAATGATTGGGCCAAAGGCCGTTTGACATGAACGATTGGGCCAATGGCCGTTTGACATGAATGATTGGGCCAAAGGCCATTTGACATGAACGATTGGGCGGAAGGCCGTTTGACATGAATGGTGGGGCCAAAGGCAGTTTGACATGAACGATTGGGCCAAAGGCCATTGGACATAAATGAATTGGGCCCGAGGCCGTTTGATATATCTAGATCTGTAGTCGCCGATGTACGAGATAGAAACATGAATTGGGCCCAAGGCCGTCTGATGTATTTGTTTTAAATTCCATTCATGTATCTTCTTTATTTGATATTATTCACTGGGCTTTCGCTCACTCTCATTCATGTATCTGTAGGTGAGCCAAGAGATGTACAAACCCAGCCCCAGTGAAGTCTGTGAGGAACAGTCAAAGTTTTGAGGAGTCAGCCCATATGTCTTACGCACGAGACTAGTTTTCGCCTCTTTGTTCCTTTGTTATATTTTTGCTATTTTGGTGAAAACTTTGGATCACCTTTGTATATAAGCTTTTGGTTTGGCTGACTATGACATGAATGATCCTGTTGTGTAAAGCTTATATGTTAACTTCCTTTGATGTGGGTTATTAACAAATACATGTGAAATGTTATGATGTGCCATATAAGCACAGCTCTATGGACAAAAGTTTTAAGTTTGCTTCCGTTTTGGCCCATCAACTCTATTGAAATATATCTATTTTGGTTTGAGGCCGTAGATAATCTCTTGACTACTGGCCAGTTATGACCTTAATCCATAGGAGCGGCCTCGGATCATGACATTATTCATCCTTACAACTTGTCTAAAACAGGGTTAAAAAAAAAAAAAAAATGAAAAAAAAGAGAGAAAAATAATGCAAAATCTCAACAAAGCATTTAAACAAACACCCACAAGGCATTATATGAAATCACAATATAAATACAATAATAGTAAATCACAACTAACCTTTTATATTAAAAGATGAAAATTAATAAATTCACGGGTTAGAAGATTATATTTTCATATTGTATTAAGTTTTATTCTTAAAACAAGAAGATCATACATAAGTGACAAAGATGGAGGTATTGTGTGTGTTTGATGAGAGTGAGAAAGAGAGAATACCTAATAAACTCTGATTGTAGAAGATGAAAACACAACAAATTTGTAATAACCTGACCCTCTCATATGCTTTAATATACTTTAATTCCCTCATTATATGTGTGGTTATATGTGTGTTTTTGTGTTTGATACGAAATTTCATGTTTGAATGTGTGGATTTTATGTTTATAAATTTGTATATGCCGGTTATGAGAAAATAAACCGAAATTGACTTTACAGTTATAATTAGCATGATTTTTAGAATATAATATGAAGCTTTGTAAAAATTTGATTCGTAATGAATTAATGTGATTTATTTGGCTAATTTTTGATTAAACCCCACTTAGGCTCAAATAAATTGGATCCTTGTTGAGTTTAGCTACATATAAGCCTCATATGAGTTGTAGACTCAACACCAAACAAAAAAATATCTCCTGGGAAGAGCTTTCTAAAGAAAGAAGAGAAAAGAGAGAAGAGGAAAGAGAACTCAACCTAGGGTTTCGAGATTGAGAAATTGAAAGGGGGCCTCAAGGAATACAACTCAAGATAAGTGTAAATCAACTAGTAGATTCTCAATCCTTCTTTTATTACATTGAATCAAGCCTTGAGATGAAGCTTTGTCACCCATGGAAGTTAGGGTTTATGTTGATTGAACAAACCTCATAAAATGATCATGTATTTCTTGGGTTTGTGATTAAAGAGTTGATTCCTTTATTTTTATTTTTATTTTTATTTTTATTTTTTTTGGTTTGATATGAGTTGAATTGTGAGGAATTGTTCCTAATCTTACCCCTTTGCATGTTTTGAACTCATGTATAAATGTCTACATATGGGAAAATGAAGAAATGAAGGAATCATGGAATTTATAGTTGTATATGTCCAATGAAACTAAGTTATGATCTAATTGGGTTTGAATTTCATGTTTATTGTGCTTGTATGTTATGTTTTTGAAGTGAATTTGTTTGATTTGGGCCTTATGAATGTCTTTTGAAAGCTTGAAATTATTGAAGTTTCGGACTGCACAAACAGAGCCTAGGACCGCATGTGTGGGGCTCATAGCCGCACGTGTGGGATGCATAGCTACATGTGCAGGGCTCACCGCCGCACGTGCGGGATGCGTAGCTACATGTGCAGGGCTCACAGCTGCACGTGCAAAAAATAGGGAAGGCAAGCTGGGCAATCTGAAATAAAAGCACGTGTGGGGCAACACATCCGACACACGCCTCTGCACGTGTGGAATGCGATAAGGGACTTCTTCACGTGCCGCCAGTGAGGAAAAATTCTATCATTTTCTGTTATCCATTTTGATCCTCTGAATTTGTTAATTTGTGTATTTAATCCCTCCGTAATGCTTAAAAATTAATGGAAGGTGAACGAATCGAAAAAAGGATCAAAGTTAAGAAGCTTAGAAAAGAATGCTTTGCTTATCAATTTGTGTGTGTGATGTGTAGGTCACTTGCCGGAGGGGGCTACTACACGACCAAATCACTGTGAGTAATAGTAGTGTATTTATGTATTTTCGCTTATGAATTATGTATCTTGATCGTGAATGGTATACGTCATATAGAATGTGTTTTGATTGGAATGATTGGGCAATGGCATATGAAAAGGACTCGAGGTTGTTCTGTTTCCATTATGATTAATGGCCCCATAGCCGAGGGAGATGGTGGCATGTCGATGTTCCATCTACTCTATAATGTTCAGAACAGCTATTGATATGTTGGGCCTAAGGCTGTTCTATATTTTATTGGGCCCAAGGCCGTTCTGTAGTATGCTGGGCCCAAGGCCGTTATGGAACACGATTATGATTAAGGCATGCATATGGTTTGTACATATATTCTCCAAGGCACACACTTATTCACTGAGCTTTGCTCACTTCGTATTTCCATACATTTATGTAGGTGATCAGCTTGCAGGCCAGCCCTATGTCAGCTCCGAGAAATTTTTGATGAACTAGTTTTGTCTTGTCAAGCCTTAAAAGTTGGAACACTTTTGTTTTTGGGGAGTTCCTTTGATGCTGCATTTTTGTTAAGTCCTTGGTGACTTTTAATTGCACATTTGGTTAATATGTAAATGTTGGGTTGTTGACTTTTGTTTATATCTGCATGACTTGAACTTGTAACTATATGAACTGGGTATCTATACATATATGAAATGATATTGAGGATCCTGGCATGTATGCACAAGCTCAATGGACATTTTTATTTGTTTTGCTTCTACTTTAGGCCCCCGATATGATTTGAAAATTTTGAAATTTTGTTTTGAGGCCGAAGTTAACCTCGAGTTACTAGCCGGTCATGATCTAAACTTTTAGGGACAGGTTTGGGTCGTGACAGTTGGTATCAGAGCACGAGTTGCTACCTCACACATGTGTCCATTTGAGCTATAAGGAGTCTAAAAAGAGTCTAGAAAAGACTTAGGCTACATGCATATGATGTTTCTGTATGAGGTGAATGCAATGTGAAAAATAAAAATGATATAATGATTTGTATATGTTATGCAATGAACATTGTTAAAGTATATTTGTGTATGTTTTCTATATGTATTATACTCCATTGATATGTATATCATGGTAAGGAGAAGAATGGATGACTCGGAGGATTCTACCTCTGCACGGCTTGATAGGTTGGAAATGATGATTATGGATATGGCAAAAACTATGAGACAACAACAACAACACCAACCACCACCGCCACCAGTGCCTATACCACCACCAGTGGTGCAAGACCATCAAGCCGAGGACCAAACAATTGGCCTCACAAAAGAGTTTAAGAAGATGAAGTTGCCTTTGTTTAAGGGGGGAATTAATCCAATGAAAGTAGAAGCATGGGTACTCAGTATAGAGAAACTATTTGAAGTTTTTCCATGCACCGAGGCACAAAAAGTACAACTTGCCACTTTTACCCTTGAAGATGAAACGCGCAGATGATGGATGCTCATGAGAAATGAACATCAAGGGTTGACTTGGGCTTGATTTTTGGAGATTTTCTATGACAAGTATTTCCCACAGTGTATGCGAGATAAGAAAGTGATAGAATTTGAGACCTTCAGGCAAGGGAACAAGACCATAGCAGAATATGAAGCACAATTTGCAGAATTATGCCATTTCGCAGCACATATGGTGGATACAGATTAAAAAAAGCAAGAAAGTTTGAAGGAGGACTTTGGACCGCCATTCTAGATCGGATCAATGTGTAGAAATTGCCTACATATGTTGATGTGTTGGAAAGGGCAATAATGGCTAAAGGTAATATAAGTGCTTAAAACTGGATCTCTGAGTGGAAGGGGAAGAGACAGAATATGCAAGTACCAAGGGGACCGATGCCACCATAGAATAAGAAACCAAATTTGGGGACCTCTAGCACTTCCGCCTATATTCGTGACTTAGCGCCAGTTTGTCCGGAATATGGGAAAAGACATCGTGGGACTTGTTATCGGGTGACTGGGGTGTGCTTCAAGTGTGGAAAGACTGGTCACTTAGTCAACGATTGCCCACAGAGGTACCGACAGAATGGGAATAAGATTACTGCAAGTTCATCCAGCTCAACTCCAACTCCACCCACAAAGACTGCTGCCAAACCTACCAATACCAAAGATCATGCTAGATAAGGAAGAGTGTTTTCCCTTATTCTCGGTGATACGCAAAATATGGAGGCCATGGTGTCAGGTACATTCTTTATCAATGGTCACCCCGCTGATGTCTTATTTGATTTGGGTTCTACCCACTCATTTGTGTCAAAAACATTTGCTACTCATTTGAATAGACTGATAGAGCCATTGCCTTATGTGTTGTGTGTGTCTTCACCATGGGGGGGGGGGGGAGGGAGGGGAAGGGGGGCTCCATGCTGTGTACTTCTATTTATCTTGCATGCGAGATCTTGATTGGGTATGTTCAGTTATATGCAAATTTACTGTCTCTTGACATGGCATATTTTGATATAATTTTGGGGATGGATTGGCCAAGTAAATACCATGCAACTATTGATTGTACGTTTAAGCACGTTGTTTTTTGACCCCCAGGACAATTTGAATTTACTTTTATGGGACATGGGGTAATTCATCCACCTTACTTAATCTCCGCTATGAAAACGTGTAAATTATTACAAAAGGATTGTCAGGGGTGTTAGTGTAGTATTTTGGATGGACAACCACCAGATGTGTATGTTGATAATATTCCAATTGTCCGTGAATTTCCGAATGTTTTTCTAGAGGAGTTACTAGGAGAACTAGTGGACTGTGATATTGAATTTGCAATTGATATAGTACCGGGAACTCAACCCATTTCAAAAACTCCTTATAGAATGTCATCGGCTGAAATGAAAGAACTAAAAGCACAGTTGCAAGACATGCTTGATAAAGGGTTTATTCGCCCGAGTACCTCTCCTTGGGGCGCACTAGTTCTTTTTGTAAAGAAGAAAGATAAGACACTTCGATTATGTGTGGACTATGGGAGCTCAATAAAGTGACTGTAAAGAATAAGTATCCCTTGCCTAGAATCGATGATTTATTTGATCAATTACAAGATGTAAAAGTCTTTTCAAAAATATATTTGAGATTCAGGTATCATCAATTAAAGGTATAAACCGAAGATAGTGAGAAGAATGCTTTCGGAACTCGATACGGGCATTATGAATTCTTGGTTATGCCATTTGGGGTTACGAATGCACCAGCGGCCTTCATGGATTTAATGAACCGTGTTTTCAAACCATACTTGGATGATTTTGTAGTTGTGTTTATTGATGATATACTCATCTATTCGAAAAGCACTGAAGCTCATGAGAACTATTTGTGATTAATTCTTCACACATTGAGGGAGAAGAAATTGTATGCGAAATTAAAGACATGTGACTTTTGGTTGCATGAAGTGGTGTTCTTGGGACATGTCATTAATAAGGAGGGTGTTTCTATTGATCCACACAAGATAGAAGCCATTATGAATTGGCCAACTCCTATGAATGTGGCAGAGGTGCATAGCTTCTTGGGTTTAGCCGGGCACTACCAGAGATTTGTTAAAGACTTTCTAAAATTACAATGCCGCTTACTCAATTGACCCAAAAGGGTGTTCCATTTGAGTGGACAGAACAAAGGGAATCTGCCTTTCAGGAGTTGAATACAAGGTTAACTACAACACCAGTTCTTGCTTTACCATCTGGTACCAAGGGATTTGTGATCTACAGTGATGCTTCTTACAAGGGATTGGGCTGTGTACTTATGCAAAACGGCAGGGTCATTGCCCATGCTTCCCATCAACTCAAGCCTCATGAAAAGAATTATCCTATGCATGACTTAGAGCCAGCTGTAGTGGTTTTTGCTTTGAAGATATGGCAACATTACTTGTATGGTACCATGTGTGAGGTCTATACCAACCATAAAAGAATCAAGTGCTCTTTACCCAGAAGGAGTTAAATATGCGACAAAGACGATGGTTAGAGCTTATCAAGGATTACGACCTGCAAATCCATTACCACCCCGGGAAAGCTAATACAGTTGCAGATGCACTTAGCCGAAATGGTATGGAGAATTTGGTAAGTTTGCTCATAGGGCAGAAAGAGTTGCTACTTGATTTGGAGGGAATGGATATGAAAATTGTGCTACGTGATCAAGGCGCAGTGTTAGCAGCAATGTCAGCTCAACCGACAATTATTGCAGAAATCAAACAACAACAAATGGAAGATGACTTTCTGAAACAAATTTGTGATGGGATGGAAACAAGGCCAATGCCTAGGTTTACCTTTGAAAATTCAGTGTTGAAATTTAAAAACAGATTGTGTATCCCAAATGTGCCCGAAATTAAAAGAAGGATTATGGAGGAAGCGCATAAGTCTAAATTTGCATTGTATCTTGGTAATACTAAAATGTACCAAGATCTTAAGCATAATTTTTGGTGGCCAAGTATGAAAAAGGAAATTCCAGAGTTTATGTCAAAATGTTTATAATGTCAACAAGTAAAGGCAGAGCACCAATGACTAGCGGATTTACTACAACCTCTCCTAATCCCAGAGTGGAAGTGGGAACACCTAACGATGGATTTTATTGTTCGCTTACCTTGAACACCCCGAGGCATGAATTCCATATGGGTTATTGTTGATAGATTGACTAAATCTGCTCATTTCCTACCGATGAAAACTCAATATAATGCGGATAAACTTGCTGCCATGTACATGAATGAAATTTTCTGGTTGCATGGTGTGCCAGTCTCAATTTTATCCGATAGAGATCCGAAATTTGTATCAAGTTTACAGGATGCTATGGGAACAGAGTTGAAATTTAGTACGACATTCCACCCGCAAACTGATGGCCAATCAGAGAAAACCATACAAACGTTGGAGGATATGCTTTGGATGTGTGTCTTGGACTTCCAGGGGAGTTGGGAAATATATCTACTGTTAGCAAAATTTGCATACAACAATAGTTTGCAGTCAAGCATAGGAATGGCACCGTACGAAGCTTTCTATGGAAGGAAATGTCGCTCTCCAATGTGTTGGACTGAAGTTGGTCGTAGATCATTGATTGGGCCTGAAATTATACAAATGACAACGGAGCAAATTAAAATCATTCAGCAAAGATTGAAAACCGCCCAAAGCAGACAAAAGAGTTATGCGGATCATCGACAAAGGGATTTGGTATTTGAGGTTGGTAATTATGTTCTTGTTAAATTCACTCCAATGAAAGGACACACAAGATTTGGCAAGAAAGGGAAATTAGTACCCCGATATGTAGGCCCATTTTAGATTCTGGAAAGAGTGGGTCCAGTGGCTTATCGTGTTGCTCTTCCACCAAGTATGGACCAAAGACATAACGTGTTTCATGTATCAATGTTATGGGGTTATCTCCAAGATCCGTCCCATATTATAGACTACTGTCAGATTGCTTTGGATGACAATTTGATCTATGAAAAGAAATCGATTCAAATTTTGGATCGACAAGTGAAGCAATTACGAAACAAGGCAATTCCGATGGTGAAAGTTGAATGGCAAGAACATTATAGGAAGGAAGCAACTTGAGAAAAATAAGAGGAAATAAAACAACGGTATCCGGACTCGTTTTCAACTTGAGGTAAAACAAGTTTGAGGGACCAGACTTCTTAAAACGGGGAGGAGTGTAATAACCCGACCCTTTCATATGCTTTAATATGCTTTAATTCCCTCATTATATGTGTGGTTATATGTGTGCTTATGTGTTTGATGTGAAATTTCATGTTTGACTGTGTGGATGTTATGTTTATAAATTTGTATTTGTTGGTTATGAGAAAATCTGATGAAATTGCGACCTTTGTACTCAACATTAAAAGCCTTAGAGGTGCGATAAACTGAAATTCACTTTACAGTTATGATTAGCATGATTTTTAGAACATAATATGAAGTTTTGTAAAAATTTGATTCGTAATGAATTATTGAGATTTATTTGGCTAATTTTTTATTAAACCCCACTTAGGCTCAAATCAATTGGATCCTTGGTGAGTGTAGATACATATAAGCCTTATATGAGTTATAGACTTAACACCAAACAAAAAAATATCTCCCGGGAAGAGCTTTCTAAAGAAAGAAGAGAAAAGAGAGAAGAAGAAAGAGAACTCAACCTAGGGCTTGGAGATTTAGAAATTGAAGAGGGGCTTCAAGGAATACAACTCATGGTAAGTGTAAATCAACTAGTAGATTCGCAATCCTTATTTTATTGCTTTGAATCAAGCCTTGAGATGAAGCTTTGTCACCCATGGAAGTGAGGGTTTATGTTGATTGAACAAACATCATAAAATGATCATGTATTTCTTGGGTTTGTGATTAAGGAGTTGATTCCTTTACTTTTTTTAGTTTGATTTGAGTTGAATTGTGAGGAATTGTTCCAAATCTTAGCCTTTGCATGTTTTGAACTCATGTATAAATGTCTACATATGGAAAAGATGAAAAAAATAAAGGAATCGTGGAATTCATAGTTGTATATGTCCAATGAAACTAAGTTGTGATCTAACTGGGTTTGAATTTCTTGTTTATTATGCTTGTATGTTATGTTTTTGAAGTGAATTTGTTTGATTTGGGCCTTATGAATGTCTTTTGAAAGCTTGAAATTGTTGAAGTTTCAGACTGCACAAATAGAGCCCAGGACCACATGTATGGGGGCTCATGGCCGCACGTGCGGGATGCACAGCCGCACGTGCGGAAAACAGGGGAGGAAGATGGGCAATCTGAAATAAAAAGCACGCACGGCACACCTCTCCGCACGTACGGAATGCGATGGAGGACTTTAGCACATGCGGCCAGTGAGGAAAAATTTTGTCATTTTGTGTTGTCCTTTTTGACCCTCGGAATTTGTTAATGTGTGTATCTAATCCCTTCGAAATGCTAAAAAATGCATGGAAAGTGAACGAATCGAAAGAAGGATTAAAGTTAAAAAGGTTAGAAACAAATGCTTTGCTTATCAATTTGTGTGTGTGATGTATAGGTCACTCGTCGAAGGGGGCTGCTACACGATCAAATCACTGTGAGTAATAGTAGTGTATTTATGTATTTTCGCTTATAAATTATGTATCTTGACCGTGAATGCTATACGTCATATAGATTGTGCTTTGATTGGAATGATTGGGCAATAGCATATGAAAAGGACCCGAGGTCGTTCTGTTTCCATTATGATTAATGGCCCCATGGCCGAGGGAGATGGAGGCATGTCAATGTTTCGTCTACTCTATAATGTTCAGAATATCTGTTGATATGTTGAGCCTAAGGCCATTTTGATCAACTGTTGATATGATGGGCTTAAGGCCGTTATGTATTTTATTAGGCCCAAGTCCGTTCTGTATTATGTTGGGCCCAAGTATGGTTTGTACATATATTCTCCAAGGTACATGCTCATTCACATGAACCTCCTTACATTACTATTATTCACTAAGCTTTGCTCACTCCGTATTTCCATATATTTATGCAGGTGATTAGCTTGGAGGCCAGCCCTAGGTCAGCTCCAAGAAATTTTTGATAAACTAGTTTCGTCTTGTCAAGCCTTCAGAGTTGGAACCCTTTTGTTTTTGTTGGGGAGTTCCTTTGATGCTGCATTTTTGTTAAGTCCTTGGTGACTTTTAATTGCACATTTGGTTAATATGTAAATGTTGGGTTGTTGACTTTTGTTTATATCTGCATGACTTGAACTTGTAACTATATGAACTGGGTATCTATACATGTATGAAATGATGTTGAGTATCCTAGCATGTATGCACAAGCTTAATGGACATTCTTATTTGTTTTGCTTCCGCTTTAGGCCCCAATTAGATTTGAAAATTTTGAAATTTTGTTTTGAGGACGAAGTTAACCTCGAGTTACTAGCCGGTCATGATCCAAACTTTTAGGGGCAGGTTTGGGCCGTGACAAAATTTGTGATGTAGATGGCATGTAACGATGGTGTGAAGGATAAACTTGCTTCATTATTTTGCTCCTACCTCTTTGTCCTGTCAAAATCAAATTTGCTTTACCAGTTTCAGAATTGTTGGACTTTTGCCTCTTTGTCTCTAAGCCTAGTTGCTCTACAGATTTTGCTTCATCAATTTTTCTTTGTTTTGTCGTGTTTCCATATTTCGTTTGTTTCATCATACAAAAAAAGGTAGGGTAATGAAGTGAAGCATGGATAGTTGTGTACCAAAAATTTATTGATTTATTTATAAATAAAATTTTCACATGATAAATAGGAAAATAAATATGAATTTTGGTCCTTATTTTTTTATTTAGATCAATTTTAACTTTTAATAAATTTTGTGCTAATTTGGTCCAATTAATGACACCGTTAGTGTTTTTGACAAAAAATGATTACTGAAGATTTACTCACTGAGTTGAGAAAATTTATTATTTTGCCTCCAAAAGAATGACATATTTTACATATATGCATATTTGTCATAAAAAAAAATGCTAAAATTAGGGCAAATTACACTATTAGTCCCTCTATTTGTGCTATTGTGTTCATTTTAATTTTTGTAATTTCAATTGAATCGATTTTGACATTGAATTTTTTTATTTTGTCTCAAATTGGTCCAATTGATAGCATGTTATATTGAGTTCAATTTATTTTTTGACATTAGATAGCTTGGAAAATTTTTAGCTTAGTGGCATTTCTCAAAATGCCATAAAATATTTGTTTGTGACACTTTTCACTTAATGCCATAAAAAGTAACTTACCGCTACTTAGTTTGGTGACCTTTTTTTAAAAATGCCGTTACTACTAAAGTTTAGTGGCATTTGTTGATAAATGTCACTAAAATAATTTCTTGTGTCATTCTTTTATAAAATGCCATAAAATTGATGCTATTAGATCACATTTTATTTGTTGTAGTGGTGTGACACTTCTTTATTGAAATGTCAATAGAGCCTTTTATGTTTGTGGCTTTGTGACATTTTTCTAAAACATGCCACCAAATATTCTTTTTGTGACATTTTTTTATAAACATGCCACTAGTATAGTGCTACTAAAATTGGCACATCGTGTAAATTACATGGATCAAATTGACATATCGTTTGACTTTCCGTCTACCAAACCTAACAACCGTTATTTATTGGATTAATATGCCACAATCCATTAAATTAAGGGACAAAATTGAGTAAATTAAAATAACATGAATTAAATTGACACATTGCATTAACTATAGAGATCATTTGTATAATTTACCCTAAATAATTTGAATAATTAAAAGTGAGCCCGAAGTGACTCCACACCAGGCCGGACTAAATCCCAGATTATTTCAAAGATGATAACCTCAATAATGTGGACTTGATGTGCAACTAGAAAAGGGGGAAAAAAAAACAAAAAAAAAAAAAAACAAAAACAAAAACAACAATGCACCTACAAAAATAAAATAAAAGACCTGTCTTAAATAATATTAAGGGTAAATTACAAATATATTTTTTGAGATTTATTTAAAATATATATTAATCCCCATAATTTTAGAAATTATAAATACATCCGTATCAGAATTTTTTTTTATATAACAGAATTGACAAAAAACAAAATTAACTATTCTCCACAATAAATTTGTCATATAACATAATCGACATAGCTGCTAGTTGAAATATATTACTGAAATCATTAAAAATTGTTAACTGACTTCATAGTAGTTGTAACACCCTGAAAAGAACCATCCCAGATCGTGTTCTCCTAGGCATTGCCACCACACAACACATACAAAATAGAAATATACATAATAACAAGATTATAACATTCTTACATTTCTTTCCCTTTCAACTATTTCCCAGGATTTACAATATCATCTCCTTACATACATAACCCAACAAAACAATTCAAAGAGTGAGAAACATCTGCAACAATTAAATCCCAAGTCTACTTGCTCTCAAGATGTGTCCTATAATACAACAACTTCAACAAAAATATACAATTTCAAAACAGTTTCACAAACCAAGACCAATAGGGTCTCAAAAGAATTGTATCCTGGATGCAAATGATTCTTTCATATAAAAAACATCTCTTGGTAGGCACTTCATCTTCATTTCCTGAAATTTGTTATCTTTGAGGTGAGCATAAGCTCAATAGGTGATGAATTTTACAACTTATATAGCTAATTGACTAACCCATGATCATGCAATGCAACATTTGAAATACATAAATGAAGTAGCATATAAGCGTCCATGTATATGAGTGAAAATATGTGAGGCATGAAATTGTTCCATCTCTTCACAATATCCTTGGGTAGTAAACATACTGTGACATCCCAAGTAAGAGCCGAAATTCAAAACGTCCATACATAGATATAGATTTTCATACTGAAAATAGTCGCATATTTATTGGCTCCAGAAACGGTGGGGCGATGGGTACCCAAAAAAAAAAAAAAAAATTTACCCTTCCACATTTGTTGGCTCCATAAACGGTGGGAACGTGGACACCCAAAAACATGTTTTTCAACATTTGCTGGCTCCAGAAACAGCGGTCTCGTGGACACCCAAAAACATTTTCCTACATTCGTCTGGTGATATGCGCAGACAGGGCAATTGGGCACTTTGACTCCCCACACGGGTACCAATTACATTACACAACTCAAAAACCACCCCAACTCACTACTCATAGATTATTTACCCCCTTCCGCAACAATCACTTCATCATAGTGTCGAAAGAGAAATTTGGAATGCAAATGATGCATGAATTTATAAATCTTCAATTTTCCCTACAATGATTTCGATTTATAACAATTCTCTACTTTACACATCAATAATGGAGGATACCTTATTAATAGCCTACACCAACTCAAGGTGTATATGGAGAAAAGTTTCAAATCTTACATTTCAACCTTAAAGTTAGGTAAATACATTTAATTTCATGTTTTTTAAACCAATTGAGCTTGAACAAATCTCAAAACTAGGGTTTACGGAAAATTTGGGGTTTTCTCTCTTACAAAAATTGGGGGTTAATTTACACCATCAACTACAATAATCCTCATTAATAACCATAATTTCAACCATAATCACAAAGTATTACCCACATATTTCCAAATCATTTACTAACAACACAATCCATACATATATACATACATATATATATACTACATGAATAACTATGAAATTACCACATAAGTCATTCAAATTGAAGATATATCGAGTTAAAGACACTCCTACCTCGAAATTGGAAACTAGAGTTGCGAATCACACTTAAGGCGTCGATGAACTTGCAAAACAATCGGTAGAAATGTCAATCTAAGCTTCCTTTCAAATTTCCTTGGAAAATTTGAGTGGATCTTGAGTTGAGATTAGAGAAATCTAGGGTTTATGGACTAGGGTTTTCGGAAAAGTATGGTTAGAAAGAGAGATTATGCAAAGTGGAATGAAAATAAGTAAGGATCAATTTTTAAAATCCGCTGTCCTGATAGACCGCTCAAGCGCAACTTCTTTCGCTCGAGCGAACAACACAATTATGAATGGATCGCTCGAGCAATCATTCCACCGCTCGAGCGAAAAATTAGAAGTCCTAGAAGTTTTGCAGAGCTGTAGTGAAATTACTGGGAACATGAATTCTACACTTGAGCGAGAATTTCACAGCTCAAAATATGCCGCCTATAAAACAACTAACTACTGGGAGCTGAAGATCTCTGCTTGAGCGACCAAATGACCGCTCGAGCGGTCCAAGAAACTCAAATGTCACAGTAGTGAAAGAGTTACTTGTTATGTAATTAAAAATTTTAAGGGGCGTGATATAATTTTTAGAGCTAGAGGAAACGATTATTATTTTAATTAAATCTCAGAGATTGTATGTATAATTTACCATATTATTAATTAAATGAATCACAGTACAGCAGAGAAATCATATTCATAATAGGATTACGAAATAACAGATAAATAAGAAAAAACATTAACTCAATTCCTTTTTCTTTTTCTTTTTTTTTTTCGTATTGAATATTTTTAATAATTTTTTTTTTTTACTCTTTAGATTCAGTTAATTTAGATGTTGTACAAATTTTTTTTTCAAAAATCATTAAATACAACAAAGTACAGAAAAGTAATGAATTCTTATATTTTGTTTTAATATTTTCTGTATTCAATGAAATTTTGAAAAAGTTTGTATAAATTTCATACTTTTTATGTATATGTAAATTAAGTGAATCTAAAAATTTAAAACTTTAATTAAAATATTAAAAAAAAATTAATTAAAAAAATACAAATTAAAAATTCAGAAAACTAATTTGCAGAAAACTTCAAACCAAACAGAGTATTGGAATCCTAAGCAAACATTTCCCCCCATTGTATATATATATAATCAGAATTTTTTCAGCCAAAAAATTAACGAAACAAAATTTTCAAAAAAAGGAAAAAAAAAAAGAAAAAAAAAATGGACTCCCTTAACAATGGAATTTGTCTAAAATCCAATTATTTCAAGCTGTGAGTTTTACTTCTCGAATTGTTTCCATCAACTTATCAAATTGAAGGTGATTCTGACTTGGTCGGCAAAAAATGATAGTTTTACCCCCTTACCCATAGCCTTTGCTTCAACTCTTGTTGCTTTCAAAGTTTTAAAAATATCTCAGTTGCATGTTTTCCATCAATGTCTCACTTTAATTAAATTTTTTAGCAGCAATGCTAAACAATTTAAGTGAATTATCAAATATTTTATTAAATATTTAGAATTTAATGTTTAGAATTTAGGATTTGATAATTTATTTGGGATCACTAGCATTTTTAATTTTTTAAAGAATGAGTTTTGAAAAATATTTGTTTGGTTTGTTTTTGGGAGAGTTGTTTTTGAAAAAAATTTGGAAGAGTTGTTTTAGAAATTTTTTTGGTTTGTTTGGTTGTATATTTTGAGAGAGACATTTTTTGTGAGAGTTTGGGATGATTTGATATTTTAGAAGAATTGAGTAGATGTGTGTGAGAGAAAAAGTATTGAGAAGGAGAAAGGAGAGAGAAAAAGTGATTGATTGATGTGTAAGAAAGAGAAAGTGATTTTGAATTTTTTTTGAGAAAAACTCAAACCAAACAATTTTTGAGAAATTTTTTTCTAAAATTCATCTCTAAAACTCAAACCAAACAAGCCCGATATATCTTAGCATGTTTTGAGATGGTCGTACGTGATTAGAGGAAGACCAAAATTTTTTGTGGAGGGATTCCGTTCAGTTGTCAAAAATTATACATGAGAAATTGCTCCTAAGAAAAGTATAATAAAGTAAAAGAAAAGAAAATAAAGTTTATTCTCTCATTTGTGTTCATTTATTAGGGAAGAAAAATTGTATTGTTAAGTTCCTACGAAAGTGGGAAAGTTCAAGATAATTCCGCAACTTTCACTTTCTTCATCTAATCATCATCTAATAGTTGATTCAAATGTCGCAATTCAACAGTTTTGAATCAACTACAATATAATAGCTCGATGAAAAAAACGATAGAGATAATCTTTTTTAATAAATAAAAAAATGAAATAATTAATTTATTATTATTTATTTATTTAATTATTATTTTTTTTTTCCCAGAAAACTAAACAGAGAGTGGGTTCTATTCACAACCACAATGTTAGAAATTTTGATATAGTTCATGGGAATTGCATTGAACATAATTGAATTGGATAGGGAAAGGGCAAAAAGTTCCAATGCATCATTATCTTTCATTTTCTCCCACTTGTTGTGGTCAATGTTTAGAACTGTATTATGTCCTATTACAGTGCCTATTTGGGTGAGGTCTATCCATGTTGAATTTCCCTTCGGTACAAGTTAATTGGAAAAAATAATCAATTTATAGTTTAAATCATATGACTAACAGATAGACACCCTTGAACTAGGTATATATGGTGTAGGTATCTACAGAGAATGTGGTCCTTTGGGTACAAATAGCTTTGCCTAATCAATGGTTAGGATTGCTCTTGGAGAGGCCTAACATGACCCAATATAGCCACCCCATCATTGCCCAAATCATGGACTTATCCTAGTGTAGAATGTGGCCCAAGCCCAAGACCCAATTGTGTGTCCTACATTTTGGCTGAGTTTTGATATTATTTGGGAAAATATTTTTATAGAGAGAAGAAAAGATAATGAAATGAACTAGAAAATAATAATTTATATTTCATTGACATTTTCCCCCCTCAAATCTAAGACCTATATACAATTTTAAGGGTGAAATTATAAAAATGCCTGTGGGCTATAAGGTCAATTGCTTAGTCCTTGTAGGAATGTGAGTTCAAATATGAGACAATTGCTTTGCATAAACATTAATCTAAATATGGAACACCAACACTACATGGTTTGTTCCTCTATCTTAAAATGTATTTTTATAAGATCAATATTAATAATAGGCATTATACCTACTAAAAATATATATATATAATATATTTTGTATTTTGTGTAATCATTTTGCATAATGTCTTCTTCACTTTTGAAATTGGTTTGCCTAGCCTTTATGGCTCTTCAAATGTAAGTAAACAAGATAGGATGAGCCAAAATGCCTACAGTGATGCTTAATCTTGTTGAAACTCTATTTTGTGATGAGGCTAAACAAAATGCCTAAAATACTATAAATGTCTATCATGTTGGAGATGCTCTAAGATGATTAAAGTCTTCTGTGATAAAGAAATGATTTTACTCACCCAAAAAAAAGAAATGATTTGAGATTTGAGACGGCGGACAAAGGGATTTGGATGGGCCAAAAGTTTTGTATTTTAAAAAATCTTGATTTATTTATTTTTTAAATGTTGATTGAAAAAATACTAAAATATGAATAAAAATCACTAAATACAAACAAAATTTTTTGTCTAAACCTAGTTTCTAAAAAATAAAGCCAAACAAACCCTAAAGTTTTAAACTTTAGGATTTGAATAGCTTTTAGTAATTTTATATATAAATAAAATTGTAACAAAAAAAATTAAGGATGTAATGAATTATATTTAGGAAAAATTATTGGAAAATCCCATTTTGGAGAGTTTTAGTCCAACAAGTCCTTGTTTTAAAATAATACCCATGGAAGTCCTCATTTTTTGGTATTGTGTTCCACAGGATCCCATTCAGTCTTATGGAATGGATTTTTTGACTTTTGTACCCAGTGTTTTTGGTGAATGAAAACATACATAGGAAGGTTTGTTTGAATCCCATTTGAAAAATCTAGAAACCTCCTAGATGTTGATTTGTGATTATGTATCAATTTTAAGCAGAATATAAAAATCTCAATCAAACAATCAAGAGAAAGAGACACAAAGATTTTACGTGGAAAAACCACAATTGGACACCTTCCAATTGTGATAAAAAAACCACGGGCCACAGCCACCAGAACAATCCACTAAGAAGATATAAAGGAATTACACAGGTATCACTCTCAATTATCTAGCGAATCCACAACGCCTAATTGAACCAACCTCTATGTGCCTCTTCCAACCCCATCTTCACCACGGAATTGTCTTTCTGATGAGCCACTCCGGATTCCACCACCGAAGCTTCAGACCGAATTCTTCAGAATCCACAACTGAAGAACAACTCTCTCTTTTGTGTAACAAACAAAACCTTTGATGTAGCCTTTTCAGATCATGAGTTGAATACTCAATAAGACATCAAAGAAAAATAAAATATCCCCAGATATAAACCTTTAAGAACCAACAAGAAGATCTGGAGGAATAATAAAATCAGTAGTCTAGTTTTGGGAGAAAACCAACTACTTATAAAGAACCAAAATAATCCTTGTCAAGGAAGAAATCCAACTTCTTGTAGAACACCAAAAAAAATCCTGTTTCAGAAGAAAACCAACTCTTTGAAAAAAATCCGGATTCTGAGGCTCGCTCGAGCGAGGCTTTCCTGGCTCGAGCGAGGAGAGTAAATTTCGTGATTTCTACTAGTGCCTTCGCTCGAGCGACGGATCCTTGGCTCGAGCGACCAATCACTCCTTTCAGGTTTTTGTGCGGACGCAATCCTTCGCTCGAGCGAGCATTCCTTGGCTCGAGCGATAAAGTCTTGGCTTGAGCGAGCACTCCTTGGCTCGAGCGAGCAACAGCTGACATGCAATTTTGAATGCAAATTTGAATTTTGCTTCGGCCGCGAGCTGACCGGTCAGCTCGACCCCCGTAATAATCAGCGAAGTGGCAATCTTGAAAGCATTAACATCACAAACTTCTCTGCATGGCTCGATTCAGGTTTGGATTCGCATCTAATAAACTCATAGCCTCACTGAAACAAAAATGCGAATAAAATTACAACTCAAAGGAGTTTTGTCAAACGGGGTTGCCAATAATAAAAACCTAACACCATTGATTACATTGGTTTTGTGTGGACGTTATGGAAAAGATCATATATGGGTAGATTTTTAGGGATGGCAAGGTTTGTCAGTATTTGAATATTGCGTGGGGGGAACATTCAATATAGTGCCATAAGCTATGCGGGAAAACGTTCAATTCAAGCCATTTCACAACACTTCAATGTTTTTTATTTATTTATTTATTTATTTTATTTTATTTCCGTCATTCACAATAATATGTGCTAGTTCGTTTTGAATTTGCCGTTTCAAAATAAATTTGGTTAGTTCGAGACACGTTTGGTGCTATGTTTTAATGTTGGGACCTTTTCTATGATTTTGAATCAATTTTATTCAATGGCAAAAACGGCATTCCACCGAATTTAAACAAGCCCATTTGTTGTATGTCTACCAAGCGTAGTACCCATGCTATACTGAGGGCAATGAACCAATTGCTATTCAAAATAATTTTGGATCGTTCGATCCGCGGTCGATGTTATGCTTAAATGTTGGGTCATGCTCTTCCATCTTGATGACATTTTATATGACGACCCATGCACCATTCCACCAAAATGGGAATAAAACCATCTATTGTATGAGACCCAAAGCGTAGTACCCACACAATGGCCAGTGGTAAACAATTAGTACAGTGTCATATATTGTGCGAGTGAAACGTTTTGTTCCAACCATTTCACAATATCCAAATGCTTTGTTCAATTTTTATCGTTTGCGTTAAGCAGTCCTATTTCCAATTTAGCTTGCCATTAACAACAAATTCTATTAGTACGTTCACACTTACTGTTACGTTACAATTTTGTGACATGCTCTTGGACATGAAGGAAAATTTATTCAATGCCACATGCGTTATTACACCCAATGGGGAAATGCAACCGACTGTATGTGATCCCAATGCACGACTTATACATATTTTGTGGTCTTGCCACAAGCATGCCCCATCGTCAACGAACAATTGCTTCACACATACAAGCTCACACCACCTTCATTTCAATCCCAAACTTTCACAACAGACAAATGTGTAACTAGTATCTCATAGCATTTGCAGTCCTGAATTTGGTTACATGTCTACGTAGGCATTTTTAATGAGTTCACTAAACGTGGCACATCCAGTCCCAGACAACAACATCTATTCTCAAAACGTTGACAACATACACTACCATCGATGCATGTTTACACACCTTATATGACAACACGTTCAAATCCAACATTGATTTCAAAATCGAAATAAGCATCATGGGAACTTACTACCGCGCTACGTCATCATCGAAGTAAGATTGGTAAACATCGAACGTACTATCGAACAATCATATCAAAGTCATCACTAATAACAACTCTCGACACTACACTATGGGGTCACGCGTCTCGTTGCAAATTTAATGGGATTTGGGGGTTTCTAGATGATGTACATCATTGACACTTGGGCATTTTAATTCCATATCTACATCGCCAAATCTTGGATCCGATTGCGGCAAATGCACGATACATGACGAATACAAACCCCCCCACACATATACGCTGTAATTTTCAGAATGTGTAACCTCGTAGATAAGTTACCCGTAATAGCACCGTAACAAAACAAAATTCTATTCACAATCCCTAGACATTCGTAACAACGATGGCAAGCTTCCATTCTCAAACCCTAGACATTCGTAACAACGATGGTAAGTTTCCATTCACAAACCCTAGCCATCCGAATTGCTTCCATGGCCTCAGTTGGGTGCATTTTTTGAATTGATTCAAACATGGGCTACCCAAATGTGGGCCACAACATCAATGTATTATGATTGAAAACTCTCGTCACCAGAAACACCCAAAATAGGTCAGTTTGTCAGAATCCACGAAAGTCAAGTGAGGGGTTGCTCATGTCCACCAAATTGCCAACAGTGGTCAGCACAAATGTGGGTCACCCCACAAACATTACCAAACCAAAAAAAAAACGCTATAGTATGCTTTTCCAAAACGTGCACAATTAACACTAAACACACAAGGTCAAAAACATAAACCAACACATAATGGGACCTCTACGTGTACAAAAATACATACGGGATTGATCAGACTATAATTCCACATTATGGGATTTATCGGTCAATTTTCCTTAGTTTTATAGCGTAATAAAAGCACCTAAAAAAATAAAAATAAGAAAAGCTTATCCGTACTTCTATGAAAAATGTCATTTGAACAGTGTGGTTACTAAAATTCCATGCTTGGAAATGGGTTTATGAGATGTTTGGAAACTACAATTTTAGTCAAAAAGTCAAAACATCTTTACAAGTTGTTAAGTCATTAGTCTTATATTTTCACAATTTTTTTTTGGTCAAAAATTAAAATCACTAACAAAGTCAATTCAGATAGAAGCACTAAATGTTTAAATGTGTAGGCACGCGAATGCTCCCTACATGAGGTAAAGTGCAAAAATAAAATAAAAATACAATCACACTCATTTATATATTTAAATATATTATAAACTAAAGAAAATAAAGAAGAAAGAGCCACCATGGAAGAGGAAACAAAGGATCATACATATAATACACAATTTTTCTCTATATTCATTACCATGCAAACACTCCTATATATTGGTGATAAAACCTTCACTATTCATCACACTATGAGGTTTACCACATGGCATACCACACTTCCCACATGGTAGAACTTTCCTTTAGTTCCACTTTGGCCCAAAACTCATTAGAATTTCAATTGCATCTATTTTGATGGTTATCCAAATATTTCACAACACTCCCCATTGGATAACCATATACTAAGAATATGCCTCGCTAAAACCTTACCAGGGAAAATCTAGTGCGAAAAAAACCTTTGGTGAAGGAAAAAGAGTGCAATATTCTTGTATGTGATTTGTTTAGATTGCCTCATTAAAACCTTACTAAAGAAAACCTAGTGGGAAAAAAATATTAGATGAAGGAAAAAAGTACAATCTACAAATCTATTAAAAATAATGACTCTCCCTCAATGCCGCATAATAGGATTTTCAGTCTACCCATCCCAATATTATGTACCAACTTCTTAAATGTTGCAGTCAGTAGTGCTTTGGTAAATAGAACTGCCAGATTATCACTTGAGTATATCTGCTGAACATTAAGATCACCATTCTTTTGGAGCTCATGTGTATAAAAGAATTTTGGTGAAATGTGTTTGGTCTTGTCACATTTGATATAGCCTCCTTTAATCTATGTGATACACGCAACATTATCTTCATATAATATGATTGGACTATCTTTTGTTAAAGACGATCCACATCTTTCTTGAATATGATGGATCATGGATCTAAACCAAATACATTCTCGACTTGCTTCATGAATTGCAAGTATCTGTGAGTGATTTGAAGAAGTAGCAGTTAATGTTTATTTTACTGATTGCCAAGATATAACAGTATGCCCATAGGTAAAAACATATCCTGTTTGTGATTTGGCTTTATATGGATCAGAAAGATATCCAACATCTGCATATCCAATTAATTGTGGCTTTGATTCATTTGAATAAAATAAATTCATATCAGTTGTTCCACGAAGATAACGTAATATTTGCTTTACTTCATTCCAATGCCTTCAAGTTGGTGCGCAACTATATCTTGCTAATAAATTGATAGCGAATGTAATATCAAGCCTGGTACAATTTGCAAGATACATGGAAGCACCAATTGCACTAAGATATGGTATTTCAGGACCAAGGAGTTCTTCATTATCTTCTTGAGGTCGAAAAAGATCATTTTTTGCATTAAGGGATCGAACAACCATAGGAGTACTCAAAGGATGAGCTTTATCCATATAAAAGTTCTCCAAGACCTTTTCTGTATATGTTGATTGATGTACAAGAATCCCATTTGGCAAATGTTCGATCTGCAAGTCAAGACAAAATTTTGTTTTGCCAAGATCTTTCATTTCAAATTTTTTCTTTAAATATTCTGCATTTTTTGTAAGCTCTTTTGGAGCTCTGACAAGATTCAAATCATCAACATATATTGCAACAATTGTAAATTTAAATTTTGATTTCTTAATAAAAATGCATAGACAAATTAGATCATTCACATATCCTTCTTTCAATAGATATACACTGAGCTGGTTATACCACGTGCGTCCGGATTGTTTCAACTCGTATAGAGATCTTTGTAGTTTGATTGAGTAAACACCTATGGGTTTTGAATTAGATGCTTCTGGCATTTTAAATCCTTCTGGGAGTTTCACACATATATACCACTATCTAGTGATCCATATAAATATGCTATAACTACATCCATTAGATACATAATTTTCTATGATTACCAAGTTAATAAAATTTCCAAATGTAATTGCATCAATTACGAGTGAATATATTTCCTCATAATCAATACCAGGTCTCTACAAGAAATCTTGCGCAATAAGTAGTGTTTTATATCTTACAATTTAATATTGTTCATTGTATTTTCAAACAAACATCCATTTATATCCCACAAGATCCCTTCGGGGGTTTGGACTACAGGTTCAAATACTTCACGTTTTGTAATGGAGTTTAACTCTGTTTGTATTGCTTTTTTCTACGTTGGCCAATCATTTCTCTGTCGACATTCCTCGACAGTTTGTGGTTTATTGTCATCATCATTTTAGATAATGTTTTCAGCATTACTTCTAGTAATGTCAAGAGCAACTTTAAATGGAAATATGTTGTTGACAACAATTTGATTTCTATCCCAAACTTCTCATGCACTCATATAATGTATTGAGATCTCATTATTTTTGGGTACCCTTTTCACTTCAGGGAATAACTTTTCAGGAGATTTCTCTTTTGGAGGTTCTTCTTCTAGAGGTTCATAAGTAGGAGATTCAAATAGATATATTATAATAGTCTGTTTTGTGGATCTATCCTCTCCAGGGGCACTAAGAATTTGTTATGGGTTTAGCCTCTTCAAGAGTGCTAGGTATAGTCTCTTCTGGAGCACCTCTTTAGGAGCTCGGATATAGCCTCTTCAGGAGCGCTAGATATGATCTCTTTAGGAATACTAATTGTCTTCTTCTTATAAAGATTCTAGTTTAGACCTGACCCATTTTCTTGCTTTTGAATCCGAGGACCCATTTTCTTAATTGTTGTTCATCTCATTTCCATCTTGTTACTTGTTGAATTTGGTTATTGGGAGTGTTGGTTGTGTTTGGAACATGTTGGGAAGCAAGTTTTTCAATGAGTTGTTGCCCAAATTTTTGCCAGTTCGCTCTAGCGGTCCTTCTTGCACTTGAGCAGTCTTTTACAGTTTGCAAAACTACTGGATGTATGATATTTTCACTCAAGCGATAGTTTTTGCACTCGAGCGGTCTTTTGTAGGTTTGAACTTCTGGAAGGGGGTTATTGTGCGCTCGAGCGATCTCATTTTTTGTGTCTATTCACTCGAGCAGTGTTTTGGTCACTCAAGTGGTCTGTGCATATATCAGTTCGAGAGAGGGCCATTTTGAGTCACCTTTTCATCTCATTCTGTCTCTAAACATTTCAAAACCCTAAATCAATACACACACATATACACCCCCCCACACACACACACACTCTCTCTCTCTCTCTCTCTCTCTCTCTCTCTCTCTCTCTCTCTCTACGTTCTTACTTTCTAGGTCTAAATACTCTTAATCCGTTGGTTTTCTCATCCTAGTCCTTTAGAGAAAAACATTGAGCACATCAAGGGCTTCATTTTAATCAGTGAAGTTGTTGTTTTCAACTCTATCAAGTTCTACTCCTTGTTTCCTTTTTGTCTTTTACTTTGAGGGAGGGATTTCCTTTCTCATTTTCAATACTTTATCGGTAGATAGATAAGTGATAGATTTTATTGCATAAAAAGTATGGTTATTATGAATTTTTGAAAATCATGTAAGAGAGAACTAGGGTTTGATAATATGGGGTTTCTAATTTGTAATTGGTAGTTGTTTTGGTTATTTGGAGAGTAGTTTTACGTGTTTAAGTTGAAGAAGGGGAAAAGCCCTAATTTAATATTATTAGCCATTATTAGCCTAATGAATTAGAAAAGGGTAAAATTGAATAATGGTTATGTTTTATTTAATATGGTTTGTGTAAGTGTATAAATTGCTAAAGTAGAGAGTTAACCACGATGATGGGACTAATTGGGGTTGATTAGGTTTAGTGGAATCGGGTTATGGCTTTGACATCACGGATGTGGATTTTAATGAAATATAGAAATTCGTTTTGGAAAGCAAATGAAATAATAATCTTTCATAAATTAAGAATGAAGTTGAGGTTGGATTTTGAAACCTTTAAATATTACTATTATAATTATTGTGGGACTTATGGTCTCGTAAGAATCGGATTATTATTTCACGTGTATTTAATACATATGTTTAGAGGTTTTGTCCTTGGTCATCGGTGAAGGATGACATTGTGAAGTTGAACAGATTATGTGTATGTAGTACACTCAAGTAATTTATACTATGGTCTATTATGATCGTTGGAACTGTGTACGCATTGAGAATGAGAGGTATCATCACCTTCTAGCTAGCACTTGGAGAAATTGGTTGCATTTAGAATAAGAGGTACCAGTACCTTCCAGCTAGCATGTGGGGAACTTGGCAAAGGTGTCATTTCCTTTCAACGGGTGTCTGGTAAATTGCCAGAGGCACCATTACCTTCCAGCGGGTGTTTGGTAAATTGGCAGAGATCTCATTCCTTTCTAGCTGGTGATTGGTAAATTGGCTTGTGTTATGGAAAGGTGTAACCTTGGCTTACCGTGCTTAAGGTAGGTAGAGCGGAGTTTTGTTTATTGTTATTTTCTCAATGTGTCTGGGTATATCATGTGTTATAATGGTAATGGTTTAGGAAGACTAAGTTGTCTTATATGTTGAGTAAGTTGTTGTTGGGTGTTTGTTGTCTTTATTTTTCGTATTGGATGTTATGTGTACAAGTGAGCGTATCAAATAAGCTGTTGAAAGTATCTTTTTAACTTTGGACTGAAGGCCCAAAAAGGTGATGAACATGTTGGAAATAAATGTAGGTTACGTATTGAGTTTGTAAGGAAAAAGAGAAAATGAGAACTTTTGTTAATGTGTTTCAAACAGAAAATAGTTGTTGTGTGATATTGTTGAAATGGAAAATAAAAATGACATGTGAACTATCTGAATTGTTGAATGAATTGGATGATTTTGGGAAAAGTATACTTATGTAAATATATTTTAGTACAAACCATCACATTATTTACATAGTATGAGTTGGAGTATTCATGATCATAGCTATCTGTAAGTTGTTATTGTTTAGGATCATGTTGGGATCCCTATTGGACTTTATGTTTATCCCATGTTGCTAATCCTTTTTTTGGTGAATGACAAGAAGTGTTTTCAAGATCGAGGATCTTTTTTATCTATTGGCCACGGGGCCTTATATCTGTTGGCGGAATGTCGTTGTTGTAAAAAGGTTGAACCCTTTTTCTTTTATGTAATGATGTAAGCTTGCGGACAATTTATTTAATTATGTCACATGTTGCATTCATTACGTATACGAATGAGAGAATCTTTACTTATTTATCCTTATTGATATATTAGAACTTCCATTCGTTATCTCTGAAATTGTATTGTAATAAGGGTTTTTGGTAATTTTATCCGTGAAATAAAAAGTGGGGCGTTATAACTTGGTATCAGAGTAAGCCGAGTTTGAATGCTTTGGGCTTGAAGGAAGTGGTTTTTACCACAACGGGTTTGCTATGCTTGGTGAGGACGTCTACATATAGTTAGGATAAGTATTAGGACTTTATGTGTTGTATTTATGTGAGCACAGGGTTAATTTTCCTGGATAGCACTTGTAGTCAATAAACTTCGTTAGAGGTCTTATCGGAAACATGCCCGATCAACATGGTTTCTGATAGGAATTCCTTGAGAGTTTCAAGGCAAGTAGCTATCCTTGTGGACTTGATTTGATTACGTGATTAATTGTTTAATTGTTTATGTGCAATATAATTGGGTATGTTAGGGCTAAGTGTGTCTTGTAGCCTAGCAGTGGTGAGTGTGTGCCTCGGGAAGGCTGTTGTGTTGTGCACTAAGATTGGTTTTATTTTTGAGTTTTATAGGATGTTTGCACGAGGGAATAGAGGATGAATTGGTAATAGGAGTGTCGGTAGAAGCACAGTGGTTCCTTTAGCACATGTCGTTACAACATCGGCTATTGGCGAGGATATTGCACACGAGATTATGAGAGCGGTGCACAATGCTCTAGCTCACAGTAGGGGTGACAACGGGCGTACCCTCAAGCTTACTAAGGAGTTTCTTTGCTCCAGTCCACCAGAGTTTTTGGAGGAGGCTAAGTTGCTAGAGAAGGAAGATTGATTGGAGCAGGTTTTTTTACAAAGGCCTTTTTGGCCAAGTATTTCTCTCCTCCTACTCGGGAAAGGTTGAAGGAACAGTTTGTCGAGTTGCACTAGGATGCTACTCCTTTGGCACAGTTTGAGATGCGGTTATTAGTTTGTTGAGGTTTGCCCTGGAGTTGGTGGCAACAGAGGAGCACCATTGTTATGAGTTTGAGAGGTGGTTGCGCGAAGATATTCGGGAGAAGGTAGCTGGATCACTGTGGGAGAATTACTATGCTCTAGTTGCGGCCATGGTTGTGTATGTTGGTCGAGTTAAGGAGGAGGCCACTTCAGCCACTTTTACAGTTCATAAGCACTCTAGGTTCAGTAAGAGGTGGAGACAAGTGTATGCTGAATCTCAGGCTTCGTCCTTCTCTTTGTCAGGGGTTTCGAACTCATAGTTTGGGAGGCCTAGTGAGGTTCAGACTTCAAGCCAGTCTTAGAGTAGGGAGTCTACTATTTGTTTTGATTGTGGTCATCTGGGCCATGTTAGACGTTTGTGCCCTTTGCATGTGAATTCCTCGGGTGTTTCAGAACCTAGTCAGACTTAATCTCTTCAGTCCAATCGGGGGCGATATTGATACTAGAACCGGCCAGGTCAAGCTTCAAGAGCTTTGCAAGGATTGACTTTTCAGTCCTCACAGTGGTATTACCTTGAGAGGGGCTTTTGTATTAAAGACCAGTGGTATAATATTTACACGTTTTGTTGTTCACAGATGTGTTGTTGGTTGCTAAGGCATCATGATGATATGTTGTTATTGTTGTTGTTTGTTATTCCTCATGTATTGGAGGCTCATGATGAATTTTAGATTCTTTATATATGTAATGAGAAATCGTTAATGGGATTGATGATCCTAGTGTTGTTGTATACCTGATGTTAATTTATGAGATGGTTATTTGATGGCCTGTGAGCCTTGTTCAGTTTAGAAGTTGTTTGTTGAGATCGAGAAATCCGTGTGTTATTTTGATTGGTGTGGTTGTATCGTAAGGGCCGAGCTATAAGGTTTTGAATGTGTTGACTCTAAGAGAATATGAGACTTTGGGTTTTCGGTAGAATTGGCAGGTTAGGTGAGAATGTTTCGAGGGAGTGTGAAATTCGCATTTCGGCGTAGTGAGAATGGCACTTGTGTGTGTGTGGTTTAGTGTTTCGGTTTTCTCAGTCATCGAGTTTGTTGTGGTTGTATCGATTATGATAAGGGTAGTGATTGTGTTGTGGTATCATTAGATGTTGGATGGAGTTTATGAAAGTGGAAGGAGAATTTTGTGGGTAGGTTGTGAGACCCCTAAATTTTGCAAATCCTAGTAAGACCCTTTTAAATTATTATAATAAAAGCCCTTAATTCTCCGTTTATTTGCAAAATTAACTCTAGAATTGAAAACGTATCACGGATGAACCCGTACAAACCCTGATTGAACCCGGAACTTATGAATAATTTCTAATACCCTAATACTGATTAGTTGACTTCCTAAATATGAAATTATGACTTAAAAACCCTAGGTATTTCCGGTTTTTATCATGTTCATCAGTTGATCGCCTTTTTATTCGAAACAAGAAATCCAAACCGAATTAAACTCTCTAACCCTAATTTAATTTAATTTTATACTAAAATAAATGTGCCAGTTCATAAATTAAACCCAAAGCCCTCACATTTTTATTAAATCACAATTGAACCCAAACAAGTACCATTATATATATACACGCTTGTACCCTAAAATCTATTTTATACACTATATTTTACAATTTCCAAACATTTGTACACAAGAAAATAAAATAAAATAAGCCCCTCAAATCACCATCATGTGGCTAGCCAATACCTATATAGATGCAATAAGTGTACTTTTTGAGACAAACTTGCATGAATTAAGGAAAATCTTTGACCTAAGTACAAACTTATTTATATAAATGTATACATGCATTGTACTTGTAACTAGGATGGTTTGATAAAGATAAAACCCTAACAAGATCATGTTTAAATACTCAATTAAGGCCTCTAACCATCCACTTTTCCAATGAATTCAAACTAAATCCAAAATATCCAATCCAATTCCAACTAATGGGCATTTTGGAGCATTTGCACCAATTTTCTTATAAAAACAACCCCTTCCTTAGCATTTTACACACAAGAACAGACACACAAACACTTCATTCAGCTGAGAGGGAGAGAATAGAAGAGGCTTGGTGGAGGAAATGAAAGAAAGGAAAGGTCTAGCTAGCTAACCAACCAAGCTTCAAGTAAGCCACATCACCATCTCTCTTTCTATTTCCTTTTTCAAATACATGTTATTAGAGTCTTGAAACTATATTTTCAGAAGTGTTGTAATTGTGTTCATGTGTTCAAAGTTGATGAATTGGGCTTTAACCCTTCTTCTATTTGTACACTACAACAGATTGCACAATTGGCGACTAAAATTGGCGACCAAAGCAATTTTAGTCACCATAAACAGTATATTGGGCGACCAAAATCGACTTTTAGTCGCCATTCATTTACTGGTTTTAGCTACTAATCTCTTTTAGTCACCGTATAGTAGTATTGGCGACCAAATTTACTTTCAGTCGCTGTTGGCAACAATTTTAGGCTACTAAAATTCCATTTAGTCGCCGTATGATAACATTCTCCGACAAAATTTTTTTGTCGCCAAAAATTGGGAGTATTTTGATGAATATTTGGCGACCACAACATGATTAGTCGTTGTATAATAAACATTAACGACGAAAATTTCAGTTTAGTAGCCAAAATCTGCTCTTTTTGGCGACCAAATTTTAGTCGTTGTTCACGACATTTGGCGACAAAAAATGGTTTAGTCGCTAAATCTTCGAATTTTTTAGAGGGAAAGTCATTAATATATTGGCGCCTATATTTAACAATGAAATATTTTACTTCTGTTTCACACACACACCAACATCCAGAGCACTCGATGCCAAACCTCAGCACCGCTGACCACCGCCGATCATCACCATCGCTGGCCACCGGCGCTCGCCACCACGACCACTGATTACAGGTATCTCTCTCTCATCTCTCTCCCTCTCTGTCGATCTGTGTCTGTCTGTTTGTATCTCCTTCTCGCTGTCTCTCCCATCCCTGCGTCTGACGATTTGTTTAGGGTTTTTAAATGTTTGTTTTCTTTCATTTTCTGTTCAATTCGTAATCAATTTTTAGGGCTTTTTCTGATTTCGTGAATGGGTGGTTGAAAGATTGTGGATTTCTGATTCTTCATTTTCTATTGTTCACCTATATGACCGAATGTGCCTCTGTTTTCTGGAATATTACAAACTAACCCTATATATATAATCTAAAAATTTAATCAATTTAGCATTTGATAATCCGAATGTGCCTCTGTTTCCGGGGGGAGATGTGATCTTCGAAACTCTATCAATTTAGCATTTGCCAACGCGATTCAGTTGGGGTTTTAAATGCAAAACAAGGGTTGAAACTCCCACTTTCACTTTTGACACTACACAGATTTGGGCTTTTATCAGAACACTGGGAAGATGTTGATGGGGAAGCGTTTGATGCAGCTGTAGATGTTTGTATTGGTGAAATAAAGGTTCATAAAAATATTTTTTTATTTTTGGCTTTCTTGTGCCACAACAATAATTTTTTGTAAGAATTGATTTTTACTTTTTATTGTGATTTTTAAGATCATCTGCGTTTAGTGAGATAGGTGTATTATTATTATTTTTTTCACAGAAACCATGTTTGGTTCAGTCTTTGTGTTTGAAGAAAAGGGAGACTTTTTCCTCATTCTCCTTTAGGTAGATGGCAGCTTTTAAAAATACTGAAGGGTCCCAGTCAAGTAGACTATGAACACAATGAGGGGAAGTTAAGCAACTATTTTTCCATTTTACATAAATCTATCTGATATTTTCCCATATATTCTTCACCTTGATATAGCTGGTCCATTATATATGCATTGTTGGGAAATGAAATCTCATACCAGTTTAAACTAATAAAGATCAATTAATAAATCTCACCTTGATAAATGAAATCTCACCTTCATAATGATCAATGAAATCTCACGTTCATAAATTAATAAAGATCAATTTAAAATCAAATCTCATACCAGTTTTACATAAATGAAATCAAGCTTAACTTTTGTCTTTTTTTCTTCAAATTTGGATTGGATTGGATTGGAGGGTATTGTTCGGATCTTTCGGACTCCTCAGCACAAGTCCTATTTTGATAATATAAACTGGTCATTTTGTATGTCATTCGTGTATATCATTCATAAACAAATTATATTTTTACCACTTTTGTCATTAAAAAAAAATGAATAATATATTTTAAAAAATTCACTTGTCCTTCATTTTTTTTGGAAACAAGCACGATAAGTTGAACAAATTACGATCATTAGATCGAGCTATTTTATTATTTATTTAATTGTTTATAGATGATATACACAAATGTCTTACAATATGAACAATTCAAAATATCAAAATGAGACACATAATAAATCTTATAGGCCAAAACAACATCCTCCTCCAGTCCAGATTTGAAACCAGAGGGAATATGTTCTCAAATTTTAAGACCACTTGAATCACACAAACACACAAATACATGCATCCTTTAAATGATTTTAGAAGATGAAATGAACTCTAATCACTCATTACAAAACCCCTAACCAAGTTGAACCATTCAGTTAGTCAAATCTTTAGAAAACAAAATGTTCGATCTCTCATCTCCTCTCCAATCTATCAACAAATAAATTAATTAATTAAGTTTAACATTTTAAGTGCAGTTGAAAGGTCTTAAGGAGACTGTGTGATACACAGGACTTAGTTCTCGCTTCAGTCTTGATTTATGGTTATTGATTTAGTTTTCATTTTTTATTATCTAATTTAAACTTGGTTCTGGATATATTTTTTGCCAACAATAATTGCAGAACTTAAAATTCATATAAAAAGATTACATTCTCTTAAATAATTTTGAAGAGCTCAATTGTGCTTTACCATGTAGTTTCAAAAAACAAAAATGCTGTGATGATTCTCCATTTTGGATTTCTGGTTCTCCATTTCTGCTTTTTTTTTTTTTTTGGAATTGAATGCTATGATCAGGTTAGAAAGCTAATATTAAGCCTCTCTGAAATGAAGTATCTTTATCTAGAAATGCTTGTACAATATTTTGCCAATTTGTTGGAATCTAAGGGGAAAAGGTATGAATTTAGATACTATCTATTGTAGGTGTCTAGCTTCTAATGAAACCATGGACCATGTTTCATTGACGTGCTCTTGTGACAATGTTATCCTTTTAGTTACATTGAATTTCGACCATTGTTATCTCCTAATTTAATAATGTACAGAGGCATGAGTAGTTTCTAAGGTACATTTTTTTTACATTATATATTTATAGTTTAGTAAGCAAATTCATTGTTACAGTTCAGAGGTTCGATATCTCTTGGGTCACTTTGGTGGAACTCCAAACTTTAGGCTAGCACCACCGAAGGAATTAGTTGAAAAGGCAAGCATTGCTTTGTCTTCTTTACATTCTTTACACTTTTTGGTTGTTTTGATGCCTTGCAATTTATTAATGAAAAACTTGTTTTCTGTACACCGTTGATTTGTAATTATAATCCAATTCTACCAAGCTCCTAACCAACTATATGCAATTGACGAATAGGCAAATCATCCCGATCTGTTATTACTATTTCGGTAAACATCATAAAGCAATGCTAATCGAACCCTTAAACTTACTTAAGCTCTCTTCCATTACAGAGTACTTTTCCAAGTTGCCGTCCATTCTCATGTTAATCTTTGGTTCATGTGTACTGTTCCAATAATGGACAAGAGTTGGATGATGATAAAAGATCGGCTCAAAAGTAAAGAGTATGTACAGGGTGTTCAGTCATTTATTGAGTTTGCTACGAAGAATTTAGGGCTGCATGATGAAATCCGGTGTCCTTGTATTGATTGCTTGAACGGCACAAAATTTACTCCACACGTTGTACGGTTGCACTTGATTCGAAGAGGAATCGCAATTTCTTATCGAACTTGGGTGCACCATGGGGAACATGTTCCCATGTTTCGTGATCATCCTACTATGCGAAACGATGATACCGAAAGCAACGAACCTGGAATGACAGACAATCACGAAAATGTGGGTGAACTTCCTACCATGTTAGAAGAGATTTACATGAGTGGTCTCATGGATGATCATATCGACGAACAACATACTAGTTCGGAAAGGCACAATTTGTTTAAGTTCATGAAGTTGTTCGATGATGCTCAACGCAAAGTATATCCAGAGTGTGAAAAGTTCTCCATCTTGTCCTTCGTAATTAAGATGCTTCATTTGAAGGTGTACAATAAATGGAGCAACAAATCTTTCGATATGGTTATGCAAGTTTTCAAAGACATTTTACCAAAGTGTGATGAAACTATTCCGTGGACCATTTATGAAGCAAAAAAGTTCTTACGTGAATTGGGTTTGGGATATGAGGCTATTCATGCTTGCAAGAATGATTGTACCCTATTTTGGAAGGACAACGCCACATTGGAGAATTGCCCTACATGTATGGAGTGTAGATACAAGTTGAAAGACAAGGCCGGTAAAAAAATTCCACACAAAATATTGAGGTACTTTCCTTTGACACTGAGGTTGAAGAGATTATACATGTCGAAAAAAACAGCCACATTTATGAAATGGCACAAAGATAAGCGTGTGGATGATGGAGTATTACGACATCCAGCTGATGGTGAGGCATGGAAGGATTTTGATAGGTTGCATCCTACGTTCTCTGCAGATCCTCGGAACGTAAGGCTAGGGCTTGCCACAGATGGTTTCAATCCATTCGGAAATATGAGTACATCGTACAGTATGTGGCCCGTAATCTTAATGCCTTACAATCTACCCCCATGGAAGTGTATGAAAGATCCATTTGTCATGATGTCATTGCTTATTCCCGGATGATCCGCACCTGGAAGAGACATCGATGTTTACTTGCAACCATTAGTAGAAGAGTTAACTAATCTGTGGGAGCATGGTGTTCAAACATATGATGCCTCGAATGGCCAAATATTTACAATGCATGCAGCAGTCCTTTGGACCATCAATGACTTCCCCGCATATGGTTCCTTGTCTGGTTGGAGTACAAAAGGTTACTTGGCATGCCCTAATTGTAACATGGATGCTTCATCTCAAAGTTTGCGAAGTAAGATAGGGTATATGGGTGCTCGGCGGTACTTACCTGAGAACCATAATTGGCGAAGAAGTAGGCTATTTAACGGTGACATTGAGAATCGGTCCAAACCCGTGGAGTTATCTGGAGAACAAATACTGCAGCAAATTAATTTGGGAACGTACAAGCTGTACGGAAAGCATCCAACCAACCAAAAAAGACAAAGGACTGAAAAGCCAAATCCAAACTGGACAAAAAGAAGCATTTTGTTTCACCTACCCTATTGGAAAACACTTAAGCTTCGACATAACCTTGATGTCATGCACATAGAGAAGAATATATGTGACAATCTGTTTGGGACACTATTGAGCATAGATGGCAAGAACAAGGACACAGACAAAGCACGTTTGGATCTGGAGGACATGCAAATACGAAAGGAGTTACACTTGATAAGGCATGCGAATGGCTCTTTCGAGAAGCCTCCGGTTTTGTACACATTGTCCCCGGTAGAGAGACAAGGGTTTTATGATTTCCTGAAATCGATTAAGTATCCCGATGGCTATGCGGCAAATGTATCCAATTGTGTCACCGCGAATGGTGTTAAGTTAGTTGGCCTCAAGAGTCATGACTGTCATGTCCTTCTACAACGACTTCTTCCCATTGGGATGCGAGGATACCTTCCTACCGAGATTGGGACCACATTGTTTGAGTTGGGAACTTTTTTCAAACAGTTGTGCTCAAAGACATTGCGGGTGACTGATTTGGAGAAATTGCAAGAACAAATCGTACTTATACTTTGTAAGCTTGAGAAGATTTTTCCTCCTGCTTTTTTTGATGTCATGGTCCACTTGACAATTCATTTGCCATATGAGGCTATGCTTGGAGGGCCTGTGCAATATCGATGGATGTATCCTATTGAGAGGTATAACTACGATGGGGGTGCTTTTTTCATGTAAATATAGTTCAATATGATCATACTAACGATCAGGCTGATGTTTACATGTAGGATGCTCGGACTTCTTAAAGGATTCGTGGGCAATAAAGCTCGGCCAGAAGGTTCCGTTGCGGAGGGCTACATATCGAAAGAGTGCACGACATTTTGTTCAATGTATTTGGATGGAGTTGAAACGGTGTTTAACCGGGAAGAAAGGAACTATGATGGGGGTGACAATGGCCCGGGGTTGGTGATTTTCACTCAAAATGTTTGTCCTTTTGGTCAACGCCCAAGGGCAATTGATGTGTGTAACGCCCTCAAAATTTAACCCATAATAAATGATATTAACATGCATCAATATACTAAAACAAGAAGATAATTCCATTCATCAGAGTATTAAGAAATGAAACATCAAAATAAATGCCCTACGGGCTTACATCTTGCCAAGTCAATACTTGGACACAAATCCATGAGTTCTAACTCAAAAACAAATAAAGCCCTAGGCTTGAGTGTTTTACATATAAAAGCAAATAAACTAAAATAAATCTTCAAGTCCAAATCCTCACAAGCTAAGTCCTTGGAGGTAGTGAACCGCCTGAACCTGAAAAAAAAAGTTCCCATATAGGGTGAGCCACAGCCCAGTAGAGAAATACTAAACCAGGCATAAGAATTAACTAAAGCATGAGTATTCGATATATGGTTAGCACAAGGTAATAAATTCCCAATTTTAAGACATGAATGCCTACATTGTCTATGACACATGGTCTATGACACAATTCACTTTCCATTTATACCGACATGGCTCAGAACCTGGCCAAACAACTCAACAAGGATACCAAATCAGGTTAACCTTTCTTACAACACAATAAACACACATACTGGTGTCACATTAATCATAATCAACTTCACTTCCATACTTCCCAACTGATACACATGGTGGTGATGTATCATATCAACAACAAATAAAGATAAGCACCCACATAAGTGATGCTACTGGAGTCCATCCCCTATCTCCTCCCAATAAAATCCGGTTTAGAGGTCCATCCCCTATCTTCCCCTAAACCGTGGAGTTCATCCCCTATCTCCTCCCAATAAAATCTGGTTTAGAGGTCCATCCCCTATCTTCCCCTAAACCGTGGAGTTCATCCCCTATCTCCTCCCAATAAAATCCGGTTTAGAGGTCCATCCCCTATCTTCCCCTAAACCGTGGAGTTCATCCCCTATCTCCTCCAAAAACCAAATGCATATGCAACATAAATGATACTTGCCATATACAACACATAATTAATACAAGTAATGTTCTGTATTAATTCAAGAGTCAACATAAATGATTAAATTCCAGTTATACCTAAGCCACATGCAAGGTCTACAACAATCACTGGCTATCCTCCACCGATAGCCCCAAACAATTATTTCTAAGCAAGAAATAAATATCACAATATATATAATATCAATTTCACCGATGAGTGATTAAATATTCAGCTACATCAACAAAATCTCAATTTCCCCAAATCTCATGAATTTAACCAATACACAATTCCCCATTAAATTAATTACATGAATTAATCTATAACAAAACCCTAAGGTTTTCCCCAAAATTACCAAACTACCTCCCACATACCAAAACACCAACACTTAAGATTAAAACGTATACAAGGAGTAGGAAATCCCTACCTTAAACCGAAGATCGCAAAAGAAGAAGACGAAGAGGATGCCCGAAACCCCAAAATGCTCCAAATCAATAACTGCTCCGATTAAATGAAAGCCCTCACTCTCCTCTATCTTATTTGTAAAAGAACTAGGGTAGAAACACACCCTAACTAGATCAAACCTAGAGGAAAAGGTGTTTAGAGAAAAAGAAAAGTCGGGCTTTAGGGTTTGGGATCAAAAAGAATGAGAAACTGCCCTAAAAATCCCGCTGCTGCGTTTAAATACTGGACAGGCTCGCTCGAGCGAAGACCTGGTCGCTCGAGCGACCAGACACAAAAACAGACCTCGCTCGAGCGAAAAGAAGCTCGCTCGAGCCAAAGACAAACCATCTCGCTCGAGCGAAGGAAAGCTCGCTCGAGCCAACAAACACTGCCCTCAGGTCTAGCACTGGACGCAACCCTCGCTCGAGCCAAGAAAGGCTCGCTCGAGCGACGAACCAAAAGGAAGGACCTCGCTCGAGCGAAGAGAAGCTCGCTCGAGCGACCAAGCCAAAAACTGAACATCAAGAATTGGTTTCTAGACTCAACCAACCTGTAATCAACCTGTCCAAAACATCCTATAACCAAAGAGTAAGGAATCAAGGACAACAACGACAATAATGTGGCAACGGAATCCACGGAACATAAGTCCGGATACAATAATCAAATGGGAAAAAGACCGGGGTCGCTATAACCTCCCCCCCTTAAAAGAATTTCGTCCCCGAAATTAAGCATGAGTTTGTAAAAAATAATTTTTTTTTTTCTCAATTCCCAATGATATAAGCACAATAATAAACAACAACTTGACCCAAAACCGGTCACTTCATCTCTTATCAAGAGGCATCTCACAATATGTATAAATCAACATATATTTCAACTTGCATCAATATTATGCATTATTCCTTTCAATGTTAACAATTTTCATAACATATTCAATTCCATGGTATAAGCAACACATTCAATATATAAATGTTATATTCTACTTCCATTATGAAGCAAGTTTCAAAATGTTAACATTAAACCCAAACATTCTCAATGTTTTCCAACTTAAGATATATATATAAACTTCTCAAGTTCCGCAATAGTATATAATCTAAATACAAGATTACAAATCACTAAATAAATCCGGATATTTCTCACGGACTTCCAACTCACGTTCCCAAGTGGCTTCCTCCACTCCGTGATGCTTCCACAGAACTTTCACCAGAGGGATAGTCTTGCCACGCAGGACTTGATCCCGCCTATCCAAGACTCGAATCGGTCTCTCCTCGTACGAAACATCCTCATCAACAACTAAATCGGTCCAATCCAACACATGGGATGGATCCGGCTCATACTTCCGAAGCATACTCACATGAAATACGTCATGAACTCCGGACAACTGCGGTGGCAAAGCTAAACGGTAAGCAACCTCGCCAATCCTCTCAAGGATCTCAAAGGGACCAATAAACCGAGGGGACAACTTCCCACTCTTCCCGAACCTCATTAAACCTCGCCTAGGTGAGATTTTCAGAAAGACATGATCACCTACCTCAAACACCAAAGGTCTCCTCCTACGGTCGGCATAAGATTTCTGACGACTCTGAGCTGTAACAAGCCTCCTACGGATAAGCTCAACTTTCTCCGTCGTTTCCCTCACTAACTCCGGACCCAACAAAGGTGCATCACCCACCTCGGCCCAACAAACTGGAGACCTACACGGTCGGCCATACAAGGCCTCAAACGGTGCCATACCGATACTAGACTGAAAACTGTTGTTATAGGCAAACTCCACCAATGGCAAGTGCCTCTCCCACGACCCACTAAAGTCGAGAACACAACCCCGAAGCATATCCTCCAGAATCTGAATGGTACGCTCAGACTGACCGTCAGTCTGAGGATGATAAGCCGTGCTAAAAGTCAACTTAGTGCCTAGAGCATTTTGCAAACTCTGCCACAACCTGGCAGTGAAACGAGGATCTCTATCCGAAACGATCGTCACTGGGACCCCGTGCAACTTTACTATTTCCCGAACATATAAATCGGCAAGATGATCTACCGAATCTCTCACGCGCATAGGAATAAAGTGCGCTGATTTAGTCAATCGGTCCACAACAACCCAAATAGCATCATTACCTCGCTGAGTCCTAGGAAGACCCACAACGAAGTCCATAGCGACATGCTCCCACTTCCACTCGGCGATAAGTAAGGGTTGCAACAAACCCGCTGGCCTCTGATGCTCGGCCTTCACTTGCTGACAAGTAAGGCACTTAGATACGAAAGCTGCCACATCTCTCTTCATACCCCGCCACCAAAACTGGCGACCCAAATCCCTATACATCTTAGTGCCTCCCGGATGCACCGCAAGGCGTGAATGATGAAACTCTCGGAGTACCTCCTCTCGGCAAGACTCCGGCACAAATAAACGGTCTCGGTATCTCACACTCAAGTCGGGATATACCGCCAAACCCTTCTCAACCTTACCACTGGAAATCTTCTCTCGAAGAGATTCTACCTCAAGATCACCCCTCTGAGCCTCTAACACTCGAGTCACAAGTGTGGGCTGCGCAACAACAGAAAACAAGGCCGCAGCCTCTACGGATTCACCCAGAAGCAAATCAAACTCCCCAAGTGCACCCAACATCTCCCACTCTCGGATGGCTATACTAGCAACGTCACCAACAGATTTCCTGCTAAGGGCATCGGCCACAACATTGGCCTTTCCCGGATGGTAGTGCAACTCGAAATCATAATCCTCAATGAATTCCATCCACCTCCTCTGCCTCAGATTCAAGTCTTTCTGTGTGAACAGATATTTCAGACTCTTATGATCGGAGAATACTTCAAATTTCTCACCAAACAGATAATGCCTCCAAATCTTCAAGGCAAATATTACAGCTGCTAATTCTAGATCATGCGTAGGGTAATTCTTCTCATGAATTTTCAACTGACGTGAGCCATAGGCAACCACTTTCCCCTCTTGCATCAACACACAACCCAGACCCTCTCGTGAGGCGTCACAGTAAACTGCATAACCCAACCCTCTCTCCGGAATAATCAAGACCGGAGCGGTGGTCAATCTAACCTTCAACTCCTGAAACGACTTTTCACAAGTCTCACTCCATACGAATTTGACTCCCTTCCGAGTCAATCTAGTCAACGGGGAAGCTAACTTGGAGAAATCCTTCACAAATCGGCGATAGTACCCAGCTAATCCCAGAAAACTGCGGATCTCAAACACACTCTTAGGCCGTGCCCAATCTTGCACTGCCTCAATCTTGGATGTATCAACAGACACCCCTTTCCCAGAAACTACGTGGCCTAAAAACTTCACCTCTTCTAGCCAGAATTCACACTTCCCAAACTTAGCATACAGCTTATGGGCTCTAAGTAACTCAAGCACCACTCTCAAATGCTCCTCGTGCTCCTCCTCTGAAGGTGAATAAATCAGAATGTCGTCCACGAAGACGACCACAAAACGATCTAAGAATTCCCGGAAGATCCGGTTCATCAAATCCATAAACACTGCCGGTGCATTGGTGAGCCCAAACGGCATCACCAGAAACTCATAGTGGCCATACCGCGTACGGAATGCCGTCTTAGGAATATCCTCCTCCCTGACTCTCAACTGGTGGTAACCCGATCTCAAGTCTATCTTAGAAAAACAACGGGAACCCTTCAATTGGTCAAACAGATCATCTATACGAGGCATAGGGTACTTATTCTTAACCGTAGCCCGATTCAACTTCCGATAATCTATACACAGTCTCAAAGCACCACCTTTCTTTTTAACAAAAAGGGCTGGCGCTCCCCACGGCGAAACACTAGGACGGATATAACCTTTATCTAACAACTCCTGGAGCTGAATCTTCAACTCGACTAGCTCGGCGGGGGCAAAACGATAAGGTGCCATAGAAATCGGCGCCGTGCCGGGCACTAAGTCAATAGAGAACTCAATCTCTCGATGCGGTGGCAAACTAATAAGATCCTCGGGAAAGACGTCCGAAAACTCACAAACCACCCTCGGCAACACCATCGGGGTTTCAACATCTTCACTAATCGAAAGATTAGCAAGTAAACTACTAAGCTCACTCCGCCCTCGCGGATCATAACCCGGTGGCAAAACACTACCAACTCTGTCCCCCAGAAAATGAAAACGTTCTCCGTTAACGGTACAACAAGTGACCCTCTGACGGTAGCAATCAATAAATGCCCGGTATGACGATAACCAGTCCATACCTAAAATAACATCGAAGCCCTTCATGGGCATAACCACAAAAGAAAAGGGAATTCTATGATCATCGACCTCTATGTCACAACCCCTAACACCTTGTTTCAAAATCAATTCACCCCCAAGAGGTGACACTACACAAATAGGAGATGCTAACTGTGCTAACTCCAACTCCAAAATAGATGCGAATGCAGCGGACACAAAAGAATGAGATGCACCCGTATCGATCAAAACACTAGCAACTGAATTGCAAAACAAGAAGGTACCTCTCACAACCGACGGAGCCGGCACCAGATCCTGCGCGGTAACAGCATACACGCGCCCAGACGACCCCTGATCAACCTGCTCACCCCTAGGAGCATAAGACTGCTGCACAGACTGGGACGAAGAAGCCCCCTGATTGGCCTTCAAGGCCTGAACTGACTGAGCAGGCAGCTGACTCTGAGTCTGCCTTGAACCAGATACACCTGACATGCCACCCAACTGTGGGCAAAACCTCTTCATGTGCCCTGGCTGACCACACTGAAAACAAGATGGCGGCTGGCCTCTACCCTGACTCTGGCTCTGAGATCGAGCCGAAGAAGATGCTGCCCTCTGCACTCCTCCATTCTGAGGACAAACTGTCGACTTGTGACCTAGCTGGCCACACTTGAAGCAAGTGATATTTCCCTGGCTGCCTTTCCCAGAACTAGCACTCGGCACAGGAAATGTGGATCTAGAAAAACTACCCTGAGGCTGCTGAGGAGTGAAACCTCTCTGCCTCCTGCCATCACTCTGGCCCTCCTGACTCCTCTTGGAGCCTTTCTGCCTTTCCCCCTCTTCCTGCATCATAATCTCAGTATGGGCTGCCGCATCAACCAAACGCCCAAAATCTCGAATCATAGACCCGACAACTCTCAGCATGAGGCCACGCCTCAACTTCTTCTCAAACTCAATGCAACGACGCTCCTCAGTCGCCACCAACTCAGGTGCAAACCTGGACAGACTAGTGAATGCCGCCTCAAACTCGGCCACTGATAAACTGTTCTGCTCAAGATGGCGGAACTGATCTCTCAACTTCTCCTGAACAGCTGGAGACAAGTACTTCTCCTGAAAAGCATCAACAAAAGCCTTCCAAGTACCTCCAATACGACCCTTGGTGAACTTCCACCACTGACCCGCATCCCCCTTCAGCTGGAAAGATGCCAAGGTCACCTTCAATGCCTCGTCTTCGATGCCTAGCATCTCAAACGTTTTCGTTGTCTGTTCGAGCCATTCGTCTGCCTTAAGCGGCTCGCTAGGATCACCCACAAACACGTCCGGTTGAGATCGGAAGAACTCCCTCTTCAGAAAAGAAGGCCCTGCATCTGCCACAACTACCTGAGCCTGATTCTGAGCCCTAAGAATGCCCACTGACTCCCTAAAAGCTCCTGCTATTTCTTGGGCCAAAGCGCCCATACCCTGCTGTCCTACTGGCTCGGCCACATTGGCCTGGCCAACACCCTCCTGAACTGTCGGTATTTCCTCCGGTATAGGCACTTCTTGCCTAGCCTGCCTACCACGCCTACCGCGACCTCGTCCTCGTCCTGACATCCTAATAAAGGAAACAAAGACGTTAGCACTCTAAATAATATGCCAAAACTATGACACTCGCGTCTTAACACATTGAACAACAATAAGTCATACCACGTAAGCACATAATCACATAAACACCTACGAATTTCATTCCTGGATAATGATAGTCCCGAGGCGTCACTAAAGTTCCGGTTGGAAACAACATTGATCAAGTGCCTTTCCAACAAGACCTTCAGAAACTCAAGGGTCCAATCAACATCCTAGAAACTACATTCCATACCCACATAGTCACATAAACATGTTATCACATAAGCACATAATATTACACTAAGTCTCTATCAAACGAGACGAACCCATTGTGATTCTAATCACTTCCCACGTACCCAAAGTATTCGAACCCGGTACGCTCTGATACCAAGTTGTAACGCCCTCAAAATTTAACCCATAATAAATGATATTAACATGCATCAATATACTAAAACAAGAAGATAATTCCATTCATCAGAGTATTAAGAAATGAAACATCAAAATAAATGCCCTACGGGCTTACATCTTGCCAAGTCAATACTTGGACACAAATCCATGAGTTCTAACTCAAAAGCAAATAAAGCCCTAGGCTTGAGTGTTTTACATATAAAAGCAAATAAACTAAAATAAATCTTCAAGTCCAAATCCTCACAAGCTAAGTCCTTGGAGGTAGTGAACCGCCTGAACCTGAAAAAAAAAGTTCCCATATAGGGTGAGCCACAGCCCAGTAGAGAAATACTAAACCAGGCATAAGAATTAACTAAAGCATGAGTATTCGATATATGGTTAGCACAAGGTAATAAATTCCCAATTTTAAGACATGAATGCCTACATTGTCTATGACACATGGTCTATGACACAATTCACTTTCCATTTATACCGACATGGCTCAGAACCTGGCCAAACAACTCAACAAGGATACCAAATCAGGTTAACCTTTCTTACAACACAATAAACACACATACTGGTGTCACATTAATCATAATCAACTTCACTTCCATACTTCCCAACTGATACACATGGTGGTGATGTATCATATCAACAACAAATAAAGATAAGCACCCACATAAGTGATGCTACTGGAGTCCATCCCCTATCTCCTCCCAATAAAATCCGGTTTAGAGGTCCATCCCCTATCTTCTCCTAAACCGTGGAGTTCATCCCCTATCTCCTCCCAATAAAATCCGGTTTAGAGGTCCATCCCCTATCTTCCCCTAAACCGTGGAGTTCATCCCCTATCTCCTCCCAATAAAATCCGGTTTAGAGGTCCATCCCCTATCTTCCCCTAAACCGTGGAGTTCATCCCCTATCTCCTCCAAAAACCAAATGCATATGCAACATAAATGATACTTGCCATATACAACACATAATTAATACAAGTAATGTTCTGTATTAATTCAAGAGTCAACATAAATGATTAAATTCCAGTTATACCTAAGCCACATGCAAGGTCTACAACAATCACTGGCTATCCTCCACCGATAGCCCCAAACAATTATTTCTAAGCAAGAAATAAATATCACAATATATATAATATCAATTTCACCGATGAGTGATTAAATATTCAGCTACATCAACAAAATCTCAATTTCCCCAAATCTCATGAATTTAACCAATACACAATTCCCCATTAAATTAATTACATGAATTAATCTATAACAAAACCCTAAGGTTTTCCCCAAAATTACCAAACTACCTCCCACATACCAAAACACCAACACTTAAGATTAAAACGTATACAAGGAGTAGGAAATCCCTACCTTAAACCGAAGATCGCAAAAGAAGAAGACGAAGAGGATGCCCGAAACCCCAAAATGCTCCAAATCAATAACTGCTCCGATTAAATGAAAGCCCTCACTCTCCTCTATCTTATTTGTAAAAGAACTAGGGTAGAAACACACCCTAACTAGATCAAACCTAGAGGAAAAGGTGTTTAGAGAAGAAGAAAAGTCGGGCTTTAGGGTTTGGGATCAAAAAGAATGAGAAACTGCCCTAAAAATCCCGCTGCTGCGTTTAAATACTGGACAGGCTCGCTCGAGCGAAGACCTGGTCGCTCGAGCGACCAGACACAAAAACAGACCTCGCTCGAGCGAAAAGAAGCTCGCTCGAGCCAAAGACAAACCATCTCGCTCGAGCGAAGGAAAGCTCGCTCGAGCCAACAAACACTGCCCTCAGGTCTAGCACTGGACGCAACCCTCGCTCGAGCCAAGAAAGGCTCGCTCGAGCGACGAACCAAAAGGAAGGACCTCGCTCGAGCGAAGAGAAGCTCGCTCGAGCGACCAAGCCAAAAACTGAACATCAAGAATTGGTTTCTAGACTCAACCAACCTGTAATCAACCTGTCCAAAACATCCTATAACCAAAGAGTAAGGAATCAAGGACAACAACGACAATAATGTGGCAACGGAATCCACGGAACATAAGTCCGGATACAATAATCAAATGGGAAAAAGACTGGGGTCGCTATAATGTGTCCGTAACTGACCACGAATTGGCCCATTGGTTTGTCCTACACAATAGTTTGGAAGTTGACGAATATCTAGAGTATGATTCTTCATCTTATTTGCAACATACATTTTGTACATGGTTTTTATTTTTTAAAGTCGTCATCATACTAGTTGAGTTCATTAACTTTGTTTGTAATTTGTGACTTGCTTCCCCTTTTGTGGCAGGGCGAAAAAGGTCGACTCGTGTACGAGGACGTACATTAGGCAAAGGAGTGCAAAAAAGAATAGTTAGGAAAAAAGGAGAGAAATTACATGTGTATGTCAATCGTGTGTTGAACGCAATCACATGAGGGAATGCAACCCCAGCGACAAATGAGTTGGGATTGCAAATTAGACGGTTGTGACCTCTTCAGAGCGTGAAGTCATGGAGAAAAATCGATCAAAGTACCAAAGATGCGGTCGTCCAAGCGGTGCTAGTATGAGATTCATCTTGGTTAAATTATTATGTTATTTGTAATTGCTTAAATTAGTTGATGAACTAATTGTGTTATTATGTTTGTAGGACAAGTTTGTTATCGGCGATGATTTTGATAATGATGAACAAGCTCAACAAATCCTCGATAGGAAGGCATATTTGCTATACAAGGATTGGAGGTACAATCTAAAGCAAGAGTTCCTCGAACTTGAGGAAAAGGGTGTTGATGACCCCTATAGTCATCCACCTAGTGGAGTAAGCTTGGACGACTGGAAATATCTTATTGATGTTGCTTGGAAAGACGAATCTCACTTGGTAACAAATTAATTAGCAAACCCCATTCTTGAAATTCATTTATGTGAATATAAATAAAAATTCTTTAGGAATTTATTTATTTTTTTTGTAATTTTGTTATTTGTTATTTTTTTTCTTGTTAGAAACGCTCTAAAGCTGGTAAAGCAAATAGGGGTATGCTCCCCTACAATCATACAAGTGGATTGCGATCATTTCCTATAGCAATGTCGCTTATGGTGAGAAGTAGTTATTTGTTTAGTAATGTAATGGATGTTTGATTATCCTTCATTTTGAATATTACTATGTGCTACTTGATCAATGGTATTTTTTCAAACCTAATAGGCAAATAAGGATGGAGAAATAGATTTCCCTGAATTTTAAAAGAAATCACACAAGTCCAAGAAGACGGGAGACTGGATTGACCCCAAATGTGGTGAGCTACATGTGAGTATTGAATGTTGAAACTAATTTTGTTGCAGACATATTAGTGAAGTTGTTTTCAATTCCTTCAACCATCTTGACTTTATTGTTTTTTTGCCATGACAGGATGATATGGTGAATCTACAAGTCGTAGCCACCAATGCGGGGTTGCCATTGACCCACAAAGAACTATCAAGGCAAGTGCTTGGGGAAAAAAAAAATTACTTGCGTGGATGTGGGGTAGGCCCACAACCCTCTTCAATAGCTTCCAGTGCGGCACGAGCACGTGATAAACATATGGAATCAATGAGAGCGGAACTGGAGGTTCTTTGTGAGGAGCATCAAAGAGATCGCGAGGAGTTGCTGAAGGAGAAAGAGGAGCGACAAAGAGATCATGAGGAGTTGGTCAAGGAGAAAGAGGAGCGACAAAGAGATAAGAAGGAAATTATGAGGGAAAGAGAGGAGCTGATGAAAGAAATTGAGGAAGGAAAAAAAGCACGCGAGGCACAACAAGTACAACTCAATCATTTGAACGACGTGGTGTCACGGCTGACAACCCTCTTGCAGGGTTCAGATGGTCATGCTACTATTCAGTAAACATAATTTTATTGATAAGCTAATACAAGTTATACAAAAATATGGATCATATTGGCATAGAATTGTTTTCTAAAGTTGCTATGCAAATTTTTTTTTGTTATGTGCTTGGAACAGGTTATGAGGCATAATGTGAGTCGACTTTGTAGCAGACGGACCGTAATCTGATTTCCATAAGGTAACCACTGCTTCCAAAATTGCTTTCAAAATTGTCAAATTAATCAAATACATAAATGCATTAAAAAAATGAAAAGGACACATGCAAATCAAATAATTTGTATTGAACATACTGAACCATTCCAAAGTGGCTCACATTTGGAAGGCATTCAGTACCTCAGAAACAGCCCTCGAAAAACTCCCTTCTGTCTGGATCAACTTGAGCTTTCATACAGTAATGTATGGGGTCAACAGTAGGTATAACCTCAGGATATTGAACTGCAGGAATAGAATATAAGGATCCAAGTAAGTTTTGACAAAATTATTAATAAATAATGATATTAATAATAGATAAAAATATTAATAATAGATAAAGGTCAAAAGGTTGATAAGGTGGGACGTTATTAGCATGCGTACGTTGGGGGTTGCCATGACAAATGCATATATAATCTTATAAATATATATTAAAGCTTATATATTACAACTTATAAATATATATGTTATATAAGCATCTCTATATTAGTTTCATGAATAAAATATATATGTGTACACTTTTGACTAAACTTATAAATATTATGCTATATAAGCATCAAGTGGGGTCATGCCCCCTTAAACGTTTGTACATACTTTTTGTTGAAATTTTTTTTTTTTACTATGGAACTAATGGGTGTCATTTTTGTTGTGTAGATGGCTTTTGGCATTGACATATGGATCTTCTATTTTTTTGTTCGAAAGATAATTCGTACATATAGTTTTGGAAATTGGATGAATCGTACATATAGTTTTAGCACGCGTTACATAGTAGTTTTGGAAGTTGTATTAATTGCTATGGTGGTATATGTAGATTACCTTTTGTCGTGGTACATATTACCATGGTAATTTGTACCATGCCAAATGGTCATTACAATGCATAGTGTAGTAGCAATGTTTTGTGTATAGAGGACATTGTTTTGGTAACATAGTTGGAATGTATGACATTATTTGTAATTGGAATATATTAGTTGGTTTGTATGTAAGTTTACATTGTAAAGTGTTCTTTTTTGTTTGATGGTTGTAAGTGAAACATGTATTACGGAATAGGTGATAATATATATTGATTTGTTTGTATACCTACTACAGGTTGCGGTGGATATATACAGGTTTTGAAAAAATTATTAAAATAGAAAAAATAAAACAAAAATAAAAAATGACATTTTTGGTGACAAAAAAATTGGTAGCCAAAAAAGCAGAAATAAATCTTTTGGCTACTAAATATTTAGTAGCTAAAACGAATTGAAAATAGTTTTGGCGACTAATTGTTTAGTAGCTAAAACGAAAAACACTTTTGGCGACTAAACTGTTTAGTAGCTAAAACTAGAATAACCTTTCCGTGACAAAATGTTTAGTAGCAAAAAATGACATTTTTGGCGACTACCAAATTGGTCGCCATTTGTAATTTAATTTTTGGCGACAAAAGATTAGTAGCTGAAGATGCATTGATGTTCCCTTTCGGCGACAAAGATGTTAGTCGCCAATGCTTCATAATCAGCGACTAACAGTGGTTTAGTCGCTAATTGCTGCCTCTTTTTGCCTACTAACAGATTAGTCGCCATTTCTGTTGGATTTTTAGCGACTAAAAACATTTTAGTCGCCAATACATTCGCCGACGATGTATCCGCGACAAAGCTGGCGACGAAAATTTTTGGTCGGCAAATCATTTCGGCGACTAAAATTAATGCTTTTGGCGGCTAAAACATTAGTCGACAAAAGTGTATTTTTTTGTAGTGGTATTTCCTTTTAATAGACGCAAAACTATCTTTTTCTTCCCATATCTCACATTTTTTTAAGGCATACCATCACTCCAAAAAAATCTGAGTTATTGGTACATTATTTAGTATGTTTTCCTCACAAAAGAAGTGGAAAATTTCCTGTAGTTGGCCTCTTTTCTCACCAATCTTCTTATTTTGAGTATTATGCATGAAAAATCGGTTTTACAGCTAACTTTCAAAAATTCTAGAAAAATGTAGAAAAATCTCCTAGACTTTGGTTTTATGTCAAAATCTTGCTTAAAGAGTTATCTTTCAAGTAAAATTGGTTTCATCAAAAAAGAGCGAACGGATTGTGAAAAACATCTGATTTTTGTAACGGTTGACGAATCTGGAGCTGAAGCATTTCTTAAATAACTAAAAATCTAGAAAGGCTATCACATTTCTGAAAAATGTTCTAAAAACTAGATAAAATCCTCTACAAGCCATAGGAAGGCCAAGCTCGAGAAAAACCTGAAATGGTCCTTTCGATTTTAATCTTTAAATGGTACCGAATCTGGAAATTTAGTTTTGTATTGGTGTTTTATGCTCTTGTGTTCATCAATATGCTTATTAGTACATGATCATGTCTTGGTATGATATTGCATGGGTTATGGTTGTGTTTCTTATCTTCTTCATTTGATGAAGCTCATACTTATGTGGATATTACTATTTTGTTAAGTTGATTTTGACTTTAATTTAAGACATCTAACTCAACGGAAACCTTAATTGGGGTGGTATTGGGTTTTCGATAACTTGAATAATGAAGAGATGATATTGTGTTATGTATGGATTGATGGGATGTGCTCCCTAATTAGTGGTTAAATCTTGCGCAAGCAGTTATCGCATAAACCCTAGAATGGAACGGACGTATTCAGACTCTTTGCGATAATTTGATTTGGTGAGATAAGGCTAGGTTCATATGGGACATTCAAGAGGATAAAACTTTTACTAGAAGGATAAGGTTGGATTCAGGGTGATAAAACCTTTTTTTTTCGCTATTCCTTTTGAGGCCCTGCAGTTGGCGTTATGCGGTATATAACTATTGGTAGGTATCCGAGGTAAGTTCTACAATACAGCAGCAAAAGGGGGAGTTTCGAATAGTCTGGTGTCCAATTCTTGCGGTTGGGAGGATGAAATCTCTTTGGGAGATTTCTAGAATACTAACATCTAACCTTGTAATCCTTGTTATTGACTTGAATATCATGCTTCATTACTTGCTTGTTATAAATGTGATGGTGTATTGGATTGGAAAAAAGGGACGGGATGTATGTGTGTTTACTGGGCATTCAAAACTCATGGCATTTCATGCGAGGTATTGAAGATTGTTAGATCGGTCGAAGGCAAAGTTGAAGGGTTTGAAGACGTATGGCTACCCGATCAGAGTTAGGAACTACTTTTGTAAACACGTTTTAGAGATTTTAACTGATTAATTGTGTGTTGTATTTAAGACATGATTTCATAATTATATATATCATTTGTAATCTGTCCTTATACACTATCAACTCATGTAGGCCTTGTGTTAATACTTTGTCATGATCTATCAAAAACGTAGCTTTGCTATCTAAAGTGGTTGGACATAGAAGGAAGGCTATATTAACTCATTCGACCTTCCTGGGATCTTGCTTGGTTATTAGCCAAAGGACTCATCAGTGACGTTTCTTACTCTTGCAATCTTAGATAAAACCCTGTATTTATTTGTTAATATATTTTCTAACGTTTCTGATTTTTGGGACGTCACATAGGTGCTAGAAGTATTTCTTGGAATGAAGAATGGTTGTATTTTCAGGTGACGAGTGTCGCATTGGTAAAGATCCTTTTGGGTCTAGAATTGTGTGATTGCCTTTGAGCATATCGGTCTAGTGTTTGAGATGTAGAGATATCGGGGTATGGTGGACAAATAGTCGCACTGAGTCGAGTTGAGCATTCAGTAAGAAGGGTTGTACCTCTATGAATGCCTTAGAGTGACTTGACAAGAGTGGAGTCTTGTACTGGTGGTTTTGAAGCTTGCGCAGAACTTCTTACATGTTAGTGAAACTCCTTGTGTCATGACCCTAATCCGCCCCTTTAGATTAAGGTCATAACCGACAAGTAATCATGAGATTACCTATGGCCTCAAATGAGAATAAACATGTCTTATCAGTAATGAAGGGGCCAAAGCGGAAGCAGACTTAAAAATTTTGTCCAATGAACTGTGCTTACATGGCATATCAAAAACATTTCATACGTATTCCATAATAACTCACACCATATAAACAAAGTTAACATCTTGTACATCCAGGAACTTTCATATACATAGTAAGCCAAACTAAAAGCTTACATACATAGGTGATCCAACGGGACCATCAAGGTAGCAAAAGAGTAAAACAAGAGAACAAAAACAAAGTCTCGTGTGTGAGACATCCAGGATGACTCCACAAAACTTGAATTTCTCTCACATTCTTCACTGAGGTTGGGGTTGGACATCTCTTTGCTCACCTACATACATATAAATAAGAGTAAGTGAAAGTGAAGTGAATAATACCAAAGTAAAGGGGTTTTATGAATGAGATTCATATTAAGTACATCAAACTCGTAAATTTCATATACAAATGGCTTCAGGCCCATTTTAAATCCTTATCAAACATATCAAACAGCCTTGGGCCCATGGCATCAAACGTGTCAAATGGCCTTGGGTCCATTCTTTCCATATTCATATCTATGGGCATTTCATATTCATGATCATGATCACCTTTTCATTCAAATGGCCTTTGGCCCATTACGATATTTAAACGGCCTTTGGTCCATCAAAATATTCAAACGGCCTTTGGCCCATCAAAATATTCAAACGACCTTTGGCCCAAATCATATTCTTCACAAAACCTTATACAAAAATTAGGCATATAGAATATTCATTCATAATTCAAATCAACAAATTCATAAAGCTTATATAGAAGTAGTATTTGGAAAATAACATACTTGAAAATATCTTTACTAAGATATTACTGACAGTGTTTTGTCGATTGATTTGCCCTCGCACTTGACCTACACATTTCATAACACATTGGGTCACAAGTAATTCAATTCGTTCTTAACTTGTTTATTTCTCTTGGGCTTCTTTCTTATTTCTTTAGTTCATTTACAATGCTCAATGCATGCCTAAGAGTGCTTAGAAATGAAAGAGAATGGAAAACAAAGCATGAAATAACTTTTCAAAATTTCTGAAACAGAGCACTCCACTAGAGCACAACTTTGGTCGCTCGAGCGGTCTGTAAAACTCTGCAAAAGTACTGGTTACATGATTTTTATGCTCGAGCAAACTTTCTATTGCTCGAGCGATGAGCCTTGCAAAACAGGGTGCGCTCTAGCACAAGGTTTGCCGCTCGAGCTATTGTGCAAATCTTTGTAAAACTTCTGGGAGCTTGATTTTTACGCTTGAGTGACACTTTCCTAGCTCAAGCGGACAGGTTGAATTCTGGAATTTCCAAAATTTTGTTTGAAGCTCAAAACATATATCCAAAGGTTCAAAGCTTGCAAGTTGATACTAAAAATGTTGGAAAACATTCTCTAACATGCAAACATAGGTAATTTGAACCCAATTGTCTAAATTATGGTCCATGTTCCAAATCATTCCAAACTCTTCTTGTTAATTTTAAAACTCATGCAATCAAGTCTCATATCTTCAAGAATTGTACATGCATGTCTCAAATGCCTAACAATCCAACATGATTAACATGCTTCATGTTCAAATCAACAATTATCATGGAAAATCTTACATTCATGTATCTATTGGCTTCAAGTTCATCATAATCAACTCAATTCTTGTTCTTAGTTACATATTATTACATATCATGCTTGAATTGATATCTAAATATCTCATATTCATAAATTGAGACTCATTTGCTTACCTAAAGCCTTTAACTCTTCCAAATTTGGCTAGTCTTTGAGCCTAGCTCCTCAAATCCACAAGCTTCTAGTTCAAACCTTGAAGTTTGTGCTCCCTCTCTCTCTACAATCGTCTCTCTCTCTATATATATATATATGTTCCTTTGCTGATTTTGAGCTCACAATATGAGCTTAATTGTGTTTAGCTCATATATATACTTGGTGATTAGCTTAAGTTAATGAAACTGAATTAAGACTAACCAATTGTACTTAATTTAATCAATTTAATCTAATTAATTTGATCTGAATCAATTTTTAATTAAATTTCACCATAGGTTCTAAAAATCATGCTAATCACAATGACACAGTCAATTTCAGCTTATGTTGCCTCTATGGCCTTCAATTTAAATTTATAACAAAAAATCAAATAGATTTCTCTATGGTGAATAGATATAGATTCGAAAACATAATTAGTCACATAATTAGCACCCAAAATCATATTAAGCACATAATCACAATCATAATTAAGATTAATTAACATAGCACAGAACATGGTTATCACACCTTGGGTTGGAGTAACGTATTATGCAGTTATCATTTTGCGAGTATGTTATGCCTTGTAGGAGGAGATAAATTATGTTAATGTTTATGATCCATTGGAACTTTAAATTGATGAACTTTCTTATGTTTTGTTGTGTTGATAATGCAATTTTTATTTTTATTAATATTTGTTTTTATAAATGTGGCATATGTAATTGTTGTGGCATCACGGTAAAGGTGATGGGTGTTGTGAGATGACAGCTGTTGAGCCTGATTTGGAAAATGAATTTTTCCTGGTGTTATAGCCTCGGATGGCCTTGTTAAAAATGAAAATGTTGTGTAGTGACTTAGCTTAAATTGCTAATTTTGGGTTGGGTGTTTGGTTTGAGGAGTGTTTTAGTGTTATTGAGATTTGTATACAACGGTGTTGCCTCTGACCTTATTTTGTTGGGAGTTTTCTTTTCCTATATGGGTTCACTAAGACTTTTATTGTGGGGATTTCCTTCCGTGTTCTAGTGCTGAGCACTCGGGGGTGTTAGACATGTTATGGTGGTCATGCTTCTAGGTATGATTAAGTTACATTTGTTTCGGCCGTATCTTTAATTTCAGGAATGAAATTACTTAGGGATGGGGGAGATTATAACGATTCTTGTTTAGACCCGACCCATTTTCTAGCTTTTGAATCCGAGGACCCATGTACTTAATTGTTGTTCATCTCATTTCCATCTTGTTAGTTGTTGAATTTGGCTATTAGGAGTGTTGATTGTGTTTGGAATAGGTTGGGAAGTCAGTTTTTTAATGAGTTATTGCCCAGATTTTTGCATGTTCTCTTGAGCGATCTTTTTTGCGCTTGAGCAGTCTTTTACAGTCTGCAAAACTACTAGTTGTGTGATATTTTTGCTCCAGCAATCTTTTGCAAGTCTGAACTTCTAGAAGGGGGTCACTGTGCGCTTGAGCGGTGTTACTTTTTGTGTCTATTCACTTAAGCGGTGTTTTGGTCACTTGAGCGGTCTATGCATATATCAGTCTGAGAAAGAGCCATTTTGAGTCACTTTTCCATCTCATTCTCTCTCTAAACATTTCAAAATCCTAAATTAACATACACTCTCTCTCTATGTTCTTGCCTTCTATCTCTAAATACTCTCAATCCATTTGTTTTCTCATCCTTGCCTTTTGGAGAAAAACGTTAAGCACGTCGACGTCTTAATTTTAATCGGTGAAGTTGTTGTTTTTGGCTCCATCAAGTTCCATCCACGGTTTCCTTTTTGTCTTCTACTTTGCGGTAGGGATTTCCTTGCTTCTTTTCAATACTTTGTCTATATATAGATATGTGGTAGATTTTATTGCACAAGAAGTATGGTTATTATGAATTTTCGAAAAACATGTAAGAAAGATCTAGGGTTTGATAATGTGGGGTTTCTAATTGGTAATTAGCAGTTGTTTTGGTTAATTGAAGAGTAGTTTTACGTTTTATGTTGAAGCAGGGGAAAAGCCCTAATTTAATATTATTAGCCTAATGAATTAGAAAATGGTAAAATTAAATAATGGTTATGTTTTATTTAATATGGCTTGTGTAAGTGTGTAAATTGCTAAAGTAGAGAGTTAACCATGATGATGGGACTAATTGGGATTGATTATGTTTCGTGGAATCGGGTTGTGGCTTTGACATCACGGATGAGGATTTTAATGAAATGTAGAAATTGGTTTTGGAAAGAAAATGAAATTATAATCTTTCAGAAATTAAGAATGAAATTGAGGTTGGATTTTGAAACCTTTAAATATTACTATTATAATTATTATGAGACTGAAGGTCTTTTCGTAAGAATTGGATTATTGTTTCACGTGTATTTAATACATATGTTTAGAGATTTTGTCTTTGGTCATCGGTGGGGGATGACATTGTGATGTTGAACAGATTATGTGTATGTAGTACACTGAAGTTATTTATGCTGTTGTATATTATGATGGTTGGAACTGTACACGCACTGAGAATGAGAGATACCATTACCTTCCGGCTAGCGCTTGGAGAAATTAGTTGCGCTTAGAATAAGAGGTACTAGTACCTTCCAGCTAGCACCTGGGGAACTTGGCAGATGTACCATTTCCTTCCACCAAGTGTCTGATAAATTGGCAGAGGTACGATTACCTTCTAGTGGGTGTTTGGTAAATTGGTAGAGGTCTCATTCCCTTTCAGCTGATGACTGGTAACTTGGCTTGTGTTACATAAAGGTGTAACTTTGGCCTACCATGCTTTTGGCATGTAGAGTAGTGTTTTGTTTATCATTATTGTCTCAGTGTATCTAGGTATATCATGTGTTATGATAGTTATGGTTCAGGAAGACTGAGTTGTCTTATATGTTGAGTAAGTGATTGTTGGATGTTTGTTATTTTCATTTTTCGTATTGGATGTTATGTATGTATGTGAGTGTATCAAATAAACTGTTGAAAATATCTTTTTAACTTTGGACTTAAGACCAGAAAGGTGATGAACATGTCGGAAATGAACATAGGTTACGTATTGAGTTTGTAAGTAAAAAGAGAAAATATTTTGTTAATGTATTTCAAAAACAAAACAGGTTTTATGTGATATTGTTGGAATGGAAAACAGGAAGAAAATGTGAACTATCTAAATTGTTGAATGAATTGGATGATTTTGGAAAAAGTATACTTATGTAAATATGCTTGAGTACAAACTGTCACATTATTTACATAGTATGAGTTGGAACATTCATGATCATAGCTATCTGTAAGTTGTTATTGTTTAGGATCATGTTGGGATCCCTACTGGACTTTATGTTCATCACACTTTGCTAATTCTTTTTCAGGTGAATGACGAGAAGTGTTTTCAAGAACGAGGATCTTCTTTATTTGTTAGCCACGGGGGCCTTTTATCTGCTGGCGGAATGTTATTGTTGTAAAAGGGTTGAGCCCTTTTTCTTTTATGTAATGACGTATACCTACGAGTAATTTATTTAATTATGTCACATATTGCATTCATTACGTATACGAATGAGAGGATCTTTACTTATTTATCCTTATTGATATATTAGAACTTCCGTTCGTTATTTATGAAATTGTATTGTAATAAGGGTTTTTGGTATGTTATCTGTGAAATAAAAAGTGGGGCATTACGTTTCTCTTGCAAGAAACTTTGTCTTTTGCACCAACAGGTCTACCATGCTTCTGGCGTGACTTAGATACATTTACAACTATACCTGTAGATTGTCTTTCAGGAACATCGATTCTTGTTGGAGCATTAGCAATTGGAATATCGAATTTTATTATATTTTTAGTGTTGATGAAGGCATCTAGTAATTGGTTTGCTTATACTTGGCAAAGAAATAATCATTCGAACTTTTTAATTCACATTGATTAGTACGAGGATCATGATAAGACAACATCGAATTATTTCAAGCAATTTCATGTTGAGTTTCAAGCTGCAACTTTTCTTCCCTTGATGATGGGAAATCTGTTTCATCAAAATGACAATTCTGAAAACATGCTCCAAATCTATCGCATGTTAAGGATTCAAGATATCTAATAATAAATGGAGAATCAAAACTAACATAAACTCCAAGTTTACATTAAGGACCCATTTGCAATAGAAATATATACAGCATAACCAAACATTCCAAATAAATAATATTTGATGGTTGACCACAAGAAGTTATAATGGTAAGTACTCATGTATACAGTTGGTCTAGCATGACCTGTGAGACCCCTAACTTTAGTAAACCCTATTAGGTCCCTAAATTTTGAGTGATTATAACAAAAACCCTTACTTCCCCGTTTATTCGCAAAATTAAACCTAGAACTAAACACGCATCACAGACGAACCCATGCAAACCCTAATCGACCCTAGAAGCTTAGAAATCATCTCTAACACTCTAATATTAATTATTGAACTCTCAAATTTTAGATTAATCTATCTAAACCTTAACTTCCGATTTTCACAGTTGTCGTTCGGTTATTCACCTTTAAATTCAAAGCAAGATAATACAAGCCGAATTATTTTTCCTAACACTAATTTATTAAATCTACACTTGAAATAGATATTTTAATTGAGCCCATGCCCTCACATTTTTATTAAATCACATTTTGGCCCCAAACAAGTACAATTATATATTAATATATACACTCGTACCCTAAAACCATCTTTTAAATATTATATTTTACAATTTCCAACATTTGTACCCAAAAAAAATAATAAAAGAAGTCCCTTAAATCACTATTTATTGCCAACCATAACCTGTATAGATACTATGAATGTACTCTGAGACAATTTTGCATGATTTAAGGAAAATATCTTTGACTTTGTACAAACTTATATATATATGTATATATGCAACTAGGTTTGTTTGATTAGGAGGAAAATCCTAACTAGATCATGTTTAGGAACCTAATTAAGGCCTCTAATCCTCCACTATTCCATTGAATTCAAACAAAATCCAAACTATCCAATCCAATTCCAACCAATAGGCATTTTATGACCTTTTGCACCAAATTCATTAAAAAAACAACCTCTCCCATAACATTTTACATGCAAGAACACATACATATACACTATATTTAGCTGAGAGAGAAGAGAGGAAGGAGGGTGATCTTGGTAGAAGAGAGGAGAGGAAGAAAAAGTTTGCAAGCAATTCCAATAACCCTCATGTAAGCTACAACATAACTCTCTTTTTCATTTTCCCTTTTCGAATACATGTTACTAGAAGTTTAAAATGGTATTTTCAGATGCATTTTGATGGTATTCTTGTGTTAAAAATGAAACGAGTTGAGCATTAATCCTACCCGTCATGTATTTCTCTTAATCAGTATAAGGCTACCTTTGTCCATATCAATCTCTCAAAATTTCCAAAGGCACACCTTCACCTCAAATTTCTGAGTTTTCGGTTCTTGGTATATCGAATTGAATCGTTTGTGTAATTATTGGATCCCTATGAAATTATTCATTCTCTGAGCTTTGTTACTCTTGTCGTGTTGTATACTTCCTGAATTAATTTATTTTTCAGGTGTTGAACAAATTTAGTGGCGGTTGGAGTTGAAGAATTTAAAGGATTATTGAGTTAGGGATTTTTGGGTTCACCACTACATATTGTTTTTAGAGATTTGTATAAGTTATATTTTGGAGACTTTTGTGTAATTATTTTGGAGACAATTTTTTATTTTTAGGGTTATTAATTAGTTAGAATTTTAAATTTGAGGTTGAGTTGATTTAGTAATGGCTCGAAAGTTAGGGCGTTACAGATTGGAATCAGAGCGTAGCGATTAGGTCTTACATGGGATCTGTTGGGTGATTGATATTTGGGTTCAACATTTGAGGTTAAAAAAAAAATGACTGATATTTGAAGTTAAAAAAACATTAAAAATTAAAAAAAATTTCATTGTTTATATCAAAGTGCATAGCGAAAGCGTGTTATTTGAGGAGTTAGTCGTTTTTAAATTTTGGAGCAATAGAGATTGTGAATTTTGAGGACGAAATTTATTTAAGGGGGATAGGTTGTAAGACCCTTAACTTTAGTAAGCCTTATTAGGTCCCTAAATTTTGAGTGATTATAACAAAAACCCTTACTTCCCTGTTTATTCGCAGAATTAAACCCTAGAACCGAAAACGCATCACAGATGAACCCATACAAACCCTAATTGACCCTGGAAGCTTAGAAATCATTTCTAACACTCTAATATTAATTATTTAACTCTCAAATTTTAGATTAATCTCTCTAAACTTTAACTTCCGATTTTTACAGTTTTCGTTCGGTTATTCACCTATAAATTCAAAGCAAGGTAATACAAATCGAATTGTTTTTTCTAACACTAATTTATTAACTCTACAATTGAAATAGATATTTTAATTGAGCCCAAGCCCTCACATTTTTATTAAATCACATTTTGACCCCAAACAAGTACTATTATATATTTATATATGCACTTGTACCCTAAAACCATTTTTTAAATATTATATTTTACAATTTCCAACATTTGTACCCAAAAATAATAATAAATTAAGTCCCTCAAATCACCATTTAAGGCCAGCCATAACTTACATAGATACTATGAATGTACTTTGAGATAATTTTGCATGATTTAAGGAAAATATCTTTGACTTGGTACAAACTTTTATATATATATATGTATATGCAACTAGATTGGTTTGATTAGGAGGAAAACCCTAACTAGACCTTGTTTAGGAACCGAATTAAGGCCTCTAACCCTCCACTATTCCATTGAATTCAAACAAAATCCAAACTATTCAATCCAATTCCAACCAATGGGCATTTATGACCTTTTGCACCAAATTCATTATAAAAATAACCCCTCACATAGAAGTTTACTTGCAAGAACACAGCCATATACACTATATTCAGTTGAGAGAGAAGAGAGGAAGGAGGGTGAGCTCGGTAGAAGAGAGGAGAGGAAGAAAAAGTTTGCTAGTAATTCCAACAATCCTCAAGTAAGCCACAACACAACTCTCTCTTTCATTTTCCTTTTTCAAATACATGTTACTAGAAGTTTAAAATGGTATTTTCAGATGTGTTTTGATGGTATTCTTGTGTTAAAAATGAAAGGAGTTGAGCCTTGATTCTACCCTTCTTGTATTTCTCTTAATCGGTATAGGGCTACCTTTTTCCATATCAATCTCTCAAAATTTCCAAAGGCACACCTTCACCTCAAATTTCTGAGTTTCATACATATTATTTAGCATGTTTTCATCACAAAGGAAGTGGAAAATTTCCCCTAGTGGACCTCCTTCTCACCAACTTTCTTATTTCAAGAATTATGCTAGAGAAATCTGTTTTATAGCCAAATTTTGAAAATTGTAGAAAAATGTAAAAAAATCTTTTGAACCTAAATTGTATGTCAAAATCGTTCTTAAGGAGTTAGTTTTCGAGGAAAATTTGTTTTATTGAAAAAGAGTGAGTGGTTTGTGAGAAAATCCAATTTTCGTAATGGTCGACAAATCTGTACAGCACTGGAGTGTTTCTTAAATAACAAAAAATTGAGGACAACTATTCCATTTCTGGAAAATGTTCTGAAAACTAGATAAGATTTTCTACGAACCATAGGAAGGCCGGGCTCGAAAAAAATCTGAAATGGTCCTTGTAATTTCAATCTGTAAGTGTTTTTGAATCTGGAAATTCTGTTTCTCCTTGGTGATATATAACAGATGAGAGTTGTAGATTTTATCAAAGTAAGATCAGAGTTTAATTTTGGAGATCCATGGAGAAATATCGAGTTTCTAGTGTTGGCAATGGAGGAGATTGATTTGAGGTAATTCGGGTGTTATACAATATACTTTCTTTAAATCTCTTTGGAAACAGTGTTATTTTAATCACCTTCAATTTGTAATCCTCTTGATGATTTTGATAAATTGATAAATTCTGTGGAATTATTTATTGTTGATTCGTTTGATTACTCCAGTCACTTGATGAACTTTGTGTAGTTACTCTGTGTTGGAAATGTTGATTTGTTTGGCTAAATGACGTGGAAATGCTTCGTACATGGATTGAGTGGACTTTGCCAATATGCTCTATACCAATAGCCTGAATAAGCAGTTGTGCTTGGGTGAGGCGGGTGAGGCGGTCACTGGTCATGTACTAAGTAGGACCGTGTATTTGGTTCTAGATAAATTATCAAATGTCGAGTTGACTTGTTTCTGCAATTTGGTAAATTGCTTGGTATATCGAATTGAATGGTATGTGTAATTATTGGATCCCTATGAAATTATTCATTCTCTGAGCTTTGTTACTCCTATCGTATTGTATACTTCCTGAATTAATTTATTTTTCAGGTGTTGAACAAATTTAATGGCGGTTGGAGTTGAAGAATTTAAAGGATTATTGAGTTAGGGATTTTTGGGTTCACCACTACATATTGTTTTTAGAGATTTGTATAAGTTATATTTTGGAGACTTTTGTGTAATTATTTTGGAGACAATTTGGTATTTTTAGGGTTATTAATTAGTTAGAATTTTAAATTTGAGGTTGAGTTGATTTATTAATGGCTCGGAAGTTAGGGCGTTACAGAATGGAATCAGAGCGTAGCGATTAGGTCTTACATGGGATCTGTTGGGTGATTGATATTTGGGTTCAACACTTGAGGTTAAAAAAAAATGGCTGATATTTGAAGTTAAAAAAACATTAAAAATTTAAAAAAATTTCATTGTTTATATCAGAGTGCATAGCGAAAGCGTGTTATTTGAGAAGTTAGTCGTTTTGAAATTTTGGAGCAATAGAGATTGTGAATTTTGAGGACGAAATTTATTTAAAGAGGATAGGTTGTAAGACCCTTAACTTTAGTAAGCCTTATTAGGTCCCTAAATTTTGAGTGATTATAACAAAAACCCTTACTTCCCTGTTTATTCGCAGAATTAAACCCTAGAACCGAAAATGCATCACAGATGAACCCATACAAACCCTAATTGACCCTAGAAGCTTAGAAATCATTTCTAACACTCTAATATTAATTATTTAACTCTCAAATTTTAGATTAATCTCTCCAAACTTTAACTTCCGATTTTTACAGTTTTCGTTCGGTTATGTCACGACCCCAACCCGCCGCTAGTAGGATGGTGCCGTGATGGCCAGTAACCCGTGGTTACCAAAGGCCAACTTTCAAAATCTCACACACAATCAGAGTAAAATGTATGGGGCTAACAAGTGCGGAAGCAATATATCAAAATACAAGTGATCCATAAGAGCTGTGCATAAGTCAAATGAAATGGCATACATCTTTATATAACTTTACAACTTGAATATAAGAAAAACAATCATACATATTACATCTCAACAAAAGGCTTCTCAAGCCGACATAACCAAAACACAAGACAAGGGACATAATCTTCATGGTGCCGACGTTCTCAACGCCGACCTAACATGCATACGAAACCTCGGCACATAAAGAAACACCTCGGCGAAGCCGACTTCTAGCTTGGAACCTACATATATATAGAGAGGGTGAGTCTGGAAACTCAGTGAATGGTACAAATAATAAAGGGGTTCCATGAATGATTCCCGAGGTTCTTGTCAAAACATTGCACATATCATATCTTGGTCAAAACATGTTCTTGGCATAACTGTACAAAGCATACTTGGCAAAACTCATATCAAAGCATGTACTTAGCATAACTTATAACAAAACGTATACTTAGCATAACTTGTACAAAACATACTGATTCATTTTACTTAGGCCCGTAGCCCCTTATTAACAAACTTGTACCACTAGATCTTGTCCGCTTTAGGCCGGGTTGTTGGGCTTAAATCCCCCTCACCTCGAACTCCTCACGGTTCACTTGTAGGCCGGGTTATTGGGCTTAGGTCCCCATCACCACGGGCTCCAAACGATTCACTTGTAGGCCGGGTTATTGGGCTTAGGTCCCCATCACCACGGGCTCCACACAAAGCTTATACTTGTTGCATGAAACTTATACTTGACATACAAAATAGGGGTAATCATTCATAGTTAACAAATACTTTTCAAAACAAAGCAAGGCAAAGCTTATCAAAACATTTACAACATAGCTTTATTAGAAATACCACTCACCTAGTTCTTGGGACGTCGGGATCAAGGCAAAGGTCCAAGTCCTACAATCACATGGCAAAGTCTACTAAACATACTTCTTAAAACAAGTCTTACAATCATGCAAATGATCTCGGGAAAACATGCTGGAAGTCAAAACACTGTTTTACATGTCAAGAAGACATGCTGGGCACCAACCAGGTCAATGCCGAGGTCCCACACCTCCTGGCCGAGGTGTGGTCACCAGCGCTTTGGCGTGCAGCTGCATGCCGAGGTTCATACAAGACAATCCAATGACGCAAGTGACCATGCAAGGTAGGCCAAGGTGAGATACTATGCTTGGCCTAAGTGTGAGGTCCAGGTAAGAGTGATCTCGGCGACTACACTTCGGGAAGTGACGTCTGGAAATCTGGGTTTCCACCCGTGAAGAACATGAAGAACATGAACATGAACATGAATGCCAAAATCATCATCATTCCTTTATTCAAAATCTGGGTTTTCATGCTATGAGTTCGAAAACATGGACCTGGGCACCCATACTTGAAGATCATGTGAAAACAAACACAAAAACATGAATCTTGGCATGAGCTTTCGGATCAAAACATGGCTTTTCTTGAAGAACACTTGAATATCATCTTCTCTTTCTAAACCGAACTTCAAAACGATGCATGGCTTACAAAACATATTCAATCATGCAATGCAGCAACATAATCACATAGAGCAACATGCATAGATCAAGAATCTAACCTTAGAATGCGAATCTAACGGTTCGATCTCTAGGAATCAAGCTTGGAAGATCTACTCTCTCTCAAGAACACTTCTCCCTCTTCTAGAGCTTCTCTCTCCTCTTCAAAACATATACATACAACAAATGATACATTTCTCTCTCCATCGACTGATTTAACACTCAACTCGGACACGTGGCGTTACCGGGTTGGTTCTCCTCAAAAAGGTGACTGATTGACAAGACAAGTCTATGACAAAGCGTATCTAACAAGCTACAGAGCAAACACTCCGGCCAGGAATGACATCGGCAAAGGACAAGGCATCGGCAAACAAAGGACTATGACCTCGGCTAAGAACAAGACTTCGGCAGTGCGGTAACAAAGACATCGGCTTGAAAGAACAAAGCTTCGGCAACTAAGGTGACAATGATCTCGGCTAGGAAGGACAACACTTGACTAAGCTGTGCCACACCTTGGCCTAGATGTGCCACACCTCGGTCTAGGTCATACCACTTCCAGGACAAGATCACTTCGGTACAAAGATGACATCTCAGCCTAGATAATACACATCTCGGCCTCGGCGGTACACACCTCGGCCCAGGTGATAATCATCTCGGCCAATATGCCAGGACAAAGGTGGAGGTCAACAAAGTGTTACCAAGATGGTTCTGGACTGAAAATGACCTCGGCTTGGAAATGATCTAGGCTTAGCATGACCTAGGCTTAACAATACAAGGGAGGAACAAAGCATACATATACACTTAGATAAATCAAATACGTACAAAACAAGGCACAATTCATGGTAGTAAATCTTAACGTGGCAAATCATATAAATGCATGCAAGCATGACTAAGGCATGAAATGTGGGTCCTTACATCCTTCCCCCCTTAAAGAAGTTTGGTCCCCAAACTTCACTTGCCATGTCCCCCAAAACAACTCCGTATTCCGGGTTCTTATCTCTTCTTATCATCCTTAGCTTTTACTCTGGGACAATCTCTAATACGATGGCCCTTCTCACCGCATCCATAACATGCTCCAGTTGCTCGAAGACAAACCCCAAAATGTAGCTTCCCACAACTTGCACATATCGGCCTGGTGTTACCTTCCTGATTTTCATTGGTGGAATTGTCCACCTCTGTCATCTCCTCGGCGTCATTCGGGTCTGCCTCTCCCTTACGATTGTCATAAGTCTTCCTCTTCTTCTGATTCTCCCCTGAACCCTGACTTCTATTCAGGTTGGCTTCTGCCAAGATGGCTTTATCTAATACTCCAGCATACGTCGGCATGTTGAGCAGATTTACCCGATCTTGTATTGGTCCCCGGAGCCCACTCTCAAACTTCCTAGCCTTCATATATTCGTCGCCGACCATGTGAGGTGCATGCCTCGCTAGTTCGGTAAAGGCACGGTCATATTCGGCCACCGTTTTACTACCTTGCGTCAGCGTCTGAAATTCGGTGGCCTTGCGGTTTCGAACACTTAAGGGAAAATGTTTGTTGTAGAACAACTCCAAAAATCTGGCCCAAGTCAAATCTGGGTTATGTTCTCGGGTCATCATCCACCATCTTCGTGCATCGTCTTCCAATGTAAATGCTGCCAATGACACCTTCTGAGCGTCGGTGCTGGGAAAAACCTCGAACAACTTCTCCATCTCAAGAACCCATGCTTCTGCCTTCATAGGCTCAATACCTCCTTGGAACGTCGGCGGTTTCATCTTCTTGAACTCTTTGATCAAAGTCAATGTACCTTCCCCATACAAGGCTGGCTGTGGAGGCACTTGCTGCACGGGAGGGGGTGCAGGCGGATCTGCATGTCGGCCATCAGTCTGTTCGGCCTGAGTTGATGTAGTACCAATGTTCTGTTGCCTTGCTTGCCTTAACTCACCGACCAAACCTTCAACAATCCTTTCTAGTCTATCCAACCTGTCTTCGGACTGATCTCGGCCAACTGGGGGTCTACCTCTTCTCATGATGCTAAATGTATGCAAAATGTGGCTCTTAAAACAAAATGAACATATAGACATGTATGCAAATAACAAATGATCATGCCGATGTAATAAATACTGATGCCGAGATGATGCACACCTTGTCAAGTAGCAAGCAATATGATGCAATCTTAATATCAAGTCTAAGGGAAAGCCTATGCTCTTTAGGACTCAAAGTGTGTGAACAACGTACTATAAGGAACTTGTGCTCTGATACCATTCTGTCACGACCCCAACCCGCCCCTAGTAGGATGGTGCCGTGATGGCCAGTAACCCGTGGTTACCAAAGGCCAACTTTCAAAATCTCACACACATTCAGAGTAAAATGTATGGGGCTAACAAGTGCGGAAGCAATATATCAAAATACAAGTGATCCATAAGAGCTGTGCATAAGTCAAATGAAATGGCATACATCTTTATATAACTTTACAACTTGAATATAAGAAAAACAATCATACATATTACATCTCAACAAAAGGCTTCTCAAGCCGACATAACCAAAACACAAGACAAGGGACATAATCTTCATGGTGCCGACGTTCTCAACGCCGACCTAACATGCATACGAAACCTCGGCACATAAAGAAACACCTCGGCGAAGCCGACTTCTAGCTTGGAACCTACATATATATAGAGAGGGTGAGTCTGGAAACTCAGTGAATGGTACAAATAATAAAGGGGTTCCATGAATGATTCCCGAGGTTCTTGTCAAAACATTGCACATATCATATCTTGGTCAAAACATGTTCTTGGCATAACTGTACAAAGCATACTTGGTAAAACTCATATCAAAGCATGTACTTAGCATAACTTATAACAAAACGTATACTTAGCATAACTTGTACAAAACATACTGATTCATTTTACTTAGGCCCGTAGCCCCTTATTAACAAACTTGTACCACTAGATCTTGTCCGCTTTAGGCCGGGTTGTTGGGCTTAAATCCCCCTCACCTCGGACTCCTCACGGTTCACTTGTAGGCCGGGTTATTGGGCTTAGGTCCCCATCACCACGGGCTCCAAACGATTCACTTGTAGGCCGGGTTATTGGGCTTAGGTCCCCATCACCACGGGCTCCACACAAAGCTTATACTTGTTGCATGAAACTTATACTTGACATACAAAATAGGGGTAATCATTCATACTTAACAAATACTTTTCAAAACAAAGCAAGGCAAAGCTTATCAAAACATTTACAACATAGCTTTATTAGAAATACCACTCACCTAGTTCTTGGGACGTCGGGATCAAGGCAAAGGTCCAAGTCCTACAATCACATGGCAAAGTCTACTAAACATACTTCTTAAAACAAGTCTTACAATCATGCAAATGATCTCGGGAAAACATGCTGGAAGTCAAAACACTGTTTTACATGTCAAGGAGACATGCTGGGCACCAACCAGGTCAATGCCGAGGTCCCACACCTCCTGGCTGAGGTGTGGTCACCAGCGCTTTGGCGTGCAGCTACATGCCGAGGTTCATACAAGACAATCCAATGACGCAAGTGACCATGCAAGGTAGGCCAAGGTGAGATACTATGCTTGGCCTAAGCGTGAGGTCCAGGTAAGAGTGATCTCGGTGACTACACTTCGGGAAGTGACGTCTGGAAATCTGGGTTTCCACCCGTGAAGAACATGAAGAACATGAACATGAACATGAATGCCAAAATCATCATCATTCCTTTATTCAAAATCTGGGTTTTCATGCTATGAGTTCGAAAACATGGACCTGGGCACCCATACTTGAAGATCATGTGAAAACAAACACAAAAACATGAATCTTGGCATGAGCTTTCGGATCAAAACATGGCTTTTCTTGAAGAACACTTGAATATCATCTTCTCTTTCTAAACCGAACTTCAAAACGATGCATGGCTTACAAAACATATTCAATCATGCAATGCAGCAACATAATCACATAGAGCAACATGCATAGATCAAGAATCTAACCTTAGAACGCGAATCTAACGGTTCGATCTCTAGGAATCAAGCTTGGAAGATCTACTCTCTCTCAAGAACACTTCTCCCTCTTCTAGAGCTTCTCTCTCCTCTTCAAAACATATACATACAACAAATGATACATTTCTCTCTCCATCGGCTGATTTAACACTCAACTCGGACACGTGGCGTTACCGGGTTGGTTCTCCTCAAAAAGGTGACTGATTGACAAGACAAGTCTATGACAAAGCGTATCTAACAAGCTACACAGCAAACACTCCGGCCAGGAATGACATCGGCAAAGGACAAGGCATCGGCAAACAAAGGACTATGACCTCGGCTAAGAACAAGACTTCGGCAGTGTGGTAACAAAGACATCGGCTTGAAAGAACAAAGCTTCGGCAACTAAGGTGACAATGATCTCGGCTAGGAAGGACAACACTTGACTAAGCTGTGCCACACCTTGGCCTAGATGTGCCACACCTCGGTCTAGGTCATACCACTTCCAGGACAAGATCACTTCGGTACAAAGATGACATCTCGGCCTCGGCGGTACACACCTCGGCCCAGGTGATAATCATCTCGGCCAATATGCCAGGACAAAGGTGGAGGTCAACAAAGTGTTACCAAGATGGTTCTGGACTGAAAATGACCTCGGCTTGGAAATGATCTAGGCTTAGCATGACCTAGGCTTAACAATACAAGGGAGGAACAAAGCATACATATACACTTAGATAAATCAAATACGTACAAAACAAGGCACAATTCATGGTAGTAAATCTTAACGTGGCAAATCATATAAATGCATGCAAGCATGACTAAGGCATGAAATGTGGGTCCTTACAGGTTATTCAACTATAAATTCAAAGCAAGGTAAAACAAATCGAATTGTTTTTCCTAACACTAATTTATTAACTCTACAATTGAAATAGATATTTTAATTGAGCCCACGCCCTCACATTTTTATTAAATCACATTTTGACCCCAAACAAGTACTATTATATATTTATATATGCACTTGTACCCTAAAACCATTTTTTAAATATTATATTTTACAATTTCCAACATTTGTACCAAAAAAAAATAATAAATTAAGTCCCTCAAATCACCATTTATGGCCAGCCATAACTTACATAGATACTATGAATGTACTTTGAGATAATTTTGCATGATTTAAATTTGACTTGGTACAAACGTTTATATATATATGTATATATGCAACTAGGTTGGTTTGATTAGGAGGAAAACCCTAACTAGACCTTGTTTAGGAACCGAATTAAGGCATCTAATCCTCCACTATTCCATTCAATTGAAACTAAATCCAAACTATTCAATCCAATTCCAACCAATGGGCATTTATGACCTTTTGCACCAAATTCATTATAAAAACAACCCCTCCCATAGCATTTTACATGCAAGAACACAGACATATACACTATATTCAGCTGAGAGAGAAGAGGGGAAGGAGGGTCAGCTTGGTAGAAGAGATGAGAGGAAGAAAAGTTTGCCAGCAATTCCAACAACCCTCAAGTAAGCCACAACACAACTCTCTCTTTCATTATCCTTTTTCAAATACATGTTACTAGAAGTTTAAAATGGTAGTTTTAGATGTGTTTTGATGGTATTCTTGTGTTAAAAATGAAAGGAGTTGAGCCTTGATTCTACCCTTCTTGTATTTCTCTTAATCGGTATAAGGCTACCTTTTTCCATATCAATCTCTCAAAATTTCCAGAGGCACACCTACACCTCAAATTTTTGAGTTTAATACATATTATTTAGCATGTTTTCATCACAAGAGAAGTGGAAACTTTCCCCTAGTTGACCTCTTTCTCACCAACTTTCTTATTTCAAGAATTGTGCCAGAGAAATCTATTTTATAGCCAACTTTCGAAAATTGTAGAAAAATGTACAAAAATCTTTTGAACCTAAATTGTATGTCAAAATCGTTTTTAAGGAGTTAGTTTTCAAGGAAAAAATTTTTTATTGAAAAGGAATGAGTGGTTTGTGAGAAAATCCAATTTTTGTAATGGTCGACAAATTTGGACAGCACTGGAGTGTTTCTTAAATAACAAAAAATTGAGGAAAGCTATTCCATTTATGGAAAATGTTTTTTGAATCTGGAAATTCTGTTTCGCCGTGGTGATATATAACAGATGAGAGTTGTAGATTTTATCAAAGTAAGATAAGAGTTATTTTTGGAGATCCATGGAGAAATATCGAGTTTCGAGTGTTGGCGATGGAGGACATTGATTTGAGGTAATTCGGGTGATATACAATATACTTTCTGTAAATCTCTTTGCAAACAGTGTTATTTTAATCACCTTCAATTTGTAATCCTCTTGATGATTTTGATAATTTGATAAATTCTGTGGAATTATTTGTTGATTCGTTTGATTACTCTAGTCATTTGATGAACTTTGTGTAGTTATTATGTGTTGGAAATGTTGATTTGTCTGGCTAAATGACGCGGAAATGCTTCGTATATGGATTGAGTGGACTTTGCCAATATGCTCTATACCAATAGCCTGAATAAGCGGTTGTGCAAGGTGAGGGAGGTGAGGCGGTCACTGGTCATGTACTAAGTAGGAATGTGTATTTGGTCCTAGATAAATTATCATATGTCGAGTTGACTTGTTTCTGCAATTTGGTAAATTGCTTGGTATATCGAATTGAATCGTTTGTGTAATTATTGGATCCCTATGAAATTATTCATTCTCTAAGCTTTGTTACTCCTATCGTATTGTATACTTCTTGAATTAATTTATTTTTTAGGTGTGGAACAAATTTAGTGGCGGTCGGAGTTGAAGAATTTAAAGGATTATTGAGTTAGAGATTTTTGGATTCACCACTACATATTTTTTTTAGAGATTTGTACAAGTCATATTTTGGAGACTTTTGTGTAATTATTTTGGAGGCAATTTTGTATTTTTAGGGTTATTAATTAGTTAGAATTTTAAATTTGAGGTTGAGTTGATTTATTAACGACTCGGATGTTAGGGCGTTACATAATGGAATCAGAGCGTAGCGATTAGGTCTTACATGGGATCTATTGGGTGATTGATATTTGGGTTCAACATTTAAGGTTAAAAAAAAAAATGACTGATATTTGAAGTTTAAAAAAATTAAAAATTAAAAAAAAAATTCATTGCTTATATTAGAGTGCGTAGCGAAAGCGTGTTATTTGAGGAGTTAGACGTTTTTAAATTTTGGAGCAATAGAGATCGTGAATTTTGAGGATGAAATTTATTTAAGGGGGATAGGTTGTGAGACCCTTAAATTTAGTAAGCCTTATTAGGTCCCTAAATTTTGAGTGATTATAACAAAAACCCTTACTTCCTCGTTTATTCGCAGAATTAAACCCTAGACCCGAAAATGCATCACAGACGAACCCATACAAACCCTAATTGACCCTGGAAGCTTAGAAATCATTTCTAACACTCTAATATGAATTATTTAACTCTCAAATTTTAGATTAATATCTCTAAACTTTAACTTCCGATTTTCACAGTTTTCGTTCGGTTATTCACCTATGAATTCAAAGCAAGTTAATACAAATCGAATTGTTTTTTCCTAACACTAATTTGTTAACTCTACAATTGAAATAGATATTTTAATTGAGCCCAAGCCCTCACATTTTTATTAAATCACATTTTGACCCCAAACAAGTACTATTATATATTTATATATGCACTTGTACCCTAAAACCATTTTTTAAATATTATATTTTACAATTTCCAACAGTTGTACCAAAAAAAATAAGAAAATAAGTCCCTCAAATCACCATTTATGGCCAGCCATAACTTACATAGATACTACGAATGTACTTTGAGATAATTTTGCATGATTTAAGGAAAATATCTTTGACTTGGTACAAACTTATATATATATGTATATATGCAACTAGGTTGGTTTGATTAGGAGGAAAACCCTAACTAGACCTTGTTTAGGAACCGAATTAAGGCCTCTAACCCTCCACTATTCCATTGAATTCAAACTAAATCCAAACTATTCAATCCAATTCCAACCAATGGGCATTTATGACCTTTTGCACCAAATTCATTATAAAAACAACCCCTCCCATAGCAGTTTACATGCAAGAACACAGCCATATACACTATATTCAGTTGAGAGAGAAGAGAGGAAGGAGGGTGAGCTCGGTAGAAGAGAGGAGAGGAAGAAAAAGTTTGCTAGCAATTCCAACAATCCTCAAGTAAGCCACAACACAACTCTCTCTTTCATTTTCCTTTTTCAAATACATGTTACTAGAAGTTTAAAATGGTATTTTCAGATGTGTTTTGATGGTATTCTTGTGTTAAAAATGAAAGGAGTTGAGCCTTGATTCTACCCTTCTTGTATTTCTCTTAATCGGTATAGGGCTACCTTTTTCCATATCAATCTCTCAAAATTTCCAAAGGCACACCTTCACCTCAAATTTTTGAGTTTAATACATATTATTTAGCATGTGTTTCATCACAAGGGAAGTGGAAAATTTCCCCTAGTGGACCTCCTTCTCACCAACTTTCTTATTTCAAGAATTATGCTAGAGAAATCTGTTTTATAGCCAACTTTCAAAAATTGTAGAAAAATGTAAAAAAATCTTCTGAGCCTAAATTGTCTGCCAAAATCGTCCTTAAGGAGTTAGTTTTCAAGGAAAGTTTTTTTTATTGAAAAATAGTGAGTGGTTTGTGAGAAAATTCAATTTTCGTAATGGTCGACAAATCTGGACAACATTGGAGTGTTTCTTAAATAACAAAAAATTGAGGAAAGCTATTCCATTTATGGAAAATGTTCTGAAAACTAGAAAAGATTCTCTACGAACCATAGGAAGGCTGGGCTCGGAAAAAAATCTGAAATGGTTCTTTTAATTTAAATCTTTAGTTGTTTTTGAATCTGGAAATTCTGTTTCGCCTTGGTGATATATAGCAGATGAGAGTTGTAGATTTTATCAAAGTAAGAGCAGAGTTATTTTTGGAGATCCATGGAGAAATATCGAGATTAGAGTGCTGGCGATGGAGGAGATTGATTTGTGATAATTCGGGTGGTATACAATATACTTCGTTTAAATCTCTCTATAAACAGTGTTATTTTAATCACCCTCAATTGGTCATCCTCTTGATGATTTTGATAATTTGATAAATTCTGTGGAATTATTTGTTGCGGATTCGTTTGCTTACTCTAGTCATTTGATGAACTTTGTGTAGTTATTCTGTGTTGGAAATGTTGATTTGCCTGGCTAAATGACGTGGAAATGCTCCGTACATGGATCAGTGGTGTAGACACCCCGTTTTTACCATCTTTATGACTTGGACACCACCACTTGCACACCCAATGATAAATGTGTGTATGCTTATCGAGTGCTCGAAGTCCTTAGCAAAATGCCACCGCTTTGAGCCTTCAAACCTCGTACATTTCTTGCCTTGTTTTGGACCACAAGCCTAGTTCTTCAAGCCTGAAAAAGCTTGGGACCTGTCGGCCACTGATCTTGGTTGCCAGCCAGAATTAGTGGCCTGCCGGCCACAAGTGTGTTTTGCAGATATTTTCTGCCAGTTGTGCCAGCTGTTGTCACTAATGCACGCACTTTCTTACACGTGTATGTATTGATATTTCTGAGGGAGTTTTATGTTTTTCTATATATAGAGGACCTCCCCTCTTACTTTCAAGGTTAGAAAATTTTGGAGCAAATTATTTTCTCTCTCTACAATCCTCTCTCTCTCTCTCTCTCTCTCTCTCTCTCTCTCTCTATCTCTCTCTCTTGCTAGTTATTGAACCTTTGCCTATACACTCTAAACCAAACCTTGCCATCTTTGAGCTAAGATACTTTTGAGCCTACTTTGAGCTCTAGAGGGTGTGTATGTGTTGAATTGTTGCTTAGAAGTGTTCTCATATTCAAGAGGTATAAAGCTTGATTTGTTTCGTTGCTTTGTTTGCTATTTTTCTTACTATTTTTCTACTATTTTTGGACTGTATAAACTCTGTAATTTTGGGCTGAAAATTGTGGTTTAAGGCCTTAAAGGGTGGAGGGGTGGTTCACCTTTCTTTCTACCTTGCTGCTCTAGCCTTTACCCTTGTGTTTCCCACCTTTACACTATCTTTTTTTGAGCTTTTAGACATTGAATTTTAAAGCTTTTTTAGTGGCTAAAATATTGTTTTGAAGTCCAAAAATGGAGGGGGTAGCCTTCCTTCCTTATGCTTTGTTTACTAGCTTACGTAGCTCCATGTTTTAGCTTATTATTCTACCTATTTTTGTATTAATTCCAACATGTTTTAGGACTGATTTAGCACTATTTTAGGACTATTTTTAGTGGTTCATTGCATTTGAGCCTTGTATTGCATGCTTCTAGTGTAATAGTCCTACTAGGTTGGTGGTTTAGGCCTTAGCCACCAACCTATTTGAGTTGATATCATTTGTTTATGGATTTTCATACTTGTTTTGACCCCTAATCACTTTTGCAACCTCCCTCCTTTCTTGGCTTTTGCTTTGCTTTAAAAGTTGGTTCAAACTAGTTGCTTGTTAAAAAGCTTGAGATTGACGTCTTGTGCTTAATGGTTTAATCCCTTTGGGGGTTCATTACCAACGGCATGACACTTGTCTTATGCCTAAAACAACTCTTGGTTTGGTACTCCTTTCCATTAGAGGACTTAAAGCTTGCTTTTGGACTTAATTGACTGAGGAATGGTTAGTAATTAAAATGGAGTACTAAAATGAGGACTAAAAGTGATGTAAGGTAATAATCAATTGGTGTTTAATCGGACGTTAATTGAACACATGGGAACTTGAGGCATTTCTTACTTGCTAGTGATGAAATGGTTCAAGTTTTGAAGGTCAATTACTTCCCTTGATCAATCCATGATAGGGAGGAGGTTTGGTGTCTCTATTTGTTGCATTTATTGAACTTGTACACTTTGGGTCATAGGCCATCATGCAATGAAATTGCATTGATTGATGGCTTGTGAATCAAATTTACTACTTCTTTGAGCTGTTTGATGATAAGGAGGGGTAAGTTGTGCAAACAACCCTTGAGAATACCTTGGTTGTGCTCTGTTTGCTCTCTGTTGCAGTGGGATGAACCAAGCATCAGTGGCTAGCAGGCCACCATTTATGGACGGCAGACCATCTTTTGTGGTTGGCAGGCCACCACTTTTGGCCTACCAGCCACCTTTGCAAAACCCAACAGTGGCTTTTTGAAACGGAACAGAGTTCGTTTTGAGGTGAAAAATAGTGCAAGTGCTCTAACTATGCAACAGAGGCTTCCTGGCAGCAAAACAATGGCTTTTTCAAGTGGAAATCGACGCGCATGCATGAGCACTCCTCACTTCCCGGGGCTGTTTAATCTAATTACTTAGATATTTGTTGTAATTAATTAGTTGTAGCTAGTTAATTTTGTAAAGTGTTGTAAATACATAATTAGCTAGAATAGTTAATTAATTTGTTGTTGTAATAATTAGTTAAGTAGTTTAGGTAACTATTCATTTTGTTTTGTAATAGTTAGTTAATTCGTAGTAATTAGCTTAGCTAGTTAGTTTATTCGGACCCTCCTGCTTGAGGGCACAAACTTGTAATAATGTGTACGTCTTCCAACCCCACGTCTTTCTCCCTTTTATTTACTAGCTTATGTTGGTTAGTTTTGGGCATCATGTTTTGTTTAGCATCTCTCATGCCTTACATCCACTTGTCTTGCATGCATGAAGGCTCGGTTCATCATGCTAACTTGCATTGTTAGTTTAACACTTCTTTGAATACGTGCTTAGACTACATGCTATCAAATTGATTCATATGTTACGTTAAGTAGCCGATCCTATTTAGATTGCATATCACATGCGTTGCATTTGTCACATTGTATAGTTAGGATCACGCATTTATCCTAACTCTTTCATCTTTTGGCTTGGAGTACTAGGTGAGCTCTTTTGTGCTTTAGCATATTACACGAATGTGATTGTTGCCATGAGGCTAATTGCTTAAACGATAAGTTGTTTGAAATGCTTGTGAATGAAGGCCAATTTCTTGAATTGAAATAATTTGAGTAATGTTCATATGCGATCACTTTTTCAAGTGGTACATATTCGAAACAATTTTCAAACGAACATGAGATCAAGTGTTCCAATTTTTGAGCATCACATAGTAATGCTAGCCTAATAATCGGAACAAGAGCATATGATATAAATAAGATTCACATCATGAATAGTAGAGGCCGATCTTTGATCGGGCGAGCGGGGGTGCTAAATTTATGACCTTCCCCTCTCATACCTAAGTTCCCGAGCCGAGATAATCTTGGTGATGACGGACACGTGGCCTTTGGCACGAGTCATGGGTTTCCTAAATTTCCTAAAATATTTAGGTGGCAACTCTGTATCTGACAAAACAGTCCATTTTTGACAATTTGATTCAAAATCGATTTTCCAAAAGATTTGTCGGATTTGGACTCTTTGGTGGTTATCTATTTCACATTGCACTTGTGAGATCAGATTTAGAACCGCAGGAGTCCGATACTGTAGGGCTAGTCGTCTTCCAAAAGGAGTACGAAAAGTCGAGCTGCAATTTCTGGCGACTCTGCTGGGGAATTAAAAGAACTTAACTTGAACTTCATGATGTGAAATTTTATCTACACTTATATGTCTCTTTGCATTGCATTTGCATTGTTGCGTTTAAGTCACTGTGTTTGCCATCTGCTATTCCTGGACGGTTTGCCGGAGGCTTGCCTAAAAACTTGCCAAAAGGCTAACCAGTCGTGGGCTCTGCTATGATGAGAACACAACCCTTGGATTTGGACTACCGCTATACCGTTTGATCCTCCTTTCACTTCTTGGTGTTAGGTGTGAAAGGTATATTAGGTAGTCTTGCTGAGGTACCCTTTTGATCATTCGGCCTAGTTACATATCGAAAAGCCATAAAGACTGTTCCAAACTAGGACAGGATGCTCACTCGAAATGTAGGATTGCGTGAAAACCACTTTGTTTGAATAGTGAACCCTAGTTCCTGATAAAACTAGGGTAGGGTAACCCTACCCCATCATAGAGGTGTTTTTGCTCTCACTTAACTGGTATGTTTTTTACAGTGAGACTGTATAGGAATGCGCATAGCAGTTTCAAGTTTGGTATATGTTTTGGGGACAGAATTCAGTGTAGAGTGTAGTCCTACAGCTTTGATCATGTCTGTGTTGGTAATGTCTTAGCTGGGGTGCTCTGCGGTTTCTGATTAGCGTTTTCTTTTGGTTTATTTCTTTTTGCTAGGTAGTTTACCACCAAAGCTTCAAAAAGTTTGGATATCCCCCAAGTACTCTGGACTCGAGTCATAAGGCTTTGCAAAGCCGGGGATCTTGTTCGGGGATAGTCCGTGTTTACCTCACTCCCACCGGTTAGAAGACGGAGAATAATCAGGTAGAGCTCACCGGTTCAGTTTTTACAGCAGTCACTCTTCAACTCACCTGTGTCCAGTTAGGCATGAGATCACTTGCCTATTCTGATGACACAGTATCCCCCAGTTAGTATGGAAGAATTGATACATCATCTACAGCAGACAGTTGAAACCCTATAGCAAGATGCTGCCCACTAGGCTGAGGTAATAACCAGGCTACAACAACAACAACAGCAGCCGGCTGCAGCCTCTGCATCCTATGCACCTCCCACGGGTATCCTAGCACTCGGGGCCACTGCTCATACTGCCAGTGTCCAAGACAATCAAGGCAATCCAGCAGAGCTAATCCGAGCACAAGCCTCCAAAACACCTGTTTATCAGACTGAGGCTTCATTTGAGTTTGAAATTGACCCAACTGTACTCAAGGTCAATAAACTGGAGAAGTTATTCGAGAGAGCACAAGGGGTTAACTCCATCCCAGACATAGTGGATGAGTATACCGATTCTATAATGACATTGCCAGATTGGTTTAAAATGCCACACATTGATCGATTCAATGGTTCTGGAGATCCCATGGTTCATCTACGGCTATTTTCAGATATCTTGCGGCCGATGGGCCTGACTAGACTACTGAAACTGTCTCTCTTTGGCTTGACCATGTCAGGTATAGCGGCTATATGGTATGCGAAGTTGGAAGACTCTGTCAAACAGAATTGGAAGGAGATGGCCGAGGCTTTCATTGTGCAGTATTTGTACAATACTTAAATCGAGGTCACAACTTGTAATCTCAAGGCAACGCGCCAAGAGCCGAAGGAGGGCTTCTCTGAATTTGTGACGAGGTGGAGATCTAAAGCCTCGATGATGACTATGAGGCCTTCTGAGAAGGATCATATTAGGATGGTTGTCCAGAATTTGCACGGCAAGTTGTTGCAAAAGATGATCGTCCTACCTCTGTTTACATTTACAGAACTCCATGAGATGGGGGTGTAAATCAAAGACGCCATGAAGCAGGGGCTGATCACAGATAAGAAGGAGCCGGCAAAAAGGTCGTTTGTACCTAGTTCCAATGCTACCAGTGGTAGAACAGCTGCGAGGTTGTCAGATGTAAGCGTTGTCACCACAACTAAGACTGCCGACCCTTTTGCCAATACAAGCTCATAAGCACCGTCCAACCCTGTCCGATCCCAGAGGACTTTCAACCAGCTGTACATGACCTTGTCTCAAGCCATGAAGGTGCTAGTTAAAAAAGGGCACCTCAAACCATTAGAACCCTGCCCATTGCCTAATCCTCTTCTACCCAAATACAACCCCGCAAAATACTACGCGTTTCACAAACAGCGTGGTCATGATACCAACCAGTGCTTTCGATTGTGTCATGAGATTCAGGATCTCATTGACAATAAAGTGATTGCTCCACCGCAAAAACCTAACATGACCACAAATCTGCCAGCCTATAATAAGGTTGCCCCACCTCAAAATCTCAACCTAATCTATACACTGGCCACCCCTTATGACCCCAGCATATATATTACTCCCTTTCACCTACCAAAACTGACGTTGTTCATTCCAGAAGGTGTAGATCTATGCATGATGGACACATCCAACCCCCAACCCAAGCCTATGGTGATACTTACAGTGGAAGGGGAGTCTACCTTGGAGGAAGGTACCAGTTTGTTGCCGGAGTGTTTTGAGGATATAACTGATGGGGTGTATGACCCAAGCTGTTAAATTGTGCCGACTGATCAAACCAAGCCTGAATTGCTGCTGCCAGCCTTGGTAGACATCAATGTAGTCAGGGAAGATGGCCCTAGCCAAGGGTTGGATGATCTAGCAGAACTCGAGGAGGACTTGGACAATTTATAGTTCTTTGATGAGTAGGATCAGGGAGATGTACAGATCGGCTGGTTTGACTTGAACGAATCAACTGAAAACTCTGGATGGATGAGTGATGAGCCCGACAAGGAAGAAGAAACTGGAATGAAACCAGAAGGAAAGGAAGCAAAAGTCGCTGTAGTAGCAAGAAATGCTGAAGAGAAAGAAAAGTTGCCGGAAAGCGCTAGTGTGAAAAACCCAGCCTAGGAAGTAGGCGTTGTGAGCACTGCGGATACAGAAGAGGAAGTTGCATTGAGGCAGTTTGAACTAGAAATGGGTGAAGACAACTAGGAAATTGTAATGGCCCAACACCTTGTGGGGTATACTTATGATGTGAAAGTGATACAAATAGAGCTGGACAACTGTTTGTCGGTTGCTGAGGGTGAATGGTGAGCTGATGATGATCTGCACCTGGCCCACACTGACGAAGACTAGGGCAAGTGCCTTTTGGACAACACGTGGTATGCGGAAGAAATTGACCACCTGACAAGAAGCATATGGTATTTTAAGCCGCTGCACCTAGATCAGGCAGAGGCGATTGGAAAAGACAAAGAGGCTGAGAAACAGCTAGAAGAAGAGGCAGTGTTGAAACAGGTTAAGAATATCCATGCTGACATCTCCACCTCGGGTCTTCTCATGGCCTCTCGGTTATACCGACAAGCAATATTGTCAGTAATGGACAAGGCTAAATTGTCCATTGACACTACTCCCGAACGGCTTGTGGGATTAGTCTTCCCAAGTGGTGTCGGAGCAACTCTGACCTTCTCTGACAAAGAACTACCGCTGGAAGGCTCGGTCCACAACAAACCGTTGTATATATCTGTGGAGTGGAAGGAGAAATAGGTGCCGATGGTATTGGTAGACACCATTTCGGTCATCAATGTATGTCCTTCTCGCACTGCCTATGCAATTGGCCTCAAACCAGTGGACTTTGTTCCCACAACCCAAGTAATACGAGCATATGACAATATGAGCAAAGAGGTCATGGGCACGGTTCAAGTCAAAGTTCAGGTGGGCCTAGTTGAGCAGGAGGTTGAGTTCCATGTTTTGGACATGCTGGCTACCTTCAATTTGCTGTTAGGGAGGCCTTGGTTGCATCATGTAAAGGCCGTCTCCTCCACTCTCCATCAGATGTTGAAGTACCCTTATGGGGGAAGAGTGGCGATTGTTTTTGGGAATTCATCTATCCATCTGCTGCCAGAGGTAACTATGCGAGTGCTGCAGATCACCCATGGTGAGAAGGATGTAATCCTCTCAGGATTCACTCTGGCTGAAGCCCAGGTAGTGTAGACCATCTTGGCTGCAGATGAAGACATGTATGTCAGCACCCAATCTATCTATTTCATGAACAAACTACAACATGTTCCAGGAATGGGACTCGGGAAAAGTGGCCGGAAAGATGTTGCTACACTAACAGATATGCCGCACAACCCACATGCCTTTGGTCTGGGCTATGTGCCAATCAAAGAGGACTAGATCAGAAAGAGAGAAGAGATGAAAAGCAGAGCCAAGGCCAAGCAAGCCGTGAAACGCTATGAGCTTATTCACAGACCAAACCGGGGGACAATGAATGGCCTCTTTGTTTTGGAGGGAGAAGATATCCCTTTTTATGGCTTTTCCGAGCCTTGGGTGAATACCTCAAAGCAGCGTGTCCCCAGGTTCAAGATCTTTTTTGATCTGCAGCTACAGAACAGTGATGATGAGGAAAGGGCTGAACCAAGCATTGAAGCTAAACAGAGCATGGAAAGTGACTCAGATGGTAGCGGACTTGGAGTAGGGGCAGCACTGGCTAGTCTCCTGACAGATCCTGTGGCCGACCTAGAGAACTTGGGGGATAACCTTACCATCTCCATGATTGGGGAAGAACCAGATGTGAACCCAACCAGTAGCATTTTGGATGCATTAGTGGCACCATCTCTTATCTAGCAGCTGGAGGAAGACTATTTGTCCAGTTCTGAATCGGGTCGTGAGCTAGAATCTGATTCCACTGAGTCTGTGGGGTCAGGATCATATTCAAGTTCTTCTAAGTCTGAGTTTGGTATTTTTGGGGTGGTAACCGAGACACCAAAGTCCTATCTAGGTCTTCATTCAACTTTTCTTTTGAGTCTGTAACTGAAGATCTGGACCTTTTGAATGAGAACTTTGTAAATTCTGTGTACTTCTCTGTGCTGTTTGTTTATTGTATTGACCAAGATTTTTAGAATTTTAATGAAAAAGAATGGGAAAAAATTTCCCTAACTTTGAAACACTTGATTAATCGAGAGGAGGGGAGGTTTGCTAAACCCTGTGCTGATGAAATCATTGCCCTTAATATGGGCACTGAGAAGGATCCGCGCCTGGTCTAGATCGGGTCTACGTTGTCTTTGGAGGAGCGCGAGCATTTAATCTCTTTGTTAAAAGATCTCAAAGATGTTTTCGCGGGGTCCAATGAAGACATGCCTGGAATCGATCCTGAGATTGTACAGCACCCGATCCCTCTTGACCCCGAGGCTCGACCCATCAAGCAAAAGCTGTATAGAATCCATCCGGACTGGGGCGCTGAAAATCAAGAAAGAGGTCACCAAGCAGATCGACGTAGGTTTCTTGTTAGTATCTAAGTATCCGACTTGGTTTGCCAACATCGTCCCAGTGTCAAAAAAGGATGCTAGACTCCGAGTGTGTGTGGACTTCCGGGACTTGAACAGAGTGTAGACACCCCATTTTTGACCGTCCTCAAGACTTCGATGTGCTTGCAGGTACATCCGATTACATTTTTACAAAGGAACACCTAGCCAAACACCACTACCTTGGAGTTGAGACTTTTGGAGGTGTGTTTGGAACTCAAAAGGCTGGTTTTGGCTCAGAAAAAGACTTGTCTTGCTGTTGTACTTCAGGGGTGAGCATGTTCCTCTTTAAGGTATATTTTTGTATACCATGTTAGCCCTCCTTGCATGCTATTTTAGGCTTGGTTGTTAACTAGAAAAAGTTCTATTTTTGAGTGCTTAGAATGGTTGTTTGAGGCCTCTTTGGTGTTAAGGATGTTCTACCCTCTTATGTGCCATATTTGCTTAGGTTTGGTGCCATCCCTTTAGGCCCTTGAGTTCACCTTTGTTTGGCCTTTCCATCACTGAATTCCAAAGGAATTTCAGTGGTGGAAAGTGGGTTTTGAGACCCAAAATGGATGGGGGGTGGTCCCCACCCCCCTTTTTGTGCTTTGTTTGCATGTGTTGTTGGCTCAACACTTTGGCATGTTTTTCTACCTTCTTGAGGCTCTATCTTAGCATGTTTTAGGCCTTATTTTAACATGTTATAACTCTATTTTAGGTTGATTTGGTTGCGACTTGCATGCTTCATGTACTTGTAGTGCAATCTTGTTTACTAGCCTAGCATGTTTGGTGTTTTAGCCTATTGATCTAGCATGTGTATGCTCTACTCCAGCACATTTTTGGCTTTGATTTAACATGCTTCAGGTCTGATTTGAATGGTTTTGGTTGTGCATGCCTTGCTTTATATGGCTCTAGTGTGATTGGCCTTGCTAGCCTTAAGCTTTGAGACCTCTAGTATGTCATATTTGAGCTTTTTGCATGGCATGGCATCATTTGGCATGTTACTTTAGATCATATACCTCTGCCATATTATTGCATTTATCGCCCTTTTGTTATGCTTTAGGGTTGAGCCTTATGCTTCACTTATAAGCCAATATGTATGCATGCTTGCCTAAGCTTTGGGGCTACCATTTCAGCATGTTTTTGGTGTTACTTTGCCATCTTACAACTCTGATTTTTGGGGCTACCCCGACGTTGACTTTTTCCAACAAGGAATTGCCACCTGAGGGGGCAAACCATAACAAACCACTCTACACCTCTGTGGAGTGTAGGAATAAATGGATACCGGTGGTTCTTATTGGTACCGGATCCGCCATCAACGTCTGCCCGGCAAGGACAGCATATGCGATCGGTTTGAAAACCGCGGACTTTGTACCAACAGCCCAGGTGATTCGGGCATACGACAACACGAGTAGAGAGGTCATGGGGACGGTGAAAATTCAGACTAAAGTTAGGCCGGGACAGCATGAGATAGATTTCCATGTCTTAGAGGTTCCTGCAACTTTTAACCTGCTTTTGGGGCGGCCGTGGCTGCATCAGGTAAAGGCAGTTTCCTCCACCTTACATCAAATGGTGAAATACCCCCATGGGAAGGGAGTAGCCATTGTTTTTGGGAATTCATCGATTCATCCACCACCAGAGGTATCTACGCCCGTTCTAGAAATTGAGCACGGTATGGAGGATGTGTTCATATCAGGTTTTACCCTGGCTGAGGCTCGGGTTGTACGGGACGTCATGGCTGCTAACGAGGGGATATATGTCAGTGCTCAAGCAGTATATCTCATGAACAAGCTCCAACACATCCCCGGGATGGGATTAGGAAAGAGTGGTCGGAAGGGCGTTGCGACATTGGCCGAAGTGCCACACAACCCACACACCTTTGGCTTGGGTTATCTACCCACCAAGGAGGATTGGGTAAGGAAAGGAAAGGAAAGGAAAGGAAAGGAGATGGCTGGGAGAGCCAGAGCGAAACAAATAGGGAAACCTTTTGAGCTGATGCACTAGCCCATCCAGGGTACCCTAAACAGATGCTTCATCTAGGAGGGGGAGGACTTTCCATTCTGTGGCTTTCTGGAGCCGTGGCTGAACGCGGAAAGGAAGCGCGTGCCGAGGTTCGAGATTTTCTTTGACCTACAATTATCTGGGGATGATGTTGCCAAAGAGCAGGCAGACCCGACGGTTGAGGTTGAGCAGAACAGGGAAATGGAGTTTGAGGACACCGAACTTGAAATCGGGGTAGCACTGGCATGTCTACTTTTAGATCCTCCGATTGAACAGAAGTGCTTGGGGGATGACTTCTCGGTCTCCATGATCGGAAATGAAACGGTTGCGGGCCTACCATCAACTATTTTGGATGCATCCATCGCACCCTCTCTCGTTTGGCAGTACGAAGAGGGATTTTTGTCAAACAGCACTGGGTCAGGTAGTGAGCCGGAATCTGATTCCACCGAGTCTTGTGAGTCAGAATCAGGTTCCAGCTCAACTGAGTCTGAGTCCGGTATTCCTGGGGGTGATAACCCGAATGCCACAGTCCTGTCCATGTCGTCTTTTTCTTTCTCTTTTGAGTCTGTTGTAACAGAAGAATCAGACGGGGTGGAAGTACATAATGAGAATGATATGGATGTGGTTTCTGAGTACTTTTCTGTGCCTTTGATTTATTGCTTGAATCAGGACTTTCAAAATTTTGACAAAAACGACGAGGAAGAAATTCCTCCGGTTTTGCAACGATTAATTGATCAAGAGCAGGAAAGATTTGTTAAACCTTTAGTTGATGAAATCACTACTGTGAATGTCGGTACTGAGAAGGGCCTGCGGCTGGTCCAGATCGGGTCCACGTTGTCTTCAATGGAACGCGAGCGCTTAGTCGCTTTATTAAAAGATTTCAAAGATGTTTTCGCGTGGTCCTACGAAGACATGCCTGGAATCGATCCTGCGATTGTACAGCACCGGATCCCTCTTGACCCTGAGGCCCGACCCGTCAAACAGAAACTCAGAAGGATCCGCCCTGATTGGGCCATCAAGATTAAGGAAGAAGTCACCAAGCAAATCGATGCAGGCTTCCTGTTGGTATCCAAATACCCGACTTGGTTGGCCAATATTGTTCCAGTGCCAAAGAAAGATGGCAGGATTCGGGTGTGCGTGGATTTCAGGGATTTGAACAGAGCTAGTCCGAAGGACGACTTTCCCTTACTGCATATTGATGAGTTGGTGGATTTTACAACAGGGCATGCTTTGCTTTCGTTTATGGATGGCTTCTCAGGCTACAATCAGATAGTGATGGCACCTGAAGACCGGAAAAAGACTGCCTTCACCACCCCGTGAGGGACCTACTGCTACAGAATAATGCCGTTTGGGTTGAAGAACGCTAGAGCTACATATCAGCGGGCCCTGACCACGATATTACACGACATGATCCACAAAGAGGTGGAGGTGTACGTGGATGACATGATTGTCAAGTCCAAAGAAAGAGAGGGCCACTACATCGCCCTACAAAAGTTCTTCCAAAGGATCAGAGAATTCCGGTTGTGGTTAAATCCGCAGAAGTGTACGTTCGGTGTCACAGCAGGGAAAATGCTAGGGTTTCTGATTACACAAAGGGGCATCGAAGTCGACCCTTCCAAAATCAAGGCCATCCTAGAAATGCCACCACCAATGACTGAAAAGGAGGTGCGAGGCTTTCTGGGTAAAGTGCAATTCATAAGACGGTTTATCTCAAAATTAACCTTGACTTGTGAACCACTTTTTGGTCTCCTGAAGAAAGGAAAGAAATTCCAATGGGACGCCCGATGCCAAGACTCTTTTGAACAGATCAAGAAATACTTACAGAACCCACCCGTGTTGTCACCGCCAGAACTGGAAAGACCGTTGATATTGTACCTTTCAGTGACTGAAACTACAATGGGCTGTATGCTCACACAAGAATCAGAGGACAAGATGGAAAGGGCCATCTACTATCTGAGCAAGAAGATGTTGGAGTATGAAACTCGCTACACACCGTTGGAGAAGGCTTGTTTAGCTTTGGTATGGGCTACCAGGAAGCTGCGGCACTACCTGTTAGCTCACTCTGTAATGTTGGTTTCACGATTGGATCCCATCAAAGATCTTTTCGAGAAACTGGCACTTACGGGTAGGCTAGCTCATTGGTTGCTTTTGCTTTCCGAATTTGATCTGAAGTATGTGACACGCAAGTCAGTCAAGGGAAAAGCAGTAGCAGAATTCTTAGCCGATCATCCAGTAAAAGAGGGTGAAGAAGTTGAGTACTTATTCCCAGATGAGGCCATTTTGCACATCGAAGATGAAACTTGGACGATGTATTTTGACGGAGCGTCAAACCAGTACGGGTATGGGATAGGAGTGTTGTTGATAGCACCCGACAATTCCCGTATCTGTCTAGCATTCAAACTCCGGTTCAAAGTCTCGAACAACGAAGCAGAATATGAGGCATGCATCGCCGGTCTAGAAGTAGCCCTGGAACTAGGGGCAAAATGGTTGGACGTCATTGAAGACTCGAACCTTGTTGTGTCTCAAGCAAAAGGAGACTGGAAAGTCAAAGAAGAAAAGATGATAATGTACCACCAGGCCTTGGACTTATTGATTCCTCAGTTTGAGAAGCTAAATTTTGCTCATCTAGTAAGAGAGAACAACAGGTTCGCAGATTCATTAGCAACTCTATCTTCCATGATAGACATCCCGTTTGGAGTCTGGATGCGTCCAGTCATTATTGACAAGAAATTTACACTAGCCTACGAGTCGATTACTGCTATAGATGAGGTTCAGGACGAAAACCCCTGGTATTACGACATTTGGAACTTCTTGGAGAAGGAAGAATATCCACCGGGGCAAATGCCAAAGACAAAAGGGCAATCAGAAGAATGGCCGTTCAATTCATCATCTGTGGGGGGAACCTATATAAGAGAGGACATCTGGGGATGCATAAGCTGTGCGTTGAAGCTGAAGAATCGAAACACCTGATGGAGGCCATCCATGGAGGAGAATGTGGAGGGCATATGAATGGGGTAATGCTAGCTCGGAAGATCCTCAGACAGGGTTACTACTGGTCCACCATGGAGGAGGATTGTATTGGCTTTGTTCGGCGATGCCACAAGTGTCAGATCCATGCAAACCACATGAACATCCTGCCGTCAAAGCTGTACAACATGACTTCGCCATGGCCATTTTCAGTTTGGGGAATTGATGTGATCGGGGCCATTACTCTAAAGGGGTCGAATGGGCATGAGTTCATCCTGGTAGCGATAGATTACTTTACGAAGTGGGTCGAGGTCCAATCTTATGCGGTGTTAAAGGCTTCACATGTCGCGAAGTTCATCAGAAACAACATCATCTGTCGTTATGGAGTCCCAAACGAGATTATTTCGGACAACGGTTCCCACTTCAAGAAGGAAGTGATTGACTTATTGGAGAAATATAATGTGGCGTTTCATAGTCATCCACATACCGGCCGCAAACCAATGGAGCGGTTGAGGCCGCCAACAAGAACATCAAACCCATACTGCAGAAGATGGTGGAAACCTACCGGGACTGGCCAGATAAGTTGCCGTTTGCTCTGTGGGGCTACCGAACTTCAATCAGAACTTCTACTAGGGCGACTATGTATTCATTGCTTTATGGGATGGAGGCCGTTCTACCTATCGAGATTGAGGTTCCGTCATTGCGAGTATTGGCTGAGTGTCAAATAGCCGAAGCAGATTGGAAGCAGAGCAGGTTTGAGGAACTCATGCTCTTTGATGAGAGGAGACTGAAAGCACTGTACCATGTTCAAGGTTATCAGCGCAGAATTGCCCGGGCTTTCAACAAGAAAGTTAAGTCCAGGAATCTAAAGGAAGGAGATTTGGTACTCAAGGACAACAAAGCTCCCATCCACGACCCGAGGGGCAAGTTCAGACCCAATTGGACTGGTCCCTACATCATTAAGTCTATCTGGTCGGGTGGAGCTGTCGTTTTGATGGACCTAGATGGCCTAGAGTTCTCACAACCGATCAACATGGACAAGTTGAAGAAATATTACCCCTGAGAGGCTCGCTAGGCCGAAAACCCGAAAGGGCGATCTAGGCAAAAGTTGGAGCACGAAAAATTTGAAATTATAAAAACTGAGTTCGCAAGGTTAAAAACCCGCAAAGGGCGGCCTTGGCAAAAGTTAGAGCGCAAAAGGAGAGTGAAAATACTCGAGTGAACCCAAGCCTGAACTACATAAGGCTTGATTCCCATCTTTGGGATACATAGGTAGCTTCATCTTGAAGTTCAGCCATAAACTTTTCCCCGATCAACCTGGTCCATTTGATCATCTCGGCCATCTTTGTCTGTTCAGCATTCAAAAGCTTCGGTTGTGATCTCCGGTACAGTGCTACTCAAACTAGGGGCAACTTTCCAGTTGCTGGAATCTGATGCTGTGCATCCCAGCGACAGATCTCAGGCGTGTCCAGTTCTGATCCATATCGAAAATAGTTTTGAAAAGTTTTAATAAAAGCTGACTTTGTTCAGATTAATCTTTTTACAACTAAGACCATTTTTGGACCAAAACGGGAAATTTTCAGTAACACAACCTTCAATTCCACTGATTTCAATACAAAGTTCTCCTGCTCTTGCATACAAATTGAAGTTGCTTTTTATTACATTCATAAGGAAAACTTGAAAGTACTAATAAAGCAATAAATCCGGGGCATAGGTAAGTCAGGTGTTCCTGCGCCTCCTCCCAGAGCTGGTGGAAGCCTCTGATGCCAAGCTAGGTCCGATCTATGCCTCTTCGTTGAGCCAATCTATGCACTCATCAGACAAAGTACAACTGAAAGTGGGAGTGGGGGCTAAGAGCTCTCTAGTCCTCCATGCTGTCGTATATCGGGCAAGCTGTGCGCCTCGGATCAGGAATGTAGCCGGGTACTCTATCCCCTCTGGTGGACAAGTCTGATCATGACCGAACTGGCGCTGAAGCCGGAATGGGAAATAGAACACACAGTGAGTCAAGCCAATCAGCTGAATCCCAGGTTGGCGGGTCATGCTATAGCCCATTGCCGGTAGATTGAGCCAAGGGCACCGCCAAGCAATGCGGTCTGCGGACAAGCTGCACATCTAGTCGAACCACCAACCCTCATCAAGGGCATCGACTAGATGTTGCCTGAAAAAGTAACCGCGAGCTGAGTAGACTGGGTAAGAGTCCACAACTTGTAACTTGTCCGTCAACCATACCTGGGAAGGGATAAAAAAAATGAGAAAATAAAGAATAGAGAGATGTACGATGAGAGAAAAAGTGAGAAAAGGGTTTTGTGAGAAAAATCGAGCTTAAGGGCCGAGTGATGTAAGCAATACATATGTGAGATTGGATGGGAAATATTACCTGCAGCAGTAATGGACTACCCGCAAATCTGGTCGTCTCTCGACGATAAAAGGCGTCCAAGCCCATCAACGTCTCAGCCAGAGTCATGGCCATGCAGCTCTTGCCCTCCTTTAGATTCCCCAATCTTGCGCTAGACTTTTGCCTATCTTGCTTACTGTGTTAGACTTTGTGTATAACTGAAAAAAGTATTGTATTTACATGCTTAAGATACTTCATTAAGGTTATTTTGTTGTTTGGGGTCGACCTCCCCTTCTTAGGCCTTGTTTGGCCCTTTTGGTGCTTCCTTTGTTGAGCTTTGGTTACCTTGGTGTATTGGCCTTCTCACCACTGAAATCCGATGGATTTTCAGTGGTGAAGAAGAGGGTTTGAGGTCTTGTATAGGGGAGGGACACCCCTCTCCCCTTTGTGTCCCATTTGTCCATGTTTTTTGCTCATAAGGGTAGCATGTATGCTTGGTTGTTTTAGGCCCCATTTCAGAGGTTTTTAGTTGTTGTTGAGTCATATATTGCCTCTGTCTTTGGTTAGATTTATGCCCCTTTACATGCATATTGCACTTGCTTTGTATTCCCTTATTTTGCCTAGAAGTGTGTCATGCCATTTGACCACCATGCTCTCATGTTTTAACCTTGCTTTGTGAAGTTCTCGGTCATATTTTGCCATGCTTGAGGTCTGTTCGGTGCTGGTTTGGTCGTATTTGATATGCTTTGTATGGCCCCTTAGCATTCTAGCATGTTAGCATCGGGTGTGTAAGTCATTAGCATGCATTGGCTAGGCTATTTCAGTGATTTGGAATCACTTACCATGCCATTCAGTCCATGTTTTGTGCTTAAATGTTCGCATCTATCATTCCTTCCATGCCTTGAAGAAGTCTTCTTTTATGCCTTGAAATGAAGCATTGTGCATGCCTATGTGTTTGGGTCATTTGAGTTGTCATAACAATGGGTTTTGGGACTTATTTTGGTGTATTAAAACTCTGTTTTGGTTGTATAGCTCATGCCATGTTTGCTTGGGGTAGTGGCAGTAGAATGCTCCTTTGTTAACCTTAATCTTGGGCCTATTGGCGTGTATGCTTACATGAGTATTTATCCATCATTTTACGTATCTTCTGTCACTATTTTGGGGTGGGCTGAGGTCTGCCCTTTTGTGTTTTTAGGTCCGCCATTGCATGATCATATTGCATTGCTTTGATTTCATGCTTGCCTAGTATCACAATTGCATGCTTGCATATTGTTAGCTATTTGCATTTCATGTCATAGTTTGCGTGATGAGTTGCATGGCATTACATCTTGTATGTTTGGCATATTGCATTGCTCATGTTTCATCTTTGAGCCAAGTTTGTATACATGCATTGCATTGTTTGGTTTGGGGTGTCAAGCCAAACTTGAGGGGTGAGGAGTGTTCGTACTCTAAGTGACGAAACACATCTCAACCCCCAGCTGCCAATGACCTTGACTTCAACATCGTAGGGTGTTGGCACTTATCTCTTTTGTTGCATACATTTACATTGAATTGCAAAACTTGGCCTCTTAGGCCATCATGCATAATTGATGGCCCGAGGGTCGAGGGTCATGCTTCCTTGAGTCCATTGCATGATAGGGAGTGTGGCCATGCTTACATTTGCTTAAAAATTCCATGCCATACACTGCTTGCCCTCTGTTGCTGTCAAAACCAGTTTCTGCAGGAAGTTTTGGCCGGCCGGCCATCCATAAATGGCCGATAACTTCATCAGCGGCCGGTGACCATTTCCCATGGCCGGTGGTAATTCCTCCTAGCCGGTGGTGTTCCAAAGTATGCAGAGAACCTATTCTGAGACTTGTGCAGTCTTCAGAGGAGCTAGTCAGTGTAAACAGAGGCAGCAATGCTATGGCAGCGAGTTTTCGGGGAGTGCGAGTCAAGCATGCATCATCCAAACATTTTAAGGCGGGGGCTGTGGCCGCTTTAATTCTGTATTTAATTTGTTAATTAAATAGGAGTTCTGTAATAATTAATTAAGTAGATAATTATTTATTCGGTTGTGTAATATTTATTCGGACCCTCCGAGTGAGGGCAATTATGTAATAAGTGTGTGTGAGTGTGTGCATGTCTTCCAATCCCACGTCTTTCTTCCCTTTTATTTGCCCGCTTATGATGGTTAGTCTAGGGCATGTTTCAATTAGCATACAGTATGATAGCATGTTTGCATCCATTCATTCGTTTTGCACGCACTGGGCTCGGCGCATCATTCTAACTGCATTTGTATCTCAATTCCAAATTGAATACATGTTAGTTGTAGCATCTCATATGCCATGTTTAGGTTAGCCGAGTCTATCTTAGTTGCATTTTGCATGTGTTGCATTAGCCATCTTAAAATGAACTAGGATCATGCATGTGATTACTAACTAGTTTCTGTTTTGGCTTGGAGTACTAGGTAAGCTTTTATGCTTTAGCATACCGCATGCGTGTGAGTGTTGCCATAATAGCATGATTACCATCAAGCTAGCTGCTTATGTGATATAACTGCTTGAATGCCTGTGGATGGAGGTTGAATTACCTAAATTGGAATAATGCATTAAAACTGCGAGTTTTAAGCCCACTAGATAGTGGCAAAACCACATTTTCTAAAGCCCACTTGAGGGTGGCAAAATTTGTATTTTAGCCTACTTGCGAGTAGCAAACCATTTTCAAAACAACACATGAAATGTTTTGTTCCAATTTAGGCGATTTGGTCTATACTTGTTTGCTGTGCACACAACATAGTAATTCGAGGCTAATAACCGGAATAAGAACACATAACGTTTTCAAAATAGGATATCATGGTTAGTAGAGACCGATCTTCAGATCGGGCAAGAGGGGGTGCTCATAGCTGACCTTCCCCAATCATACCGAAGCTCCCGAGTCGTGGCAACTTTGGTGATGACAGACACGTGGCCTTTGGCACCGAGTCAGGGTTTCTTAAATTCCCCCATAAAAAATATTTAGGTGGCGAATCTGTATCTAGCAAAGCAGTCCATGTTTGGCATTTCTTTCGAAAATCTATTTTCTCAAAGCGATTTGCCGGATTTGGACTCCTTGGTTCAGATTAAGAACCGTGACAAAACGAGTCCGAACTGTGGCAGCATAAGTCCCTCCCCCAGGGCGCGTCCACACCTCAGCAAGGAGCTCATCATACCAGTCTCTCATCGTCGTCGCTCCATATCCCCTATAAGAGCGGGAGTCCCCTTGTGGCAGAGAAAAGGTGAATCAGATGAAAGACAGTAATAAAAGAGCATTCGGATGAAAGGCAGTGCAAGAAATGAAGTTAAAGGAAAGGTAGGAATGCATGAAAATAGAGTTCATACCTTAGTAACGCTGGAGGAAAGGTGGGAGTCCGGCTCCCTCAGTAGAAGGTCCTCTAGCACGCCACGAGTGAAGTCACTAAAACGCCTGATGCCTCTAGGCGGGAGTATATGTGTGCGAGGATGATACGCCATCAGATCAAAGGGCCGCACCCTTAGTGGTAATGGCTCTGGCTCGAGCTATGGAACAAACTTCGCCTCAAGATCAGCGGCAATGTCCTGTCACGAACCAAACCCACCCCTATAGGTTTTGCGTCGTAACTGACCAGTAATCTGAAGATTACCTATGGCCTCAAAGGTAAAATTCAAAATATTTAAGTGTAATTGGGGCCTGAAGCGGAAGCAAAACAAAAATAATAATGTCCATTGAGCTATGCGTACATGATCAACTGTAATAATTAAAACATTTTTTAAACACTTATATATATATGTACAAAGACATATCTTATAACATATCTCACACACTTCATAAAGGACTTTTAACAAAATACAAAGACCAAGCCAAGCCTGACAAAATAAAATAAAGCCTCTACACAGAGGTACTTCTTGGGTGGCTTGACAAAGAGGTAGACTCCGGGGCAAACTCTAACGTTGATCCTCCAATTGCTCACCTACACACACACACACACACACACACATATATATATAAAGTAAACTAACGGCCAGTGAATAATACCAAAATAAAGAGGTTGTATTAATGAGATTCTTAATTAGGTAAATCACATTAATGCATATTACATGTAAATCAAAATTAGAATGACTTCGGATCCATCATTTCTATATTCATATCTATGTGCATATCCATATTCATGATCACCTTTTCATTCAAACGGCACTTGGCCCATTACATTCATATTCACATTCGGCCTTTGGCCTATCACGATATTCAAATGGCCTTTGGCTCATCATAATATTCAAACAGCCATTGGCCCATCATTATATTCAAATAGCCTTTGGCTCATCATAATATTCGAATGGCCTTTGGCCCATCATAATATTTAACGGCCTTTGGCCCATCATAATATTCAAACGGCCTTAGGCCCATCACAATATTCCAACGGCCTTTGGCCCATCAGAATATTCAAATGGCCTTTGGCGCATCATTATATTCAAACAGCCTTTGGCCCATCACAATATTCAAATGGCCTTTGGCCCATAATTATATTCAAACGGCCTTTGGTCCATCATAATATTCAAAAAGCCTTTGGCCCATCATTATATTCAAACATATCAAATGGCAAACGGCCTCAGGCGCAATTCATACTCTTATCAGACGTATCAAATGACATTAGGCCCAATTCGGACATATCAAACTTCCTTGGGCCCAAATCATATTCTTCACAGAGCCTTATACAAAAACTAGGCATATAGGATACTCATTCATAAGTCAAATCAATAAGTCCACGAAGCTTATATAGAAGTAATATTTAGAAAATAACATACTTGAACATATCTTTACTAAGATATTACTCACTGTGCACAGATGCTTGGTTCACCTTTGTAGTTGACCCTACACAATTCATAACACACATAGAAATCGGGTCACAATACAATTCATTTCATTCTTTCATCCGTTTAATTCTCTCAGGTGCTTTCTAACTCTTTAGTTCATTTATAATCCTCAATACATGCCTAAGAGTGCTTAGAAGTGAAAGAGAATGGAAATCGAAACATGAAACAGCTTTTCAAAATTTTATGAAACATGGCTCTTCGCTTGAGCACAACATTAGTCGCTTGAGCGAACCCCTTGGTCTGTAAAAATACTAGTTGCTTGAATTCTACGCTCGAGTGACAACTTCTTCGCTCAAGCGATGATGACGAATTTTGGGTTTTCCAGAATGTTGATTAAACTTCAAAACACATTGCCAAGGCTCCAAATTCATGCATGACTCACTCAAATATGCAGAAACATTTCCAATTACATATATTTGAAGTTAGTTCCACCTATACTTCAAAATTCCATGACTTTCATTGAAATTTAAGCCTTGGATTTCGTGTTTTAAAAAATCATCTTTCAATTCTTTCTTTGTTTTATGAAACATAAAATTGAAACTACAAACCCCCTTTCAAAATATTTGCATAGATGAAGGTTAAATTAAAATCAAAATAATGGTTTGATTCTCAACATAAATCATAATTTATCTCTAAATTTGCCCAAATTTAAATTTAATTCATTTTATTTATATCAAGCCCAATTTCAAATCCACAAATTCTAAATCATGAATTGAACTTCCAAAACTCTTGAAAATTCATGATGCATGTATAATTGAAACTCAATTTCATGTTAAAGACAACTAAATTCAAAGTGATTAATTTCTAAATTAATTTCCATAACTTTGAACCTGACTCCTTTGCATAGATCAAATCTTCAATAAATCCTTGTTACCTGTAATTTATAGAACTCAATTCAAGAATAGTTCTCTAAATTGAACTCAAATTTAACAAATTTAAAGAATCATAACTCATATTTTTCAACCTAATTAGATTAAACATGAAAACCCCATTTCTATGAATTTATATAATTAATCCTCAAATCTCTATTTCAATCTTTTCAAAAAATTCCTTCAATCAATTTTTTTTGTCTAGATTAATGAAACAACACTAGAAAGAGGATGTAGTTTCTTACCTTAAGTTGAATTTTTCATAATTTTTAGCTTGAATCTTGGTATCCCACAAAACCCTCTTCTTCTTTGTTCTTTCTCTCGTATGGCTCCTCATTCCCTTTCTTTCTCGGCTGTTTCAATGTTCTAGCACTAAAGGAAAAATCAAGTTCCTACTCTCTCTTGGTTCTCTCTTTCAAGTCAGACCCAAAATCCTTAATTTATAATAATCATAATTTCTTAAACCTTATAACATAATTAATTAATTAAATCCAATTCAAACCCAATCAATCAAATCTTAATTTTACTAAATTGAATTGAAGCTGAATTGAATATTTAATTAAGCTCCCAAATAGGTCAATACTTGAAATCAAATAGATTCAACTAATTGATTTTACTTCCTTAAGCCATTTTAAGCCATTTGGACCTTCAATTTTCCAATCCCAAAATAAATCATTATTAAAATCATTTACCGATTGGGCTCCATAATCCTTGTAACTCCCAAATTATTTTATAATAATGACTAATTAAAATCCAAATCTCCTTCATTAATTAAATGCCAAATGTAATATGTAGTGGGGTTGTCACATGTCCTCTACCGCCTTACCGGCCCCAGCAACCACCGGCTCCTCAACCTCGGCATGGGGTGATAATGGAGGTGGAACCTCAGGAGGAGCACCATCATGGGGAATATCATCCATCATCTAGAAAGTGGGTGAAAATGGGTGAAAAATGAAGAAAAGTGGAGAAAATAGGGAAAACTTGGAAAAAGTCAACCCTAGGAGACAGAAAATGGGAGAAAATGTCAAAACCCGAGAAAGTTTGCGAAACCCAAGAGAAACTAGAGGAGAACAAGCCTAAAGTGGTAAAAATGCAAAAAAACGACGAAATCAAAATCTGATCAGTTCAAAGTATAGATAATCAAGAGGGTTTTACGAAAAAAAGTTTGTGTGGGCCATTGAAAAACGCGTATAAACCATAAATCTAGAGAGAGGAAGCACCTAGAGAGAGGGTGTTTTTGGATGTGTGGAAGTGAGGAAATAAAGTGTGCAGATGTATACTTAAAAACCCGAGGCTAAAAAGACCTTTATACCCCAAAGAAAGCACAGGTGGCTAGCAACCGTTCCTTGTGGCCGGCACGTGGCCGGTGGTCCTTACTTGTGTCCTGATGCTGTTTTGTACCTTTGTTTCCTGAGAAGTGTATGGAAGGGCCACTGTTGGGTCCAGATTGATTCTAAGGGATCTTGAAACTACGTTTCGACATGCAAACGTTCTCCACTTGCCAATATAAACGAGGTGAATCCTTTTTTAACATGTTTGAAAGTCTCTGAGAGGTAAATCGGAGGTTGTCACCAAATATCATTTTTGCTTGTTCTGTCAAAATCGCATAGTTATTCTCTTCTATTACATAGATGTGCATTTTTACATATACTTATGACGCACGCGTGTCCTGCATCATTCGTGATTCATGCATAGAATATGCTTTCAATTTTGCATAGAATATGCTTTTGTTTCTTGCATAGAACATGCTTTCAATTAACATCATATGTCGGTTGTTTATCTTGCATGGAATATGCATTGTCACTGTATTGATTTGTAATCTTGTTCACTTTGTGCATCTATCGTACTTGTTCACTTTGTGCATCTATCGCACTTGCTCGCTCTGTGCATCTATCGCACATGCTCATTCCTCTTTGCATCTTTTGTTTTTATCTCAGGATGCGTAAAGCGTGGCCCTGGGCGTGTTTTATCTCGGGACTCATGAAATGTGAGCCCGAGCGGTTTCGCTTGTATCTCAGGATGCGTGAAGCACGGCCCTGGGCGTGTTTTATCTCGGGACACGTAAAATGCGAGCCCTAGCAATTTCTCTTGTTTCTTAGGACGCGTGAAGCGCGACCCTAGATGTGTTTTATCTCGAGACGTGTGACAAGTGAGCCTGAGCAATTTTTCTTTTACCTCGAGATGCGTGAAACACGATCCCACAAGCGGGTTTTCTTTTCTTCTCACGGTTTTAGTGTGATTGAAGTATCTCAAGAAGCGTGAAGCGCGACCTTGAGTGGATTTCAGGACGTGTGAAACACGACCCCAAGTGGATTTCATATCTCAATTTCTCAAGATGAGTGAAACGCAACCCTTGTTGTGTTTTCTTTCCTCGTCCCTCGTTTTGGCATGGTTAGAGTGTGTTTTAGATCTTTTTGCATTGAACTTGTGTTGGTTATAAGCTTGAAGCTGCTCATTCATATGTTGCTATCTTGTTATTGCTTATTGTATCTTGTTATCTTGCTTATTGCATCTGTTATTTCTTATTGCATCATCTTACATGATCATGAGTTTTCAAAATAGTCGGCTTCGTGAAGCGTGTGAGTCCATTTTTCAAAGTTTTTTCCATGCATATCATTTGCATCTTGCCCCAGAACTACGCTGGTTTGATTCCATACAAAGGGATACGTAGGTAGCTTGCGGACGCAACCATTTAATTTATGTCTTGATTGTTTGTCCAAGTCTTACGACCTTGTCAAATTGGTCATCTTCGGGCTTTGACGTTCACTCACGTCATTTCATGACTTTGAGTTTTGTCAAAAAGGGGCAATTGTAGACACCCCATTTTTGACCACCCTTACGACTTGGACGCCACCACTTGCACACCCAATGATGAATTTGTGTATGCTTGTCAAGTGCTCGGAGTCCTCAGTAGAATGCCACAGCTTTGAGCCTTCAAACCCTGTACATTTCTTGCCCTGTTTTGGACCACAACCCTAGTTCTTCAAGCCTAAAAAACTTTGGGACCTACCGGCCATGGCTATTGGCTACCGACCACTTATGTGGCCTGCTGGCCAGAATTAGTGGCCTACCGGCTACAAGTGTGTTTTGCAGATATTTTCTACCAGCTATGCCAGCTGTTGTCACTGATGCATGCACTTTCTTACACGTGTATGTATTGATATTTCTGAGGGAGTTTGATGTTTGTTTATATGTAGAGGAGCTCCCCTCTTGCTTTCAAGGTTAGAAAATTTTGGAGCAAACAATTCTCTTTCTCTCTCTCCCTTGCTAGTTATTGAACCTTTGCTTATACACACTAAACCAAACCTTTCCATCTTTGAGCTGAGGTACTTTTGAGTCTATTTTGAGTTCTAGAGGGTGTGTATGTGTTGAATTGTTGCTTAGAAGTATTCTCCTCTTCGAGAGGTATAAAGCTTGATTTGTTTGCTATTTTTCCTACTATTTTTCTACTATCTTTGGACCGTATAAATTCTGTAATTTTGGGCTGAAACTTGTGGTTTAAGGCCTTAAAGGGTGGAGGGGTGGTTCACCTTTCTTTCCACCTTGCTTCTCTAGCCTTTACCCTTGTGTTTCCCACCTTTACACTATCTTTTTTTTTTTTTTTTTGAGCTTTTAAACACTGAATTTCAGAGCTTTTTTAGTGGCTAAAATGTTGTTTTGAAGTCCAAAAATGGAGGGGGTAGCCTCCCCTCCTTATGTTTTGTTTACTAGCTTACATAGCTCCATGTTTTAGCTTATTGTTCTAGTTATTTTTGTCTTAATTCCAGCATGTTTTAGGACTAATTTAGCACTGTTTTAGGACAATTTTTAGTGGTTTATTGCATTTGAGCCTTGTATTGTATGCTTGTAGTGTAATAGTCCTACTAGGTTGGTGGTTTAGGCCTTAGCCACCAACCTATTTGAGTTGATAGTATTTGTTTCTGGCTTTCCATACTTTTTTTCACCCCTAATCACTTCAGTAACCTCCCTCTTTTCTTGGCTTTTGCTTTGCTTTGAAAGTTTGTTCAAACTAGTTACTTGTTTAAAGCTTGAGATTGAGGTCTTATGCTTAATGGTTTAATCCCTTTGGGGGTTCATTACCAATGGTATGACACTTCTCTCATGCCTAAAACAACTCTTGGTTTGGTACTCCTTTCTATTAGAGGACTTAAAGCTCACTTTTCGACTTAATTGACTAAGGAATGGTTGGTAAATAAAATGGAGTAATAAAATGAGGACTAAAAGTGATGTAAGATAATAATCAATTGGTTTTCAATCAGACGTTAATTGAACACAAGGGAACTTGAGGCATTTCATACTTGCTAGTGATGAAATGGTTCAAGTTTCCAAGGTCAACCACTTCTCTTAATCAATCCATGATAGGGAGGAGGTTTGGTGTCTTTATTTGTTGCATTTATTGAACTTGCACACTTTGGTTCATAGGCCATCATGCAATGAAATTGCATCGATTGATGGCTTGTGAATCAAATTTACTACTCCTTTGAGTTGTTTGATGATAAGGAGGGATAAGTTGTACAAACAACCCCTGATAATACCTTGGTTGTGCTCTGTTTGCTCTTTGTTGCAGTGGGAAGAACCAAGCATCAGTGGCTGGCAGGCCGCTATTTATGGACGGCAGACCATCTTTTGTGGATGGCAGGGCAGCACTTTTGGCCTGCCGGCCACATTTGTAAAACCCAAAAGTGACTTTTTGGAATGGAATAGAGTTGGTTCTGAGGTGAAAAATAATGCAAGTGTTCTAACTGTGCAACAGAGGCTTCCTGGCAGCAGAATAGTGGCTTTTTCGGGTGGAAATCTACACACATGCATGACCACTCCTTACTTCCCGGGGCTGTTTAATCTGATTACTTAGCTTAGATATTTGTTGTAATTAATTAGTTGTAGCTAGTTAATTTTGTAAAGTGTTGTAAATAGTTAATTAGCTAGAATAATTAATTAATTTGTTGTTGTAATAATTCGTTAAGTAGCTTAGCTAATTTATTTTTTTCGTTTTGTAATAGTTAGTTAATTCGTAGTAATTAGCTTAGCTAGTTAGTTTATTCGGACCCTCCAGCGTAAGGGCGCAAACTTATAATAATGTGTATGTCTTCTAACCCCATGTCTTTCTCCATTCTATTTACTAGCTTATGTTGGTTAGTTTAGGACATCATATTTTGTTTAGCATCTCTCATGCCTTGCATCCACTTGTCTAACATGCATCAAGGCTCGGTTGATCATGCTAACTTGCATTGTTAGTTTAGCGCTTCTTTGAATACGTGCTTAGACCTCATGCTATCAAATTGATTCACGCGTTATGTTAAGTAGCCAAGCCTATTTGGATTTCATATCACATGTGTTGCATTAGTCACATTGCATAGTTAGGATCATGCATTTTTCCTAACTCTTTCATCTTTTGGCTTGGAGTACTAGGTGAGCACTTTTGTGCTTTAGCATATTGCACGAATGTGATTGTTGCCATGTCTAGTATGCTTGCCGTGAGGCTAATTGCTTAAATGATAAAATGTTTAAAATGCCTGTGGATGAAGGCTAATTGCTTGAATTAGAATAATTTGAGTAATGTTCATATGCGATCACTTTTTCAAGTGGTACATATTCAAAACAATTTTCAAAACAAACATGAAATCAAGTGTTCCAATTTTTGCAAATTAGTCTATACTTGTGTGTGTGCGCATCACACAGTAATGCTAGCCTAATAATTGGAACAAGAGCATATAATGTAAATAAGATTCACATCATGATTAGTAGAGGCCGATCTTTGATCGGGTGAGTGGGGGTGCTCAATTCATGACCTTCCCCACCTAAGTTCCCGAGATGAGATAATCTTGGTAATGACAGACACGTGGCCTTTGGCACGAGTCATGGGTTCCCTAAATTTCCCAAAAATTATTTAGGTGGGGACTCTGTATTTGGCAAAGCAGTCCATTGTTGGCAATTTAATTCAAAATCGATTTTTCAAAAGATTTGTCGGATTTGGACTCTTTGGTGTTTATCTATTTCACATTGCACTTGTGAGATCAAATTCAAAATCGCGGGAGTCCGATACTGTAGGGCTAGTCGTCTTCTGAAAGGAGTGCGAAAAGTTGAGCTACAAGTGGACTTTGCCAATATGCTCTGTACCAATAGCCTGAATAAGCGGTTATGCTTGGGTGAAGGGGGTGAGGTGGTCATTGGTCATGTACTGAGTAGGACCGGATATTTGGTCCTTGATGAATTATCATATGTCGAGTTGACTTGTTTGTGCAATTTGGTAAATTGTTTGGTCTCTCGAATTGAATTGTTTGTGTAATTATTGGATCCCTGTGAAATTATTCATTCTTCAAGCTTTGTTACTCCTGTCGTATTGTATACTTCCTGAATTAATTTAATTTTTAGATGTGGAGCAAATTTAGTGGCAGTTGGAGTTGAAGAATTTAAAGGATTATTGAGTTAGAGATTTTTGGATTCACCACTATATATTGCCTTTAGAGATTTGTATAAGTTATATTTTGGAGACTTTTGTGTAATTATTTTGGAGACAATTTTGTATTTTTAAGGTTATTAATTAGTTAGAATTTTAAATTTGAGATTGAGTTGATTTATTAATGGCCTGGAAGTTGGGGCGTTACATAACCCCATAACAAGTAATTTATTTTTCATAAGAAAAGGTTGAGCAATCAACAAAAACCATTTAATTAAATATTAAACTATATCATTTTGAGTATGAACATGGGTAGTAGGACGCTTGACATCAATACCAACATGTATGCAAACTCATTAAAAGTTGTGTTACGAATGAGATTATCTATTTAATATATCTATCAAAATCATGAAATAACGAATTATCCATTTTGATATGAATGTGATAGTCTAATAATTAATTTTCTCAATGAACAGACAAAGCATGGATAATCACTTGATGGATAATCTCTTGGTAAAAGAATCTTCTGGTTCTTTAATGGATGTCCTATTTGATTTTTTAATAATGCAATATATCCTTATAGATCATGAATGCCTTTTGGATTATAACACTTTTGGTGCATTAAGTTCGAGCACTTCTGGTGTATCTCAACATTTGATTCAACTGCTTTTATTACTGTATAATACAGCTCATATGAATATCAAGCAACTTCAGTAGAAAGTAATATATAGATATTCTTCTTTACCTTTATTTATTGTTTCAATAACCAATATAACATATATCTTTAAAACTTAATAGATGTCTTCTGGATCTCGTAGAATATAGTTCATCAATATCAAATTTGATTATATTTGACAATCATAATATTGGCTCTTCCAGAGCTTTCAATCAAGTTTGTAGAACCTGAGATTTTACATTAGCTTTTGTCATTATCAAATGTTTTTCATTACAAAGAATTATGGGTGTCTTTATACTGTGTACTAAATTAATATTTTACTCAACACTTTAGAATTAGTCAATACATCAATACAATCCATGCCTATACATAGTTAATCACCATTTCCAAAACATGATTAAACAGGAAAATATAAATTTCAAAAATATAACTAAAACAAATTTAATATTAAGAAATCAGTGTGAATATTTTCATTACCAATAATCTTCTTCTTCTTCTTCTTCTTCTTTTTTTTCTTTTATTGAGGCTTGTCATCTAGAAGGCAAGCTTTCCAAGTGGAAAAGATTATAATAGTAAAATACTATTGGTGAATAGTATTTTACGAAAATTGTTAAAAGAATGCACAATGATGAATAATGAACTTTCGAGGTGAAAAAAGATGAACAATAATTATTTATGAACAGTAATCACTCTATTTTCTAACAGATTTATCTGCCATGTAATATGCGCCATGCATATGCAGCATGAATACATGCAAACATATATATATATATCATTTTAGAGAGATTCTATTATGTAAACTTTTCCCTTTTTTTCTGTGACATCTCAAGATTATTCCACTTCAGGTGGAATGGCATGATATTTTTGCTCAAATGTTTTTGAACATGTTCCCTTCGAATTCTGTAATTTTATCTCAGCCATGTCCAAAACCATGACTTGTCCCTCGTCTACGACCATGAAATGCAACCTCATTCACTTTAGGGAATGGAACATGTTAGTGAGGAGGGATTGATGATTTTTCAATAAAAGTTGCTTAGTTTGTTTAGCCAGAAGAAGACATGAAATCTGTTTAGAGTACTTTGTAGATCGACGTTCTTTATATTGCTACTACAGGAGCATATTATCAGCGTGAATATTTCAACATATATTCTCTAGATTGTACTCACTAACTGATTCATTATTTTGCAACTCAGGTGCAATCAATTATAGGGAGCTTTTTTGGAGGTTCATGGTCTTCTGCTACTCGTATTTCTCCTTTAAATTATTAAACAAAAATAGTGAATATGTTACTGTGGGGTATTCAGTTTTAATTCTTCCTGGTGATGTTGGCAAATGAATATCATTGTCTTTGTGCGATCCTTTAGGGATGATTCATTTTCATTTTTAATGGTATCTCCAAGATCCATTGCCTCAAGGTGGATCTCAACATCAAGTATTCAGGATAAATAATTTTTTCAAAATATCAAGATCTTTGACTTCTAATTTTGAAAGATTTGACATATTTATACACTCAACTCACCAAAAATAATATATTTAGTATTATGTGAATAGATTAAGAAAAATATAGAATTAGCCTTATCATGCACTGCTCTTATAAAATATTTATTCATAATTTATTTGTACTTACCTCAACCACTTTGTAGAAAAACCACATCAACCTTATTTGTATGTGATTCTACTTTTCCTTCTCATCTGGTTAGAATCTCATGTTGATAACGTATTATAAAACCAAAAAAGATAAAGAAGAAAGAGCCACCATGAAACAGGAAATAAAGAATCATACATATAATACCCAATTTTTCCCCATATTCATTACCATTCAAACACACCTATTTATATGTGATAAAACCTTCACTATACACCACTAATCATCACACCATGTGGTTTATCACATGGCATACCACACTTCCCACATGGTAGAACTTTTCCATAATTCTACTTTGGCCAAAAACTCATTAGAATTCCAATTACATCTCTTTTGATGGTTATCCAAATATTTCACAACAAAATATATATATATTCAAAGAAAGAGTGAATGTGTGAGTCTTACACAAATTTGCATATGAGTTTCACACTCTTGCTCTCTATGTAAATAACACATCTGTGTATGAGTTTCACACACTCACTCTATAAATGTGTTTAAGGACTGGTTTGGAAAGTGATTTTTTTAATTAAAATACGAAGTAAAAAAAAATTTGAATTGTTTGGGAATGACCTTCTGAATTTTTACCAAAAAAAAAAAAGGAAATAAAAAAAAAAAAAAAAAAAAAGAAGAAGGAGGAGGAGAAGTGCAAAAGGTAGAGAAGAAAACTTTGACATTTTTTTATGACTTCTTAACTTTTGTATTTTTTAGTGACTCCATCGGTTCCATTTTGTTAGTCTCTTATGGGAGTTCTAACTTTTTTAAGAGAGATGCAATTGTTACATTTGAATTTAAATTTTAAAGTATTTATTTCAAAAATGATATTTTGTTTTTAATTTTTAAGATAGTCATTTTATGAGAGATAATTAAAAGACTAAACATTTTTTTTTTTTTCTGTGACTTTTTAAATAGGACTTGTACGGGGAGTAAATAATCTTCACTTCCGTACTCCTTGCCTCCATGTTATGTTTACTTTAACAGCATCGTTTGTCTTGCAAATGCAACAGGGGTGAGCTAATCAGCGGGTGTCTCGCTGGAAAACCCCTCTGATGGTCTAGTTAGCACCCTCAGAGAATATGGGAGAATGAGAGAGTATTTTTTAGGCATCCCCAATTGTATACCTTACACACTAAATTCCAGTGCTTTTATAAAGACAACTCATCTCATTTCTTCATGTAGTGCGCATTATTCCCATTGTCTTAGGGTAAGAACATTCTATTCCATTATTCTCTTACATGTATGTATTTGTCAAGGACAACACCAACTTGGACAGGTCACTGTTTCTCCTCCAGAAACCGTTAGGGCACGAGAAGCACTCAATCGAGACACTCTTGGCCAAGCTAGAAATAGCTCGGTTAGGATCGTGATCATTACCCATAAGACCTGCGCCTCACTGCCATCCAAAGCTCAACCGAGCTATCAACTCAGCTGGAAACATGCAAGCGATGTCCTTGCCCTCCATCCAATATCTAATCTTACTCGGTTTACTATAGACCGATGGGTTTAACTCGGTCCAAGAAGCAAGTATCTCGGCCAAGGAGACAGAGCTCGGTCAACTCTGTTGGGCGGACTCAAAAAGTCCTTCAGTTTGGCCTAGTTAACCACAAAGTAGTGGGTCAAACTCAGTCCATCCCATTGACAACTTGGCCCCATTTTGCATGGTCAAAACTCTCCTTTCAGGATCAATATTTTGAAATATCCCAAAGTCAAAAGACAAAGTATCAAACTAAGATGCAGGGAGTAAATGAGTGTCATTATAACGCTAGTTTTTTAATTTTTTATTTGGGGTAAAATTGGGGCCACAGCCAAAAGAGAAAACAATCTAAATAAGATTTGCCCTGAAAAGCTCGTCTCCCTGACTATTCACAACTAATAAACTGGACAAAGTCGAGGGAACTATAACTAAAAACTCTCTTTGAGTAGGATAATGGTGAGCATTTTTAGCAAAAAGGATTCACACATTTGTTTGTCTCGGGCCAGATCATTTTAAGGTAGTGTTTGATTCACTAGAATAAAATATAATGGAATGATTATTTGATTAAAATGTTTATTCCCATGTTTAGTTAACTAAATATAGAATGAAAAAATATATTACAAATAAAAGCACTATTCACTATGAAGGAAGTATAATATTATATACATAGTGAAAAATTATATAGTTTAGGCATGCCTTGTGGGTAAATAGATTGCATAATGAATCTAGCGTAGAAGGTGAATCATGTGCTTTTGAATAATCTCCACAGCAATGGAGTAAAACTACTAGAGTTTTACCCACACCAATCACAATACAAAGGCAGAATGGTTTATGAGAAGAGAGAACTCATATTTTATTTGTTGTTGTAAATATAAAACCCAAGTTCTGTTTATATAGGAGAGTTCAGAGACCCATAGGATAGATATATTATCCTAGATAATGTCTATTCCATATCAACAATGTCTAATTAATAATTATCATCTAATATATATTGACAATTATCCATATCAAGATGATCTCATATCTTGAAATATAATCTATTATTTTATTTGGATCTCTCATAGTCAGGTCATCACACTATGGGCGACCCAATTGGGTCTAGGTTCTAAACCCGACCCAATTTCCAACATCTCCCTCTCGAACATGCGTTGGCATGACACCGTGCCTTTTGTATCTCAATCTACCCAATAAACGCAATCGTACTTAACCCATAGACTGTCGATCGTTGAGGATACCTACATGTGGGAGCTGTATACTAGATATCCATCACAAGCCAGAATAGAGGCATCAACCCGAAGATAGTATCTCATATGCCCTAGATTCATCTAGTTACACCAAGTCAAGCATCTCTAATCCCTTAATGAGCAAACTTTACTCCTCCAATAATGTTATGTATTCACACCCAATCCGCGTCTTATATAGAGAAATGTGAGTTGTTGACATTGAATATAGAGCAGAGGTGTAATTCTAGACAATCTTTCTGTCGCTCTCATGTCACTTAGTTCGAAATTAATTGCTTTCCTAAACTTGTTCCTCAAAGCCAAATCATATATGACCACAGGCAACATACCAAAGTAACTAACATTGAATTCTTACTTTATGACATAGTCTGCAAGTTGCTAAGGGTATAGTATAAATGTCAAAATTTAAAGCATATTTTTGACGTATTTAGACTAACACGATGAGGAAAATTGGGATCCTTTCTCTCACCTCACTAGCTGGTCGCCAAGCACATGTAGTATGAATACATGCTACTGTGGAGTTCCTCTTCTAAAGAGTGATGTCATCCTTCAAACACCGTACAGATCTTAGTTCAGTCACTAACTAGCGCACACGTTGTTTTTCAAGCGCCTAACTCGAGTTCATTATTTAGCTACCATACAAGCACTAAAATGAGATCTCACATCTGTCCATCATCTATAGGCACATCATGGAAAGTACAAATTTCTATCCATGGTCGGTCACGTAACATGACCTCATCTTGGTCAACCAAGGTGACTTTTGCTATGGATGATCTAAGTTAGAAGCAACTCCCATTATGATCTAACAAACACATGTCTCATTTTTGCTCACTCCATCAAGTAACAAAAATGATTGCTCGTGTGAGTGAGCCAATCTTGCCTATTGACATCAATTGTTGACTGCCCGAACTTCCTCTGCGCACCCCCCTTTCGGAGAGGGCGCGAATTTGGGTTCATAGCTACTACAGTTCGGACTCCTGTCACGGTTCTGTATCTAGTCTTACAAAGTGCAATGTAAGACTGATAGATCACCAAAGAGTCCAAATCCGACAAATCATTTTTGGAAAATCGATTTTAATCAAGAAGTGCCAAACATGGACTGCTTTGCCAGATTACAGAGTCGCCACCTAAATGTTTTATTTTTTGGGAAATTTAGGAAACCTTGACTCGTGCAAAAGGCCACGTGTCCGTCATCACCAAAGTTGCCTCGGCTCAGGAACTTGGGTACGAGGGGGGAAGGTCATGAAATGAGCACCCGCGCTCGCCCGATCAAAGGATCGGCCTCTACTAACATGATATATTGTTTTAAAAACACATGCGTTCTTATTCCGGTTATTAATCTAGCTTTACTATGTGATGCGCACAGCATACTAGTATAGACTAGAATGCCTAAATTGGAACAAAACAATTCAATGTTTGTTTTCGAAAATGATTTGAATTTGCCACCCTCAAGTGGGCTTAGAAATGCGGATTTGCCACCAAACAATGTGGGCTTAAAACATGATGATTTGCCACTCCAAGTGGGCTTAAAACTCACACTTGATGAAGTGTTCCAATTCAAGTAATAAAGCCTTCATCCACAGGCATTCATGCAGTTTAGCATTTAAGCAAATAGCCTCATGGCAAGCATGCTATACATGGCAGCATTCACACTCATGCAAGATGCTAAAGTGTAAACACTTACAGTGTACTCCGAGCCAAAACAGAAAACTAGTTAGAAATCAATGCATGATCATAACTATGTTAAGTGCCTTATGCAACACATACAATAATGCAACTAAACAGTCTCAGCTATCTAATATGGCATATGAATGCAACAATTTGATAACATGCTTTTAAAACACGTATTCAAATATGTATTGAAATACAATGCAGTTTGGATGATGCGCCGAGCCCGGTGCATGCAATACAAATTAATGATGCAAACATGCAAGCATAAGGTAGGCTAATCAAAACATGTCCCTAATCTAACCACTGAAAGCGGATAAATAAAAAGGAGACGGGGGGTTGGAAGACATTCATACACACGCGCACACTTATTACAACATTTTCCCACTCGAAGGAGGGTCCAAATGAATTAACTAAGCTAATCTAAGCTAAGCTAACTAACCAATCTAATTAAACTAATTAGACTAATTATTACACAACAAAATAAATAACTAGTAAACTACTTACCAATTATTACAACACTTAATTAATTAACAAACTAATTAATTAAATTACCAATTTAAGCTAACTAACAAGTAAAGCTAACTACAAATCAAACTGCCTCAGCTCAGTTCCAAGAGGTTGAAGATGCATGCTCGGTTGGCGCTCGCTCGGAAATCCATTACCATGCTGTCAATTGCCTCTATTTGCACTTGCCTTGGTCTCTGATAATTGTACCGACCTCCATAGTGCCTTCACTTCAAAACATGAATCTTCTGGTGGGCTGCCAGCCAGAAAAAGTGGCTGCCAGCCAATAAAACTGGCCGGTCGGGTAGAAAAACTGGCTGGTCGGCTAGTTGCTTTCACAAACTTCTGGTTTTGCTGCAACAGAGAACAATAGAGGCACAACTAGGTATTTGCAAGATAATGTAGGCACTGCCACTCTCCTTATCATGTCTCAAGCTCAAAGCAATGTGGCACTTGGCTCTCAAGCCACCAGCCAAGCATTTTCAATGCATGGTGGCCAAAGATCCAACTTGTACACATTCAATAAATGCACAAATAAGACTCAAAGGTCCACAACCCTATCATGAATGATCAAGGGCAATGGAGACAAAGGAGATTGGCTCATTTTCATCACTTCAAGTATGAAATGGACCAATCTACCTTGTGTTCAATATAACGTCCGATTGAACACAATGCAATGCACACAAAAAATGTTTATCTTGCATGTTTTACTTGATTCAATTTTGTTTACACATTTTTCATTGCCAATTAATCATTTAACTGATTAAGTCCAATGTGAAAGTCCTCTAGTGGGAAAGATGGCCTCAGCCACAAGCACCTTGAGCCTGAAAGAAGCCTCATGCTTTTGGTTAGTAGAAACCCTCAAGAGAAGGCTAAAACCATTAGGCATGAGAGCCTCAATTCCATGCTCAAGCCAACAAGGGGCTTAAGACTACTTTCAAAGCGAATGAAAGAGTGAAACATGGAGTGCAATGGCATATATTTCAGCACTGAAATGACATACTAAACAACATTAAATCATGCAATTAACATATGCACAACATGTTCAAAGCCAAAAACAACAAAGCTAGTGAAGTGCATTACACTAGAAACATGCAATACAATGCTCAAACAACCAAACCAGCCCAAAACAATGCTATAACATGCCAAATCAGTGGCTAAAATGCGCTGGGATGGTAGCATGAAAAGCAAGAAAAATATGCTCATGTATTGGCTCATAAACAAGGCATAAGGCACACCTCTCAAACACAATGAAAGAGTGGAATATGTGAGAGCGTGACAAAGGAATAAGCTCTAAAATTACATGCTAAATGATGCTATATCATGCAAACATCACAAGCAAAGCACGCTAGAGGCCCTAAAACTCAAAGCTAGTTAAGGCATTTGCACTATAGCTATGCAAAACATGAGCCGTACGACCAAGACAGCCCAAAACAGTCCTAAAACAGCCTAAAATGAGTCCTAAAACATGCTTGAAATAAGCTAAGAATGGCTAGACTTAGAGGCCAAAACAATAGCACATGTTAGGCAATTTAACACAATTGCACTACAAGCATACAAAGCAAAGCTTGAGTGATCAAGACCACTCAAAATAGAGTTAGAGCATGCCAAAACATGAACAAAAACATGCTGGAGTGTAGCCAAAACAAGCTGGAATAATAGGCTAAAGCATTAAGTACATTAAGCTAGTGAAGCAAGATTACACTACAAGTGTAAGATGCAAGCAATGAGTAGCTAAACCAGCCAAAAATAGGGTTTAAGCATGTCCAAAAAGTCACAAAAACATGCTTGAAATGAGCTAACATAAGCCACAAAAAGATGCTACTTTATAGTGCTAACAAGGCATAGCATAGAGAGACAATGAGGGGAGGCCACCCCTCCTATTTTGGACCTCAAAACAAGCTTTCTACCACTGAAATTCCTTTGGAATTTAGTGGTTTTAAGGCCAAAAGAGATGGACTCAAAAGCCTTTAAAAGAAGGCTCTAAAGGCTTTGCAAGCCAAAAAGCAAAGGGAGGTAACCACCCCCTAACCACACAAGGCTCAAACCAACACTTTTAGGACTGAAAAACAGAGGAAAAATAGAGGTTTTTGTAGTTCAACACCACCACAAAAACAGCCCCAAAGTAGTTGAAAACTATGGCAAAACAATAGTGCACAAAGAGCTTAAAAGGGATAAGAGGTTACCTGTGATAACCCTGTTCCGTATTATGCTAATTGGTCCTTATTATGAATGTGATTATGTGTTTGATATGATTTTGTGTGACAATTATGTGAAAATATGTGATTTTGAAATTCTATCTGTTCACCGTAGAAATATCTATTTGATTATCTGCTTTGGAATTTAAATTGAAGGCCCTATCGGCCGCGGAACCCGGAGTTGATTACGCCATTGTGTTTGGCATAATTTTTAGAACCTACGGTGAAATTTAATTAAAAATTGATTCAGATCATATTAATTAGATTAATTTAATGGTGTAGTGCTCAAATTGTTTAATATTGATAATTATGATTAATGGGACTTATATATATAGGGGCACTATGCACTCAACTCCTCTCTTTTATTCATTTTGGCTGAAATCACTCTAAGGAAAGAATGAGGGAACCAAATTAGAGAGAGAGTGTGTAGGAGATTGAAAGTTTGATCTTGAAGCTTGATAATTTGAAGACCAACTCAAGATTTGACCATAAATTGGGAAGATTAAGGCTCCTAGGTGAGTAATCAACCTTCGACTCATGAATTTGAGTTGTGATTTTGTGAATTGAAGACGGATTGATAAGTTAGATCATGAGTTGTGTTGATTTTGATGAGATATGCACATGCCTGCATAGAATTGCTATGAATTGCCATAAATTTTCATAATCTAACATGTAGCATGTAAATTATAAAAGATTGAGAGTTGGATCATACATGCAAGCATGTTTTTATTGAGTTTCATGAGAATGAACACCAATTGCATCATTTGAAATAGAAATGAAGTCAAAATTGACATGCATGTTTGATTATTAAAGCTATGGAGCTTATATGAGAGTTGAATGCATGTGCCATGATTAATTTTGAAGAATTGGAGCATAATTTTGAATGATTGGCCTCATGTTGTTTACATCCACGTGCTATATATTGTATTTGCATGTTTTGAAACAAGAATTGTGGGTTTTAAGCCTTTGAAGGTCGAATTTGAGCTCAAGAACAAGTTCTGGAAAACCCATAATTCTTGACGTCCGCTCTAGCGGGGGAACCGCCGCTGGAGCATAAAATACGGGCTCCCAGTATATTTTACAGACATGATGTCCGCTCGAGCAGGGAAGTTCACGCTCGAGTGGGGAGCCATGTAGTGCGGCTTTCAGCTCGAGCGCCCGACTTCACGCTCTAGCGTAAAAATGATGTAACCAGTACTTTTGCAGACCTCATGGGTCCGCTCGAGCGGGGAAGTCCACGCTCGAGCGGGGACCCCTATTTTTGAAATTTTGAAAATGTGTTTTGTGTTTCATTTTCCGTTCTCTTTCACTTCTAAGTGCTCTTAGGCATGCATCAAGCATTGTATATGAGTTAAAAGGATAAGAATGCAGCCTAAAGAGGAATATGTGAATTAAGAACGAATTGAATTGTTTGTGACCCATTGTGTTCATGGAATGTGTAGGGTTGAGCTCCAGGGCAAATCATCCAGCCGATCACTATGAGTAATATCTTATTAAAGATGTCTGAAGTATGTTATTTGTCCAATTACTTACTTCTATGTAAGTCGGCCAGAGGCCAGTCGGACATGAATGACAGTCTGACTCGAATGTTAGTCTGATATGACTGAATGGGCCAGAGGCCCTATGACATGAATGGATAGGCCAGAGGCCGTATGACACAAATGATTGGGCCAAAGGCCATCAGATAAGAATGAATTGGGCCCAAGGCCGTTTGATGTGTTTGGAATCGCAGTCACTTGACCTATATATATATGCCTGATAGAAATATGAATTGGGCCCAAGGCCGTTTGGTGTATGTTGTTCTAATGTATCTTCTTTATTTGATATTATTCACTGGGCTTTCGCTCACGCTCATTCTTGTGTTTGTAGGTGAGCCAAGAGAGGTCCAAACCCAGACTCAGTGAAGTTTGTGTGGAACAACCAAGGTTTTGAAGAGTCAACCCTTGCGTCTCACGCACGAGACACGTCTTTGCCCTTTTGCTATCATGTTTCTTTTGTCATGTTGGCGAGGACTTTGGATACGTTTGTATATAGTTTTGATTGGCTGACTTAGACTTGAATGATCCTGTATGTATAGAGCTTTGTGTTAGTACATATTTTGATGTGAGTTATTAATATGTATATGTATGGTTTGTTATGATGTGCCATGTAAGCACAGCTCTATGGACAAAGTTTTAAATTTTGCTTATGTTTAGCCCCTTTACTCTGATGAGCTATGCCTGGATTGGTTTGAGGCTGTAGGTAATCCTTTGATTACTGGCCGGTTATGTCCTTAAGCCATAGGGGTGGGTTCGGGTCATGACATTACCTTTGAAGCACAGCAGCAAAACTGCCCCAATTCTGAGCTAAAACCACCATTTGGAGTTCAAACAAAGTCCCAAGCTACCTCAGCCCAAAGGTGATCAACTTTGGTTAAGGAAGTGTACGCAAATATGTAAGGAATTCTCACTTTCAAGCCTAAAACAAGAGGAGAGAGAGAATTCTAGAGAGAGGGAATAATTTTCAACTCTGAAAATTTGTAGAGAGAGAGGGATTTTAGTGTGAGAAGCTCCCAAATTTTTTAACTCTTCAATATGTAGGGAATGGCCTCCATATATAGCAATACAAGAGCTCAAGGTCGAAATATCTGAATATGGAACAGCTGGAGGTTGTGTGGAATAGCTGGAGGGAAAAGATCTACAAAAAATCTGTGCCAGCTACTTAACTGGCCAGTCGACTACTTCAAGTGGCCGATCAGCTATTTTTTTTTGGCCGACCGGCTAGTTGAACTGGCCAACAGCAAAAATCTGCTTTGCAGGTCAAACTTCAAATGGGCATATCTCCTTTATCTGGATTCCTTTCTAGGTCATTCTTGTGTCCAAATTGAAGCCCCGGAAGTAAGCTTTACAATGGTGGAAGCCTTGCATCGAAATTCCAAATGTGCAACAAGTTATGCCTATTTTGGTGAAGCCACTCAGTTTCAATCCTACCCGGATTTATGCCGAACTTCTCCTTAACTATTTTTCTTCTCCCCTTTCTCATTTTCTTCAACTCCAAACCTCTGAACAAGGTGTTTTGAAAGATTTTTCAAAGATTTCATCTCTCTTTCATTAATTTCCACTTTGTCCTTATTCGGTTTACCGAAAAGCGCAACATTTAACAAAATGCGAGCGTCGGAACATCGTAGGAACCTATTTTCAAAAATATTTTGAAAGAGAGGGTTTTAAGGTCTAAAAACCATTCAAAATAGTTTTGGTCCACAAAGGGGTGTGAGGTTGGGATTTGACTCTCCTCTTGCCGAAGAAATCGAACCTTTGCACTACACAACTTTCATCACCAAATAAGCAATTAGTGACGCCCAAGTCTTAAGGGCGGTCAAAAATAGGGTGTCTACAGTTGCCCCTCTTTGACAGAGCTCGAAGTCATGAAATGACGTGAGTGAATATCAAAGCCTAGAGATGACCCATTTTTGACAAGGCCGAAGACTTGGACAAACAAACAAAATACAAATAAATAAATGGTTGCACCCGCAGGCTGCCTACGTATCCCTTTGCAAGGAATCAAACCAGTGTAGTTCGGGGGCAGGATGCAAATGATACACAATATAACAAAACAGTGTAAATGATATATAATGTAACGAAACAATGCAAATGATATGCAATGTAATTGAATCATCAAACCACAAGCAGTACAAAACCACACAAATATCATAAAGGGATGGAGATGCAAAATCAAATTACGTTTAACACAGAAAATATGCTGGAATCCTCAAACCACAATTCTCTTAGTGGAGTAGGCGTGTGCACAAGCAGAACTGTGTGTTTCACAGTAAGAATACAAGTAATTGGGTGGCATGATATAAGTGTGGAATGATCTGCTGAGGAAAGATCATGATCCTACATGCTAAATACAACAAAACAAAGTACAATACAGTAGATGCAATGGATGCAGTAAATAAGGCGCGCGGCCAAACCACATTTCTACCTAGAAAATGTATGAACACAAAACTAGACCACTCTAACACAGAAAAGGTGCCGACACCCTCAGACCACAATTCTCTTAGTGGAATAGGCGCGTACACATTATCACAGAACCATGCTTCAACGAAGGAAATGTATGGGCACAAGCCAAACTAAGCTTAACATGGAAAGGACACAAGCGATAAAATGGCTATGATGCAATAGATGTAATAGACAGTACAGTAGATGGAAAAGGGGGACATACTCCAACCATGCTGAAATTATGAGAGGAGGAAAAACAAATCCCAAACACGCCAAAATCATGTAAGGAAAAGGACACTCAAACCACGTTGAAATCATGAGAAGAGGTCCTAAGAAAACCAATCAGGGGCACGCTCCACGCGTCCTGAGATAAATTCCAAACACACTGAAATCGTGTGAGGAAAGAGACACTCTAACCACGCTGAAATTATGGGAAGAGGTCGAAAAACAACCAATCAGGAGCGCGCTCTACGCATCCTGAAATAAATTCCAAACATGCCGAAATCGTGTGAGGAAATAGACACTTAACCACATTGAAATCGTGAGAAGAGGTCAGAAAACAAACAATTAGGAGCGCGCTCGATGCATCCTAGGATAAATTCCAAATACGCTGAAATCGTGTGAGGAAAGAGACACTCTAACCACGCTGAAACCGCGAGAAGAGGTCGGAAAACAAACAATCAGGAGTGCGCTCGATGCATCCTGAGATAAATTCTAAACACGCTGAAATCGTGTGAGGAAAAAGACACTCTGACCACGCTGAAACCGTGAGAAGAGGTTCAAAAACAATCGCTCAGGGGTGCACTCGACGCAACCTAAGATAAATTCCAAATACGCTGAAATCGTGTGAGGAAAGGAACACTCTAAACACGCTGAAATCATGAGAAGAGGTCCGAAAACAACCGCTTAGGGGGCGCACGCGACGCAACCTGAGATAAATTCCAAACATGCTGAAATCGTATGAGGAAAGAGACACTCTAACCACGTTGAAACCGTGAGAAGAGGTCGGAAAATAACCAATCAGGAGCGCGCTCGATGCATCCTGAGATAAATTCTAAACACGCCGAAATCGTGTGAGGAAAGAGACACTCTAACAATGCTGGAACCGTGAGAAGAGGTCGGAAAACAAACAATCAGGAGCATGCTCGACACATTCTGAGATAAATTCCAGACACGCCGAAATCGTGTGAGGAAAGAGACACTCTAACCACGCTGAAACCGTGAGAAGATGTCGGAAAACAAACAATCAGGAGCATGCTCGACACATTCTGAGATAAATTCCAGACACGCCAAAATCGTGTGAGGAAAGAGACACTCTAACCACGCTGAAACCGTGAGAAGAGGTCGGAAAACAAACAATCAGGAGCGCGCTCGACGCATCTTGAGATAAATTCCAAACACGCTGAAATCGTGTGAGGAAAGAGACACTCTAACTACGCTGAAACCTTGAGAAGAAGTTGGAAAACAAACAATTAGGAGCGCGCTAGATGCATCCTGAGATAAATTCCAAACACGCTGAAATCGTGTGAGGAAAGAGACACTCTTACCATGCTGAAACCGTGAGAAAATGTCGAAAAACAACAATCAGGGGCGCAGTCGACGTAACCTGAGATAAATTCCAAACACGCTGAAATCGTGTGAGGAAAGGAACACTCTAGCCACGCTGAAATCGTGAGAAGTGGTTCGAAAACAAACAATCAAAGGGCACACTCGAGGCAACCTGAGATAAATTCCAAACACGCTGAAATCGTGTGAGGAAAGGAACACTCTAACCACGCTAAAATCGTGAGAAGAGGTTCGAAAACAAACAATCAGGAGCGCGTTGCACGCAACTTGAGATAAATTCCAAACACACTGAAATCGTGTAAGGAAAGGAACACTCTAACCACACTGAACTCGTGAGAAGAGGTTCGAAAACAAACAATCAGGAGCGCGTTTCACGCAACCTGAGATAAATTCCAAACACGTTGAAATCGTGTGAGGAAAGGAACACTTTAACCACACTGAAATCGTGAGAGGAGATCCGAAAACAACAATCAGGAACGCGTTCCACACAACCTTAGATAAATTCCAAACACGCTGAAATCGTGTGAGGAAAAGGACACTCTAACCACGCCGAAATCATGAGAAGAGGTCCCAATACAAACAATCAGGAGCGCGTTCCACGCAACCTGAGATAAATTCCAAACACACTGAAATCGTGTGAGGAAAGGAACACTCTAACCATGCTGAACTCGTGAGAAGAGGTTCGAAAACAAATAATTAGGAGCGCATTCCACACAACCTGAGACAACCCCGAGGGACAACGATCATAAACGCTACTCAGCGTAAAAGGATAAAAGATACAAGATAATGCAAAATGCAAATAAATGCAATAAGTGCGGTGAAACAATACATGTTACGAGCAATGTAGTGCATGATGTGTAGGGAATGCAATAAACAAACAAAGTGGTGCTTTAAAAAGCACCTCATGGGGTGAGTGGCGGTGAACTGCTCTACTCTAATAGGGATCTCCCCTTGTGTTCTTCAAACTCTTACCTTCAACTCACAGTACAAAGGTCCTAAAATACTAACAAGGGGCAACATCTGCATGTAGAAGCCATGGATACCGCTTTTCTTCCTGATCGTATTCACAACTTTCCATATTCTCCAACGGGGTGACAGACTAGGTTGGTTCAGTATCCAAAATTGAGGCGCACACATGCTATCTCAATCTATGGGGCTGCCATACAGATTTCAAGCCGGGGATACACCCATGGGTATTTAAACCAGACTTTAATCTTAGAAATCCCAAACCTTTGTGTTCTAGGCAACAGCCATTCGAACTCTAGTTTCCACCGTCGCAGTTGATTTCCTAGGAACTCATTGCAAACACAGCCAAGATGCCTCTAGTAGGGAAATAGTACACATAGAGAGCACTTCTGATCGCTGTTCTGGCTTGAAGTAGGCTTGTGCTTGAGCTTGAGGTAGAGACACACTCACACTTTAAAACATTGACAAAGCTTGAAAAGGTACATCTGAAATGCAATCTCGGAATTTACAGATGTCGAAACATGTAGCTTCAAAACTTAGATGCTCCAAATTTTCCCTCTTTTTCTTTTTCTTTGCAGTCTGGAACCCATGTAGCTTCAGATAGGTCCTTATTCTACTACTTTCACATGACTTGGGTTGAACCCTGCAGTTTATGAAAGAAAGAAATCCTGTTTTGCACATATGTTGAGAATGACACAACACTCCGAGCACAAATCGATTTTTTTGAAATTGAGAAATGATTTCTCGACCGGGTATTGAGCCTACAACTAACCACAGCCAAAACGACTCAACAAAGATGAAACAGAGATAAAACAACCTAAACAACTCAACAAAGGAAAAACAAAGGTAAAACAACCTAAACATATCTATTGACACTTGAAACGACTCAAAACAAGAATCGAGACAAACAAAAACAACAAACACAACAAACGAATACTCTACTATCCATCGATGGGCGACCTCTTAATTCACGAGAAACCTGTTTCTTCAAACATTGTTTCCCACCCTTTCTTATTTGTGATCCTCACATCACTCTGGCACTCAATCTCTATTTTTCTAAAAAACTCTTTCCTCACTTTTTCTCTCAGCACACATCTCTCTATTCTTCAATCTCTCATTTCTTATCCCTCCCCTGGGTGGTTGATGGATAAACAAGAAGTTGTGGGCTCTTGCCCCTAGCATTCTGCTAGATTCTCTGTCTTCCGCTCACAGCAGTCAGCTTTCCCACAGAGGGGTTCTGATGCAGCTGGATGTGTAGCAGATCCGCAATTGACATCGGTTGACGATGCTCTTGACTTAACTTAACCGAGATCAGTTACAACACATCTCACTGGCTAGGTATACAATTGATTGGTCTCACACACATTGCATTCTCTACGTCCCCATTTTGGGTTATACGCCAATTTTTGATTTGATCATCCAAATGAGGGAACCGAATATCCCGCTCCAGTTCTAGTTCGTGCTTCGCACTTGGTTTGATACCTCGCTGCTTGGAGGATGAGAGAGCTTTTGGCCCTCTGTTGTTAGCCTCAGTTGTGCCCTTTCTGGCGAATATGGTGCCCTTTCCGGCAAGTATGTTGACAACGGGGAAAAAAACAGGAAGCCTGACTCAACTGTGCCCCTAGTTCATCATTTTGACCATTTTTTGTTTTGGTTTTCTACTAAAACAATTTTGACCAACATGAGAGTTAGATTAACATGCTTGTTCGATTTTATGATTTGAAATCTTGCAAGTTTGGCTATAAGCGCTAAAAATTTTCCTTTTTCAGGTCTAAGAAATGGTCCAGTTTTGGAAAAATGGAGCAATTTTCGAGAAAATTAGTCAACTTCATTAAAAATTCTTGTAGACACCCCATTTTTGACCGACCTTAAGACTCAGACGTCACCGATTGAGCGCTCGGTGATGTTGCATATTGTGCTCGTTCAGAAGTCTCAGAGTCGCGGCCGTGAGCCCTGCCTCCGGACTTCCGAACCCTCTTCTGTGCCTTGCCTCGGTTTGCGAACCAGGCTCGGTTTTCTCTGTTTTCTCTTCCTGAGGGGGGAGAGGTCCCGTAGACTATCTCTCAATGGCCGTGGGCTACATTTCGTGCCCGTAGGCCATTTTGCCCATTTCGGAGCCCGGTTCCCGGTTTTCGGAGCCGTCAGGCCGTGTGCCTTGGTTCGGGACCGTCTAACCATCTCCGATTCCTCCGGTTTTTGGCATACATCTTATTTACTCCCTTTCAAGGGACACTGGGGTCTTAGATACCCACTTCGTGGCCAAACACCACTTTCGGTGCTTAACGGCCGGTTTTCGGGACCCCGAACTGCGTGTTTTGGCCCCCGAGCATTCGTTTTGCATCGGTTTTTGTTCATTTTTGGCAGGTACCTCTATTTTATCACTAGGAAGATCACTGGAGGGTGGGAGGCCAGCAATTGTCTCAGCAACCAGTTATGCTCCTCCGGCGCCCCCCGGCGCCCGTTTTTCTCACTTCCGGGCTAATGTTGAACATCCTAGGGTCATTTTCTTCGAGCCAAAACCACATATTTGTGTTGTACACACATGGGAGGACCCTAAAAACACATGGCCGGCCAGTAATTCTTTGGTTCATTTTTGAACCTCTTTGAAAAGTGGCTTGTTGTTTCTCTTGTTTCAGAGTTGCCAATTTCCAACCATAGGGTCTTGTTGTACACATATGGGAGGACACCAATCTTTGGTGGCCGGCCAGAAATTCTCAAATGACCATTTTGCCCCTAGTCGGCCGGCCATGGGGGGTGGCCGGCCGGCCACCTGCAGCAAAAGTGCCTAGCCGGCCTGCTTCCTTGGGATGTGTGCATTCCAGCTATGCTTTGATTTTCCCCCAAAAATATCTGATCCGGGGGAACCTTTTGGAGGGAAATAAGAGCTCATTTCCCTCCATTTGGCCAGAAGGGTCCTCTCTCACTCTCTTGTCTACATTGGTGTCCTCCCAACTCAAGAGAAGAGATTACAAGCATTGGTTGGAGCATATACATACATACAACTTCATTTCCTTCAAGTTTTGGTGCCATTTCTTCATCATCTTCAAGCTCTACCATCACAACTCCATTCCAGCAGCTAGGAGAGCTTTCCAGTAGCTAAGAGGCTCCCATTCTTCAAGCAAAAGGCAGCCAAGACTTGTCTAGAAGGGTAAGTCTCACTTTCCCTCTTTTGTAGCCCATTTTTGCCTCATTTCTTAAGCCTATTTGCTTATTGTTTTGAGCTCCGACCTTAACTGAAACTAGGTCTATTTTGAGCTATTATTCATGTTTGTTCAAGGGCTCAACCCTGTTTGAGCCCTCCGTCTTGCACTTGTTTCAATATCCTCTTATATGCCATTATTTTGCGTTGAATATTTGGCCTATGTGTGATCTATTTCCGAGCATAATGTAAACTATAAGAGGGCCTATTTTGAGCCCCTCTTCAACATTGAAGAAGGGCTCAACCCTGTTTGGGTCCTTTATCTTGCACTTGCTTCATAATCTCTCCTATTTACCGTAAATTTGCATGATTTGTTTGGCCTACATGTAGTCTGTTTTGGAGCATGTCATGAACTGTGAGTAGGCTTATTTTGTGTCCCTCTACAACATTGTAGAAGGGATCAACCTTGTTGGGGGCCTCCATGTTATACTTGTCATTATACCCCTCTTTGGCCCCCATTTTTGCATGCTTTTTTAGGCCTATCTAGCTTCTGTTTTCGGCCATGAGAAGTACTGAAAATATCCATATTTTGTCCTTCTTGTCATGTTTTGTTAAGGGTCCAAGGCTGTTTGATGAATGTAAGGCATACCTCATGTTCTAGCCTTTGTTGGCTTCATTCTTGCATGAAATTTTTAGCAAGTTTGCATACTGATTTGAGGGTTGTCATAAACTTTAAATGTGCATGTTTTTGGTCTCTCATCAGTGTTGTAGAAGGAAATTTTTCAGTTTGAGCATCGTATACATCACTTGTTTCAATACCCCTCTCTTGGCCCCCATTTTTGCATGCCATTGTTGTCCTATCTATGCTTACTATTTCGCCATGTTTTGTACTGTAAAAAATGCTATTTTGGGGCTGCCTTGCTACTATTTTGCATGTCATGTACCAATCATGCATGTTTAGTATAGCTGTAGACCATTTCGGGTGCTTAATATCGCATTTCGGGACCATTCCGTGCATTTGGTGTCATTTCCCCACCTTTCGGGACTGTTTTGCATCATTTGTGAGTGCTGAAATTCATTTGCATGTTTGCATATCATTTCCATGCCATTTCATGCCTTAGGGCCATTGCCTCGATTTGCGTGCCCGTGTGCACGCATTTCGAGGCACTTCATTTTCATCCATTGGCCTCTTGTGTGGGTGCGGCTGAGGCTCTCCCATGTTAGTGTAAGCCCATATTGCATTATATATGCCATTTTAGTCTCATTACATTGCGTATGCCATATGCCTCGGTTTGCGTGCCCGTGTGCACGCATTTGGAGGCATCTCATTTTCATCTCACGGCCTCTTATGTGAGTGTGGCTGAGGCTCTCTCATGTTAGTGTAAGCCCATATTGCATTGCGTATCTCATTCTAGTCCTGTTGCATTCCGTATGCCATTTCCTCGGTTTGCGTGCCCGTGGGCACGCATTTCGAGACATCTCATTTTAGTCTCATTGTATATCATATTTCAGGCCATTTCATGCATTTATGTCATTGCCTCGGTTTGCGTGCCCGTGTGCACGTATTTCGAGGCACTTCTTTTTCATCCGACGGCTTCTTATGTGAGTGTGGCTGAGGCTCTCTCATGTTGGTATTAGTCCAATTTGCATTGCGTATGCCATTTCATGCCTTAGGATCATTGCCTCGGTTTGCATGCCCGCGTGCACGCATTTTGAGGCATCTCATTTTCATAGCATTGTGCATGCTAGGTCATATGTTAGCTGCATTTCATGCATATCATGCATATTGCATCGTGTTCGGGATAGGAGTTAGCCCGGGCACGGGAAACGAGGTACGTTCCGTACTCTGAGTGACGGAACGGATCTCAATTCCCAAGTCACCGACACTCCGGATTATCCATGATGGAGTTAGGTTTTGTTGTGGCATTCACATGCATTCATCCTATATTGAGTTGGGCAATTTGGCTCCTCAGCCATCATGCATCGATATGCGTGATTGGTGGCACGAGAATCGAGGCATGCATATATTTGTGAAATACATTGCTATGCCCTTTTCCTGCTCTCTGTTGCAGCAAAATGAAGAATCAACAACTTTTCGGAGTCTGGCACGCATTTCGAGAAACATTGCAAACAGAGGCTAATTGGGGCATCCCAATGGATTTCCGCGAGAAGGCAGCCCAACATGCATCATTTCATCATCCGGAGCGGAGTCAAGGCAGCCCCCTGGCTTGCATGCCAGTTTACGGTTTTTCTTAGTTAATCTGTTAATTAATTAGGAATTTGTATATTATTCAGACTGTAATATTCTTTTATTCGGACTGTATATTTATTCGGACCCTCTGCGCGAGGGCATAATTGTAATAAGTGTGGGTGAGTGTGATGTATGTCTTCCAACCCCACGTCTTTCTTCCCTTTTATTTATCTGCTTATGATGGTTAGATATAGGACATATTTCAATTAGCATACAGTATGACAGCATGTTTGCATCATTCATCTGTTTTGCACGCACCGGGCTCGGCGCATCATACAAACTGCATTTGTATTTCAATTCCAAGTTGAATACGTGTTAGTTGTAGCATTCCATATGTCATGTCTAGAATAGCCGAGCCTGCTATAGTTGCATTTTGCATGTGTTGCATTAGGCATTTCAGCATATCTAGGATCATGCATGGATTTCTAATGTAGCTTCTGTTTTGGCTTGGAGTACTCGGTAAGTTTTATGCTTTAGCATCCTTGCATGCGTGTGAGTGTTGCCATGATAGCATGCTTGCCATGAGGCTATATGCTTATGTGATATAACTGCCTGAATGCTTGTGGGTGAAGGTTAGGTTACTTGGATTGGGACAATTCATCAAATGTTTGTTTTAAGCCCACTAGATAGTGGCAATACCATGTTTTCTAAGCCCACCCGAGGGTGGCAAAATCTGCATCTTAAGCCTACCTGCGGGTAGCAAACCATCTTTCAAAAACAAACATGAAATGTTTTGTTCCAATTCAGGCGACTCAGTCTATACTTGTATGCTGTGCGCATCACATAGTAACCTAGGCTAATAACCGGAATAAGAACATACAATGTTTTCAAAATAAGATATCATGGTTAGTAGAGGCCGGTCTTTGACCGGGCGAGCGGGGGTGCTCACGAAGTGACCTTCCCCAATCGTACCCAAGTTCTGGAGCCGAGGCAACTTTGGTGATGACGGACACGTGGCCTTTGGCACCGAGTCAGGGTTTCCTAAATTTCCCCATTAAAAAATATTTAGGTGGCGACTCTGTATCTGGCAAAGCAGTCCATGTTTGGCACTTCTTTCAAAAAATCTGTTTTCAAAATGATTTGCCGGATTTGGACTCTTTGGTTCGAGATTTAGAACCGTGACATTTGAGTCCTTCGAACTGTAGTGACCCAATATCGAACGAGAACGGGGGGGGGGGACTCGCACTCCTTCCCCGGGATGCGTTCGGGGGACGTCTACAGTTTCTGGCGACTCCGCTGGGGATTTAGAGAACTTGACTCGAACTCATGATATCTGGTTTTGACTACACTTGTGTGTTTCTTTGCATTGCATTTGCATCGGTGCGCCTAGGACACCGTGTTTTCCATATGCCATTCCCGAATGATTTGCCGGAGGCTTGTCTTGTCAAGGCATGACCATAAGGCTGATCGGCTCTGGGCTCTGACAGCATGGGAACACAAACCCCGGTTTTACCGGGGCACCCTTTTTGACCATTCGACCTAGTGCATATTCGGATCCATAGTGACCATTCCAAACTAGGACAGGTTGCTTACCCGTTTATAGGTTGTTTGAAGCCGCTGCGTGCGTAGTGAAACCCTAGTTCCTGACAAAATAGGACAGGGAAACCCTACCCCAACATAGGGGTGTTTTGGCTCTCACTTATCTGTTATGTGCTTGTTAGAGTGCGTCTCTACAACGAATGCATGTATCAGTGTTTGAGTTTGAGCATCAAGCCTGCGAGCATCAGTTGAGTTTGGGCATCAGGCCTGCGGGCACCAATTCAGTATTTTGGGTATCAAGCCTGCGGGCATCAGTATTTTGGGAGTCAGTTTTACCCGAGGGTATCAGTTTACAGGGCAGAGATTTGGGCAGAATTCAGTAGAGAGCACACTCATTCAGCTTTGTTCATATCTGTTCTGGTGAAGTCAGGCTGAGATGCTGCATGTTTTCTCTTTTGCTAGGTAGTCTGGGAACCATAGCTTCAGAAGGCTCCGATATCCTCCGAGGTTCATTAGACTTGTGCTGATAGACTTTGTCGGGTCAGAGATTCAGTTCAAGGGTAATCAGTGTTCCTTTGCCAGAGGCAGGGTAAAAAGGCCAGTCAGGGACAGTTATACTGGTTATTCAGTTAAACCAGGGCAATATGGCAGGGATGGAGGAAATGATGCGTCAACTCCAAGAAAGTATGAAACTCATGCAGCAGGACGCTGCCCGTCAAGCGGAATTCGCCAAAAGCCAGGCCGAGATTATAGCCCAACAGGCAGAGACAATTGCCAGGCTAGAGCAGCAAACTGGAGTATCTACTTCACACCAGGCTCCTCCCCCACCCAGAGTTCCAACGCTCGGGGAGACGGCTAATGTCCAGGAAGATACGGACATTCCGACAAGGCCACATCCGCCCCCGGTTCTACCCCAGCTATCCAAAACACCCACCAACCTACCAGACTCCCCATTTGAGTTCAAGACGGACCCCACAGCATTGAAAGTGAGCAAGCTTGAGAAATTGTTCAAAAAGTCTCAAGGGGCCCACTCTATTCCTGATATAGAGGATGGTTATACCGACTCAGTGGTGACATTACCGGATCGGTTCAAGATGCCACATATCGATCGATTCGATGGCTCTGAAGACCCAATGGTGCACCTCCAACTGTTTTCTGATATCTTAAGGCCAATGGGTTTGACCACAGCCCAGAAATTGTCATTATTCGGTCGAACCCTGTCTGGGATAGCCGCAATCTGGTATGCAAAATTGGAGAGCTCTGTGAAACAGACCTAGGAAGAGCTGGCGGAGGCCTTTATTGCTCAATACTCCTACAACACACAGATCGAGGTCACAACTCGTGATCTTGAAGTCACCCACCAAGAGCTAAAGGAGGGTTTCTCAGAGTTCGTGACGAGATGGAGAGCAAAAGCCTCAATGATGACCACTAGGCCCACTGACAAAGATCAGATTCAGATGATTGTGCGCAATCTCCAGCCCAAGCTTATGCAGAAGATGATTGTTCTTCCCTTCCTTACCTTTTCAGATCTGCATGAGATGGGGGTTCAAATCGATGATGCCATCAGACAAGGGATCTTTGCAGAAGATAATGAGCCTTTGAAGAGGAATGTTGCTCGCAGTTCCAATGCTACTACTGATGGTAGCACAACTGCGAAATGCTCAGAAGTAGATACTATCACCACTTCCCTCAATGGCCAAAAACCAACCACCTCAACTCGGCCCCAAGCCCGAAAATTCCATCCTCTTTACATGAGTCTCTCTCAAGCTTTGAAAAAGCTGCGAGAAGAAGGGCATCTAGAACTTCTAGAACCCCAACCCCTTCCAAACCCTCTTCCACCAAGATATGACCCAGCTAAATACTGTGCCTACCATCAACAGCACGGTCATGATACGAACCGTTGCATCCGTCTCCGTCATAAGATTCAGGATCTTATTGATGAAGAGACCCTAGCTCCACCAAAAGGACCTCAGGATAGTACTGACCCATCACCTCTACATCTCAACCTCATCCATATACTACCATCCATCTACGACCCCAGCATATACATCATCCCAGCCCATCTACCCAAACCTGAGGTGTTCATTCCAGAAAGCATGGACTTATGCATGATGGATGCATCTGAACCCCAATCATCTCAAACCCGTGAGCCCACTACTTCTGAGCTAAAGAGAATGATCGAAGATCTTCAAAGAACTGTGACCGATCTGGCCTCCGGGACATTGGCTCCATCATCGACCACACCACATACTGGGAATTTCATGTCAAAAGGCTCTCCAATCTTGGGATGGGCTGCATTTGAGGAAGGCCAATCCCTTGGCAAAGTGGAAGCGAGTGGAAAGAACAAAGTAGGGGCGGGCATGGATCCCCATGAGCATCTTTTGTTGGCTGTTGAGGCTTTGAAAGCCGAGGGATTGAACAAAGCGCAAGTGCTCGCAGTTGTTGCAAAAACTGTGGACGGCATTTTCGCCACTCAAGTTGGGGGCAGTTTGAATCAAGGGGCAAGCCGGGAGAAGGGTCGTTGTATCAGAAACGTTCCTTTCAGCTATAATCCTCCACTCAGAAGAGATCAGCAAACCAGGCCAGCACCTGCCAATCCCTTTGCTGGTGCGCCCAGCAGAAATCCACAAACCCAGAAGTACCAACCCCGAGGTCGAAGGGTCTTCCATGCCCTCCACATGCCTTTGTCCAAAGCTTTCCAAATCCTTGTTGGACAAGGCCATCTCAAACCCCTTGAGCCTCGGCCTCTCCCGAACCCTCTTCCGGCTACGCATGATGCTACCCAGTACTGTGCGTACCATCAGCAAACTGGCCATACTACAGACGACTGCTTCCGTTTTCGCCATGAAGTACAGGATCTGTTTGACAATGGGGTTGTCCTCCCGCCAAGCCCTGCAAAGTCTATCGGCACTGGATCGGTGAACTTGGGGGAATAATGTGATTATGTGATCGGGGGATGGACCACCTGTGGGCGGCGCTCGATTAACTCCAGATATGGTGGATAGCACGCACTGTTTTGAGCACATTTGCGAATGTTGTTAATTTGTACTTTCTGACTTGGGTATTGGGTCAGTCTCGTTGTGTTGTACAGAGTCAGTCTTTTCTTATTGAGTCAGTTGGGTCTGTCTTGTTGTACCGAGTCAGTCCCGTTTTGTTAGAGTCAGGTGATTCCGGGGGTGTTACCTCGGACATCACTATTTTGTTTTCTGTTTGTCTTTTTGCTTTCTTTTGAGTCTGTTTCTGCCAGGGAGCCAGTTATGCCAACAGATTTTGAATGAAACAGCAGTGATTTTCACGCTCTCACGTTTGCTTCTGCCGTGTGCTAGTTATGCCGGAAGTTCTGAATGAGATGGCAATATTTGACTAAGAACTCTGTCTTTTCTGTGCCTTGAAGTCATTGTAATGACCTAAGTTTTTCAAAACTTTTTGAACACTGCGGTGAAAATGAAGAGGAAGGAATTCCTCGGGATTTGCAAAACTTTGATCAATTGAGAGAAAGAGAGGCGTGCTAAGCCCTTAATGAATGAAATCATGCTTGTTGGAGTGAGTACTGAGAAGAACCCTGGCTTGATCCAGACTGGTTTCACACTATCTTCAGCGCGAGCGATTTGTCGCTTTCTTAAAAATTTTCAAAAACAAAATGTTTTGCGCAGTCCTGCGAAGACCTGTGTGGAGTAGCTCTTGAGATTGTGCAGCCTAGGATCGCTCTCAGCCTCGAGACTCAACCCCATTTGCTTCCAAACCTTGAACTTGAATTCAGAAGGTTCAACGGTCAACTACGATATGAGGCCTATGTGGCCAGATTTGAAGCAGCCCTCGAACAAGAGGCACCAAAGTCAGATCAAGAAGATCAGACCTCATCAGAAGAAGCTTGCGAAGCTAAATCAGAAGCACCCCTCGAACTAGGGGCAAAAATGTCCGATATGCTCGAAGAGCCGAAGATGGATCCTTCTGCGAATCAATACAGCAGTCATTTTTCGGGATTCAGATGACTTCAGGATCTCAAAACCATTTGGCATGGACCAGCTACACTTTTACCCTTTGAGAGGCTCGCTGGGCCGAAAACCCGAAAGGGCGACCCAGGCAAAAGTTAGAGCAAGACAAAAAAAATATATACAAAAAATGCAAAAAGAAAAAAAGAAAAATGCAAAAAAAAAGAGAAATAAAGAAAAAAAAGAAAAATGCAAAAAAAAAAGAAGAGAAAAGAAAAGAAAAGAAAAGATGAAAAAAAAGAAGAGAAGAAAGAAATGAAAAAGAAAAGAAAAACAAAGCTCGCAAGGTTGAAAACCTGTCACGGGCGCCTTGGCAAAAGTTAGAGCATAAAAAGGAGAGGTTAAATACCCGAGTGTACCTTGACCCCGAACTACGTAAGCTTGATTCCCATGTTTGGGATACGTAGGCAACTTCATCCTGAAGTCCAGCCGTAAACACTTCAAATTCGATTGTGTCCATGTGATGGTTCTGGTCTTTGTCTTCACTGTATCCGAGAGTCTGGTTGTGTTCGTCGCTCTGAGGACTGACTACAATGCGCTGCGGTGCCATTCAAACAAGGGGCAACTTTTCGTTGCCATTCAACGCGCCGCGGTGCCGTTCAAACAAGGGGCAACTTTCTGTTGCCATTCAATGCGCTGCGGTGCCGTTCAAACAAGGGGCAACTTTCCGTTGCCATGTAGTTCTCTTCAAGCACGAGGCAGTTTTCCTTCGGATCCGAGGTAGTGCATCTCAGGAGTAGGTTTCACGCTCGTTGAGCAAGTGGCCGTTTGAAAAAATAGTTTTTGAGAATTTTTACTGAGGTTGACTAATTTTCTCGAAAATTGTTCCATCTTTTCCAAAAACTGGACCACTTCTTGGACCCAAAAAAGGAAAATTTTCAGTGCTCATAGCCTGACTTGCGTGATTTGAAATCAAAAATCAAACAAGCATGTTAATCTAACTCTCATGTTGGTCAAAATTGTTTTAGTAGAAAGCCAAAAACAAAAAATGGTCAAAATGATGAACTAGGGGCACAGTTGAGTCAGGTGTTCTGTCTTTTCCTCATTATCAACATCATTGACAGAAAGGGCACAATATTTGTCAAGAAGGGCACTCTACCTGCCAGAAAAGGCACCACTGAAGTTGACCGACAAACGGCTGAAGGTTCTTTCACCCTCCAAGCAACGAGGTATCAAGCCAAGTGTGAAGCACGAACTGGAATGGGGCAAGATATTCTACTCATCTGGACAGATCTGATCACGTCCGAACTCCAAGCAGAGCATCATCAATCGATGTCAGCTACAGATTTGCTACACACCCAGTTGTAGCACAACCCCTCTGTGGGAGAAACTCACTAGTTGCGTGCAGAAGAAGAAGAATCTAGCAGAATGCTAGGGGCGAGAACCCGCAACTTCCCATTTATCCATCAACCACCTAGGGGAGGGATTGAAAAATGAGAGATTGAAGAATAGAGAGATGTGCGATGAGAGAAAAAGTGAGAAAATGGCTTTTTGTCAGAAAACAAGAGCTTGAGGGCCGAGTGATGTGAGAACCACAAATGAGAAATGGTGGGAAACACTACCCGATGAAATAGGCTCCCCGTGCACGTCTGAGTGTCGTGTCTTTTTGTTTTATCTCGATTTTTGTTTTGAGTTGTTTCGAGTGTTACTCGATGTGTCTAGGTCGTGTGCCTTTTATTTCCTTGTTGAGTCGTTTTGCTGTCTTCAGTCGTAGGCTCAATACCTGTTCGAAAACTCATCTCTCAATTTCAAAAATAAAATCGTTTTGTGCTCCGAGTGCCGTGCTGTTCTCCACATTTGTGCAAAACAGAATTTGTTCTTTCATAAAACCGCGGGGTTCAACCCAGGTCACGTGAGAACAGTAAAACCAGGACCTATCTGAAGCTATGAAAGTTCCAGGCTGCAAAGCAAAAGAAAAGAGGGAAAATGTTGGGCATCTGAGATTGTTTCAACTTCTGCAAGTTCCGTCATTGCATCCTGTATGTTCAAAATGAGCTGTGCGCCCGAAAAAACGAGCTGTGTGCCCGGAAATGAACTATGTGCCCAAATGAGCTGTGTGCCCGAAGAATGCGCTCTCTGCCCGAGACCTGCTGTGTGCCCAAAATGAGCTGCGTGCCCGAAGTGCGCTGTGTGCCCAAAAGAGCTGTGTGCCCAGATTGAACAGAATTTTGTGTTGCGAGTTGCGCGCCTAACGAACAGAGTGTCGTGTTGTGAGCTGTGTGCCAAATGAATGGAATGCTATGTCGTAAGCTGTGTGCCAAGTCTTGCATTGTTATGCAGATCTGTCTAGCATTGATATGCTCATTACTTGCATTGTTATGCACACTTCACCTACATTGTTATTTACCCGGTTAAAACCTTCCCTCTCTCCGTATGAAATACGTTGAGATACGCTTGTTGGTTACACCTTTGTTTACCCGGTTAAAACCTTCCCTCTCTCCGTATGAAATACGTTGAGACACGCCTGTTGGTTACACCATTGTTTTTCTCCCCGGTTAAAACCATCTCAGGTTGTGTTGTGTATGCACCTGGGCGGTTGTTTTTGGACCTCCTCTCACGACTTCAACGTGGTTTGAGTGTCCTGTTCCTTATGCGATTTCAGCGTGTTTGGAATCTATCTCAGGTTGTGTTGTGTATGCACCTGGGCGGTTGTTTTTGGACCTCCTCTCACGATTTTAGCGTGGTTAGAGTGTTCTTTTCCTCACACGATTTCAGCGTGTTTGGAATCTCTCTCAGGTTGCGTCGTGTACGCACCTAGGCGGTTGTTTTCGGACCTCTTCTCACGATTTCAGCGTGGTTAGAGTGTTCTTTTCCTCACACGATTTCAGCGTGTTTGGAATCTATCTCAGGTTGTGTTGTGTATGCACCTGGGCGGTTGTTTTTGGACCTCCTCTCACGATTTCAGCGTGGTTTGAGTGTCCGCTTCCTTACGCGATTTTAGCGTGTTTGGAATCTATCTCAGGTTGCGTCGTGTACGCACCTAGGTGGTTGTTTTCGGACCTCTTCTCACGATTTCAGCGTGGTTAGAGTGTTCTTTTCCTCACACGATTTCAGCGTGTTTGGAATTTATCCCAGGTTGCGTTGTAGACGCGCTGGGCGTGCTGTTTTTGGGCCTCCTCTCACGATTCTCAGCGTATTTTTAGTGTCCCCTTCCTCACACGATTTCAGCGTGTTTGGAATTTATCTTAGGTTGCGTGGAACGCGCTCCTGATTGATTTTCTTTCTTCTTCCTCCACTCACGAGTCCAGCGTGGTTGGCGTATATCACCATTTTGCATCTATTATACTCTCTATTGCATCACATCTATTATCTATTTGCATCACATCTATTACACCCATTGCATCGTATCTGTTTTATTGTCTGGTCTGGGAGACCTTAAATCCTCCGGTCTAAGGAGACCTTAAACCCTACATCGTCATTCGCGCTGTTTTGCGCATCGTACTTGCATTTTACTTGCATTTCATTTGCACTATCTTGTGCACTTTCCGGTCTAGGAGACCTTAAATCCTCTAAAGGTGCAATTCCTTTGGTGTTTGTCGTGCCCGAACGACTTCCGGTGGTCTGGTATAGCCACCTGCCTGTGTTAGCGGTGAGTTCCTAGGAGACCAACTGAGACGGTGGAAACTAGAGTTCGAATGGCTCATGCCTAGAATGCAAAGGTTCGGGATTTCCGAGACTAAAGTCTGGTTTAAATACCCAGGGGTATATCCTCGGCTTGAAATCTGTATGGCAGCCCCATAGATTGAGATAGCATCTGTATGCACCTCAATTCTGGATACTGATCCAACCTAGTCTGTCACCCTGTTGGAGAATAGGGAAAGCTGCGACCATAGTCAGGGAGAAAAGTAGTACCTGTGGTTCAACTAAGAAGAAGCAGAAGATTCTCACATCAGCATAAGGTAGGACATTGCCGAGGTAAGTCATTGCCAATTGCCCCTGTAAGGTACCTCCCTTTTCCTAGCTATCATATTGCATTTTAGCCACTATATTATAGTGCATTGCATGAATCCCCAATCTTCAAACTGGCTTCGCGCAGCGTATAAGTCCAATTTTCAAACCGGCTTCGCGTAGCGTATAAGTCCAATTTTCAAACCGGCTTCGCGCAGCGTATAAGTCCAATTATCAAGCCGGCTTCGCGTAGCGTATAAGTCCAATTTTCAAACTGGCTTCGCGTAGCGTGTAAGTCTAATCTTCAAACCGGCTTCGCGTAGCGTGTAAGTCTAATCTTCAAATTGGCTTCGCGTAGCGTATAAGTCCAATTTTCAAACCGGCTTCGCGTAGCGTATAAGTCCAATTTTCGAACCGGCTTCGCGTAGCGTATAAGTCCAATTATCAAACCGGCTTCGCGTAGCGTATAAGTTCAATTATCAAAATCTCCCTGCATATCATTTTGCATTTTGCCCCTGCCTGCGGGCACATCTTTGTCTATCTTGTCTGCTTTGTCTAAGTCTTCGGCCTTGTCAAAAATGGGTCGTCTCTGGGCTTTGACATTCACTCCCGTCACCTGTGACTTCCGAGTTCTGTCAAAGAGGGGCAACTGTAGACACCCCATTTTTGACCGACCTTAAGACTCAGACGTCACCGATTGAGCACTCGGTGATGTTGCATATTGTGCTCGTTCAGAAGTCTCAGAGTCGCGGCCGTGAGCCCTGCCTCCGGACTTTCGAACACTCTTCTCTGTCTTGCCTCGGTTTGCGAACCAGGCTCGGTTTTCTCTATTTTCTCTTCCTGAGGGGGGAGAGGTCCCGTAGACTATCTCTCAGTGGCCGTGGGCTACATTTCGTGCCCGTAGGCCTTTTTGCCCATTTCGGAGCCCGGTTCCCGGTTTTCGGAGCCGTCAAGCCGTGTGCCTCGGTTCGGGACCGTCTAACCATCTCTGATTCCTCCGGTTTTTGGCATACATCTTATTTACTCCCTTTCAAGGGACACTGGGGTCTTAGATACCCACTTCGTGGCCAAACACCACTTTCGGTGCTTAACGGCCGGTTTTCGGGACCCCGAACTGCGTGTTTTTGCCCCCGAGCAGTCGTTTTGCATCGGTTTTTGTTCATTTTTGGCAGGTACCTCTGTTTTATCACCAGGAAGATCACTGGAGGGTGGGAGGCCAGCAATTGTCTCAGCAACCAGTTATGCTCCTCCGGCGCCCCCCGGCGCCCATTTTTCTCACTTCCGGGCTAATGTTGAACACCCTAGGGTCATTTTCTTCGAGCCAAAACCACATATTTGTGTTGTACACACATGGGAGGACCCTAAAAACACATGGCCAGCCAGTAATTCTTTGGTCCATTTTTGAACCTCTTTGAAAAGTGGCTTGTTGTTTCTCCTGTTTCAGAGTTGCCAATTTCCAACCATAGGGTCTTGTTGTACACATATGGGAGGACACCAATCTTTGGTGGCCGGCCAGAAATTCTCAAATGACCATTTTGCCCCTAGCCGGCCGGCCATGGGGGGTGGCCGGCCGGCCACCTGCAGCAAAAGTGCCTAGCCGGCCTGCTTCCTTGGGATGTGTGCATTCCAGCTGTGCTTTGATTTTCTCCCAAAAATATCTGATCCGGGGGAACCTTTTGGAGGGAAATAAGAGCTCATTTCCCTCCATTTGGCCAGAAGGGCCCTCTCTCCCTCTCTTGTCTACATTGGTGTCCTCCCAACTCAAGAGAAGAGATTACAAGCATTGGTTGGAGCATATACATACATACAACTTCATTTCCTTCAAGTTTTGGTGCCATTTCTTCATCATCTTCAAGCTCTACCAGCACAACTCCATTCCAGCAGCTAGGAGAGCTTTCCAGGAGCTAAGAGGCTCCCATTCTTCAAGCAAAAGGCAGCCAAGACTTGTCTAGAAGGGTAAGTCTCACTTTCCCTCTTTTGTAGCCCATTTTTGCCTCATTTCTTAAGCCTATTTGCTTATTGTTTTGAGCTCCAACCTTAACTGAAACTAGGTCTATTTTGAGCTATTATTCATGTTTGTTCAAGGGCTCAACCCTGTTTGAGCCCTCCGTCTTGCACTTGTTTCAATATCCTCTTATATGCCATTATTTTGCGTTGAATATTTGGCCTATGTGTGATCTATTTCCGAGCATAATGTAAACTGTAAGAGGGCCTATTTTGAGCCCCTCTTCAACATTGAAGAAGGGCTCAACCCTGTTTGGGTCCTTTATCTTGCACTTGCTTCATAATCTCTCCTATTTACCGTAAATTTGCATGATTTGTTTGGCCTACATGTAGTCTATTTCGGAGCATGTCATGAACTGTGAGTATGCTTATTTTGTGTCCCTCTACAACATTATAGAAGGGATCAACCTTGTTGGGGGCCTCCATGTTATACTTGTCATTATACCCCTCTTTGCCCCCATTTTTGCATGCTTTTTTAGGCCTATCTAGCTTCTGTTTTCGGCCATGAGCAGTACTGAAAATATCCATATTTTGGCCTTCTTGTCATGTTTTGTTAAGGGTCCAAGGCTGTTTGATGAATGTAAGGCATACCTCATGTTCTAGCCTTTGTTGGCTTCATTCTTGCATGACATTTTTAGCAAGTTTGCATATTGATTTGAGGGTTGTCATAAACTTTAAATGTGCATGTTTTTGGTCTCTCATCAGTGTTGTAGAAGGAAATTTTTCAGTTTGAGCATCGTATACATCACTTGTTTCAATACCCCTCTCTTGGCCCCCATTTTTGCATGCCATTGTTGTCCTATCTATGCTTACTATTTCGCCATGTTTTGTACTGTAAAAAATGCTATTTTGGGGCTGCCTTGCTACTGTTTTGCATGTCATGTACCAATCATGCATGTTTAGTATAGCTGTAGACCATTTCGGGTGCTTAATATCGCATTTCGGGACCATTCCGTGCATTTGGTGTCATTTCGCCACCTTTCGGGACTGTTTTGCATCATTTGTGAGTGCTGAAATTCATTTGCATGTTTGCATATCATTTCCATGCCATTTCATGCCTTAGGGCCATTGCCTCGGTTTGTGTGCCCGTGTGCACGCATTTCGAGGCACCTCATTTTCATCCATTGGCCTCTTGTGTGGGTGCGGCTGAGGCTCTCCCATGTTAGTGTAAGCCCATATTGCATTATATATGCCATTTTAGTCTCATTGCATTGCGTATGCCATATGCCTCGGTTTGCGTGCCCGTGTGCACGCATTTCGAGGCATCTCATTTTCATCTCACGGCCTCTTATGTGAGTGTGGCTGAGGCTCTCTCATGTTAGTGTAAGCCCATATTGCATTGCGTATCTCATTTTAGTCCTGTTGCATTCCGTATGCCATTTTCTCGGTTTGCGTGCCCGCGGGCACGCATTTCGAGACATCTCATTTTAGTCTCATTGTATATCATATTTCAGGCCATTTCATGCATTTATGTCATTGCCTCGGTTTGCGTGCCCGTGTGCACGTATTTCGAGGCACTTCTTTTTCATCCGACGGCTTCTTATGTGAGTGTGGCTGAGGCTCTCTCATGTTGGTATAAGTCCAATTTGCATTGCGTATGCCATTTCATGTCTTAGGATCATTGCCTCGGTTTGCGTGCCCGCGTGCACGCATTTCGAGGCATCTCATTTTCATAGCATTGTGCATGCTAGGTCATATGTTAGCTGCATTTCATGCATATCATGCATATTGCATCGTGTTCGGGATAGGAGTTAGCCCGGGCACGGGAAACGAGGTACGTTCCGTACTCTGAGTGACGGAACGGATCTCAATTCCCAAGTCACCAACACTCCGGATTATCCATGATGGAGTTAGGTTTTGTTGTGGCATTCACATGCATTCATCCTATATTGAGTTGTGCAATTCGGCTCCTCAGCCATCATGCATCGATATGCGTGATTGGTGGCACGAGGATTGAGGCATGCATATATTTGTGAAATACATTGCTATGCCCTTTTCCTGCTCTCTGTTGCAGCAAAATGAAGAATCAGCAACTTTTCGGAGTCTGGCACGCATTTCGAGAAACATTGCAAACAGAGGCTAATTGGGGCATCCCAATGGATTTCCACGAGAAGGCAGCCCAACATGCATCATTTCATCATCCGGAGCGGAGTCAAGGCAGCCCCCTGGCTTGCATGCCAGTTTACGGTTTTTCTTAGTTAATCTGTTAATTAATTAGGAATTTGTATATTATTCGTACTGTAATATTCTTTTATTCGGACTGTATATTTATTCGGACCCTCTGCGCGAGGGCATAATTGTAATAAGTGTGGGTGAGCGTGATGTATGTCTTCCAACCCCACATCTTTCTTCCCTTTTATTTATCTGCTTATGATGGTTAGATATAGGACATATTTCAATTAGCATACAGTATGACAGCATGTTTGCATCATTCATCTGTTTTGCACGCACCGGGCTCGGCGCATCATACAAACTGCATTTGTATTTCAATTCCAAGTTGAATACGTGTTAGTTGTAGCATTCCATATGCCATGTTTAGAATAGCCGAGCCTGCTATAGTTGCATTTTGCATGTGTTGCATTAGGCATTTCAGCATATCTAGGATCATGCATGGATTTCTAATGTAGCTTCTGTTTTGGCTTGGAGTACTCGGTAAGTTTTATGCTTTAGCATCCTTGCATGCGTGTGAGTGTTGCCATGATAGCATGCTTGCCATGAGGCTATATGCTTATGTGATATAACTGCCTGAATGCCTGTGGGTGAAGGTTAGGTTACTTGGATTGAGACAATTCATCAAATGTTTGTTTTAAGCCCACTAGATAGTGGCAATACCATGTTTTCTAAGCCCACCCAAGGGTGGCAAAATCTGCATCTTAAGCCTACCTGCGGGTAGCAAACCATCTTTCAAAAACAAACATGAAATGTTTTGTTCCAATTCAGGCGACTCAGTCTATACTTGTATGCTGTGCGCATCACATAGTAACCTAGGCTAATAACCGGAATAAGAACATACAATGTTTTCAAAATAAGATATCATGGTTAGTAGAGGCCGGTCTTTGACCGGGCGAGCGGGGGTGCTCACGAAGTGACCTTCCCCAATCGTACCCAAGTTCCCGAGCCGAGGCAACTTTGGTGATGACGGACACGTGGCCTTTGGCACCGAGTCAGGGTTTCCTAAATTTCCCCATTAAAAAATATTTAGGTGGCGACTTTGTATCTGGCAAAGCAGTCCATGTTTGGCACTTCTTTCAAAAAATCTGTTTTCAAAACGATTTGCCGGATTTGGACTCTTTGGTTCGAGAGTTAGAACCGTGACACTTGAGTCCTTCGAACTGTAGTGACCCAATATCGAACGAGAACGGGGGGGGACTCGCACTCCTTCCCCGGGATGCGTTCGGGGGACGTCTACAATTCTCAAAACTTGTTTTTACAAATGGCCACTGCTCGACCAACACAGAATCTACTCTTGAGATGCACAACCTCAGATCTGAACTTGATTGTCTCGCAACTGAATCTTCTAACAAAGTAGGACGACTGAGTCGGAACGAAGATGATCATGAAGATGGGCCACTTCACATGGACAAGATAGCCGAGTTGAACAAGGATAAACCAATTAACATGGATGAGCCAAGCAGGCTGAAAATTATTAGGGCTGAACTTCGGGATGAAGTTGCCTACGTATCCCAAACATGGGAATCAGGCCTAACGTAGTTCCAGGTTAAGGTACACTCGAGTATTAATCTCTCATTTTGTGCTCTAACTTTTGCCAGGGCCGCCCTTCCGGGTTTTCAACCTTGCGAGCTCTATTTTTCTTTTCTTTTCCTTTCTTTTTATCGTTTCTTTTCTTTTCTTCTTTTTTCATTTTCTTTCTTTTCATTTTTTCCATTTTTTTACTCTTTTCTTGTTTTCTTGCTCTAACTTTTGCCTGGGTCGCCCTTCTGGGTTTTCGGCCCAGTGAGCCTCTCAAGGATAAAAAAAGTTAAACTTGTCCATGTTGATTGGTTTTGAGATCTTGAAGCCATCTGAATCCAGGAGAATGGCTGATGTTCACTAATGATGTAGGAGTCCATCCAATGGGGGCTGAAATTGCCTCTAGTGTTATGGGTAGGAACTCAGTTGTCCTTCAGCTATACTTTCTTCTTCCAGTTGGTAGAATTTGGCTTTCTTGCCAGTCTTCATTGGTTTGCAGAATGATCTATCTTTTGCATCTTTGAGCACATCTGACCTTTTGTTGCCCCTAGTTCAAGGGATGCTTCTGATCTAGCTTCGTAAGCTTCCTTTGATAACATCTGATCTTCTTGATCTGAATTTCTTTCCCCTAGTTCAAGGGTTGTTTCAAATCTGGCCTGGCGGGCCTCCTTTGTTGTCATACGACCTTATTGCCCCTAGTTCATGGGCTGCTTCAAATCTGGCCAGACAAGCCTTACATTGCGATTGATTGCTTGAACATTCTGAGTCAAGGTTCAAGATTTGAAAGCAAAGGGGTCGAGTCATGAGGCATGAGAGCGATCCTATGCCGCACAATCCCAAGATCAATTCCACGTATGTCTTCGCAGGACCACGCAAAACATTTTTTGTAATCTTTTAAGAAAGCGACTAGTCGCTCGCGCTGAAGATAGTGTAGAACCAATCTGGACTAAGCCAGGATCCTTCTCAGTACTCACATTAACAAACATGATCTCATTCATTAAGGGCTTAGCACGGCTCTCTTTCTCTCAGTTTGATCAAATTTTTGCAAATCCCAAGGAATTCTTTCCCCTTTGTTTTCATCACAGTGTTAGAAAAAGTTTTGAAAAATTTAGGTTAACGCAATGATTTCAAGACACAGAAAATTAGGTGAAAAGCATTGCCGTTTCATTCAGATCTTCTGGCACAACTGTCTTCCTGGCAGAAACAGACTCAAAAGAAAGAGTGCAAAAGATAAACACAAAACAAGATAGTGATGCCCAAGTTAACACACTCGAAACCACCCGACTCTAACGTAGCAGGACTGACTCGATACAACAAGATAGACCCGACTGACTCAGTACAAAAAGACTGACTCAATACAACACAACAAGACTGACCCAATACCCAAGTCAAAAAGTAAGATAACCAGCATTCGCAAAATGCTCAAAACAACGCGTGCCATCCCCATATCTGGAGTAAACTTGATCACCATCCACAGGTGGTTCATCCCTGGATCACATAATCACATTATCCTTCCAAGTTCGCTGATCCAGTGCCGATAGACTTTACAGAGCCTGGTACGACGATGACCTTGTTGTCAATCAAATCTTGAATTTCGTGGTGATGACGAAAACACATATCAGTGTCATGGCCGACTTGTTGATGGAAGGCACAGTACTTGGCTGGATTATGCGAGTGAGGGAGGTTATTTGGCAGTGGGCATGGTTCCAGGGGCTTCAGATGCTCCTTTTTGATCAGGACCTTCCAGGCCGCTGATAGAGACATATAGAGCGGGGTAAAAGTCCTCTGACCTCAGGGTGGATATTTTGTTGGTTGTGGAGTGGTCAGGTTGGATGTACCAGCAAAGGGGTTGATAGGTGCTGACTGGGTTTGTTGATCTCCGACAGATGCAGGACTAAAGTTGAGAGGGGTGTTTCTGGTACAACATCCCTTTTTCTGGCTTGCCCCTTGATTCAAAATGCTCTCATCCCGAGTAGCAAAAGTGTCATCCACAGCCTTTGCAACAACTACGAGCACTTGCTGTTTGTTCAACCTTTCGACTTTCAAAGCCTCAACAACCCACTGAAGATGTTCAAAGGGACCAATGCCTATCCCTACCTTGTTCTTACCACTTGCCTCCACTTTGCTAAGAGATTGGCCTTCTTCCAATGCAGCCTGTCCCAAGACTAGGGAGCTTTTTGGCGTGAAATTTCTGGCATGTGATGTGGTTAATGACGGTGCCAATATCCCAAAGGCTAGATCTGCCACTGTTCTCTGAAGATCTTCAATCATTTTCATCAGCTCAGAAGTAGTGGGTTCACGGGTTTGAGATGATTGGGGTTCAAATGCACCCATGATGCATAAGTCCATGCTTTCTGGAATAAACACCTCAGGCTTGGGTAGATGGACCGTGGTGATGTATACACTGGGGTTGTAGATGGATGAGAGTGTATGGATTAGATTGAGATGTAAAGGTGACGAGTCAGTGCTAGCCCGAGGTCCTTTTGGTGGAGCTATGGTCTCTTCATCAATAAGATCCTAAATCTTATGACAGAGGCGGATGCAACGGTTTGAATCATGACCGTGTTGTTGATGACAGGCACAGTATTTAGCTGGGTCATATCTTGGTGGAAAAGGATTTGGAAGGGGTTGAGGTTCTAAGAGCTCTAGGTACCCTTCTTCTCGAAGCATTTTCAAAGCTTAAGAGAGACTCATGTAAAGAGGATGGAAATTTCAGGCTTGGGACCGAGTTGAAGTGGTTGGTTTTTGGCCATTGACGGAAGTGGTGATAGTGTCTACTTCTGAGCATTTTGCAGTTGTGCTACCATCATTAGTAGCATTGGAACTGCGAACAACATTCTTCTTCACAGGCTCATTATCTTCCACAAAGATCCCTTGCCTTATGGCATCCTCGATTTGAACCCCTATTTCATGAAGGTCTGGAAAGGTAAACAGAGCTAAAACGACCATTTTTTGCAGCAACTTGCCATGCAGATTCTGAACAATCATCCTGATCTGATCTTTGTCGGAAGGCCTTGTAGTCACCATCGAGGCCTTTGCTCTCCATCTCGTCACAAACTCTGAGAAACCCTCATTTGGCACTTGGCGGGTGACTTCGAGATCACGAGTTGTGACCTCGATCTATGTGTTGTAGGAGTATTGAGCAATGAAGGCCTCAGCCAGCTCTTCCCAATTCTGTTTAACAGAGTCCTCCAATTTCGCATAGCAGATTCCGGCTATCCCAGACATGGTTCGGCCGAACAGTGACAACTTCTGGGCTGGGGTTAAACCCATTGGCCTCAGAACATCGGAAAACAAGCGGAGGTGCACCATTGGGTCTCCAGAGCCGTCAAAGCAGTCGATATGTGGCATTTTAAACCGTTCTGGTAAGGTAACTGCAGATTCAGTATACCCATCCTCTAAATCTAGGATAGAGTTCACTCCTTGCGCTCGTTTGAATAAATTCTCCAGTTTATTGACCTTAAGTGCAGTTAGGTCAACCTCAAATTTAGACGAAGCTTCGACTTGATACAGGAGTTTTCGCGGCCGGTTCTGGGATTGGCTCTGCTGGATTGCCCTGAGTGTCTTGGACATTAGCAGTATGGGTAGTGGCTCCGGGTGTCAGGTTACTAGTGGGAGGTGTATGAGATGCAGAAGCTGCAGCCGGTTGTGGCTGTTATTGTTGTAGTTGGGCTATCACTTCAGCCTGACGAGTTGTGACTTCGGCCTGTCGAGCCGTGACTTCAGCTTGACGAACTACATCCTACTACAGTGCCCCGATTGTCTGTTGCAAGTGCTGTATCTGTTCTTCCACACTGGCTGGAGGATACTGAGCCATGGGAATGGGTGATTGATCTCGTGCTGAGCTGAATGTAGACAATTGTTCCCAAATCAGACTAAACCCGGGTGAACTGAGGAGTGACTGTTGTAGAAACTGCACTGGTGAATTCTGCCCGAATCTCCTTCGTCTTGTAACCGATGGGGGTGAGGTAAACATAGGTTTCTTCTGAACCAATTTCGACCTGACAAAGTCTATCGATACAAGTCCAAAGTACCCGGGGGATATTGGAGCCTTCTGAAGCTATGGTTCTAGGACTACCTTGCAAAAGATAAAACAGATAGCATCTCAGCCTAATTTCACCAGAATAGATATGAGCATAGTTGAATGATTGTGGTCTCTACTAAATTCTTCCCCAAACAGATATCAACTTGGCAACTGATATGCACATCCTTGTACAGTTTCACTGTAAAGCACATACCAGTTAAAGAGAGCCAAAACACCCTTACGATGGGGTAGGGTTTCCCTGTCCTAATTTCGTCAGGAACTAGGGGTTCGCTACACAAGCAAACGGTTTCAAACAACCTACATTCGGGTGAGCAACCTGTCCTAGTTTGGAATGGTCTCTACAGCTTCTGATATGCAACTAGGTCGATTGGTCAAAAAGGGTGCCTCGGCGGTGATCCTGATCCGAGGTTTGCGTTCCCATCGTGGCAGAGCCCGTAACCGGTCAGCCTTATGGCATGCTTTTCCAAGCAAGCCTCCGGCAAACCGTTCATGAATAGCAGATGGCAAACACTGTGACTTAGGCGCACCAATGCAAATGCAATGCAAAGAATCACATAAATGCAGATAAAACAACATATCATGAATTCGAGTCAAGTTCTCTAAATCCCCAGCAAAGTTGCCAGAAACTGTTGACCGCCCGAACTTCCTCTGCGCGCCCCCCTTTCGGAGAGGGTGCAGATTTGGGTTCATAGGTACTACAGTTCGGACTCCTGTCACTATTCTGTATTTAGTCTTACAAAGTGCAATGTAAGACTGATAAATCACCAAAGAGTCCAAATCCGGTAAATTGTTTTTGGAAAATCGATTTTAATCAAGAAGTGCCAAACATGGACTGCTTTTCCAGATTACAGAGTCGCCAGTTAAATGTTTTTTTTTTTAGGAAATTTAGGAAACCCTGACTCGTGCCAAAGGCCACGTGTCTGTCATCACCAAAGTTGCCTCGCCTCGGGAACTTGGGTACAAGGGGGGAAGGTCATGAAATGAGCACCCCCGCTCACCCGATCAAAGGATCGGCCTCTACTAATATGATATGTTATTTTAAAAACATATGTGTTCTTATTCCGGTTATTACTCTAGCTTTACTATGTGATGCGCACAGCAAACAAGTATAGACTAGATCGCCTAAATTGGACAAAACAATTCAATGTTTGTTTTCGAAAATGGTGTGAATTTGCCACCCTCAAGTGGGCTTAGAAATGCGGATTTGCCACCAAACAAGGTGGGCTTAAAATATGATGATTTGCCACTCCAAGTGGACTTCAAACTCACACTTGATGAATTGTTCTAATTCAAGTAATAAAGCCTTCATCCACAGGCATTCATGCAGTTTAGTATTTAAGCAAATAGCCTCATGGCAAGCATGCTATACATGACAACATTCACACTCATGCAAGATGCTAAAGTGTAAACACTTATAGTGTACTCCGAGCCAAAAATGAAAACTAGTTAGAAATTAATGCATGATCCTAACTATGTTAAGTGCCTAATGCAACATATACAATAATGCAACTAAACAGGCTCGACTATCTAATATGGCATATGAATGCAACATTTCGATAACATGCTTTTAAAACACGAATTCAAATATGTATTGAAATACAATTCAGTTTGGATGATGCGCCAAGCCCGGTGCATGCAATACAAATTAATGATGCAAAGATGCAAGCATAAGGTATGCTAATCGAAACAAGTCCCTAATCTAACCACTGAAAGCGGATAAATAAAAGGGAGAAAGACGTGGGATTGGAAGACATTCACACACACACGCACACTTATTTCAGCATTTGCCCTCTCGAAGGAGGGTCCGAATGAATTAGCTAACCTAATCTAAGCTAAGCTAAGCTAACTAACCAATCTAATTAAACTAATTAGACTAATTGTTACAGAACAAAATGAATAACTAGTAAACTACTTACTAATTATTACAACACTTAATTAATTAACAAACTAATTAATTAATTTACCAATTTAAGCTAACCAACAAGTAAAGCTAACTACAAATCAAATTGCCTCAGCTCAGTTCCAACAGGTTGAAGATGCATGCTCGATTGGCACTCGCTTGGAAATCCATTACCATGCTGTCAATTGCCTCTGTTAGCACTTGCCTTGGTCTCTAAAAATTGTGCCAACCTCCAGAGTGCTTTCACTTCAAAATAGGAATCTTCTGGTGGCCTGCCAGCCAGAAAAAGTGGCTGCCAGCCAATAAAGCTAGTCGGTCGGCTAGAAAAACTGGTTGGTCGGCTAGTTGCTTTCACAAACTTCTAGTTTTGCTGCAACAGAGAACAATAGAGGCACAACAATGTATTTGCAAGATAATGTAGGCACTGCCACTCTCCTTATCATGTCTCAAGCTCAAAGCAGTGTGGCACTTGGCTCTCAAGCCACCAGCCAAGCATTTTCAATGCATGGTGGCCAAAGATCCAACTTGTACACATTCAATAAATGCACAAATAAGACTCAAAGGTCCACAACCCTACCATGAATGATCAAGGGCAATGGAGACAAAGGAGATTGGCTCATTTTCATCACTTCAAGTATGAAATGGACCAATCTACCTTGTGTTCAATATAACGTCTGATTGAACACAATGCAATGCACACAAAAAATGTTTATCTTGCATGTTTTACTTGATTCAATTTTGTTTACACATTTTACATTACCGATTAATCCTTTAACCGATTAAGTCGAATGTGAAAGTCCTCTAATGGGAAAGATGGCCTCAGCCACAAGCACCTTGAGCTTGAAAGAAGCCTCATGCTTTTGGTTAGTAGAAATCCTCAAGAGAAGGTTAAAACCATTAGGCATGAGAGCCTCAATTCCATGCTCAAGCCAATAAGGGGCTTAAGACTACTTTCAAAGCGAATGAAGGAGTGAAACATGCAGTGCAATGGCATATATTTCAGCACTGAAATGACATGCTAAACAACATTAAATCATGCAATTAACATATGCACAAATGTTCAAAGCCAAAAACAACAAAGCTAGTGAAGTGCATTACACTAGAAACATGCAATACAATGCTCAAACAACCAAACCAGCCCAAAACAGAGCTATAACATGCCAAATCAGTGGCTAAAATGAGCTGGGATGGTAGCATGAAAAGCAAGAAAAACATGCTCATGTATTGGCTCATAAACAAGGCATAAGGCACACCTCTCAAACACAATGAAAGAGTGGAATATGTAAGAGTGTGACAAAGGAATAAGCTCTGAAATTACATGCTAAATGATGCTATATCATGCAAACATCACAAGCAAAGCACGCTAGAGGCCCTAAAACTCAAAGCTAGTTAAGGCATTTGCACTATAGCTATGCAAAACATGAGCCGTACGACCAAGACAGCCCAAAACAGTCCTAAAACAGCCTAAAATGAGTCCTAAAACATGCTTGAAATAAGCTAAGAATGGCTAGACTTAGAGGCCAAAACAATAGCACATGTTAGGCAATTTAGCACAATTGCACTACATGCATACAAAGCAAAGCTTGAGTGATCAAGACCACTCAAAACAGAGTTAGAGCATGCCAAAACATGAACAAAAACATGCTGGAGTGTAGCCAAAACAAGCTAGAATAATAGGCTAAAGCATTAAGTACATTAAGCTAGTGAAGCAAGATTACACTACAAGTGTAAGATGCAAGCAATGAGTAGCCAAACCAGCCAAAAACAGAATTTAAGCATGTCCAAAAAGTCACAAAAACATGCTTGAAATGAGCTAAGATAAGCCACAAAAAGATGCTACTTTATAGTGCTAACAAGGCATGGCATAGAGAGACAAGGAGGGGAGGCCACCCCTCCTATTTTGGACCTCAAAACAAGCTTTCTACCACTAAAATTCCTCTGGAATTTAGTGGTTTTAAGGCCAAAAGAGATGGACTCAAAAGCCTTTGAAAGAAGGCTCTAAAGGCTTTGCAAGCCAAAGAGCAAAGGGAGGTAACCAAACCCTAACCACACAAGGCTCAAACCAACACTTTTAGGACTGAAAAAAAGATGGAAAAAAGAGGTTTTTGTTGTTCAACACAACCCCAAAAACAGCCCCAAAGTAGTTGAAAACTATGGCAAAACAATAGTGCACAAAGAGCTTAAAACGGATAAGAGGTTACCTTTGAAGCATACCAACAAAACAGCCCCAATTCTGTGCTAAAACCACCTTTTGGAGCTTAAGCAAAGTTCCAAGCTACCTCAGCCCAAAGGTGATCAACTTTGGTTAAGGAAGTGTATGCAAATATGTAAGGAATTCTCACTTTCAAGCCTAAAACAAGAGGAGAGAGGGAGAATTCTAGAGAGAGGGAATAGTTTTCAGCTCTGAAAATTAGTAGAGAGAGAGGGATTTTAGTGTAAGAAGCTCCCAAATTTTTTAACTCTTCAATATGTAGAGAATGGCCTCCATATATAGCAATACAAGAGCTCAAGGTCGAAATATCTGAATATGGGACAGCTGGAGGTTGTGTGGAATAGCTGGAGGGAAAAGGTTTGCAAAAAATATGCGCCAGCTACTTAACTAGCCGGCCAGCTACTTCAAGTGGCCGGTCAGCTACTTTTTCTGGCCGACCGGCTAGTTAAATTGGCCGACAGCAAAAATCTACTCTGCTGGTCAAACTTCAAATGGTCATATCGCCATCATCTAGACTCCTTTTTAGGTCATTCTTGTGTCCAAATTGAAGCCCTGGAAGTAAGATTTCCAATGGTGGCAGTCTTGTGTCAAAATTCCAACTATGAAAAAAGTTATTCCTGTTTTGGTGAAGCCGCACAGTTTCGATCCTACACGGATTTATGCCGAACTTCTCCTCAACTAGTTTTCTTCTCTCCTCTCTCATTTTCTTCAACTCCAAACCTATAAACAAGGTGTTTTGAAAGATTTTTCAAAGATTTCATCTCTCTTTCATTCATTTCCACTTTGTCCTTACTCGGTTTACCGAAAAGCGCAACATTTAACAAAATGCGAGCGTCGGAACATCGTAGGAACCTATTTTCAAAAAAAATTTGAAAGAGAGGGTTTTAAGGTCTAAAAACCATTCAAAATAGCTTTGGTCCAAAAAGGAGTGTGAGGTTGGGATTTGACTCTCCTCTTGCCGAAGAAATCGAACCTTTGCACTGCACAACTTTCATCACCAAGTAAGCAATTAGTGACGCCCAAGTCTTAAGATCGGTCAAAAATGGGGTGTCTACATCAATCAACAAATCTGTATGTGTTTTCTCGTAAGTCACATCCAAACATAAAAATGAATAAAACATGCATAAATACTGATTGCATAAATAATATCCTAAACATTGTAAAGTACATAAGTAATCACCCAAACATCACTACTATTTACATAGACCCAAAGTCCTAACATGAGTATAATGAGCATCTCTCAAAATGGGTTTGGTCAATGGGTTCGTAACCATGTGACTAGTAGAAATGTGTTTTATGACAACTTGCTTTTGCGCCACTATTTCTTTAATAAAGTTAAACTTTATGTCTATATGTTTGGTTCTTCCATGATATTTAGGATCTTTGGCATAGGCGAGTGTAGGCATGCTGTCACAATGAATAGTGACAAGGTCTATGGCTTCTGAGACTATTCCCAAATGTTGTAAGAACCTTTGTAAGCAAACAGCCTCCTGTACAACAACTAAGCATGCCACAAACTTTACCTTCATGGTAGATAGGCAAATACATGATTGTTTCTTACTGCTCTATGTGATGGCTCTACCGTCGAGTAGGAAAGCATATCCAGATGTGGTCTTTTGCTCATCTATATCACTGCCCCAGTCACCATCACTGTAGCCAAGTAGGTGTAAATTCATATTCTGGTAGCAAAGAATATAATCTACAGTCCCTTTGAGGTAACACAATATCCTTTTGACTGCATTCCAATGAGCAGGTCTTGGATCAGACTAGTAACGACTTAACAATCCCACTGCATAACATATATCTGGCCGAGTACACATCATCAGGCTTGCTATTGTATTAGCATAGGGTACTTGGGCCATCATTTCTTTTTCTTCTGGAGTCTTAGGTCTCATATTAAGGCTTAGATTCTCACTTTTAGCTAAAGGAGTGTCAATAGGTTTCCAGCTTTGCTTTCGGAATCGCTCTAAGATATTCTTAATGTAAGTCTCTTAAGACAAACCAAGAAGTCTCTTAGAGCGATCTTTGAAGATCTTAACCCTGAATACATAACTAGCTTCACCTATGTCCTTTATCTCGAAGGTTGAGGACAGCCACCCTTTGGTGGCGCCAATCATCTCCTTGTTATTTTCGGCCACTAGTATATCATCAACATATAATGGCAGAATCAAAAAACTATTCTTGGATCATTTGACATACACACAGTGATCTTCATCGATCATCATAAACCCATTGGTGATAATTGCTTGATGAAATCTCAGATATCACTGTCTAGATGATTGCTTTAAACCATAAATAGATCTTTGAAGCTTGCAAAGTTTGCGCTCTATACCAGCTACTATAAACCCCTCTGGCTAATCCATATAGATTTCTTCATTTAGTTCTTCATTGAGAAGTGCAGTTTTAACATCCATCTAATATAGCTCAAGGTCCAACCGAGCTACTATTGCCAGAATAAGGCGAATAGAGGCAAACCTTACTACTGGAGAAAAGGTTTCCTCATAGTCTACACCCTCCAATTGGGTGTAACCTTTTACCACTAGGTGAACCTTATACCTTTCTATGGAAGCATCTGCCTTGCGTTTGATCTTGAGAACCCATTTGTTCCTAATGGTCTTTCACCCAAGTGGCAGATCAACTAAGTCCCAGATGCTTTTTTCTCATAGACTCCATCTCATCAAGCATTGCAACTTTCCACTCATTACTAGTAGGAGATGCTAGAGCCTCTTTTACTATTTTTAGCTTAGCAATGCCACTTGGAGTAGTCATCAATGCTTCCCTCTCATTCTTAAAATGACGACGAGGGATGGATCCACACTCACTTCTTCTGCTGAACCCTATGGCTGCAAATTGTCCAAATTTGGCTTTTTGCCAGTCATAATTCATAAGGGGTAAAAGGTACTGATTTAGAAGGCACACGATTAAGGATGTAGGCAGCAGTTAGCAAAGCATCTCCCCAATAGGAAATAGGAAGATTAGCTTGCGCCATCATCCACCTAACTATATCCGATAGTGCTCGGTTCCTTCTCCCTGGTACACCATTTTGTTGCGAGTGCCAGGAATTGTCAACTATCTAATTATTCCTTTCTTTTCACAAATCTTTTTGAGTAGCTCAGATAGATATTCGCGGCCTTAGTCTATTCTTGAAGCCTTAATGCCTTTGTTTAATTGATTCTCGACCTCCAAAACATAACATCAAGAGCAATCCAATGCTTCTGACTTATGGGAGATCAAATAGACGTAACAAAAACATGCACAGTCATCTATAAACATGAGAAACTAAAGAGCTCCATTTATTGCCTTAACATTTATTGGTCTGCATATGTTAGAGTGAATTAGTTGTAATGGAAAAGATGCCATTTTGGCTTTTCTAAATGGTTTTCTAGTTGCCTTGACAGCAAGGCAATGCTCACAAGTGGGTAGATTGACCCTAGCAAGTGGGCCTAAAAGGCCTTCTCTAGCTAACCTAATCATTCTGTCTGTCCCAATGTGGTCTAATCTAACATGCATTTAATAGAATCATTATCAACATCACAATTAGATGTAATATATGAAATAGAGTCATTGGCATTATTCAAACTAGAATTATTAACATCCAGAACTAAAAAACCATCTAAAATAAAAACCACTACCATGATAAACTGTACCCAAAAAAGGCTAACTTGTCCATTCTCAAACTGAAAATTAAAACCAAGACACATAATACTAATAACTGATAATAAGTTTTGTCGAATCTCCGGAGCATAGAGTACGCCATGAAGATATAGAGTGTGTCCATGTCACATTTCCAGCTTATAAGTGCCAATCCCAAGTGTAGACACCCCACTTTTTACCGCCCTTAAGACATGGACGCCTCTGATTGATCACTCAATGATGAAAGTTGTGCTATGCAAATGTTCGATTTCTTCAGCAAGAAGAGCTCTAAATCCCAACCTTACACCCCATTTTGGGCCAAAACTATTTTCACCAAAACTATTTTAGACCTTGAAATCCTCTCCTTCAAAATATTTTTGAAAATGTTTCTACGATGTTCCAAGGCTCGCATTTCATTTAAAAGTTGTATTTTTCGGTAAATCGAGCAAGGACAAAGTGGAAATAAATGGAAGAGATGTGAACTCTTTGATATTTTTTTTAAACATCTTATTTAGAGGTTTGGAGTTGAAGAAAATAAGAGTGGAGGGAAGAAAACCCGTCGAGGGAAAAGTTAGGCATCAATCCGTTAGGGCAAAACTGAGCAACCTTCACTAAAATAGGTATATCTCTTTGCACACTTAGCATTTAGATGTAAGGCCACCTTTATTGGAAAGTAGACTTCTGGGGCTTCAATTTAGACTAAATGATGACCTGAAATGGAGTCTGGATGAAGGAGATATGTCCTTTTTAAGTTGGGCCTGGAGACCAGATTTTTGTGGACGGCAAGCCCCTATTTGTGGACAGCAGGCCACCACTGGTGGTCAGCCGGCCACCACTTCTAGATGGCCGGCCACTGGTAATTTTGGCCTTTTTGAGTGGATATCTCGGCCACTAATGGTTTGTCGGCAACAAATAGTGGACGTTCGAGCACCATTAGTGGCCTGCCGATCACTGGTGCAAAAAATCAGATATTTTCATGCCAACTGTTGCCAGCTATTTCTAGATTGCTCCACCTATCCCTATATAGATATTTTGACTTGAGGCTCATATTTTCTATATATAGAGGACCTTCTCTATTGTTTTCAAGGTTATAAACATTTTAGGAGTGAGATTTTGGGAGCAAAAAAATATCCTCTCTCTCTATAATTCTCTCTCTGTTACAACTTGCTTAGCCCTTGCCCAAACACTCTAAACCAAACCTAGAGAGTTCCTTGCTAAGGTTATTTGGGCTTGAATTTGAACTCTTAAAGCACTTGAGAGTGTGAAATTGGTGGTTTATGCTTGAAGAATTGATCTTTGCTTCAAGAGGTATGACATTTTTCTTTTAAGCTTGCTTTGTATACTTGTTTTTCTATCTATTTGCACTGTTTCTGTGATGTTTTTGGACCATAAAAAAACTCTATTTTTGTGGGCTGAAATTGGTGTTTTTGGCCATTTGAGATAGGGGGGTATCTCACCCTTCTTTATTCCTTCCTTGTATGGCTTTTCCACCTTTGTTTCCCACCTTCAAACCATCTCTTTTTGGGGTTTCGAGCACTAAATTTCACACTACTTTTAGTGGGAAAAAAAATCATGTTTTGAAGTTCAAAATTGGAGGGGTTAGCATCCCCTCCTTGTGTCTAGTTTGCTAGCCTAGTTAGCCCTATGTGTTAGCTCAATTTTCTAGCCTTTTATAGCTTGATTCCAGCATGTTTTAGGCTCTGTTTTAGACAGTTTTCTCTCTGTATTTGTTTTTTTTATCGCATTTGAGGCTTGTATTGCATAGTTGTAGTGTAATAGTCCTCACAAGCTTGGTGTTTTAGGCCTTTAAACACCACTTGTTTGAGTTGATTGCATGTTTTAGTGCTTTTCTCACTTCATTTTCAGTACTTATAATCTCTGCAATGTCCCTCATTTCTTTACTCTTTATTTGCTTTGAGGGTTGTTTTAACCTTAGGATAGTTTAAGCTCGAGATTGAGGTTCATTGCTTAATGGTTTAAGCCTCATTTGGGGGTTCATTACCAACGGCATGACACCTCTCTTTTGCCTTAAACTACCCCTTATTTGACATTTCCTTCCCTTTAGAAGACTTCTCACCAATGGACTTAATTTGTTAAAGAATGAGTTGGTAAGTTAAAATGGGTAAACAAAATGGAAACTAAAAGTGTGCAAGATAAGAAATTGGCTTTGCTTTGACGTGTTCAATCATACGTTAATTGAACACAAGGAAAATTGGGGCACTTCATACACAAATGTGATGAAATGTGCCAAGTTTCCAAGGTCTCCATTGCCCTTGATCATGCATGATAGGGTGATGCTTGTTGAGTCTTATTTGTGCATTTGTTAATTTGTACATCTTGGTTCCTCAGCCATCATGCAATGAAATTGTTTGATTGATGGTTTGAGGACAAAGTGTATCACCCCTTTGAGATGTTTTGATGATAAGGGGTGATACACAGTACATACAACTTGTGAGAATGCTCTCTCTTTGCCCTGTTTGCTCTCTGTTGCAACAAAGAAAAGTGAGTCATCAGTGGCCGACCGGCCACTGTTACTGGCCGGCACACCATCACTGTTGGACGACAACCCCTCAATGGTGGCCAGCCGGCCACCACTTCTGGCCTGCCGGCCACCAATAAATTTTGAGCATGGCAGAGTTGATCTAGAGAAGGAAATGGTGCAAGGATTGTTCAAACAGAGGCTTTCAAGGGCAAACAGCCGATATTCTTCGGGTGGAAACTGAGCATGCATGGGCCTCCCTCGCTTCCTAGGACTAGTTAATTAGTTAATTAGTTTAATTTGTAATTAATCATTTATTTGTTGTAATTAATTAGTTATAGCTAATTAGTTTGTGTTGTAATATTTAATAAGCTTATTAGTTGTAGCTAATTAGTTTGTGATGTAATATTTAATTAGCTTAGCTTAATTCGCTTAATTAGCTTAGCTTAGTTATTCATTCAAACTATCCTTCGTGAGAGCATAATGTAATAATGTGTATGTCTTCCAACCCCACGTATTTCTCCCTTTTGTTTACCCACTTTTGAGAGTTAGATTAGGGACATGTTTCAGTTAGCATACCTTATGCTTGCATCCATTCGTCTTGCATTGCATGCACCGAAGCTCGGCCATCAGTCAAACTGCATTGTCATTTCAATACAATCTTTGAATACATGCTTAGACCACATGTCTTGAATTAATTCACATGCCATATTAGTAGCCGAGCCTATTAATTGCATAATCGGATGTGTTGCATTAGACATTTTGTATAGTTAGGAACCATGCATTTTTCTAACTCTTTTGTTTTATCTTAGCTTTGTGTACTAGGTGAGTTCAATGCTTTAGCATACTTGCATGAGTGTGAGTGATTGTCATGACTAACATGTTTGCCAAGAGGCTAAATGCTTACTTGTTGAACTGCTTGAGTGCTTGTGTATGAAGTCTTATTGTTTGAATTGAAATAATTCAATGAGATGTACGTTAAGTGCACTTTGTTGAGTGGCAAATTCGCAAACTTTAAGCTCACTTGAGGTGGAAAAATCAAACCCTTTTCGAAAAGCAAATATGAAATTGAATTGTTCCAATTCGGGCAAACTAGTCTACACTTGTATGCGCGCATCACATAGTAATCCTAGCCTAATAATCGGAACAAGAGCACATAATGTTGATAAAAATCATATCATGATTAGTAGAGGCCGATCTTTGATCGGGCAAGCGAGGGTGCTCAATTCATGACCTTTCCCTCTCGTACCTAATTTCTCGAGCCGAGGCAACTTTGGTGACAATGGACACATTGCCTTTGGCACGACTCATGGGTTTTGTGACGACCCCGACCTCCAAACTAGTATATTATGTAGTTTTAATGAGTTTAATTGCATGATTATATGCTTGATTGTGTGATTACATGTTTGATTCTATGATTATCTGTTGACCTATAAAATATATGTTTAAATTGACAACTTAGAGCTAGAAATTGAAAGCCCAAATGACTTCAGAAGCATAAATTGACTAACCCAATAGACTAATTGGAATATTTAGAATTTTATGGCAACTTCAATTGAAATTTGATTTGGATCAAAATAATTAGGATAAACTGATTGAATTAGTTAGAATTAAGCCTAGTTGATTAATCCTAACTACCCTTAATTAGGCTAACTTAATCACACCCTATATAAGACTCAAATTAAGTTTAGGAACTCATTTTTATACATCTTTGGGTTGAGATTAGAGAGAGAGAGAGAGGGAAGTGAGTTCAACACTTTAGAGAGAGGAAGAAGAATTTGAAGGGGATTGCCAGAGAATTGGAGAATCAAGCCATAACACACTTGAATTCAACACTAGGTAAGGTACTCAACATTAATTCATGTAAATATGGCATATAGAAGAGAACTCTTCTCATTTTTGTACTCATTGGCATGTTATGGAAGAAAAGAAGCTATGAATTTCAAGAAATGGAAGAATGAAATTGAATTACACACATGCATGCATAATTTGAGTTTGAATTCATGAAAATCCTACATGCACGGCCCATTTCTACCTTAATTTGGAGAATCATCCATGTTTTCATGCTTCTCATGGCACTTGATCATGTTTTGAGTATGTTTTGAAGAGATATGCATCCAATTTGAATTAAACATTATTTTACAACTTCAAATTGAAGTTAATGGTTGAGAATTTGCCATGATTTTGAATAAATGGTTTCAATTGGGAGTGTTTTCATGCTATGTGGTGATTCTCCATGTTCTTGTACTAAAAATCCAAGATTTGAGGCTTTGAATACCATGCTTGATCTTTAATTGCAGTTCTGGAAATTCCAGAGTTCGTGTTGTCCGCTTGAGCAGAAAAGTCCACCCTCGAGCGCGAAATTCGAGCTCCCAGAAGTTTCCAAAATTTTACAGTCCGCTCGAGCGACCTAAGTGGCGCTCGAGCGAGGACCCCTTTTCGCAGTCTTCCGCTCGAGCGACCATCGAGCGGGAAATTCATATATCCAGTACTTTTGCAGACCGCTCGAGCGACATATGTCACGCTCGAGCAACCACCTTTGTTTTTGAACCCCCGCTCGAGCGAAGACCTTGTTTTCAGCAAAAAATTTACCAACTCTTTTAAGTGCATATTTGTATCCTCATGCCATTCCTTGCATTCTTAGGCACCTTTTGGACACGTATATCATATAATGAGTTAGAAACGCACATAGAAAATTGAATTGAAATAAAATCGAATTTCATTTGTACTTGGTTATGTGTTCATTTAGGTGGACGCCCGAGGCTTAGCGTCACCACAACCCACTGTGAGTAATAACTTTATAAAGATATGTTCAAGTTATTCTTATTTCTGAAAATGCTATTGCTATTGAAATTGATATATCTATATATATTCGATTAAATGTTTTATCGAAACCTTATGATGATTGATGGAATGGTTTATTGAAACGTTATTTCTCATATGAATGAAGTTCTATTATGAAACTATACTTGTGGCATCCTTTAAAAGGCCCTTGCCCGGGGGAAATGAATATCGTGGCTTATTATTTAAAAGGCCCTTGCCTGGGGGAAACGAATACCGTGGCATATTGTTTAAAAGTCCCTTGCAGGGGGGAATTGAATACCGTGGCTTATTATTTAAAAGGCCCTTGCCCAAGAGAAATGAATACCATGGCATATTGTTCAATAGGCCCTTGCTTGGGGGAAAGGAATACCGTGGCTTATTATTTAAAAAACCCTTGCCCAGGGGAAATGAATATCGTGGCATATTGTTCAATAGGCCCTTGCTCGCGGAAAATAAATACCGTGGCCCATTGTTTAATAGGCCCTTGCCTGGGGGTAATAATACCACGGCTAATGGATTGATTGACATACGATTCGTTATTACTTCATAGATGTACCACATAATTTGACACATAAAGATCTTGATGATAAAGTTAATGAATTAACGAAAATGCTATCGATTAATGGTTATAGGTTTTGTGAAAGATTGACTTGATCGCTAATCTTAATGCTAATTGTAATATTGTGAAACTTCATTTATATAACCCCTTTATTTTGTTATTACTCATTGGGCTCTGGCTCACTGTCTATTTATACATGTAATTGTAGGTGGGCAACCTGAGCATCAGAGTTAGTTAACCTCAAGTTTACCCGGGTTTGCTTTTTGGTGGAGCTTCCAAGTAAAGTAGTCAGGCTTGTGTGGAGCCATGCTTGTCAAACCCCTTTTGTGTAGTTCAATGGTATTTGTATGTAGTGCATAGTTGGGGTTGTATTTTGTAATGACATGAATTGTATTTATGTTGAATGTACATCTTGAATCAAACTTTGCTTAATAAATTTACTCTCCTCATATATGCACAGCTTAGTGGATGAATACTATAACTTTTTTTGACTTCCGCTAAGCCCCGTATTTGGTATTAAAGGTTTATTTGTATGGAGGCCGTAGGTAATCTATGATTACTTGTCGGTCATGACACTAAACCTATAGGGGCAATTTTGGGTCCTGACAGGTTTCCTAAATTTCCCTAAAATAAACTATTTAGGTAGCGACTCTGTATCTGGCAAAGTAATCCAATTTTGGCATTTTTGATTCAAAATCAAATTTCCAAATGATTTGCCGGATCTGGACTCTTTGGTGTTTATCAATTTCACATTGCACTTGTAAGATTAGATTAAGAATCGCGGGAGTTAGAACTGTAGGGCTTTCTTTCAAACATCCAAAAGGAGGCGTGAAAAAGTTGAGCTATAGTTTCTGGTGGCTCCGCTAGGGACTTTTGAGAACTTAACTCAAACTCATGATATGTTATTTTATCTACACTTATGTTTTTCTTTGCATTTGCATTTGTATCAGTGCGCCTAAGTCACAGTGTTTTCCATATGCTATTCTTGAATGGTTTGCCGGAGGCTCACTTGGAAAAGCTTGCGAAAAGGGTGACTGGTTGCGTGCTCTGCCATGATGGGAACACAATCCTTGGATCTAGACTACCTCTGTACTATTTGATCCTCCTTTCACTTCACGGTGTTAGGTGCAAGAGGTATATTAGGTAGTCTTGCTTAGGTACCATTTTTGACCAATCGACCTAGTTGTATATTGAAAGCTATAAGACTGTTCCAAACTAGGACAGGTTGCTCACCCAAGTACGGGATTGTGTGAAACCACTTTGCTTGAATAGTGAAGCCTAGCTCCTAACGAAACTAAGACAGGGTAACCCTATCCCCCTCATAGGGGTGTTTTGGTTCTCATTTAGCTGGTATGTGCTTTACAGTGAAACTGTACAGGAATGTGCATATCAATTACAAGTTTGGTATCTGATTTTGGGGCAGAATTCAGTAAAGAGTACATCCATTCAGCTGTGATCATATCTGTTCTAGTGAAACCAGGCTGAGGTGCTGTCTGTTTTCCTTTTTGCTAAGTAGTCCTGGAACTATAGCTTCAAAAGGCTCTGATATCCCCCGGGTACTCTGGACTAGTGTCGATAGACTTTGTCAGAGTAGAAGTTTAGTTCAAGGGCAACCAGTGTTTCCTTCACCAATGGCAAGGCAAAGAAGGGCCAAACAAGGCTCACTGGTTCCACTAATTTGACAATCACCATTTAGATCACCTTTGTTCGGACCCGTGATGGGACAGAGTCCGGAAGAAGTTATGGCCATGATAGCGGCGTTAAACCAGGGAATTACCATGCAGGATAAGACCAATGCTGAAATGCAACGCCCATTTGGGGCATCTACCACACATCCAGTCTTGGGCCCCCAGCTGAACTTTGATCCACCTTCGCCAACTGAAGATTTGCAAGGTCCGAATCCCCGAGAAGGGTTGGCTAAAGCTCGAGTTTTTAAACTCTTGGTGCAGTCTAATGAGGGGCTTTATCCCCTTGATGTTAATGACCTCGAACCGACCTTGGTAAAAATTGCTAACCTTGAGAAGCAATTCAAAACGGCACAGGGAATTACCTCCATTCCTGACATTGAGGATGGGTACACCAAGGCTGCTCTAAGACTCCCAGACATATTCAAAATGCCACACATTGACCGTTTTAATAGGTCTGGAGATCCTACGGTACATATCTGGCTTTTCTTGGATGTCTTGAAACCGATGGGTCCAACTAGGCCTCGGAAACTCTGTCTATATGGAAGAACCCTGACAGGTATAACTGCCACTTGGTATGCCAAGTTGGAGGATACAGTGAAGCAGAACTGTTGTCAATCAATACTCTTACAATACCCAACTTGAAATGACCATTCAAGATCTTGAAGCAACCCACCAGAATCTTGGAGAACCTTTTGTGGAATTTGTTGCAAGGTGGAGAGCAAGGGTAGCACAGATGACGGATCGACCTTCTGAGAGGGACAAAGTGCGGATAGTGGTATAGAACCTTGAGCCTGATATGCTACAAAAGTTAATAGTTGCTCCACTATTCACTTTCAAAAGTTTACATGAATTACGGGTTCAGATTGAGAGAGCATTCAACACAGGGATTATTCCCAGAACAAGCGAACCAACAAAGAGGGTGTTTTCAAGGAGTACCAATGCTGGCAATAGCACTATTCCCAAACCCACTAAAATCAATATTGTCACCAATAATCTCAAAACTGCCAACCCTTTTGCCAATACCAACCCACAAACAGCCGGCCCAACCCGAGCTCAAGGCAGAACTTTCACTCCCTTCTATATGAGCCTAACCAGGGCACTAAAAGTCTTGATGGGAAGAGGGTATCTCAAAGACCTTGATCCTCAACCTCTTCCTGACCCACTCCCTTTCAGACATAACCCCACCAAATACTGTGTGTATCATTAACAGCGTAGTCACAGCACTGATCATTGCTACCGCCTTTGTCATGTGGTTCAGAATCTCATCGACAACAAAACGATAGCTCCACCTCAAGAACCCAATGTTACCACTAACCCACTTCTTATCCATGACCAAGTATCTTATCCATGCCTTAACCTCATCCATACACTACCATCCACCTATAACCCCAGCATATATATCATTCCGGCCCATTTACCCAAGCCTGAGGTGTTCATTCCAGAAAGCATGGACTTGTGTATGATGAATGCACTAGAACGTCAATCATCTCAAACCCATGAACCCACTACTTCTGAGCTAATGAGCATGATTGAAGATCTTTAGAGAACTGTGGTAGATCTAGCCTTTGGGATTTTGGCTCCATCATCGGCCACATCACATTCTAGGCATTTCACACGAAAAGGCTCCCCAATCTTGGGACGGGCTGTAATTGAAAATGACAAACCAGAAGAGGTTATCTTAAGTCTGGGTGATGATATGTCGACAACAAATGGGTGTCGCTTTGATGTAGCCACCCAATCCCTTGGCAAAGTTGAAGCAAGGGGCAAGAACAAGGTCGGGGCAAGTATTGATCCCTATGCACAACTTCAGTGGGCTATTGAGGCTTTGAAGGGAAAAGGTCTAAATAAGCAGCAAGTGCTTGCAATTGTTGCAAAAACTGTGGATGGACACTTTTGTCACTCAGGTTTGGAGCATTTCGAATCAAGGGGGCAAGCCAGGGAAAAAGGGATGTCGTACCAGAAACATCCCTTTCAGCCCCAATCCTACGCCCATAAAAGGTCACCAAACCCAGTTAGCACCTGCCAACCCCTCTGTCAACCTTGGCAGGACTAGAAACCGCACCTTCAATCCCCTTTACATGACCTTGTCCAAAGCTCTCCAAATCCTCATAGGGCAAGGCCATCTCAAACCCCTTGACCCTCGATCTCTTCCGGATCCCCTTTGAGTCAGGCATCAAGCTGCCAAGTACTGTGCCTTCCATCAACAAACTACTCATGACAATGACAGTTGTTTTCGTCTTCGCCATGAAGTTCAAGATCTGATTGATAGTAAGGTCATCATTCCACCAAGTCCTACAAAGTCTGTTGGCACTAGATCAATGAACTTGGGGGATAATGTGACTATGTGATCAGGGGATGAACCACTTACTAATGGCGCTCATTTTACTCCAGATATGTTGGATGGCACGCACTATTTTGAGCCATTTGAAAATGCTGTTTGTTGTACTTTATGACTTGGGTATTAAGTCAGTTCTGTTGTGTTGTGTTGAGTCTATCTTGTTGTATCGAGTCAGTCCTATTGTGTTAGAGTTAGGTGATTTCGGGGGTGTTACCTCGGACATCACTTTCTTGTTTTGTGTTTGTCTTTTCCACTCTTTCTTTTGAGTCCATTTCTACCTTTGAGCCAGTTGAGCCAGAAGTTCTGAATGCGATGCCAGTAATTGACCAAAACTGTGCCTTGAAATCATTGCATTGACTTAAGTTTTTCAAAACTTTTCTAACACTCTGATGAAAACAAAGAGGGAGGAATTCCTCAGGATTTGCAAAAATTTGATCAATTAAGAGAAAGAGGGGCATGCTAAGCCCTTAATGAATGAGATCATGTTTGTTAATGTGAGTACTGAGAAGGATCCTAGTTTGATCCAGAGTAGTTCTAAATTGTCTTTAGAGGAGCCTAAGCGACTAGTCGCTTTATTAAAAGATTTCAAAAAAATGTTTTGCATGGTCCTATGAAGACATGCGTGGAATCGCTCTTGAGATTGTACAGCATAGGATCACCCTCAGCCTCAAGACTCAACCCCTTTTGCTTTCAAACCTTGAACCTTAGCTTGGAATGTTCAAACGATCAATCACAATATAAGGCTTGTATGGCCAGATCAGAAGTAACCCTTGAACTAGGGGCAAAAATGTCAGATGTGCTCAAAGATTCAAAAGATAGGTCATTCTGCAAACCAATGGAGATCGGCAAGAAAGTCAAAATCCTACGAATGGAGAAAAGAAAAGTTTTGCTGAAGGACAATTGAGTTCCTATCCACAACACTAGGGCCAAATTCAGACCCCAATTGGATGGGCTCTTACATCATCAACACTATATAGTCAGCAACATCAGCCATTCTCATGGATTTAGATGGCAAGAGATCCTATGGCCATTCAACATGGACAAGCTAAACTTTTTTATCCTTGACAGGCTCGCTGGGCCGAAAACCCGGAAGGGCGACCAGGTAAAAGTTAGAGCAAAGAAAAGAAAAAGAACAAAAGTGGAAAAATGGAAAGAAAGAAAAAAGAAAGAAGAAAATAAAAGAAAAGGAAAAGCAAAGAAAAACAGAGCTCACAAGGTTAAAAACCCGAAAGGGCGGCTTTGGCAAAAGTTAGAGTGTAAAATGAGAGTGTTAATACCTGAGTGCGCCTTAAAACCTAAGAACTACGTACGGCTTGATTCACATCTTTGGGATACGTAGGCAACTTCATCCTGAAGTTCGGCCCCAATCATTTTCAACCTGCTTGGCTCATCCATGTTGATTGGCTTATCCTTGTTCAAACTCGGCTATCTTATCCATGTGCAAATTGGCTCATCTTCGTTCAACTTCGGTTGGCCTATTCTGTTAAAAGATTCAACTGTATGACAAATCAAGTTCAAATCTGAGGCTATGTGTGGAGAAGTTGTTTGGAAATACTCTTCAGATCCTGGAAGACGCTAGTGATCCTCAGCTAGGCACCTGAAAAGATACAAACACTCCGGTCGGGGGTGCCGGAATTAGCACTCCGACGAACAAGTTAGTTTAGACACTCAAGACAGCTTGTTTTCTAAGTTCAGTGAAGTGATTCTTACGTACCTTTCTAAATCTATGGTTCTTGTATTTATACTTGCTTTCTGGGCCTCGGGGCCTGAGCTTGCTTTTATCCCATTCCCCTTTTATTCATTCGGAGCTACTGACCCCTATCTATTCGGCTCTCCTAATGTATTCGGCGTCCTAGTCACGCAATATGAAGCCGAATATCATTTGATTTCTGGGGTGCACATTTTCCGACTCTTCTACTCATTCGGCTCCCACAATTGGCCCCAAAGCACTTCACCGACGACAGTTGGCTGGAGTGCTTGGTTTTGAATTTCGAAAAGTCAGAACCAAGATTAGGCGGTTGGCCTCATCCTCATGCGGATACCTAAGTGCACCCCTTTCGGTTGTCGTGTCGACTTCTCGCCCCCTTGTACGTGTCTATTTATTGCGATTTAAAATTATGGCGTCTTTTCAAGTACGTATTTTATGACGCTCATCGCTGGATTGCCTGTCGAATCGTCCCTGCAACTCTCTTTTCCAATATCCTCTTTGTCCTTTGTAAGTTCTCTCCTCCCTTACTTTGAAGACTCTTTCTGGTTTATTCCTTCTTTGGCATATTCTCATAAACTAGGGTATGGCGAAACATTTAAAAGACCTCCTCTCGCCAGATCGAATTGCTGGCTTTAAACATCATTTCTCCAATCCTGAGGATGTCCGTCTGTCGCTTGTGGCAGACGGCACTCTTGATATGGAAAGGGAGGACAAAACCACGATTGTCTTTCCCCTTTTGTCAATTGCAGAGGGTGGAGTTCGTTTCCCCCTTCACCCGTTTCTTAGGGCTGTGCTTCGCCATTGGGGTTTAATCCCTTCCCAACCTAATGTGAATTTCTTTAGAATCATAATGGGGGTTATAGCGCTCAATCGTCGCCTAAGAATTAATCTTGGCATTCCAGCCATCCGACATTGTTATGCCTTGGCTAAGTCTTCCGATCGGCACGGGCATTTCTTCCTTAAGGCCAGGGATATCGACCACCAGCTGATTACTATGCTTTCCAATTCTGGAAAACGAGTTGATGATGTTATGGTTGTTGTAGGGGCGAGCCAGGTGGCTGATTGCCTTTTCGCTTTTATTATTTATTCGTTTTTTGTTGTAAAGCCTCTTTTTTGAAATGTTACGGCTTGGCTTGTGCAGGGAGCAATTTGAAGAAAATTCTGTCTTCAACTGGCGACGCCGTTCTTTCGGATATCGAAGTCGCGCTCAAATATTTCAGCCGTCGATGTCTTCAGAAACAAGGAAGGGCGGCCCACATTCTACTTCGTTACGAGCCGACCTATACGACCTTCTCGGCGGTGGAAAATATCCCGGTTCCGGAGGGTGAAGATTCTCTTATCGCTCTTATTTTGTCCAACTTCAAAAACTTGAGGCAGGTTGGTTTTGAAGGGTCCGATTCGGAGCGGGGCGTAGCTATTGTTGCCGAATCAGATCAGTTTGAAATCGAGTCTGACGAGGTATTGAATTCGGCTGATCCCCCATCCACTTCGGGCCGAGGGGATTTTTCACTTGGCAGCGTTTTTCACAGCTTAGAGAATCTTTCCGCTGCAGATCCCGAAGACATGGCCGGGTTGAGCCTGACACAACTTGCCAGGAAGGCCAATGCGGAAAGGTTGGCCGCGCGGCGGAGAGCGGAGGCCCTTTCGTCTGAAGTACCATCCGCCACTGAATCTCAATTCTCTCTGCCGGTTAGTGAATCACAGTCCTTGCGCGTTATTGGGGTGGAGACGACAGAAAATAGGAATGCTGAATCTGCTTTGATCGTGCAGGCCGGCCGAGAAGTTGAGGCAAAGAAACGCCCTGCCGAGTCTGAGGCTGGCTCAGAAGAACATGGCGGCAAACATCCTCGACTGGAGGGATCGGACGTGATCGTTCCTTTTGTCATTCAGCCGATGATAAAAAATATGCCGATTTCTTCTGATGCTTCGGCGGTTAAAGATCCAAAAGTCGCATTCAGCTTGGCTATGTCCGTGTCGTTGTTGTCTGACAAGGAGGCTTTCCGGGTGGAAACGGATCTGAATGCGGCAGCATTGGCTGCCCAATCGGCAGTTTTGGTACATATTCGAACTTAGCTTCACTTAATCCAAATACCGTTGAAGTTATGGTTTTAAATTCTTGTTTTGCAGACCGTCAGATGGATCGCCGATATGGGTCGTCGCCATGGCGACGCCGTCAAACAGATTGGTCATTTACGCGAGGAAGTTGAAGGCCAGAGGAGGAGGGCCGAGGTCGAAGCTTTGAGGGCGGACAAGGAAGCCACGTGGGCCGAAGCCGAGATGGAGAAGGCTCGTAGCGCGGATCAATTGAGATCGGATGCCGAGAAGAAGGCGGACGCGAGCGAAGATGCGCTCAAATTGGCCCAGTAGGCGATCGCCAAACTGGAGGCAGAGTTGGCTGAAATGATGGCGGCGAAGGAAGCAGCTGACTTGGAGTCTTCCAAAGTATTCGAGGCCGAGAAGAATGCAGGACTCGCCGAGTACATGGACCAAGTCCCCAAGTTTGAAAATTGGGGATTCAAACATGGCTGGCACAAAGCCCTTGTTGCTGCTAACGCTTCATTGATTGTGCCAATACCATATGAGCAAGTGGATGTTGAGCCATTGGAGTCTGATTCCGATGGCTGATCCGGCCGACTGACAGTTTTTAGGATGTCGAATGTATTTTCACAGTTTTTAATTTAGTATTTGTCATCTGTTGCTACAGTCATAGTGTTTTGCTAGGCGTTTTTATGAGTATATAAAATTTCGTGAGTTGTGCTCAACTGGCTAAGGAAAATGTTGATGAATGATATTGCTTAGATCGATTGCATGGCTTAGGTATTTGGCCGATCAGATGAGTAAATCTGCCATTGCCTTAGCCATGGCGCGAGCTTGCGGAGCCGAATGGGCCTGACTCGCGGGCTGGCTGAGGCAGACATTGATCGGCGCTTGTGACCAGATTAATAAATCTGCCCTTGCCTTAGCCAGGGCGCGAGCTTGAGAAGCCGAATGGGCTTGACTCGTGGGCTAGCTGAGGCAGCCATTGATCGGCGCTTGCGCTTGAAAACATGGCCGACCAGATTAATAAATTTGCCCTTAGCCAGTGCGCGAGCTTGCGGAGCCGAATGGGCTTCACTCGCGGGCTGGCTGAGGCAGACATTGATCGGCTCTTGCGCTTGAAAACATGGCCGACCAGATTAATAAATCTGCCCTTAGCGGCGCGAGCCTGAGAAATCTGCCCTTAGCCAGGGCGCGAGCTTGTGGAGCCGAATGGGCCTGACTCGTGGGCTGGCTGAGGCAGACATTGATTGGCGCTTACGACTAGATTAATAAATCTGCCCTTGCCTTAGCCAGGGCGCGAGCTTGAGAAGCCGAATGGGCCTGACTCGTGGGCTGGCTGAGGCAGACATTGATCGGCGCTTGCGACCAGATTAATAAATCTGGCCTTGTCCTTGTGGGCTGGACAATTGTCATCCGACTATTGGCGTTTGGGATTACTGACGTTGCCTCGGGAGAGCTGCATATATTGAAGGATAAATGAGGCGGGTGCATGCCAGAGGCCCTACTTATTTTCGTTCAGACAACTTAGGAGGGACGAAGACTGACTGAATCAGACGCCGCAATGAGTCGTAGTAGCGAGCCTACGCGTACGGGAAAAAGAACGTCCAAGGATCGGGAAACACAGCAGCCCCTTAGCTATCGAAGCAGATCACCCCAAAAGGACAGACAACAACGGGAAAATTCTCCGTGCCCGCAACCGGAAATTGAGCCTGATTCGACTCCACGACCATTGAGTTTTGCGGTTTCTGTGAGGAATAGACCAATGACGGAGGCGGATTCTATCATTAAAGACCCAAATGTGGCAGTCGAGTTCACTCGACAGATATTCCAGCCGGAAGTGCGACAATCGATGGTCGGACGCGGAGATTTCGAAGTATTTCGAGACGGAATACATGGGGCTATGAAAGGACTATATACTGCTTACGAAATCAGCATGCGTCTGTGGGAAGCGCGACGTGAGGGCGAGAAAAAGGACGAAAGGAATCGCAGTCTGGAGATTTGCACGGAAAAGGCTGAGCGTAAGCTCTGGGAGCTGAAGAATGTTCAACCGAGCGTGTCGGTGGCGGCCGGTCAATCTAAATTGGTCGTTGCGGAGAAAGTGACCCAACGGACCTCGGGTTATGAAAAGGGGTTTCAAGACGGCCTGAAGGTCGGGATAGAGAAGACCAAGTAGGACCTTGCCGAGGAGGTCTGCCAATGTGAAAATCGTGGATTCAAGCACGGCTGGATCAAGGCCCTTCAAACCGAGGAAGCTCTTGAAGCTGTGGGCATTGATTCGGCCTCGCCCCTGTACCATCGCCACTACTTTCCTTATTCCGATTTCGGAATTGAGAAGAGCGACAATGAGGGTGCCACATGAATAGACTCCGTGCCGAATAAATAGAATTTTTATTTTCAACGTTTGTATTTTGGTCTTGAAATGTTATGTGCTTAATTAATCGTATTATTTCAACTTACTGGCAAGTCTTGTGTTGCGTAGCGTAAATGTTTAAACATGCATTGACCGGCTTGAACTAAGAACGATTCTCGGTGAATATTTATTCGGCCAATGAAGTGGTCCGAATGCATCTCTCAAAAAGGCCAATCATGAGTCACGAAGGGCGCTCCGAATCCGGAGACTTAATGGGCCCTGAGGAGTCATGCACCAGAAGGGGCTCCGAATCCGGAGGCTTTATTTTGGCCGATCATGATATTCAGAAGGGGCTCCGAATCCGGAGGCTTTATTTTGGCCGATCGTGATATTCACGAAGGGCGCTCTGAATCCGGAGACTTAATCGGCCCTGAGGTGTCATGCACCAGAAGGGGCTCCGAATCCGGAGGCGTTATTTTGGCCGATCGTGATATTCAGAAGGGGCTCCGAATCCGGAGGCTTTATTTTGGCCGATCGTGATATCCACGAAGGGCACTCCGAATCCGGAGACTTAATCGGCCCTGAGGTGTCATACACCAGAAGGGGCTTCGAATCCGGAGGCTTTATTTTGGTCGATCATGATATCCACGAAGGGCGCTCCGAATCCGGAGACTTAATTGGCCCTAAGGTGTCATCCACCACAAGGGGCTCCAAATCCGGAGGCTTTATTTTGGCCGATCGTGATATCCACGAAGGGCGCTCCGAATCCAGAGACTTAATCGGCCCTGAGGTGACCAGCACCACAAGGGCACTCCGAATCTGGAAGCTTTATTTTGGCCCTGGAAGGCTTAGTGAGCTTGAGAAAACGAGAAACTTTGTATTGCAAAGGTGGAAAATGTACAAGTATCAAGTCCACAAGTCGGGTCAATGATAGAATTTACGTAAATGTGTTGAATTCCAAGGTCGTGGCAGGCTTCTGCCTGACATGTCTGACAGCCGATATGCCCCTGTTCCTGCGATGGATTCTATCTGATAGCGGTCGTCCCAGTTTGGACCCAATTTTCCATCGGCCGGTCTCCGGTCGGCTAGAAGTACCTTCTTCAGGACAAACTCTCCTGGTGTGTATCGGCGTAACTGAACTCGCTGATTATACGACTTGGCGAGCTGCTGCTGATATCGCGCCATGGATTCCAGGGCGCGGTCTCTTCGTTCTTCGATTAGAATCAGGTCCAGGGCCAGCATCATGTCGTTTCGGCCCATATAAAAAACTTGAGATTTTAGAGTTGGGAGGCCGATTTCCAGGGTAAGATTGCCTGGGTTCCAAAGCATAGAGCGAACGGCGTTTCTCCAGTGGATCTTCTCGGCGTAGTACGATGTGCCCACAATACACTCGGCAATTCTTCGACCCATTTGCCTTTAGCTTTTTCAAGCCTCTTTTTGATGCCGTCCAAGATGGATTTGTTAGAGGCTTCGACTTGACCATTGCTTTGGGGGTAGGCCGGCGTCAAGAAGTAAGGTCGAATGCCATATTTGTTGCATAACTCTTGGTATACGCCGCAATCGAACTAGGTGCCATTGTCTGAAATGAGAGCCCTCGGAATGCCGAATCGTGTTATGATGTTGCTCCATACAAAGCGTTTAATGTCGGCATCTCGTATATGTGTCAAGGCTTCCGCTTCGACCCATTTTGTGAAGTAGTCTATCGCGACGATTAAGAATCGCTTGTTCCCTGGGGCCCTGGGCAATGGTCCTACGATATCAAGTCCCCACTGAGCAAACGGCCAGGGGCTGGTGATAGAGTTCAACTCCTCGGCAGGCAGATGGGTTAATGGGGAGAACTTTTGGCACTGTTCGCATTTTTTTACATAACTTTCGCGTCAGCTCTCATTGTCGGCCAATAGTATCTCTATGTTATAGCTCGATGGGCCAGAGAGCGTCCGCCAGAATGGGCACCACAACTGCCCTCATGTATCTCTGTCAGAAGCTCCTCCACTTTGTCGGGGTGTACGCATTCCAAATATGGACCAGAGAGGGACTTCTTGTAAAGCCCTCCATGCGGATCCAGATAGTATTGCAAGGCTTTATTTCTCAGCTTGTGTGCTTCTTTCTTGTCCTCCGGGAGTTGTTCAGAAGAGAGGAATGCAGCAATGGGGTCCATCCAGCTTGGTGCGGATTCTATAACGTTCACATGTATTTCCTCTGAAGGGCCAATACTCAGCTCCGGGATGAAACCTACTTCGATGGTCCGTTTGATCTCAGAATTGATGGCGGAGGCTAAGCACGCCAAGGCATCCATGTGTGTGTTTTGGTCGCGTGTTATTTGGTTTAGTTCGTGATGGTCAAATTTTGCCAGCAAGGAATTGGCCGTTTTCATGTAGGCCGCCATACGGTCGTTTCTTGCCGCGTACTCCCCCTTTAGCTGACTGATTACCAATTTTGAATCACAAAACACGAGCAGACGCCGAGCGCCGAGGAAGTGCGCATTCCGCAAACCGGCTAGAAGGGCTTCGTATTCGGCTTTGTTATTAGCTGCTTCGAAGCCAAGCTTGACGGCCTGCTCAATTACTGCGCCGTCTGGAGACATATTTACAACTCCGGCGCCACTGCCCCTTTGGTTGGATGATCCATCACAGTATAACTGCCAAATATCCCCGACATAAATTCTCCAGTTCGGCTTTGGTAGAACTTCAGCCTTTGGTCGAACTTCATCAGGTTTGAGGTTGGCAAGCTCGCTGGTGAATTCAGCAACAAAGTCGGCCAACACCTGCCCCTTGATTGCAGTTTTAGGTAAAAACTGAATGTCGTATTGGCCGAGTTCAAGAGCCCATTTTGAAACACGTCCCGATGCTTCTGCACTCCGTAGTATTGATCGGAGGGGATAATCTGTTAGCACCCCAATGCTATGTCCCTGGAAGTAATGCATCAGTGTTCTTGCCGCCATGACTAGGGCTAAGATAAGTTTTTCCAGCGGAAGGTAGCATGTTTCGGCATCAACCATTGCCTTGCTCACATAATACACTGGCCGTTGCTCCCCCTGCTCCTCTTTTAATAGTACGGTGCTGACGGCTCTATCGAAAACTGCCAGAGATAGGATGAGCGGGTCACCAGCGGCAGGTGTTATCAATAGTGGTACTGAGCGGAGGTAGGTCTTGAGTCCGTTGAAGGCTGATTCGCATTCGGTGGACCATTCAAAAGCCTTGCCCTGCCGTAGTGTCTGGAAGATTTGTCGGCAGCGATCTGTAGACCGGCTGATGAACCTGTTGAGTGCAGCAGCCATCCCCATCAACTTCTGGACTTCTTTTACTGAACGGGGGGAGCCGAGTTCCAAGATTGTTGTGACTTGCCTCGGGTTGGCTTCAATTCCTCGTTGATTGACGATGTAACCCAGGAACTTGCCAGAGCCAATTCCGAACGCACACTTGGAAGCGTTCAGCTTCATTCTGTATTTGTGTAGGATGTTGAATGTCTTTTCTAGATCGGCTATATGATTCTGTTATTCTTTGGACTTGACCACCATATCGTCGATGTATACTTCCATAGTGTGGCCGAGTTGCTCTTTGAATGTGGCGGTGACCAATCTTTGGTAGGTTGCCCCTGCATTCTTCAGCCCAAAGGGCATAACTTTGTAGCAATAGGTTCCTCTTGGGGTGAGGAAGGCAGTTTTGTCCTGGTCATCTGGATGCATGGCGATTTGATGGTAGCCTCTGTAAGCGTTAAGGAAGCTCATGCGTTGATGACGCGCCGTCGCATCGATGAGCTGGTCGATTCTGGGTAGAGGAAAGCAGTCTTTGGGGCAAGCTTTCTTCTTTACCACCACTATATTGGAGAGCCATGTAGGGTAAGTGACTTCTCTAATTGCGCCAGTGTTAAGCAGTTTGTCTACCTCCTCGACAACGGCGGTAGTGTGCTCCACGGCTGACCGTCGGCCTTTCTGAATGATCGGCTTACATTTCGAATCGACATTCAGATGGTGCTGTGAGACTGACGGGTCTATTCCCGACATTTCGTACAGAGTCCACGCAAAGACGTCAAGGTTGTTGAGCAAGAAAGAGATCAGCTGCTGCCTGTCGGCCTGATTCAAAGAGGCGCCGATCATGAAGAACTTTTCTGGGCTCCCATCAATGTCAACTCGGTCTAAATCTTCCGTGGCCTTCTCATTTGGATACCGCCCAACGTCATCTAGGATCTCCCGATTCGGCACCTCAATGGAGTTTACTTGCAGTTCTTTTGGCGTTCTGGCGGCAAGGAGATAACATGCTTGTGCCGATTTCTGGGACCCGCAGATTTGCGAGATGCCGTGTTCTGTTGGGAAACGTAGCAGTTGATGGTAGGTGCTTGGGACGGCCTGCAAGGTATGCAACTACGATCGCCCCATGATGAGATTGTACGGCGATGGCAGCCTGACGACCAAGAATTCCACGTCCACCATTTTGGAACCTGCTCGAACGGGTAAGCTGATCTTTCCCAATGGGTACTCTGGAGTGGCATTGAAGCCGAATAGTGGATAAGGAGCCGGAGTCAGGTCTGACTCGTTGAATCCGAGTTTGGTGAAGGTTTTGTAATATATAACCTCCGAGGTACTACCCTGGTCGATAAGAACGCGTTCGACGGTGAACCGGTTTACGCGCAGCTCAACAACCAACGGATTGATGTGAGGGAGGGCGATCAAATCAGAATCGTCAAAGGTGATACTTAGCGTTTCTCGGGACCGCTTTGCTGGCGTGAGTTGCTGTTGGGGACTTGGATGTGATTGGATCGCATGCACGGCCGGGGCTGCTGGCAGGCTGTATATCATGTGGACGGTGTCAAGCGGAGATTTATCCTTCGGAAGGGCAGGTGTTTCGACCACACTCCTCCGGACGCATTGGTGGAGACGTTCGTCCTTTGCCAATTCCTCAAGATGATTTGTTGAGGCATAGCGGTCGTCAGTTTCTTGCTGTCAGGCCCGAGATCGTCGGTTATCTGCACTCGGAGGTCGCTCAGAAGTCTGGCGCACCGTTTGTTTGGATTTTGCTATTTCCGAGGCCAGATCATGACGGAGGCATTCGTTCTCAGCGATGATGTCGTCTAACCGCTGTTTGGTTTGCCTGGCTTGTGCCATGGTTGCTTGTATTGTCTTTGGCGTTGGGTTTGAAGATGAGCAAAGGTCCAAGGCAAGTCTTGCTGTGATGGTTTGTGGTCCAAGCGAGTTTGCTGGAATGAGGTCACCTCTTTGTGCGGTCTCGTCAGTGGCTATCGGAGGATCTTCAGTCACGCCTGCCATGGATGTATTTGAGTATTCCCACAGACGGCGCCAATTGTGGAGAAGTTGTTTGGAAATACTCTTCAGATCCTGGGAGACGCTAGTGATCCTCAGCTAGGCACCTGAAAAGATATAAACACTCCGGTCGGGGGTGCCGGAATTAGCACTCCGACGGACAAGTTAGTTTAGACACTCAAGACAGCTTGCTTTCTAAGTTCAGTGAAGTGATTCTTACGTACCTTTCTAAATCTGTGGTTCTTGTATTTATACTTGCTTTCTGGGCCTCGGGCCTGAGCCTACTTTTATCCCATTCCCCTTTTATTCATTCGGAGCTACTGACCCCCGTCTATTCGGCTCTCCTAACGTATTCGGCGTCCTAGTCACGCAATATGAAGCCGAATATCATCTGATTTATGGGGTGTGCATTTTCCGACTCTTCTACTTATTCGGCTCCCACACTATGCGTCTCAGAAGTTAATTCCACATTGGTTGAGCAGTGGCCATTTGCAAAAATAGTTTTTGAGGATTTTTAATAAGGTTGATTAACTTTCTCAGAAATTATTTCATTTTCAAAACTGGACCACTTCTTGGACCCAAAAAAGGAAAATTTTCAGTGCTCACAACTTGACTTACATGATTTCAAATCAGAAAATCGAACAAGCATGATACTCTTACTCTCATGTTGGTCAAAATTGTTTTAAGCAGAAAGCCAAAAATAAAAAATGGTCAAAATGATGAACTAGGGGCATTATTGAGTCAGGTTTTCTATCTGTTCCCCATTATCAATGCACTTGCTAGAAAAGGGCACAACTGAAGTTAGCAGCAGGGGGCCAAGCGCTCTTTCATCCTCCAAACAATGACGTATCGAGCCAAGTGTGAAGCGCGAACTGGAAATGGAGCTGGGTATTCCACTCCCTCATCCAGACAGGTCTGATCACATCCAAACTGACCAAAGGTAGTGTGAACCGATGTCAGTCGTAGATCTGTTGCACGTCCAGTCGCACCATAACCCCTCTGCGGGGAAGCTCACTAGTTGTGAGCGAAAGAAGGAGAATCTAGCAGAATACCAAGGGCAAGATCCCACTTCCTGCTTATCCATCAACCACCCAGGGGAGGAATAAAATAATAAGAGAGATTAAAGAATAGAGAGATGTGCGCTGAGAGAAAAAGTGAGGAAAGGGCCACTACAACAAAAAAAGGTCTATGGTGACGAAAACGCGTGACGAAAAAATATTTCGTCTCCAAATATGCATGTTTTAGTGATGAAAATATGATTTCGTCTCCAATTGTATTATTTTTAGGGACGAAAACCAAATTTTGTCACCAAATGCTTAAAATCAAATAAAACAATAGGTGACGAAAATTTTATTCGTCTCTAAATTTTATTTTTCGTCACAAAACAATTTCCCGCCCATGGAAAATTTGGCGGAAGATTTGGCGCCATTTTGGAGACGAAATTTTTCGTCACCATTGTAAAAAAATTTAGAGAGGAAATAATTTCATCTCCAAATGTATTATTTTTAGAGAGGAAAACCAAATTTCGTCACCAAATGCTAAAAATAAATAAAAAATAAAATTGAACTATAGATATCTCTCTCTGTCACTCCCTCACCCATATATCTCCGTCACACCGTCCGTTCATCTTTATCGCACCGGTTAACCCGTACGTCACCGGCCAGCGCTCTCTATAACAGGTCTCTCTCTCTCTCTCTCTCTCTCTCTCTCTCTCTCTCTCTCGTTCGCTATTTTCGCCTCACTCTCTCTCCCCTTGTCCTCTTGTCGTTTTTCTGAGCTCCCTCTTCCCTCTTCTCACTTTTCCAACCTCCGTCCCCCCTCTTCTCTATCTCGCTATCCCCATTCTTGTCTCTCACTTTCGTAATTCGTTTTTCCCCAATTTGAACCCTAATTTGTTGGATGCTTCGCTGCCCGCGTCCTCCTCACTTGGTTTTTTTCTAACCCTAACTTGGTTGTTGTCTCTCTCTCTCTGGTTGTCCCCAATTTCTAACCCTAACTTTTTCCCATAAATGTAAGTTGCTATGTAGAAATTAGTTAGTGATAGTTGCTAATGATATAGTTCTAATTTGGGGTGCAGAATGAGCTGCCAATTTCAGGTTTTTTGTAGGCTTACTTGTTAATTTCGGTCAAGTTTCAGATCTTGTAAACTTAAAGGAAGGCTTATGTAAAGAAATTCTTTTACATCTCCTAATGGAAGGGATTTTACAGAAATTCTTAAATATGTGGTGATTTTTGTTTATCTATTATTTGATAAATATCTTATTACTTGCTTTATCCACTACTACAAAAATAGTTAAAAATCACACTTTAATAAATGAAAATATCTCACTTTTATTGGAAGTGTAATAAAAAAAAATTAGATTAATATTTTAATCACACTTGATTTGATTGAGTGTAATAATATTTATTTTTTATATCACTTTTCAATTAAGTATGATTATTTATATTTTTTTTATCACACTTTCTAATTAATATATGATTATATTTATTTTTCAATCACACTTGATAAATATCTTATTACTTGCTTTATATTTCTTAAGATTTTTTATTGTATCTTTTTTTAGATTTTATTCTCTGTATGTATGATGCATACACACAGAACAAACCAAACAACAAACAGGCCATCGTTTGCTCTCTTTCTCATATCCCCAATCGCTCTCCCTCTTATCAACTGACCATTGCCCATTGCTCATCGTCCCTCTCATCGACGGTGATCACCGTCCCTCACTGTGTCTCACCGTCTCATCGCCACGGTCAGTACACCGTCTAGCCTCCAATCGATTTTGATTCAGGTCTCTCTCTCTCTCTCTCTCTCTCTCTCTCTCTATTTCCCTATTTCACTCTAGCTTTAGGGTTTTTATTTTGTTCTCTCTATTTACCCATTTCACTCTAGCTCTAGGGTTTTTATTTTGTTCTCTCTCTCTCTCTCTCTCTCTCTCTCTCTCTCTCTATTTCCCCATTTCACTCTAGCTCTAAGGTTTTTATTTTGTTTTTTAATGCTGTAGAATGTTGATTTCTATGAAATGAGTAAATGTGTTTTGATTTTTGTTCTAGATTTAGGGGTTTTTTCTATGTATAGGCTTGATCTCTTATGCTATGGAATAAATGTATTGATGGAGATTTGAAGTATTTTTTCTGATTGATTTCAGCAAACCTGAATGTTTCAAGTGGATTATAGAAGTGCGAGTCGTCACACCATTTGAGTTTCGAGTGGGATGACTAGCTTGCGTATGCATTTCACCATTTTCCTTCCTTGTTGACTTGATTTATTTTAATCCATACTCATATTTGTATTGATTGGGGATTGGCGTGAGTGCTGTAGTATGGTGTTTGGTTGATTTTTATTAATATTTATTGGTGTCATACAAGTTGTGTTGGTGGAATTTGATAACATGATACATAGGAGGTATAGGTGTTCTCTTTGACAGTTCTAATGGGTGCTTCACTGTAGAAAGTGTAATAGTGGATGTTAACTGGCTGTTCATAAGTGAGTGTTGGGTGTTTGAAGGTTTACAAAATAGGATTACATCTGCAGGTACATATATAAGTATCTTTTTGTATTTTTGTTCCACAGTCATGAGACAAATAGAAACTACAATTTCCCATCCGTACTGTATGTTGTATGATTCTTGTAATATTGATTAGAGTAATTCATCTACTTTTGATTTGAGTTTCTTAAGGTGGTCTAATGCATCCTCACCATTCCAATGTTATGGCTTTTTGTGATATGAAGGTAATTGTCCTGATTGCTATAGCTAGAATCGAATCAAATAATATACATGAATGTGAGGCAAGTATATGGGATGAAATATAACACATTAACACATACAAGCATGAAATATAACACATTAACACTAGGTTTTAATTGAACCTTAAGCAAAAAATGTTGTTTTGTTTAACGTTGTTGTCAGGGCTTGAATCATTTGAATGCGTCCTACATCGTAGCTATTACATGGGAAACAATTCTAGGTGGACAATGGCAACTTGATATTGAGGAATGCTATTATGTGCTCATGGTGTATTGTCACTTGATTTGGTGAGTTGGAATAATGCCTTTACAAGTATCAAACGCATTTAGTAAGGCCAAATTGCATTTAGTTTTCATTATTTTGGATAGTTTGGCTTTTCCCATTTATTTAGGTGTTGCCTTTTTTCTTTTTCTTTTTTTTTTTTTCCGATGAAAGACTATTGATCATAGGTGGCTAATGTAACTTTGCTGAGTTAAAAAGCATGGCCTTGTGGATGCTATGAATTAATTTGTTGTTGTTGCCCTGCTGTTATGCTGATTGTGGCTCCAGCCATGCTCATTGTTGTGTTCTTTCACCTCTGTAGCAGCTTTGCTGCTATGATTCATTTTTGTAGCAGCTTTGTGGTTTGCTGCTGTCTAAAGCCTCGGCCCAAGCCCAGACCAACCAATAAACATGATAAACATGAGAAGAAAATAGCCACCAGTGAGTAAATAAAGTAGATCAACCAAGACTATATAGGGAAAAACACTTACCACACTTGGTTGATGGCTAGGTGTAGGAACAAGATTATATAAAGAAGAAAATCAGATTATACAAATACAGCATTACAAAGGATAACCTAAATTCTGAGGTACTAAAATATTATGAGTTTGTCACCACAAGTTGAAGCATTTTCAGGGCCTGCTATGCCTTCTCCAACCAATTTAATGACATTCTAGCAACAAGTTAATAAAGCATTCAAATAAGGTTAAACAAGTTAATAAGGCTAAACAAGTGTAGTAACGCTTTCAAAGTGTACTCTATGTGAATAAGGCTAAACAAGTTAAAATAAGGCTAATGTTCTGTTTTAGTCTAATGTGAATAAGGCTAAACAAGTTAATAAAGCATTCAAAGTGTACTCCATGTGAAATTCTAGATTTTTCCTTCTTTCCATGCTCCACACAATTTTCATTTGTACAGAGCTTCACTATTCCACTAATGTTCTATTTTAGTCTCTTAGGAAATGAAAATGTTTTGGCCATATCCTTGGAAACAAAAGAAAATTATGTTCCTTGATTATAAATGTGTAAATTCATCAATTTAGGAACTCCATTAGTAAGAATTTGATAAAGAAAAACATTTAAAAGGTAAAAAAAGATGGGTAAATTCAACACTTACAACCTTCCATGAAGAAATAATATAAAATAAATTGGTTTGTTCAGGTGTAGCTGGATTTGAGGATTGTGAGGATTACTAAAATGTGGGTTGAGTGGTGTGAGACCATATATTTGTGGGTTTATACTAATTTTATCTTTTGCCTATCTATGTGTATCTTCTATTGCAGGTACAAGATGGAGTATTGTGAGTTTGAGTGTTATGTGGTTCGTAAAAGTGGATTGAGTGTAGTGAGACCAAAATTGTGCGTAGATTCCCCAAGTACCTACTTTTCTTGATGAGTGTGAGGCACATTTGTGGATTGAGTGACTTAGGAATTCATTGTGTGGTGAGATTTGGTGCAGGTTTTGTATTATCTAGATATGATGTCATAGTGTACCGATTCATTTTAGTTATAATTTACAGAACTCACCAAGGTGGTGCTAGTGTCACTGTATAACTGCATGTAAACTTGCATCATGTGCTTAAGGCATATGATTGCTAAATTATTTGTTTGCCCTCACACAAATATTTGTTGTTTTGGTATCTAGAAGTTCATTCTTCAATAACTTATGAAAAGAGTTAGCTATGTGGCCTTTATGAGCCATAGTCTTATATATAGTTGAATCTTGTTTCTGATATATGTTTTCCATGATTATGCATGAATCTGCTGACAAACAAATACACCATGATTCAAATGCTGGCTTTATTAGATGGGATTTATACTTTTTTGGTTGTTGACTGGTTTTGCAAAGTTGGTTAGAACAAAGTTTCTTTCCAATGTAGAAGTCAAATGACAATGGGGATCTAGAAAGTTTGGTGCTACTTTTAAAATGTTTGAAAATCATGGAAAATGCCACATTCCTAAGCATGGACAATCAGGCAAACTGAATATGTTTCTCCCAGCACCCCCCTAACACAAAAAAAAAAAAAAAAAACAAAGAAAGAAAACACACACACATATAGAGATTAAGTCATGGTTAAGTAAACTTGCTGTTAATTTTTGTATTATCATTTGTTTTACTTTTGGCAATTATTTTTGTGAAAATACATTTGCTTGAAATGAAAGGAAACTTATGGAACCAATGTAAGTTGTGGAAACTTATGGAACTAGCACGGGACTCCCGGTTTGAAAACTAAGTCCAAAAATGCACTTTTCTCACACTTAAGATTGAAAAATAGGACATCGGAGGCCAAAATCGTGTAACAGCCACGAGGTGGCCCGGGAAACACCTCAAACATGTCTGGCGGGACCAACATAAGTTGTGGAAACTTACGGAACTAGCACGGGACTCCTGGTTTGAAAACTAAGTCCAAAAATGCACTTTTTCACACTTAAGCTTGAAAATAGGCTTTCGAGGGCCAAAATCGTGCAACAGCCACAAGACGGCCCGGGTAACACCTCAAACACCTCGGAAGGCACCAATGTGAGTTGTGAAAACTTTCGGAACTAGCACGGGACTCCCGGTTTGAAAATTAAGTCCAAAAATGTATTTTTTCACACTTAAGCTTGAAAATAGGCCATCGGAGGCCAAAATCGTGCAACAACCACGAGACGGCCCAGGTAACACCTCAAACACCTCAGGAGGGACCAATGTGAGTTGTGGAAACTTACGGAACTAGCATGGGACTCCCAGCTTGAAAACTAAGTCCAAAAATGCACTTTTTCATACTTAAGCTTGAAAATAGGCCATCGGAGGCCAAAATCATGCAACAGCCACGAGACGGCCTAGGTAACACCTTAAACACCTTGGAAGGGACCAATGTGAGTTATGAAAACTTTCAGAACTAGCACGAGACTCTCGGTTTGAAAAGTAAGTCCAAAAATACACTTTTTCACACTGAAGCTTGAAAAATAAGCCATCGGAGGCCAAAATTGTGTAACAGCCACGAGATGGTCCAGGTAACACCTCAAACACCTTGGGAGGGACCAAAGTAAGTTGTGGAAACTTACAGAACTAGCACGGGACTCCCGGTTCGAAAACTAAGTCAAAAAATGTACTTCTTGACACTGAAGCTTGAAAAATAGGCCATTGGAGGCCAAAATCGTGCAACAGCCAGGAGACAGCCTGAGAAACACATCAAACACGTCGGGTGGGACCAATATAAGTTGTGGAAACTTACGGAACTAGCACGGGACTGCCGATTCGAAAACTAAGTCCAAAAATGCACTTTTTCACACTTAAGCTTGAAATATAGGCCATCGGAAGCCAAAATCGTGCAAAAACCATGAGACGGCCTGGGTAACACCTCAAACACCTCGGGAGGGACCAATATGAGTTGTGGAAACTTGCGGAACTAGCATGGGACTCCCGGTTTGAAAACTAAGTCCAAAAATGTAATTTTTCGCTCTTAAGCTTGAAAATAGGTCATCGGAGACCAAAATCATGCAACAGCCACGAGAGGTCCCGGGCAACACCTCAAACAACTCGGGAGGGACCAATGTGAGTTGTGGAAAATTTCAGAACTAGCACGGGACTCCGGGTTTGAAAACTAAGTCCAAAAATGCACTTTTTCACACTTAAGCTTGAAAAATAGGCCATCGGAGGCCAAAATCGTGTAACAGCCATGAGACGGTCCGGGTAACACCTCAAACATTTCGGGAGGGACCAAAGTAAGTTGTGAAAACCTACGGAACTAGCACGGGACTCCCGGTTCGAAAACTAAGTCCAAAAATGCACTTTTTCACACTTAAGCTTGAAAAATAGGCCATCGGAGGCCAAATTCGTGTAACAGCCAGGAGACGGCCTAAGTAACACCTCAAACACCTCGGGAGGGACCAAAGTAAGTTGTGAAAACTTACAGAACTAGCACGGCACTCCTGGTTCGAAAACTAAGTCCAAAAATGCACTTTTTTCCACTTAAGCTTCAAAAATAGGCCATCGGAGGCCAAAATCGTGCAACAGCCAGGAGACAGCCCGAGAAACACTTCAAACATGTCGGGCGGGACCAATATAAGTTGTGGAAACTTACAGAACTAGCACGGGACTTCCGGTTTGAAAACTAAGTCAAAAAATGCATTTTTTCACACTTAAGCTTGAAAATAGGCCTTCAAGGGCCAAAATCGTGCAACAGCCACAAGATGGCCCAGGAAACATCTCAAACACCTCGGGAGGGACCACTGTGAGTTGTGGAAACTTACGGAATTAGCACGGGACTCCCGCTTTGAAAACTAAATCTAAAATGCATTTTTTCCAACTCTTAAGCTTGAAAATAGGCCATCGGGGGGCCAAAATCGTTAAACAACCCCGAGAAGGCCCGTGGAACACCTCAATCACCTCGGAAGCAACCGTTGTAACTTGTGTAAACTTACAGAACTAGTACGGGACTCCCGTTTTGAACACTAAGTCCAAAAATGAATTTTTCCAACAGTTGAGCTTGTAAATAGGCCATCGGGGGTCAAAATCGTGTAACAGGCACGGGAACGCCCGCGGAACACCTCAAACATCTCGGGAGGAACCAATGTAAGTTGTGGAAACTTACGGAACTAGCACCAGACTGCTGCTTTGAAAACTAAGTCGAAAAATGCATGTTAAATTGTATATTTAATTGACAAGATAATAATTGTCTAACTTGCATTCTTTCTTCTTTTTTTTTTTTTTTTTTTTTTGTGTTTCATTTTTTTGCAGATTGGAGATTTGATATGGACATGTTTGGTAATTTGGAGGGCAAAAGCTAGCTCATTTTGTGTTTTTGTTCATATTACCTTACATGTATTTTGATTGTGCTGTAAATTTTATATTTTTGTTGGTATTACAGGACATGTTTTGTAATCCACACTTGATATTTTATTTTTACTGATATTAGTAGACATGTTTTTTGTGGATATTAGGAGACGTGTTTGGTAATCCGCATGCGGTTAATATTATATTTTTGTGGATATTAGTAGACATGTTTTTTGTGGATATTAGAAAACATGTTTACAATCCGCATGCAGTTCATATTGTATTTTTGTGGATAGTGTTGAAATTCGATTGTGATGTTTATGAAAATGAACAGATTTTTGAATTGATTTGTAATAGATATTTTATTGAACAGGTTATTGAATAGGCCATCGGACAGGTTATTGCACAGGTTATTGAAATGCTCAGGGAATTTTTATTGAAAAGAAAAAATTTAATATGAAAATGGTACTTCCTTTTAAAAAAATTTAATTTTTATTAGCGACGAAATGAAAAATGTCGCTATTAGTTTTCAAAAAACATGACGAATAATTTTGTCATATTTGTTGAATATTTCGTCGCTAAATTGAAATATTTGGTGACAAAATATTTTTTGTCATTGAATAATTTTCTTTTTTGCTCATTTTAGTGACAATTTTTTTGTCACCTTAATCCATATCATTGGTGAGGAAAACTTTCGTCACTAAAATCTATTTGGTGACGAAATATTTCATTGCCAAAAAGAATTAAAATAAAATATTATTTAGTTTTCGTGATGAAATTGATGTTTTAGAGGACGAAAAATGCAACATTTGGAGACGAAACATTTCGTCGCCAAAAATGGAAAATAGGCGATGAAACTGTTTTTCGTCACCAGGTACTTTGAACAACAGCGTATAGGCCACAAACATGGTGACAAATTTTTTTCATCGCAGATCACTTTAGTGACAAAAATTTGATGTGTGGAGACAAAATTAGTCTATCACCAAAGGCCTTTTTTGTTGTAGTGGGCTTGTCAGAGAAATAAAGATGGAGTGCCAAAGTGATGAGAGAATCACAAATAAGAAAGGGTGGGAAACACTACCTGGAGAAGCCGGCTCCTCATGAACCGATAGGTCTCTCACCATTGGAACATGTCCGAGTGTTATGTTTGTTGTTTTTGTTTGTCTCGATTCTTGTTTTGACTCGTTTTGAGTCGTTCTGTGTTTAGGTTGTTTCTACTTTCCCCTTTGTTGAGTCGTTTTAACTGTGGTCAGTCGTAGGCTCAATACCCAGTTAAGAACTCATTTTTGGTTTCAATTGCAAAAATAAATCCTTTTGTGCTCAGACTGCCGTGCCATTCCCAACAAAATTTGCAAAATAGAATTCTTTCTTTTATAAACTGTAGGGTTCAACCCAGGTCAAGAGTGAGAGCAATAGAACCAGGACCTATCAGAAGTTACATGGGTTCCGGACTGCAAAGCAAAAGAAAAGAGGGAAAATTTGGAGCATCTTAGTGTGTTTCAACTTCAGCAAATTCCCGGACTGCATTCCAAGTCCACCTTCTCAGGTCTCACCATTTCTCTACAATATGAGTGTACCTCGACCCCAAGTTCAAGCTTGCTTCAAGTCAGAATGGCGATCAAAGCGGCTTGCAGATGTTACCCATTACCGAAATGAACAGGATATATCCTTTTTGAGCATGTTACAAAGTCTCCGAGGGGTAAATCGGAGGTTGTCGCCGAACAATTTCTTTTGTTTGATCTGTCGTTCTGTCAAAATTACATATTTGACTCTCTTCTATTGCATAGAATGTGCACTTTCATATACACTTATGTTGCACGCATGTCCTGCATCATTCATGATTCTTGTATAGAACATGCTTTCAATTTTGCAAAGAATATGCTCTTGATTCATGCATAGAACATGCTTTCGATTTTGCATAGAATATGCTCTTGTCTCTTGCATAGAACATGCTTTCAGTTAACTCATACATCGGTTGTCTATCTTGCATGGAACATGCATTGTCAATAAACTCACTTCGTGTAACTCTCGCACAAATCTCACTTCGTGCATCTCTCACACAAATCTCACTCATCGCATCTATCGCACAATCTCAAACATTTTTTGCGCTATCTTGTGCATCCTTTGTATTGCGCTATCTTGCGCACCCTATGAATCGTACTATCTTGTGCATCTCTTGTGCATCGCGATATCTTGTGCATCCCTCATATTGCTATCTTGCGCATCCTTTGTATTGCGCTATCTTGCGCACCCTTTGAATCGTGCTATTTTGTGCATCTCTTGTGCATCACGCTATCTTGCACATCCCTTGTATCGCGCTATCTGGCACATCCTTTGTTCACGCTATCTTGCGCATCCTGAATCGCACTATCTTGTGCATTGCATAGCACTGTCTTGTGCAATTCATCTTACATCGCACCATCTACTGCATTTCATCGTACATTGCATTATTTTGTGCATTGCATAGCACTATCTCGTGCATTTCATCACACTATCTTGTGCATTGCATAGCACTGTCTTGTGCATTTCACGCTACATCGCACTATCTTGTGCATTTCATGTTATATCACACTATTTTCTACATTACATCGCACTATCTTGTGCATTTATCTTACATCGCACTATTTTGTGCATTACATAGCACTATCTTGTGCATTTTTTTGCACTATCTTGTATATTTCATCTTACGTCGTAGTATTTTGTGCATTGCATTTTGTATAGCACTATTTTGTGTATTCATTCACCCACACTCGCACTGTCTTGTGCACCTATATAGCACTATCTTGTGCACTTCCCCCCGTACTGTCTTGTGCACTCCCTTAGTCTAGGAGACCTTAAATCCTCTAAAGATGCAATTTCTTTGGTGTTTGTTGTGCCCAAACGACTTTCGGTGGTTAGGTATAGCCACCTGATTGTGTTTGTAGTGAGTTCCTATGAGATCAATTGAGACGGTGGAAACTAGAGCTCGAGTGGCCAAGGCCTAGAACGCAAAGGTTCTGGATTTCCAAGACTAAAGTCTGGTTTAAATACCCAGGGGTGTATCATCGGCTTGAAATCTGTATGGCAGCCCCATAGGTTGAGGTAGCTTGTATGCGCCTCAATTCTAGATACTGTACCAACCTAGTCTGTCACCCTATTAAAAAATAGGGAAAGTTGTGAACATAGCTAGGCAGAAAAGTAGTACCTATGGTCTAGAAGTTTAAGATGAACCAAGAAGAAAAGAAAGATCCCCAGCTGTATGAGGTGAGTCATTGCCAATTGCCTGTGTAAGGTACTTCCACTTCCTAGCTGCATCATCTATCTATCATCCATTACCTCTATCGTATTGCATATAGCATTTATCGCATGCATCTACTGCATTGTCCATTACATGCATTACATCATGCATCTTTTCCATGTTAAGCTTAGTTTGGCATGTGCCCATACTTTTCACATTAAAACATAGCTCTGCATGTGTGCACGCCTATTCTGCAAGAATAGTTGTCTGAGGGTTTCAACACCTTTTCTGTGTTAGACGTATTCTATTTTGTGTCCATGCCTTTTCTAGGTAGGACGCGGTTTGGCCTGCGCCCTTTATTCACTGCATCCACTGCATCCATTGCATTGTACCTTGTTTTGTTGCATTCAGCATTTAGGATAATTATCTTTCCCTAGCAGATCATTCCTCATTCATATCCTATCACCCAATTACTTGTACTCTTTTTGCGAAACACATAGTTTTGCATGCGCTCGCACCCTTTCATGTTGTAACATGGTTTTGTTATGTGTAAGCATCCATGCTGTGCTGAGGCCAGTATTGAGAATGTAGGCACTTAGCCCGTGTTAAGCGTCATTTGGTTGTGCCCACTTCTTTTTTGTGTTAAACGTAGTTTGATTTGTATCTCCGTCCCTTTATGATATTTGTGTGGTAAGCATTGCTTGTGGTTTGATTATTTCGTTACATTGTCTATCATTACATTGTGCATTATTTTGCATTTTGCCCCTAAACTTTGTTGGTTTGATTCCTTACAACGGGATACGTAGGTGTCACGACCCAAACCCACCCCTATAGGTTTAGCATCGTAACCAGCCAGTAATCCTTAGATTACCGAAGGCCTCTGAACAGATTAACAAAATTAAGGGGCTAGCGGAAGCAAATACATAAATATAATTATCCAATGAGCTGTGCTGACTTATATGAAACAGAATAATTAAAACTTTATATACATATCCGATAGTCAACCATACGTTATACCCACACACCTTACAGTATTTTAAGTACAGCCAACAACAACAAATCAAGTCTTATACATATACAGAACCCAAAGGACTGAACATAGGACACTTCGGGAACCTCCACGTGAGGCGCAGTGGTTGGCTGACAACAGAAACATAGCACTAGGCAAAAGCCTTCGGGCTTGAACTCCAGAATGTTCACCTATATACATATATATATACACACAATGAGCTAAAGCCCAATGAATAACATTAAAGTAAAGGGGTTAGTGAACGAAATCCGAATATATCATAAGCAGAAAACAAATCATAGCATAATCATTCTCATATCAGAACATAATAATGGTACATCCCATAGAACACATCACAGAATGTCTTCCGACTAGAGTAATCGGTTCCGGATACCGATTAAACAGATATCACCACAATGAAGTGGCTAACGAGATCTCATAATTACTTGTATGTCATGGACCCATATTTTCATGCTGTCCCCCATGACTTAGGACTATCTATGGATGCCATAATAGATTTCAAACATGGAATATTCGTTGACGAAAACAGATATCATTTCAGAAATCAGAACTTATCATATTTCATTTAGAAAATAATTCATATGAACGTATCTTTACGATAATGTTACTCACAGTGGTTCCAGTAAGCGGTCAATCAACTCTCGGACGTTGACCTACAAATACAAAGGCACATAACACAAACGTATCTTATCATTACACATTCATGTGGCCAATACGGCTTAGCTTTCATTGCGTTGATTCATGTTCATTCTTAACACATTACTTAACACACACACACTCTTGCAGCCTCAGAACTTAGTACATTCTTTTCTTAGTGTGTTTCTAATCCATAACCTCATTAATATGGCTTAATTAAGGCTTAGGAATGCATAAGATGCAATGAGGATGCCAAGACACGCCTTGGAACACTTAGGCAAAATTTTCTTAAAATAAGGTCCTCGCTCGAGTGGAGACTTCCTCGCTCGAGCGGACATGCAAAATGAGACGGGCCGCTCGAGCGTGACTTACTCCGCTCGAGCGACCTGCAAACTTGGAAAAAGTACTGGTTGGTCGAAATCCACGCTCGAGCTACAACTCCCACGCTCGAGTGTATCGACAACATGCAAAAGGTTCGCTCGAGCATCCAAGTGGTCGCTCGAGCGGAGAGCTCATGTCTAAAAAAAAAAAAAATTACTGAGAGCTTGCATTCTCCGATCGAGTGCAGGTTTCCTCGCTCGAGCGGACTGTAAAATTCTGGGTTTTTCAAAACAGGGTTTTGAGCTCCAAAAGCAATTTCAATGGCAAATTCGTGCATGGCTTGTTCATAAACTTGCAAAACTTATTCATAAACATGAATGTATGATTTTCATCAATTCCTTTTAGTCAAAGCCCATGAATTTACCAAAATTAGAACCAAAACTTTCATGCATGTAGAACACACAATTCTTTTCTCCAAAACTCATGAAATTAGTAAATTTGAGCTTATCAACTCCATGCATGTAATTCAAAACATGAATTTCAATGATTAAACATGGTGATTCTAACATGCATGCACCAAATAACTCCCAAAATAAGTTAGATGCTCAAAATCAAACTCAAATGACAACCTCTACATATATATACACATGCAAGTGGAAGTATACTCAAATCTTCCATCCTCTTCACAACCATATGTAAATTACATGCAAATGATCCTAACAACTCCATGAATGCATCTTTATAACACAACTTCTTCATGAATTATGGGTTAGATGCTCACCAAAAGCCCTCAATTACACAAGATCCTTGCCAAACTTGAGCTACTCTAGCAAAATTCTTCACTTCTTCCTTGAATCCACACTCTCTCTCTCTCTAAAATGGAGTCTCACTCTCACTCTAGAATGTATTCTCAGATTTTTGCACTGAGGGGTAAAAGAAATGAGCTCAAAATGAGTTTAAGGCCCATATATAAAGGTATGATGTCAAAAATGCATTAATTGGATTACTAAGCTAGCCAAACACAACTTAACGAATCAGACTGAATCAATTTTTAATAAAATTTGCCAAATTATTCTAAAAATTCCAATTAACACATCGGTGTAGTCAATTTCGGTTTCGGACGCCGATAAAGCTTTCAATTTTCATATCAAAGCGGAATTCTAAACATATATTTCTACAAGTGACAGATAGAAAGCCAAACCTCATGCAATTTACATAATAATCCCGTAATTTATTTTATTCACTTAATTAACATCCTTAATTACTGATTAGTAGCTAATTACGGGTCGGGGTTATTACAGTAGGCAACCATTGGGTTCAACCAACTGCATCTGCATTTTGTTTGTTTGCCCAAGTCTTACGGCCTTGTCAAAATGGGTCATTTTCGGGCTTTGACATTCACTCATGTCATTTCATGACATTGAGCTCTGTCAAAGAGGGGCAACTGTAGACACCCCATTTTTGATCGACCTTAAGACTTGGGCGCCACTGATTGATCACTCAATGATGAAAGTTGTGCTATGCAAATGTTCGATTTCTTCAGCAAGAAGAGCTCTAAATCCCAACCTTACACCCCATTTTGGACCAAAACTATTTTGACCAAAACTATTTTAGACCTTGAAACCCTATTTTTCAAAATGTTTCTACGATGTTCCGAGGCTCGCATTTCATTTAAAAGTTGCCTTTTTTGGTAAACCGAGTAAGGACAAAGTGGAAATAAATGGAGGAGAAGTGAACCCTTTCAAATTTTTTTTAAACATCTCACTTAGAGGTTTGGAGTTGAACAAAATAAGAGTGGAGGGAAGAAAACCCGTCGAGGGAAAAGTTCGGCATCAATTTGTTAGGGTAAAAGTGAGCAACCTTCACTAAAATAGTATATCTCTTTGCACACTTAGAATTTAGATGTGAGGCCACCTCCATTGGAAAGTAGACTTTCGGGGCTTTAATTTAGACTAAAGAATGACTTGAAATGGAGTCCAAATGAAGGAAACATGTCCGTTTGAAGTTGGGCCCGAAGAGCAAACTTTTGTGGACGGCAAGCCCCCATTTGTGGATGGCAGGCCACCATTAGTGGCCGTCTACCACTTCTGGATGTCCAGCCTCTGGTAATTTTGGCCTTTTTGAGTGGTTTGACTCCCTTCACCCCCTAAGTGATGTGCCGGCCACTAATGGTTTGTTGGCCACAAACAGTGGATGGTCGGCCACCATTAGTGGCCTACCGGCTACATTTGTGGCCTGCTGGCCACCGGTGCAAAAAAATCAAATATTTTCATGCCAATTGTTGCCAACTATTTCCAGATTGCTCCACTTGTCCCTATATAGATATTTCGACCTGAGGCTCATATTTTCTATATATGGAGGACCTTCTCTATTATTTTCAAGGTTAGAAACATTTTAGAAGTGAGATTTTGAGAGCAAAAAAATATCCTCTCTCTCTACAATTCTCTCTCTCTTACAACTTGCTTAGCCCTTGCCCAAACACTCTAAACCAAACCTAGAGAGTTCCTTACTGAGGTTATTTGGGTTTGAATTTGTGCTCATAAAGCACTTGAGAGTGTGAAATTGGTGGTTTATGCGTTAAGAATTGATCTTTGCTTCAAGAGGTATGACGTTTTTCTTTTAAGCTTGCTTTGTGTACTTGTTTTTCTATCTATTTGCACTGTTTTTGTGCTGTTTTTGGACCATTAAAGACTCTGTTTTTGTGGGCTGAAATTGGTGTTTTAGAGAGGGGGGTATCTCACCCTTTTTTATTCCTTGCTTGTATGGCTTTTCCACCTTTGTTTCCCACCTTCAAACCATCTCTTTTTGGGCTTTTAAGCACTGAATTTTAGAGTATTTTCAGTGGGGGAAAAAATCATGTTTTGAAGTCCAAAATTGGAGGGGTTAGCCTCCCCTCCTTGTGTCTAGTTTGCTATCCTAGTTAGCTTTATGTGTTAGCTTAATTTTCTAGCCTTTTATAGCTTAATTCCAGCATGTTTTAGACTGTTTTGTCTTTGTATTTGGTTGTTTATCGCATTTGAGGCTTGTATTGCATAGTTGTAGTGTAATAGTCCTCACATGCTTGGTATTTTAGGCCTTTGGACACCACTTGTTTTAGTTGATTGCATGTTTTAGTGCTTTTCTCACTTCATTTTCAGCACTTGTAATCTCTGCAATCTCCCTCATTTCTTCACTCTTTATTTGCTTTGAGGGTTCTTTCAACCTTAGGATAGTTTAAGCTTGAGATTGAGGTTCATTGCTTAATGGTCTAATCCTCTTTTGGGGGTTCATTACCAACGGCATGACACCTCTCTCTTGCCTTAAACTACCCCTTGTTTGACACTTCCTTCCCTTTAGAAGACTTCTCACCAATGGATTTAATTGGTTAAAGAATGAGTTGGTAAGTTAAAATGGGTAAACAAAATGGAAACTAAAAGTGTGCAAGATAAGAAATTGGCTTTGCTTTGATGTGTTCAATCATACGTTAATTGAACACAAGGAAAATTAGGGCACTTCATACCCAAATGTGATGAAATGTGCCAAGTTTCCAAGGTCTCCATTGCCCTTGATCATGCATGATAGGGTGATGGTTGTTGAGTCTTATTTGTGCATTTATTAATTTGTACATCTTGGTTCCTCAGCCATCATGCAATGAAATTGCTTGATTAATGGTTTGAGGACCAAGTGTATCACCCCTTTGAGATGTTTTGATGATAAGGGGTGATACACAGTACATACAACCTGTGAGAATGCTCTTTCTTTGCCCTGTTTGCTCTCTGTTGCAGCAAAGAAAAGTGAGTCATCAGTGGCCGACCGGCCACTGTTACTGGCCGGCACGCCATCACTGTTGGACGGCAACCCCTCAATGGTGGCTAGCCGGCCACCACTTCTGGCCTGCCGGCCACCAATAAATTTTGAGCAGTGTGCTTGTGAAGCATGGCAGAGTTGATCTAGAGAAGGAAATGGTGCAAGGATTGTTCAAACAGAGGCTTTCGAGGGCATACAGCGGATATTCTTCGGGTGGAAACCGAGCATGCATGGGCCTCCATCGCTTCCCGGGACTAGTTAATTAGTTAATTAGTTTAATTTGCAATTAATCATTTATTTATTGTAATTAATTAGTTGTAGTTAATTAGTTCGTGCTGTAATATTTAATTAGCTTATTAGTTGTAGCTAATTAGTTTGTGATGTAATATTTAATTAGCTTAGCTTAATTCACTTAATTAGCTTAGCTTAGTTATTCATTTGGACTCTCCTTCGCGAGAGCGTAATGTCATGATGTGTATGTCTTCCAGCCCCACGTCTTTCTCCCTTTTATTCACCCGATTTTGATGGTTAGATTAGGGACATGTTTCAATTAGCATACCTTATGCTTGCATCCATTCATCATGTATTGCATGCACTGAGGCTCGACGCATCATTCAATATGCATTGTCATTTCAATACATTCTTTGAATAAGTGCTTAGACCGCATGTCTTGAATTAATTCGTATGCCATATTAGTAGCCAAGCCTATTAATTGCATAATCGCATGTGTTGCATTAGACATTTTGTATAGTTAGGAACCATGCATTTTTCTAACTCTTTTATTTTATCTTAGCTTGGAGCACTAGGTGAGTTCAATGGTTTAGCATACTTGCATGAGTGTGACTGATTGCCATGACTAACATGTTTGCCATGAGGCTAAATGGTTACTTGTTGAACTGCTTAAGTGCCTGTGGATGAAGGCTTGTTGTTTGCATTGGAATAATTCAATGAGATGTACGTTAAGCCCACTTTGTTGAGTGGCAAATTCGCAAACTTTAAGCCCACTTGAGGTGGCAAAATCAAACCCTTTTCGAAAAGCAAACATGAAATTGAATTGTTCCAATTCAGGCAAACTAGTCTACACTTGTATGCGCGCATCACATAGTAATGGTAGCCTAATAATCGGCACAAGAGCACATAATGTTGATAAAAATCATATCATGATTAGTAGAGGCCGATCTTTGATCGGGCGAGTGGGGGTGCTCAATTCATAATCTTCCCCTCTTGTACCTAAGTTCCCGAGCTGAGGCAACTTTGGTGATGACGGACACGTGGCCTTTGGCACGAGTCATGGGTTTCCTAAATTTCCCCAAAATAAACTATTTAGGTGGTGACTTTGTATCTGGTAAAGCAGTTTAATTTTGGCATTTTTGATTCAAAATCAATTTTCCAAACGATTTGCCAGATTTGGACTCTTTGGTGTTTATCGATTTCACATTGCACTTGTGAGATTAGATTCAGAACCATGGGAGTCCAAACTATAGGGCTTTTTTTCAAGATTCCGAAAGGGGGCATGAAAAAGGCGAGCTACACCAAGCACCTCCACGCTAGATTCGTTGCCTGTGTATACTTTTTGGCTAACAACTGGAACTCAACGATACTCAATGAACCCAACTCAGTCCCTCGCTATGTGGCAAGTTTCTCCTAAGTCTACAACCCACAAATGAGGAGAGTGAGCAACTACAACTTGACTAAAAACATAACAGTCAAAGCGAGAAAATAAGTTAGGGAGTACCTTCTTTGGCTCAGGGCAATCCTGAGCGAAGTATCCTTCATTCTTCAAGTTAAAGCACGCCATGTTAGCCTTAGCTTTCTTGCCAGCCCTCTTACCTCTTTTGCTCTTGAATGTGCCAGCGCGCTTTGGCCCAAGGCCAACCCTATCTTTCTTTTTGGGAGCATGCTTAGCCCCTTTGCGCCTAGGGCCAAATGCCCGGCACAAGTTAGGCTCAACAACAAGGGCAATGACATCAGGTTTAGCCCCTTCTAGGTGCTCAGCTTCAAGCTCCAAATGACGTGATATGTCCTAAAATGTTTTAACATCATCATTGTGCGTCATATGACGCTTCATTTCTTCCCAAGAATGAGGAAGTGAGCGAATCACTGCTTGAAGTTGTTCCTCTTGTGTCAGATTATGACCTGTTATCGCCAGCTTGCGTATCATAGTCGACATCTCCCTCAGATGCTGCTTCGTTGAATGATGCTCCTTTTTCTGATAGGAATCAAATTTCATGGTCAACCCACGCAACTTTAGTTGTGGACGATCTAAGTTGGAAAACTCCCACTATGATCGAACAACCACATGTCTCATTTTTGCTCACTCTATCGGGCGCCAAAAGCGATTGCTCATGTAAGTGAGCCAATCTTGCTTATTGACATCAATCAACAAATCTATATATGCTTTCTCACAAGTCATATCCAAACATAAAAATGAATAGAGCAAGCATAAATACTGATTGCATAAATAATATGCCAAACATTGCAAAGTACATAAGTAATCGTCCAAGTCCAGAACAGAAAAATAAAAATAAAAATCACTACCATCTTCATAAACCCAAAGTACTAATATGAGTACAATGGACAACTCATGAAATGGGTTTGGTCAGTGGGTCCGCAACCATGCAACCAATAGAAATGTGTTTTAAGACAACTTGTTTCTGCGCCACTATTTCTATGATGAAGTTAAGCTTTATGTCATTAGTATCAGAGCCATTATTAAGGTGTTTTTGTGCTACTGAATATCCATTAAATTTGCATTTTATGCTAATATATGTATGTATATAATTTTTATTTGCATAAAATACTGTTGATTGATCAAAACGGTTTTATCAGATTTTTTTATTATGTCTGTAATTATATTTATATTGTTTATAAATATTCACATGTATATAATATTTGCAAAATTACATTAATAGATGATGAATTATATTATTTGTAATTTTATGTTTCAAAGTTATCAGATATTAATGAAGAAAAAAAAAGCATGTGAAATCGAAATTTCAAAAAAAAAAAAAAAAAAAAAACAGAACTGATGCAGATGTTGACATCGATGCTAACACGAGCTCTAGCGCATGCGCTGATACACACGCTGCCTAACCTGAGGCCGGCGTGGGATTAGTTTTTTTATTTTTTTATTTTATTTTTTTTATCTTTTATGGCTTTGATATGAATGAAGGAAATATAATACTATATACACAGCGGAAAATTATATGGGTTCAGGCATACCTTGTTAGTGAATAGATTGCACAATGAATCATGCTTAAAAGGTGAGTCACATACTCTTGAATAATCTCTACAACAATGGAGTAAAACTACTAGAGTTTACCCACACCAATCACAGTACAAAAGCAGGATGGCTTGTGGGAAGAGAGAACGCATATTTTATTTCTTGTTGTAAATGCAGAACGTAAGTTCTATTTATATAGGAGAGTTAGGAGACCCATATGATAGATATATTATCTCAGATAATGTCTATCCCATATCAACAATATCTAATTAATAATTATCATCTAATATATATTGACAATTATCCATATCAAGATTATATTATATCTTAAAATATAATCTATTATTTTATTTGGATCTCTCCTAGTTGGATCATTCCACTATGAGCGACCCAATTGAATCTAGGTTCTAAATCTGACCCAATTTCTAACACACTATTTTAAAAATAAGCATTTCATATAAGAACTTAAGAAATGATTATTACATTTGATTCTAACTCAGTCAACATAAGCTCAATCCCTATCCATCCAATTAAAAGTAGAAAAGTTGTACTCTTCGGGAACGGTGAAGGGCCATGGCATAAAGTGCTTTACTAATATTAAGTACAATTTCAACCATGCACGTGATGCTGAAGACTACTACTACTACTTCTTCTTCTTCTTCTTCTTCTTCTTCTTCTTCTTCTTCTTCTTTTTGTTTTTAAATCACAAGAGAAAATTGGAAGGGGCCTTTGTGTCCCACACACTAGGTCCCCAAAGGTGATTGCAATAATTATCAAACTATACTTTGTAAAGCTTGGCATGGTCTTTCAATCTCATTTGATTATCTCACAATTGATATTCTTCAAAAACAAATAATATTGAATATTATTCTTTGTTAACCTTTGGTTTAGAGGGAAATAACGGTTTGATCCCACTGTAAATTTGTCAATAGCATTTCTAATAATGCAAACTTAATTCACAATAAAATTATGTACATTTTTTATCTCTTCAAACTTTATTTTAATAATTACTTTCTGCATTAAATCGACCTCTTTAAATTAAAGGCCACCTATAGCCATTAGCAAAGAGTTTCAAGAAATGTGTCTATCTATTATGTCTTTTTCACTAGCCTATATATATCCAGGGTCTTCAATTTTGATCTAATAGTTATGGCAATTGGGTATTCAAAAAGCTAAATAATTCTTAAGATATTGATTCGTGATTATGTTTTAATTTAAAATAGTAAATAATTATCCCAATCAAACAATCAAGACAAATCGGCATGACAATTTAACGTGAAAAAATATCACAATTGGAGCACCTCCAACTATGATAAAAAATGATGGGCCAAAGTCACAAAACAATCCACTAAGAAGATAAAAAGAAATGCACATGAGTACCCTCAATTACCTAGCGAATTCCCGCTTGAATCGAACCAAACCTAGTGTGCCTCTTCCAATACCGTATTCACTGCAAAACTGCTTTGCCCCAGCGTTGAATCCATAACACCAATGTTTAATCCACGAAGATGAACCACTCTGAAATTCACCAAAGTTTCAAACCCAAACTCGCTGAAATCCACTGATGAACACCTATTTTTTTATGTGAATGAAAGAAAAAAAACAACCCTTGATGTTTGACACTCTATAATTCGTTGATCAATCGATCACTTTCTATACATTAAGGAAACTCATATAAAAACACCCTCCAATGTAGAATACTTTGTATTTTTCTTTTCTTTAAGAATTTGGGCAGGTTTAACCCTAAAAACAACAAACGACGCACTTTATAGAAAACAGAGTTGTGAAGACCGCTCAAGCGCACACTTAACCACTCAACTGGTGGGAGTAAAGGTAGTACAAAACATATAGGCCAATCGTTCGAGTGCACACTTCACCGCTCGAGTGGTAAAACAAGTTTTCTAGAAGTTTTGTATGCAGACTGAAATACTGGAAGCTCGACTTCATTGATTGAGCACACAAATGACTGCCCGACCGGTCAAACAACTTTGGCTTCAGGGGCGCTGCCCCTCGACCCCGCCTGCGCGCTGCCTTTTGGACCCCCGTAAACTAACTAGGTAGTTCAATCCCCGTACATAGTAAGCGAAGTGGTAAATAAGGAATGCTCAAGATATGGAATGCAAGCACAAACTTTGCTACACAGGCACAATTCAGGTTGTATTCGCATGTAAACACTCGTAGCTTACTGAAAGGCGTTTTATCAAATAGGATTGCCAATTACAAAAACCTAAGAAGCCTTACAAAAGAAAGCAGACAAGAAAAGCTAATAACAAATGGCTAATGTATTTTAAGGATTAAATAATTTGCCTATTAATTGCCTAATTAAACCCATGAGCCCAGAATTGAGCCCAAAATTGATATGTTCTTTTTTCTTAGTAGGAGAGTAATAGACAAGGAAAGATAAAATTCAAATTAATATCACGCTTGATCAGGAAACATCATGTCCATTAGGTCAGAAGATCAACTTTTATTGTAAGAAGAAAAGGAAAAGAAAATATTTAGATTAGTATGCACGATGATGATAATTAGTGCATGGTGGGCTTACGGTGGGCTAGTTGGTCAAGCTTTGAGTATTCCATGTATAACTTGCAAACAAATCCTTAAGAACTTACTAGTGGATGTCCTTCTTAAAGGCCCTCTAACGAACAAGTTAGTTATCTGAAGGATATAACTCAAACGAAGGAATGTAGGAAATGAGAATGAGATATACTTGGACTGTGTATTCTGGTTGTATATATATTTTTTGGCTATTTTTGGCACTTCGAAGGTTAGAAATATAGTTAGAGCATGCTAGCAAGGATTTGAAAAATCCTTACAGATAATAAATGCCAATTTAATCAAACGATTGTGTTAAGGTTTTCTTAGCCTCAATGCAGAGTACTTTACTGTGTCGTGTTGAAAAGATGAACCAATAGTTTTAACTTGAATTTGTAACAGAATGGGAAGGAGAGACTGATTAGAAATTACAATTGATTAACTGAATAAACAATTACAAAGTGTTACCTTTAGTAAGGACAATTTCGAAGCTTTAAACCGACCAAGTTCTGGGATTATAGAGTTAATTTACTCCTATGAAATGTAAGTGAAGAGTATGAAAGTACAGTGCTGAAAGTAAATTGTTGAAATTTAAAAATAACTGAAATTGACAAAGACGCAGAGTCTAGATTTGGTTGGGGCCCTTTTAAGTCTTTACTTTTATCCATTCGTATCTTCTCGCTACTTCTTAGGGCCAGTATCTTCTCTTTGTGTGTGTATAACAACTACTAATTGCTCTTTTGATAACTTCTTCCAAACGTGTTTCCTAAATGTAGTACAAGAGCATTATTAGTTAAAACTTGGCATTCGTGGCTCACGTGAGCAACATCGAATGTAGGGTTCTTCAATGACTTGTATTTATAATGCTTCTTGTTTGCCAAGTGTCATCTTTAAATTGGGTGGTTTAAATGTGGTGCCAACAATACCCCCTACGCTAGTGTGAACATAACGTTTGCACTAGTGGACATATTCTCTAGCACTCTCTCCTTCCTATGATCACTCATTCCCGTAAATATTGCCACTATCATCAATGATCTTTCTTACCTCGATCTTTCAGCCTACACTCTTGATTTTGTTATTTAATGGAACATGAATTGAGGAATAAAACCATTAGCTCCTATTGTCGAACTTTGTTTAAACCCTTTGTAATCCAAAGCTTTGAAGATATGGCTAGCTTAGATACGAAAAAAGTTAATGATGAGGTCAGTGAAAATAAGACTACAGACATCTCTAACTGTTCTATGTCTCCAGAGTTAGGTTCTCGCCTCAAGGTTGTCCATTTGAACTCCCCCTCTTCCATTATGCAACCAGAACATTATGGTGCTTTTATACCATCTCACTCAGGCTGGGATACACCACCTTCTTCTCCTTTTAACAACATTTTTTCCGGTTGGGGGTCTTATCCTTCTCCTATTGATTAGGATACAACTACTCCTCATTTCTCGGCCAAAACTACTATTAGTTAGGATGCTTAGGAATCACGTGCAGAACCTGCCACTTGTTTCATGGTTCATCATCATTTCTTAGAACAAGCTGATCCTAATACTATTCCTTCTACTCGTTGAAGCAAGGTTGTGTATCCCTGCCAACCTTGATTCAAAGATCTTAGACTTGAAAACTGATTCCATTATCCTGGTATTTGTCTTCTATTGCTTTTCAAGTCAATCAAAAAGTTTTTCCTGATGGGGCTTCATTAGGTTTTATCCCCACTTCTGATGAAGCTTCCTTTGGTTTAAGTCCCACTCTGCCTAGCCAGGCAAGCCAAACTATTCCTTTCTGGTTGCCTTGAACATGTCACTAAAGCTAGGGATGGACATTTTCTCCTGCCCTGGTCCGCACCTGTATCCCTGCCTTGCCCTATATAGATTTTTCCTACCCCGATTAAGAAATGGGGCGGGGACAGGTTTTGCTTCTCCCACCCTGTTCCATCCAAACCCCACCCCAATTATATTTATTAAATATATTTATATGTATATAGTGTATATAATTTATTTATTTTTCATTATAATAAAGTTAAAATACTAAAATATTGTACTTAATATTGATTTTTATTCATTTATTTTCTATCTTATATAATATAAATTTCATGAAGTATAAATTGTTATTCATAATATACTATATTATCTATAATTTTTATTAATATTTTTATTTTTCAACTTCTAAAATTAACCTTCCTCTTGCCCCACTTTCGTCACCCTCTAATTTGCCCCACCCTCAATATGATATGGGGTGAGGGAGAATTTTTATGAACCCGCCCCAAACCCGACCTGTGGCCATCCCTAACTGAAGCACAATACCCTAATGGGTTTCATGCTAAAACTTCATTGCCTTATCTTTCTTACCATGCTCGATGGATTTTGAAGCTTTGAATGGTTATTGAGGATCATGCCTCAAGTGCCCCTAAACCATCTTACTCTCTTTCTGGTTTGCGACAACCCCATCACGTATTATGCTTTTGACTATTCAATCTTGAATGCTGCTTATGTGCTTAATGTGTATTTGTATGCATATGTGTTTGTTGTTGGAATATCTGTTGTGATTTCTGTTATAAATCCAAAATTGAAGACCATAATGGCTTCAAAAAGCGAAATTGATAAGTTTAATAGGGATGGCATAATTTTTAGAGACTAATGGGAAGTTTGATTAAAATTTGATTCAAATTAAATTAATTAGATAAAATCAATTAAGTTAACTTTTGTTTGATTAGTCTTAAGCTCTAATTAAATAGCCTAATCCCTAATTATTGTGTTAAGTTAATCACCATGTATATATATGTTAAGTATTGAGATTAAGCCCATTTGAGCTCCGAAATCTGCTAGAGGAGAGCTTTAGAGAAAGAGAGAGAGAGAGAGAGAGAGAGAGAGAGAGAGAGAGAGAGAGAGAGTGAGTGAGCTTGATTTTGAAGAATTGCTTGGAGGATTGAAGAATTGTGAAATAGAGCTCAAGTTCTTGCTAAAATGAAGAATTTAGGTATGTGTTTGAACCTTAATTCAAGAATTTGAGTCATCAAGCATATGAATTGAAGAATATTAATTGATTAAACACAAGAGGTGAGCTTGGATTGTTGAATTGGGAGCTAGAACGTACATGCATGTATAATTTTGCCAAGTTTCATCGTTCTGAGCATGATTGATGTTATCTATGTTGAATTTAGAAGTTGTATCATACATGCATCCACGAATTATGTTGTTTTGAAGCTCAATTTCATGTTTTGAGAGTTTTGGGAAACAGTTTGAAGTTAAATTGTACATGCATGAAAATTTGAGTTCCAATTATAAAGAATGATGAAGTTTTGAGCAAGAGGTTTGTAATTGGTTTTGAATTCATGCTTTTGAGGTGTATATATGATTTTGAATATGTCATGCAAATATTTTTGGCATTGGACTTAAGTTTTGGAACACAAAAATTTTGTTATGGAAAACACAGAATTCGGCCTCACTGCTCGAGCGTACATATCATGCATCCAGTAGTTTTGTAGAGTTTTGTAGTCAGCTCGAGCAACCTTAGTTTACTTTGCACATTGGCTCGAGTGACCATCGAGCCTAGATTCAGACCATCTAGTATTTTTGCAGACAATGTGGTCCGCTCGAGCGACCAATGGTGCGTTCGAGCGAACTACCCTGTTTCGGCATGTTTTGAAAAGTTACATTCTGTCCATATTTACATCCTCATTCCTTTTTTAACATTCCTAGAGATGAATTGTGCCTCCCAAATGAATTAAGGAGTTAGAGATGAACTTAAAAGAATTAGATAAGGTTAGAATGATCCGATTAAGCAAAGTCTTTCAATGTGCATTATGTTTATAAATTGTGCAGATTGATCCTCGAAGCTAAGTCAATAACTTAATCACTGTGAGTAATATCTTAGTAAAGATATTTTTTTATATTATATTTTCCGAATGTTCCAATGTGGTAAGTTTTTCCGAATTCATGATTTTGCAAGTATGAAGGAGCTTCAACTTGTTCGATCAACATGATATCTGTAACTGTAATTGACGAGATACAAATCTATATGATGGACCTAAGGTCATTCTATATATCTGAAATAGACCCAATGTTGTTCTGTATATTTGACAAGACGGACCCAAGGTTGTTTCAAATATCTGATATGTCTGAATATCTATTATGTGTTAACCAAATGGTCATTATACAGCTGTAATGAATGGGACCCAAGGTCATTCTGCAAAGTATGACCTGTTATGTTTCGTACATCTATTATACTTTGGACCAAAGGTCGTTCTGTCATATATTGGACCCGGGGTCATTCCGTTATGATACAAAATTGATAAGAATGATTTTATCTGAGTATTACAACTTATTCATATAACATTTTTACTCTGATGTTATTCACTGGGCTTTACTCACTCTGTTATATGTATGTATGTAGGTTAGCAGCTAGATGTCCAGCCCAAGTGAATTTGTGAAAGATTACCCGAGTTTTGTGAAACCAGTTATGGAGTGCCTTACGAACGAGGTTTTTACCTTTGTTCTTTTCTTTTCTTTTGTTGGTCAAGTTCGACCTATACGTATGTTGATGACTTGTAAATGATCTTGGAGATGTAATATTGTTATATATATGTATGGACATGAGTTATTAACGTATAAAAGATTTTGTTTATGCCGTGTATGCACAACTCATTGGATAAAAGTTGACAATTCTGCTTCCGCTTCTAGCCTTATATAAATAATATGATTTGAATTATGTCTAAGGCCATAGGTAATCTCGTGATTATTAGCCGGTTATGATCCAAACCTCTATGGACGGGTTCGGTCATGACAGAATGGTATCAGAGCACAAGTTAATAACTCACACACTTGTCCAATTGAGCAATAAGGTATCTAGAAAAGATTAAGAATGCATTCATCTGATAAGTATATGTTTGTGTGCATTAAGATTATGTAAAGATGTGAACATGTGAACTTTGGATTGAAATGACTATGTGTATATGCAATTTCTATGTTTATTATAATACGAGTTCATATAGATCATGGTGAGAATAAGGGTTGATGAGATAGAAAAGTCTTCTATTGCCCGCTTAGACAGAATGGAAAGAATGATTCAGGATATGCCTGAGTCACTAAGGCAACAACAACAACAACCATCCCCACCTCCACCAATGTCTGTACCAACTTCGATAGAAGAACACCAAGCGAATGATTGCACAATTGCTTTGAGTAAAGAGTTCAAAAAGATGAAACCACCACTGTTCTGGGGAGGAGTTGATCCTCTAAAGGCCGAAGTATGGGTTCTCAGCATTGAGAACTGTTTGAAGTATTCCCATGCATTGATGCACATAAAGTTGTATTAGCAGCCTTTACCCTGGTAGGCGACGCTCGTAGGTGGTGGATGCTAGTTAGGGACGAAAATGTGGGCATCAGTTGGGCACGATTTCTTAAGATCTTTTACAATAAGTACTTCTCTCAATGCATCCGAAACCGCAAAGTATTTGAATTCGAAGGGTTCAAGCAAGGTAACCAAATAGTAGCCGAATATGAGGCACGATTCACTGAGTTGGCCAGATTCGCACCACACATGGTTAATACTAATTACAAGAAAAAGAGAATATTTAAGGATGGACAACAAAATGCAATCCTAGAAAAAGTGAATGTTGCGGAATTGCCAAAGTATATGGATGTTCTTGACAGAGCTATAATGTCTATGGGATGCTTTTGGGGTTACCAAGCGTGCCCAACTGTTTGGACTCTCGATCTTCTGATCTAGTCTCACCAGTGTAATGTGAAACATAAAATGGGACTCCAAATCCGGCAATTTTTATAGAAAATCTATTTTATTGCAAAATATTACTAGAAATGAACTATATCATCACATTTCAGAATCGCCACCTAATCTTTTGGAGAAATTAGGAAACTTGTGACTCATGCCAAAGGCCACCGTTTGTCATAACCAAAGTGTCTCGGCTCGGGAACATATGTATGAGAGGGGAAGGTCATTGATTGAGCACCCCACTCACTTGATCAAAGATCGGCCTTTACTAAGTCATAATGTGATTTTTATAATTAATGTAAATCCATATTCTGATTTTTAATAATGCTATCATTACTATTTGTGGCATTCAAATATAAATTGTATTGCAAATTTTGGTTATGCTCTAACTTTATGCACTTTTTTGAAAAAACGTTTCTTGGGAAAAATGCACAGCATAAGAGTCATCTACACTCCAAAATAAATAACACAACCTCCATCCATTGGCATTCAAGCAGATATCTCACTTAAGCACTTAGCCTAATGTTGTAGCAACATATATGGTAAGGAACATGCACATGAAATATGCTAAAGCTCAAAATGTTCATCTAGTACTCCAAGGCGAGTCACAACATATATAGATATGTACAAATGTGCTTGATCCTACATGAAAGTTTCTAATGCAATACAAACAAAACATGTATCTAGGAGTCCAGATGCTAAGATGTAACATGAGTATCGCCACAATACATGGATTCATAGATGTATTCATCTTTGGAGATAGTAAATCGTATTAACGCGGTTGATCCAAATCCAAATGCATGGAAAAATGGATGCAATATACGGGCATGATAAATAAAACATGATGCAATACCGAAAGTGAATAAATAAAAGGGTTAAAAAGACATGGGGTTGGAAGATTATTACAACAATTTGAATAAGAAAATGGGGAGAGAGAAATTATTACAATAATAAATTAATTCAGCCTAGCTACTGTTGAATCTAACAAATCATACTAAGCAAAGAAAAGAAGTAATCCAGGGGCCTCAGGGGAGCATTCCCCAGAAATTGTATGTTCTATTCTTGGGGGAAATAACAGACCAGATACCAAGTGAGCAAGCCGAAATATAAAGTGGCCAGCCGAATTCCCCTTTCGGCTAGAAATTAGGTCAGTGCAAGATCTTAGGATAGAGGTTAAAGGAAGGCTTTTCGGGGGGTTCTCATACGTTCCACCTTATTCGTTGATAGGGATCACTTAGGAAGGAGATGAATGGACCATAGCCATCAACAATAACATAAACAGATATATACAAAGATATTTTACTCAAAGAAACAAATTAAATGGATCAAAATTAAGAATAAATTCAAGCCAAAGAAATAGATAGGAACCTTCATCGTCTCTTTGTGAATAAGGGCAAGTTAATACCCAGATCCATGCTATTAAGTGGAGAGTGTAGATTAATACAAATCATTTCTTGGTAGAAGCTTTGTTTACTAAAATAAGAGATTTATCAAACTCATTGAAAACTCCTTATCCAGTCATAGAACAAGGCTGATAACACCCCTTTCTATGTTCACAAATGATTGAAAAGGGAGGTTTCAACTTCTTTTGACCCAAAATCTCTTGTTCTACTTCCAAAATACTCAATGAAAAGGAAGAACCACACTTACCAACATAAAATCCCATCGATCACTCGAGAAACCTCATGAAACAACCCCCAACACTCATTATCAGGAATAAAGAGTTGAAACACATAGATTAGCACACTTGAGAGAGAGGGCAGGTGAAGATAAATGGTGTAATAGGGAGAAGAGTTATTCTACCTATTGAACTTGTGAATGGATGGCTAAAACTACTCCCAAGCACATCTACGAGGGTCCAAAATTCACAAGAATGAGATAGCTAAAGCTAACAAAAGCAAGAAAACAAAGAAAAGACTATCAAGTCAATGGATGTGTGGCTAAGGCTACTCCCTCCACATCGATGAGGACTTACAACAATTAGATAATTGAAAGCAAAGTTAGAATTAAGGAAAAAGTAGAGAGAAGATGATCCAAGGGACCAAGGATTCACCTCTTAAAGAGGATGAACCTTTCTTTTTCACAAACTCCCTTTAAGGTCCTTCAAGAGCTGTTAGGGATGTTGTTTAATGTCCAAAGTCCTTTGTCCAGACCTTAGGATCATGCTTTCATGAAGAAATGGGTATTAAGGTTCAACGTGGTAGGTGGGAGATGAGGAAAGAAGAAAACAACTTTTAAGCTTTTCTATTCTTAGGCAAGTTTTTTTTTTTTTTTTTTTTTTTTCCAAACCCTTTGAAAAAGCTGGCGGGCTCTATACATAGAGCCTAGGTCATAAATATCTGAGATATTTGTATGAGGTAAGCAAAAAAAGCTGAAATTCTTAAAAATACTATGTACCTGAAACATTCAGCCGACCAAGCTTCCTAGTGATTAGCTGAGTGCTTTTGTGGCCGACCATCATTGGGTGTCCGGCCAGCCAGTGGGCATATCATCATATCAACAAGAGCATGTTAGCCAGAATTGAAGGGAGAAACAAATATTTCTAAGGATTTCATCATTCTCATTCACTTCCACTATATTCTTCGCTCCGTTTGTTTGAAAGAATACAATGCTTTGACTTTAAAAATATCAGCCTTAGAACATTGTGGTAATGTCTAGAGTTGCACCACTAAAACTCTTTTTGAAAGAGGTTTTCATTTTGGTCAAAAAATATTTTAAGGTCATTTGGAGGGTTTAAAGCTCGATCCTTAGAACTTTTGTCGTGGAACTTACAAAGAATAATACCTCTCATTTTCATCATCGGGAACTTAAAAGGGGAGTGCCATGGTCTCAAGGCTAGTAAAAAAATGCGGCGTCTACAGTTGCCCCTCTTTGACAAAGCTTGGTATGTCATTTCGTGACGTGAGTGAATGTCAAAACCCGAAGACAACTCTTTTTAATGAAGCTACAAGATTTAGGCAAGCAAACAAATACAGATAAAGATTTGGTTAAACTCAAGGGTTGCCTACGTATCTCTTTGCAAGGAATCAAACCAATGTAGTTTAGGGGCGGAATGCTAATGCCATGCTTGAAACACATTTTGAAAAGATGGGCTTATGCAATGCGCGCTGCAACGATTTGATAATTGGGCTTACGTGTACCACACTACTGGAGTTTGATGATGTGAACGCTATGGAAAGTGACGAGACGGAAAAATAGATAAAGATGCAAAGATGGCAAAAGAAAAAGGGAGGATAACACAAGCGAACATACAATGTAAAAAAAATGCAACAACCACCCATGCCATAGCGCGAGAGGAAAAGAGAAAAGGATGGTGGCAACTAAAGCCGCATATGACCGACGGTCAGAATAACAAGGAACTCCACAACACACTCGTAACATGTCGCAACATGAAGGAAAAAAAGATGGTGTTAACCGCCAACCTCGCAAGGGGCAATATTAACTGGAATGTGGTGTTAACTACCAATCCATAGGGGGCAGTATTAACCAAGGGTGGTGTTAACCCCCAACCCCACAAGGGGCGGTATTAACCGAGGGTGGTGTTAACTACCAACCCACACATGGGGCAGTATTAACCGAGGGTTACACCTTTCACACTTAGCATGTGTGGGGGGCGATTGCAATAATAGAAACATTATGTCGCAGAGGCAAATGTTGGAAAAACTTAACAAAGACAAGGACAAACCTTCCTCTCCATGGGTTTTGCTAGATTATCCCGCCTTAGCGCATAACAGGGGTGATAACCATACATATCTGAGTAACGACTGCACACTTCTGAACACCTTTCTTCAAATATATTGTTGATGCTAACTTAGCCAGCTGAAAAGTTGGTCAACCGAATAAAGGATTAGCCGGCCAGCCCTATCAAGTTTTTATAAGGTCAGAATAATCATTTCACAACTTTGAATGTTTATAAAAAGGTGCGACCATCCATCTTCCTTCACTTCTATCTGAAAACACCTCTCCAACTCTCTGAACTCATTTCCAAACATTATCCATGGCTGATGATGACCTCCTACCTTTTCCATCCAACTCTTCCATTAATTTTGACGAACTGAATACACCATCAGGCAATGATACCTCTTCTGGAAACACGGTAGCAAAGGCTCTTGTTACGGACATGACATGTGTCATTGACCCAAAGCTTGCTTATATCATTACCTACGCTAGGAGGCATGGACTAGGAAACCCTCACGAGGGTGCTAGTAGTAGCCGGTAGGCAACAGTTGACAAGCCTGCACAGACTCGGGCCCATGGGCAAGGACATAACTATGGTCCTGAACAGGCTCCTCGCGAGTGACAAGGCCTGGGCCTTCGAGGCTGATGAGGATACGGGCATGGCCGAGTTTTAGTAGCTCCAAACATTCCAGACATCCACCCTGAGGTTTGGTTGCCTCCAAAACTAATCATTTTCTTCCAAATGGTTTCCATGTAATACTTTTCAGTTTCTCTAACTAACACTCTTCTTCTTTGTTGTAGGGCAGAGCTGCTGTGCCTGAGGTAATTATCATTAGCAGTGATGATGATGATGGCGCACCTTACAGACCCCTTGATTATTTGTCTACAGGTAGTAGTGTCTTTGGTTGTGGGCCTAGTAGCGATGATGATGCCCCTAGTGGAGTTGGTTCCCTACTGCCCTCTCGGACAATGGCTTTGGCTGCCTAGCTTTGCCTTAGCTTGTACTCTACTCTTCCTTGCTTTTCTCTTTCTTCCTTGTATAGCTCGTAGAAGCTTTGAATGTAATACCCTCAACTATCATAGGACTTTTTGTACCTACCTTTGTAAATAACTTGCGCCTTTTGTGACCCATATATATAACAACTCTCCTCTTGTTTTCTTTTTCTTCTTTTTTTTTTTTTTTTTGTCTTTTTCTCTTTTTGTTTATGGATGATGTCCATTTATTATTTGTATCTGAATGCTTGTATACCTAACTAAACATCCTCTCATCTTCCAAACTATGTAACTATATGTCTTCCCCTGTTTATGCATTTTAAAACTCATCAATGCATCTAAACTAAATTCCAGAACCTGTTGGCCAATACCATAGTCGGCCAACCAAATGTGAGGTCCACCGGTTCACCCGGGCTTTTCCCTGAGTAGCTCCTGACTTTTCCACTTCTGATAGTGTGCAAAATGGTAGTACTTCAGCTGCAAACAACTCTCAACCACCCAAAGTTTGTTGTTTATGTGGTTTTGTACACCTTCTTTCATTTCAAATGGTTCATAACCTCTCTCTCTCTCTCTCTCTCTCTCTCTCTCTCCTTCCTTTCCAATACATCTTGAGACATGGGTTCTTCACCTTATTTGGACTTTGCTAGCTTCTCCGATGAGAGCTCTAACGATGTTGTAGTCCTAGCCTTGGAAATTATAACCTCAAGAACTCCCTTTAGTGGTCAAGGATGTAGAAGAAGGCTTGTTCGTACGAGAGAGGTGCCACAGGCAGTCCTGAAGGAACCCACCGTTGACAACGGAAGACAAGTTTCTGGCCGCCATGAAGTTATTAGCTGATCTTTGCTTATGCCTGGGCCATTTTCATAGACTTGGTCCGAAGCTTCATATACTCCAAAACTCCGTGTCCATGGGATCTTCAATCCCTCATCTCACTAACACCCTGAGGTATAATGTTCTGATCTCACCATTCGTTTCCCATTCCGCATGGTTATTTTTTTACTTCTTCCTTCAATGACACGGTTCTTTTTGGCTTTAGCACGAACTTGGAATCACTCCAACCACCTACTTTGGGTTCTCCGATGGTGAGTGGCAATGAAGAAGATGACATGGGAATAGCTTCTGGCATTGAAAAAAACTCTACTGATCACGAAGATTTCGGCGATGACGTCGATGCACTAGGAAACCTTTCATATTCCTTGGAGCACTAGAGCCTTTTCCTTACAACTTAGGCTACTCCAGATGCATCATTTCCTCATTTTGCTCTTTGAAGGACAAAGGGTTGCACTTTTATGTTCATAAAGAACTTGGCATATAGAAACAAGCATGTTTTGGGCTTGCATGTCCTTACACTTTCCTCTTGTGAAATACAGTTGCTCTTGTAATGACTAAGACTGTAGACACTCCATTTTGACCAGCCTTGAGACATGGGAACTCTCTTCTGAACACCCAATGATGAAAGTTGGAACATGCTATCTTATGAATTCATCAGTAGGAGAGCTAGGTTCAAGCTTTAATTCCAACCCTACACCCATTTTGGCCAAATGATTTTAGACCCTTTTTAAATCTTTTTCAAAATGTTTTTTTTTTTTTCCGTGTGAATTCAAAATTTCCACAATGTCCACGGCTTGTATTTTCAAAATTAAAGTGTTATATTTTCTTAGTAAATTGAGCAAGAACAAAGTGGAAATGAGCAAAAAGATAAAGAATTTTGTAGGGAAAAAATTCTATTTTTCAGTTTTTAAAAATTGTTTGGCCAAACGATTTTTTGTCTGGCCAAACACTTTTTTGTCTGGACGAACACTTTTTTGTTTGGCCAAAAGATTTCATTGGAAACAAAGTAGTCTCAAAAAAATTTTCTTTTCTTTTTCTTCTGCTTAATTTTACACAAATATCATAGATATTTTCCCTTGGGCTTCCTCTGCAAATATCTCATACATTTTCTTTCCCTCAAAAGCCTATAAATACACCTCTCATTCTTCATTCCAAACGGTTACAAAATTTGATTACACCCACTTATCATCTTTAACCTTCTTCTCTATTTTCTTCACCGTTCTTCATTAATACACCACCCAAAACTCCATTAAAGCTAAAAACTAAGGTTGAGAAATATTTCTAAAAGGTTACATAATATTTTGAAAAGCAGAAGGCTTTGTTTACCCCCACCTCCTACACTTCATCTTCAGCCTCCATTTTTCATACACCCATCACTTAAACACCATTGAAGCTTGAACTTAAAGCCTCTTGCTAAGATTCTAAGCCATTTTCAAGAACCTTGAGGGTACAAGGAGAGAGTTTGTGGACAAGAAAGCCGTTTATCTCTTCAAGAGGCGAACTTTTGCAATTTTTTCATATTTCTCTCCGGTTCTTCATTTAAAAACTTTCCATCTCATTATTGTTGTGTCTTAATCATGTGATTATTGTAAGTCCTCATGGATGCAGAGGGAGTGGAATTTAGCTACCCATCTATTGAGTTGATAGTTCGTTCTTCATTTTCTTGCTTTCCTTAGCTTCAACTTGATTGTTGTTATGCATCTTAGAACCTTGTGGATATGTTTAGGAGTAGCTATAAGCCATCTATTCACAAGTTCAATAAGTAGAAAACTTTTCTTGTTATTACACTCCTCTCCTTCATGTATCTTATCTCTCAAGTGCATCAATCCATGTGTTCCAACTCTTTGCTCAATATCAATAGGTGCTAAGGGTTGGTTCATAGGATTGCTTGAGTGACCCATGGGATTTGGTGTTGAGAAAGTTGTGTCCCTACTTTTCTTTGGTTTTTTTTGGAAGTAAAGTAAGATGTTTTATGTCAAAAGGTGTTGAATAATCCTTTCTCAATCATTTGTGAACATGGAAAGGGTGGAAACACCTTTGTTTCATTAAATAGGAGAGGAGATATCTATATCCTTTGATGAATCTCTTACTTTAATAAACAGAGCTTCCACCAAGAAACAATTTACATTCATCTACGCTCTCCACTTAATAGCATGGATTTAGGTATTGATTTACCCTTATTCACAAAGAGAAGATGTAGGTTCCTATCAATTTCTTGGGCTTGAAGCCGTTCTTGATTTTGATCCATTTAATTGTTGACTTGTTGCAACATATACGTTGTATATATTTGCTTGTATTATTGTTGAGGGTTAGGGCCCATTGGTCTCTTTCCTAAGTGACCCTTGTGAGCAGAGAAGGAAGGGGGGGTGAACACCCCTCAGAAAGTGTCTTGCGTCTTTTATTCTGGGAATCCTACACTGACCTAAATCTTAGCCAAACGATGAATTCAGTCGGACTTTTTCCCTGTTCAGCCGGCCACTGTTATGTATAGCTGCCTAACTTCTCTAAGTAGAGAGCAGACAACGTTTGGGGTGTGGTCTCCCAGGTGGTTCTAGAGTTGCTGATCAAGTTCTTTTATTTATTTTATATGATTTGTTAGATTCAGCAGTAACTTGGCTAAATTAATTCACTGTTGTATTAATTTCTTCAATCCCACTTTCTTTTCTTTTTTATTATTATTCATTCAAGTGTTGCAATAATCTCTCCCTCTCCCCTCATTTCTTATTCGAATTGCTATAATAATCTTCCAACCCCACGTTTTTCTAACCCTTTTATTTATGTGCTTTATGGATAGCATCTTGTTTTATTTATCATATCTATGTTTTGCATCCATCTTTCATAAATTGAAGTTCTGTTAATTTGCATCTGTGCATTTCATTAATTCTTATGTGCCTTTGTGCACTAATTCATGCCTTGAAATGATTTGCATATCATGTAATTAGCAACCGAATCTTTAGTTGCATTTTGTGTAAGTATTGCATTAGCTATTTGTATATAGGATCATGCATATGTATATAGCATATTATTTTTTGGCACGATTGTATAGCTATTTGTATATAGGATCATGCATATGTATATGGCATACTACTCATCTCATAAGTTACATCATGTATTGCTCCATACATCATTTATCATCCACTGCTATCCATGCCATCTATATTTTGAGATATGTATGATGCACCCTTTTCACTTTTAATGTTTTTCAAATAAAATGCATCCCCTTGTGTGATCCCTTTTGCGTTCAAAAAGGTTGCATTCTTCATATCTGCACCTTTCATTACGCTTCATCATCATTTGCACGAGGCTTGCCTCGCATATTGCGATCTTCATATTTTATTATCATTCAATTGCATTACATTACATAGATCATCATCTCTCAAGGCAGTGTGAACAACATGTAAGTCCGACTCTCAATCGACTTGTACGCTTATTTCCATAACTGGGAAGTATACAATTTTTTGCGTCTGCCGCATGTTGTATTGCATGCACTGCATTCTTTATCTTATTGCCTTTACCCTTTATGCATAAGGGGTGTTTGGTTTGTTTTCTCTTGGTTAATACCTTTATCTTCCCCTAGGAAAGTATGGTTAGGGTTGTCAGTTAACACCACTTTTGTTTTCTTGGTCAACACCTTTCCTCTTTTCGCAATTTCAATGCGGTCAGAGTTTTCTGTTCATCTTCTCACAATTTTCAACGCGGTTAGAGTGTGCTCCTTTTCTCGTGATTTCAATACGTTTAGAGTGTTGTCTTTCTCTTCTTGCGATTTCAACGCATTTAGAGTGTTGTGTTCCTCTTCTCACGATTTTAATGCGGTTAGTGTTGTCTTCCTTTTCTCATAATTTTAGCACAATTAGAGTGTGTTGTCTTCATCTTCTCGCTATTTCAACACGGTTAGAGTGTGTTGTGTTCCTCTTCTTACGATTTTAGCGCGATTAGAGTGTTGTGTTCCTCTTTTCGCAAATTCAACGCAGTTAGAGTGTGTTCCTCATCTCGCAATTTCAGCCAGGTTAGAGTGTCATGTTCATCTTCTCGCAATTTTAGCACGGTTAGAGTGTTGTGTTCCTCTTCTCGCAATTTTAGTGCAGTTAGAGTGTGATCCTGTTCTCACAATTTTAGTGCAATTAAAGTGTTATGTTTCTCTTCTCATTATTTTAGCACGATTAGAGTGTCGTGTTTCTCTTCCCGTGATTTCAACACAATTAGAGTGTGCTCCTCTTCATGCGATTTCATCGCGATTAGAGTGTCTTCCTCTTCTTGCAATTTCAGCGTGATTAGAATGTGTTGTCTTCCTCTACTTGCGATTTCATTGTGGTTAGAGTGTATTCCTCTTCCCATGATTTCAACATAGTTAGAGTGTTATGTTCCTCTTCTCGCAATATTAGCGTAGTTAGAGTATTTTCTTTCTCTTCTCATGATTTCAACGATGTTAGAGTGTGTTGTGCTCCTGTTCTCATGATTTCCACGTGGTTAGAGTGTGTTCCTCTTCTCGCTATTTCAACGCGATTAGAGTGTGTTATGTGTTCTTCTTCTCGTCATTTCAGCAAGGTCCAAGTGTGTTCCTCTTCTCGGGATTTTAGTGGGTTAGTGTGTATTCCTCATCTCATGGTTTTAACGTGGTTAAAGTGTGTTCTTCTTCTCACAATTTTAGCGTAGTTAGAGTGTGTTCCTCTTCTCACGATTTCAACACGGTTGGAGTGTGTTCATTCTCTCATGTCGCGGTGTGTTTGGAATGTGTTTGGCTTTGGCCACCCCTTCTTCTCTTGTGTGGAGCACGTTTAGATTTGCATTCCTCTCTTTCATGTAGAAAATATGTTTGTGCATCTCGTTTTATATCACTCGTGTAGAAAATATTTTTGAATGGCATTCTTTATAGCATTTCAACTGTTAGCATGCTTTATGTCATTTGCACGAGGTTCACGTCTTTCATGCCATCTTTACAGCTTTGTCATTTTTACATCACATACCATCGATGTTCAAACCGGCAGCGTGGTACACGCAAACCCAGCTTTCAAACAAAATCGGCTTCGAGTAGAGTGGAAGTCCAATTCTTAGCTACATATCATTTGTATCCTACCCCTAAACTACACTGGTTTGATTCCTTACAGAAGGATATGTTGGCAACCCTCGGGTTTAACCAACTACATCTGCATTTTGTTTGTTTACCCAAGTCTTACAACCTCGTCAAAAGGGTTGTTTTCGGGCTTTGACATTCACTCACGTCTTGAAATGACGCATCGAGCTCTGTCAAAAAGGAAGCAACTGTAGACACCCTATTTTTACCAGCCTTAAGACTTGGGCGCTCTTATCTGAACACCCAATGATAAAAGTTGGAATATGCTATCCTATGAATTTCTCAAGAGGAGAACCAGGTTCAAGCTTTAATCCCAACCCTACACCATTTTGGCCAAACTATTTTAGACTCTTTTTAAATCTTTTTCAAAATGTTATTTTTTCATATGAATTCAAACATTTCTACAAGGTTTGAGGCTTGCATTTTCAAAATTCAAGTGTTATATTTTCTTAGTAAATTGAGCAAGAACAAAGTGGAAATGAATGGAAAGAATGAGAATTTTCTGGAAAATAAATAAATAAATAAAATCATGTTTTCCCCTTCTAAAAAATTTTCTGGCCGAATGACTTTTGCCTGGCCAAACACTTTTTTGTGTAGCCAGATAATTTCTCCTAGAAATAAAGCAATTTTGGAAATTTTGATATTTTCTCCAAATTTTACACAAATATCTTAGATATTTTGCCTTGGGCTTCCTCTGCAAATATCTTAGATATTTTCTTTCCCTCAAAAACCTATAAATACACCTCGCATTCTTCATTCCAAAGGGTTACAAAATTTGTTGACACCTACATCTCATTTTCAACCTTGTTCTCCATTTTGTTCATTGTTCTTAATTGATACACCACCTAAAACTCCATTAAAGCTAAAAACTAAGGTTGAGAAATATTTCTAAATGGTTACATAATATTTCTAAAAGCTAAAAACTTTTTGTACACCCACATACTATACTTCATCTTCAACCTCCATTTTTCATACACCCATCACCTAAACACCATTGAAGCTTGAACCTAAAGCCTCTTGCTGAGATTCTAAGCCGTTTTCAAGAACCTTGAGCATACTAGGAGAGAGTTTGTGGACAAGAAAGCTAATACTCTCTTCAAGAGGTGAACTTTTGCAATTTTCTCACATTTCTCTCTTGTTCTTCATTTATAAGCTTTGCATCTCATTATTCTTGTGTTTTAACCATGCGATTGTTGTAAGTCCTCGTGGATGTGGAAGGAGTATAATTTAGAGTATAATTTAGCTACCCATCCATTGAGTTGATAGTTCTTTCTACATTTTGTTGCTTTCCTTAGCTTTAACTTCATTGTTGTTATGCATCTTAGACCCCTGTGGAAGTGTTTGGCAATAACTATTAGCCATCTATTCACAAGTTCAATGAGTAAAATATCTTTTGTTGTTATTCCACTCCTTTCCTCATCTATCCTGTCTCTCAAGTGCATCAATCCATGTGTTCCAACTGTTTGCTCAATATCAATGGGTGCTAAAGGTTGTTTCATAGGATTGCTTGAGTGACCCATGGGATTTGGTGTTGAGAAAGTTGTGTCCCTAATTTTCTTTGGCGTTTTTGGAAGTAAAGTAAGATATTTTATGTCAAAAGGTGTTGAATCCTCCCTTCTCAATCATTTGTGAACATGAAAAAGGGTGGAAACACCCTTGTTTCATTGAATATGAGAGGAGTTATCAATATCCTTTGAAGAATGTCTTACTTTAATAAGTACAGCTTCCACCAATAAATGATTTGCATTAATCTACGCTCTCCACTTAATAGCATGGATTTGGGTATTGATTTACCCTTGTTCACAAATAGAAGATGTAGATTCCTATCCATTTCTTGGGCTTGAAGCCGTTCTTGATTTTGATCCATGTAATTGTTGACTTGTTGCAAAATATATGTCATATATATATTTGTTTGTATCATTGTTGAGGGTTAGCGCTCATTGCTGTCTTCCTTAACTGATCCTGATGAGTAGAGAAACAAAGAGGGGTGAACACTCCTCATAAAGTGTCTTCTGGCTTCTGCTAAATCTCAGTCGAAAGGTGAATTCGGCCAGCCCTTTTCCCTGTTCGGCTGGCCACTGTTATGTATAGCGCCTAACTTCTCCACGAATAGAGCGGACAACTTTGAGGGTGGGTCTCCTGGTTGGTTATGGAGCTGCTGATCAAGTTCTTTTATTTATTTTATATGATTTTTTAGATTCAGTAGTAACTTGGCTGAATTAATTCATTGTTGTAATAATTTCTTCAATCCCCCTTTCTTTTCTTTTCTTTTTTATTATTATTTATTCAATTGTTATAATAATCTCTCTCTCTCTCTCTCTCTCTCTCCCCTCCCCTTCTTATTCGAATTGTTGTAATAATGTTCCAACCCCATGTCTTTCTAACCCTTTTATTTATGTGTTTTCTATATAGCATCATGTTTTATTTATCATATCTATGATTTGCAACTATTTTTCATGCATTGAGATTCGGCTAATTTGCATCTGTCTGTGCATTTCATTAACTCTTATGTGCCTTTGTTCGCTATGAAATGATTCGCATGTCATGTAATTAGCAGCCGAATCTTTAGTTTCATTTTGTGTGAGTATTGCATTAGCTATTTGTATATAGGATCATGCATATGTATATAGCATATTATTTTTTGGCTTGCAAAGGAGGAGTACTAGGTAAGCAGTTACAACTTTAGCATCCCTATTATGTATGTTATTTTGTCATGTTTAACATCCTACCATGCGGCTAAGTGTTTAAATGATATACCTCCTTCAGTGCCAGTGGATGAAGGTTGTGTTGCTTAAGTTGGAATGATGTTAATTGATATGCATATGAGCTCAGTTTTCTTTGAGTTGCACATTTATTCAAAAACCTTTCAAAAATGCATAAAATCAAAGCATACCAAAATAAGTGACATGATCTATACTTGTTTGCTTTACATAGTAGTGTTAGCATTATTAATAACCAGAACATTAGCATATAATGTTTATAAAACTCATATCATGGTTTATTAGAGGCTGATCTTTTGATCGGGTGAGCGGGGGTGCTTAATTCATGACCTTCCCACCTTCCGAAATGAGGCATCTTTGGTTATGACGAACAGTGGCCTTTGGCACGAGTCACGAATTTTTTAATTTTCTCAAAAGATTAGGTGGTGACTCTGAGATTTGTTGATGTAGTCCATTTCTGGCATATTTTGAAATAAATGGATTTTCTATAAAAATTGCCGGATTTTGACTCTCATTTTCTGTTTCACATTACACTAGTGAGACTAGATTAGGAGATCGGGAGTCTGAACTATTGGCGCGCTTGGTAACCCCAAACTCATCCCACAACGACCTCATCTTGGGTTTTGACAAAACTCTTGTAATCCTCTTGTAACAACGCCCGCGAGGGACCTCGGCTACAGTTCGGACTCTTCTTTTGTGTGTCGGTTCTTAATCTTGAACCAAAGAGTCCAACTCTGGCAAATCGTTTTGAGAAAAACAGATTTTTGAAAAAGAAGTGCCAAACATGGACTGCTTTGCCAGATTACAGAGTCGCCACCTAAATATTTTAAAATGGGAAATTTAGGAAACCCTGACTCGGTGCCGAAGGCCACGTGTCCGTCATCACCAAAGTGGTCTTGGCTCGGGAGCTTGGGTACGATCGGGGAAGGTCAGCTATGAGCACCCCCTTTCGCCCGGTCCGAAGACCGGCCTCTACTAACCATGATATCCGTTTTTGAAAACGTTATGCGTTCTTATTCCGGTTATTAGCCTAGAATTACTATGTTATGCGCACAGCAAACAAATATAGACTAGATCGCCTAATTTGGAAATAAGCATTGCATATCCGTCTTGTTTGGAAAATAATTTGAAATTGCTACTCGCGAGTAGGCTAAAACACGGATTTCAATGAGTATTCCCAACTCAAGTAATCCAACCTCCACCCACAGGCATTCAAGCAGTTATGTCACATAAGCACTTAGCCACATGGTAATCATGCTGTCATGTTAACATTCACACGCATGCGATATGCTAAAGCATAAAAACTCACCTAGTACTCCAAGCCAAAACAGAAGCTTATTAGAAATCCATGCATGGACCTAAGCATACTGAAATGTCTAATGCAACACATGCAAAGATGTCATCTAGGCTGGCTCGGCTATCCTAAACATGGCATATGAAAATGCTACAAATAACACGTATTCAATTTGGAATTGAAAGTACGATGCAGTTTGTATGATGTGCCGAGCCCGATGCATGTCAGCAAATGCATGGATGCACGCATGCATTGCATAAGGTATGCTAAAGTAAATATGCCCTAATCTACCATCATAAGCAGGTAAATAAAAGGGAGAAAGAAATGGGGGTTGGAAGACATACATGCCACTCACCCACACTTATTACAGATATGCCCTCACACGGAGGGACCAAAAGAATAATACAGTCCAAAGAATAAATGAATAAATTATTACAAAATTCTAATTACTAAAATAATAAGTGCAGAATAAAAAAGTGGGGGCCACAGCCCTGCCTCGGGATGCGCGAATGATGCATGCTCGAATCCGACTTGCCCGGGAAGCCCATACCGCACCACTGCTGCCTCTGTTTCACTGTCCTGCCTCCCTGGAAAATTGCCAAAGTCCCAGGACACCTTCCAAATTCACTGTAGTACACCACCGGCTAGAGGAAATAACCACCGGCTGCTTAAGATGGCCACCGGCTTCTGGGGAACTTATCGGCACAAAAAGATTGCCGGTCGGCACTAAAGAGTGCCGGTCGGCACTAAATTCCTGCGGGAGACAGTTTTGACAGCAAACAACAAACCAGCAGTGCATAGCATAGAATTTTGAGCATATGTAAGCATAGCTATGCCCCCTATCATGTGTTAGACTCAAGAGAGCATAGCCCTCGACCCCCGGGCCATCAATGATGCATCTTGGTGCATGATGGCCTAAAAGGCCAAGTTTGCAACTTTGATTTCAAATGAAATCCACATCAAACAAACAAGTGAAACCCAACCTCTATCACTTGATCAAGAGGCTAGGCATGCATGCCAATGCCATGCAACCTAGGCATGTTAGCTAATATGCAACATGGCATAAAAGGGAGCATACAAGCATGCAATGCGCATTAAGTACACAACCTAAGCAACAAAGCAAACAAACATGCCACAATTATACAAACCACTAGAGCATGCAAGGTGTAATCTAAATCATGCATCATGCTAGCAACTTGGCCAAGGGAATGCAAGACGAATGCAAGTGATTTCAAGCATGCAACACATGCAACCAAAGCATACAAACATGGGATAATGCAACAACACTTGAATGGCATGCAAGGGATGGACTTACACTAATTGGACAGCTCTAAGTTAGGTCCAAAACAGTGGCCAAAAGTGCCCAAAAGAAGGGACAATTACTCAAGCAAACATGCAAGCAAATGGGCCCAAAACCAAGGCATCAACAAGGGGGATTTCAGTACCACTAACATGACTATCCATGGCATGAATCAAGTAACCAAAAACAGAATCCTAGCATGCAAAGATACACTCAAATCCCCCCTAATGACAGCCCCAAAATGCTCCAAAAACACAAGCATGCATAAGGCCTATTCCTAGGCATAAAAGGGCACACCTTCAAAGCATGAAATAGGTGACAAGTACAAACATGTGAGCATGGATTAAGGTCTGAAATAACATGTTGGGGGGTTCCAAATCCTTGAAATCGTGGAAGCAATGCATCCTACACATGCACCTACTTGAAGCATACAAGCTACAATGCAAAGGGGCTATACAAAGCATGCCAAGATTGACCCAAACAACCTAGGACAGACCTTATACATGGAAAAACAAGCACATTTTCAGTTTATGACCAGCCACAAAAACAGAAGCAAGATAGGCTAATAAGGCATGCAAAATTACGGTAAATCACATGGATTTCAAAGCAAGTAGCACATGGGTTATCCAAACAATGTTGAGCCCTTCAACAATGTCGAAGAAGGGCTCAAAATAAGCCTACTCTTAGCTTACATCATGCTCTGAAACAGATTGTACACAAGCCAAATATACTATGCAAGAATCATGGCATACAAGAGGATATTGAGATAGGTGCTAGATGCAACCACCAAACAGCAAGGGGTCCTCAATCAAACATGAAGAGGACCCCAAAATAAGACTATTTGAAGTTTGGGTCGGAGCCCAAAAGTGCTTGCAAGCAAGGCTTAGAAATGAATCAAGAAAATGCTAGTTTAGGGGAAATAGACACTTACCCTTGTAGACCAACAAACCAGCACCTTTTGATCCAAGTTTAGGTGCTCCTAAGCTCTGCAAATGTCCTCCCAAATGCTGGAAATGGAAGTGGTGGTGTTGTGCTATGGGTTGGTGAAGGAATAGCCAAGAATAATGGACTTTTGGAGGCAAAGGAGTAAGATGTAGAGAGAGATAGAGGGTTGTATCTATCTATCTCAGATATATATATCTATATGTCTCTGGTTTTTGTTCCAAAACTCCAACCCTCGACAAAGGAAGAGAAGGCTCTCTTATATAGACCATGTAATGGCCAAGCTTAGAGGCTAAGCAATCAAAAAAGGGTCAAGGGGGGGGTCAAGGCTTGTTTCAGAAGCTTGGACAGCTGGTAGGCTTCTTGGGGAAGCCAAGACAAAGGGTCAAGGCTTCCTCAAGAAGCCTTGAGCAAAGGGTGCACAAAAATGGGGCCCAAGGCTCCAAAATAGATACATATATGCACGTGGCTCTGGTTCTGTGCATCCCAGCTGGCACAGCTGGCATGCACCAAGCTTGGGAGGGTCAGAAGGTGCAAACCGGCCAGAAAAAGAGGTCATCGGCCAAAATTAAGTGCCGGTCGGCTAAATATAGTGCCGATAGATGATTCCTTGGTCAAAAAATGGCCAGTGGGTATGCAAATCGAAGCCCCGGAAGTTAGCTTTCCAATGGCGCAAACCTTGAATTAAAATTCCTTCTGTGTAAAAAGTTATGCCCTTTTCCGTGAAGCCGCGCAGACTCGATCCAACCGGGATGATACCCAGCTTCAACCAATCATATCTCCTCCACCCGGACTTGGCTCTAGGAGATTCTTGAGTGCAAAGTGAAGCCCCGGAAGTCTTCTTTCCGATGGTGGTGGCCTCATAGCTCAACTCCAAGTATGCAATTGAATAAGCCCGATTTAGCGAGGGCTGCTCGATTCCCTTCTATCCGGATCTTTGCCAATCTTCTTCTTCAACCTGTTTTCTCCCCTCCTCTCCTCTTTTCTTCAACTCCAAACCCCTAAACAAAGTGTTTTGAAGGGTTTGCCTCTCTCCTTGCCGAAGGAATTGAATCTTTGGCCTGCACATCTCTCAACACCGAGCAAACCATCAGTAATGCCCAAGTCTTGAGGGCGGTCAAAAATGGGGTGTCTACAGTTGCCCCTCTTTGACAGAACTCGGAAGTCATAACAATGACGGGAGTGAATGTCAAAGCCCCGAGACGACCCATTTTTGATAAGGCCGAAGACTTGGACAAACAAACAAAATATAGATAGGTAAATGGTTGTGCCCGGAGGCTGCCTACGTATCCCTTTGCAAGGAATCAAACCAACGTAGTTCGGGGGCAAGATGCAAAGTGATGCACAATGCAAGTGCATAACTTATGATCATGCAAAGGATGCTGTAATGAAGCAATTATGCAAAAATAAATGCAACATTTTAAGCGACTGCTATGCAAGCAAGTAAACATGAACCAAACTACATCTCATGCAGAAAGGATGTAAGAAAATGATGCAATTCTCACGGCGTCTTGCGCGGAGAAGGCTAAAAGTGACTACCGAGAATACCCGGAGTATCAAACACAACATCTCTCAGCGTATCGTACACAGGAGAGGAAAGAGTAACACTTCTCAGCGTAGTACACGCGAGAGAAGAAAGATAAAATTTCTCAGCGTAGTACACGCAAGAGAAGAAGGATAAAATTTCTCAGCGTAGTACACGCAAGAGAAGAAGGATAAAATTTCTCAGCGTAGTACACGCAAGAGAAGAAGGATAAAATTTCTCAGCGTAGTACACGCAAGAGAAGAAGGATAAAATTTCTCAGCGTAGTACACGCAAGAGAAGAAGGAAAGGCAAAGAGAAACCTCATCAGCGTAGTACACGCAAGAGAGGAAAGACGAAAGCAAAAAGAAACCTCTCAGCGTAGTACACGCGAGACAGAAAAGAGAAAGGCCTCTCAGCGTAGTACACGCGAGAGAGGAAAGAGAAAAGCGAAAAGAAACCTCTCAGCGTAGTACACGCGAGAGAGAAAAAAAAAAGGAAAGCAAAAAGAAACCTCTCAGCGTAGTACACGCGAGACAGAAAAGAGAAAGGCCTCTCAGCGTAGTACACGCGAGAGAGGAAAGAGAAAAGCGAAAAGAAACCTCTCAGCGTAGTACACGCGAGAGAGAAAAAAAGGAAAGCAAAAAGAAACCTCTCAGCGTAGTACACGCGAGACAGAAAAGAGAAAGGCCTCTCAGCGTAGTACACGTGAGAGAGGAAAGAGAAAAGCGAAAAGAAACCTCTCAGCGTAGTACACGCGAGAGAGGAGAGAGAAAAGCAAAGAGAAACCTCTCAGCGTAGTACACGCGAGAGAGGAAAGAGAAAAGCCTCTCAGCGTAGTACACGCGAGAGAGGGAAGAGAAAAGCCTCTTAGCGTAGTACACGCAAAAGAGGAAAGAAAAACAAGTAAAAAGGTGCACAACAATATGGGTGAACCATGCGTGACAACGCAAGTGAAATGAGTGCATAACAATGCAATTGGGACGTGCATCACAATGCAAATGAAGTGTGTGCATAACAATGCAGGTGGAAGGGTGCATTTTCTATGCAAGAGATGCGAGCATTTAACATGTACTCTGGTGCCTCTGATTTACCTCTTGGAGGGCTTTGCAACACACTCTGCTCGAAAAGGGGACACCCCGTGCATGTTGGCGAGAGATAACATCTGCTGCTGCTTTAATTGCCATTCTGACTTGAAGCAGGCTTACACTTGGAGTAGAGGCACACTCATACTTCGGTAGCATTGCACAAGGCCTGAAGAGGCACATCCGGAGTACAATCACGGAATTTGCTGAAGGGGAAACACACTCAGATGCTTCGATTTTCCCTCTTTTCTTTTGCTTTGCAGTCCGGAACCCATATAGCTTCAGATAGGTCCTTGTTTTACTGTTCTCACATGACCTGGGTTGAACCCTGCAGTTTTTGAAAGAACAAATTCCTTTTTCGCACAAATGTGGAGAATGGCATAGCACTCTGAGCACAAGATGATTTTTTTTTGAAATTGAGAAAATGAGTTCTCGTCCGAGTATTGAGCCTACGACTGGACACAGCGAGAAAGACTCAACAACGGAAAACAGAAAGGTAAACAACCTAAACATGTCTATTGACACTTGAAATGACTCAAAACAAGAATCGAGACAAACAAAACACAACGAAAGACTCAAATGCGCACAGGGAGCCTGTTTCACCGGGTATTATTTCCCACCCTTTCTCATTTGTGATTCTCACATCACTCGGCATTCAATCTCTTGTTTTCTGAAAAAGCCCTTTTCTCACTTTTTCTCTCATCGCACATCTCTCTATTCTTCAATCTCTCATTTTTCATCCCTCCCCTGGGTGGTTGGTGGATAAACAAGAAGTTGTGGGCTCGTGCCCCTAGCATTCTGCTAGATTCTTCTTCTTCTGCACACAGCAGTGGATTTTCCCACAGAGGGGTTGTGCCACAACTGGGTGTGTAGCAAATCTGCAATTGACATCGGTTGATGATGCCCTGCTGGGGAGTTTGGACATGGTTAGATCTGTCCAGATGAGGAAGTGGAACATCTCGCCCCATTCCAATTCGTGCTTCGCACTTGACTTGATACCTCGCTGCTTGGAGGGTGAGAGAGCTTTCAGCCCTTTGTTGTTGACCTCAGTTGTGCCTTTTCTGGCAGGTAGAGCGCCCTTCTTGGCAAGTATGTTGATGATGGGGAAAAGACAGAACACCTGACTCAACTGTGCCCCTAGTTCATCATTTTGACCATTTTTTGGTTTTAAAACAATTTTGACCAACATGAAAGTTAGATTAACATGCTTGTTCGATTTTTGATTTGAAATCATGCAAGTCATGCTATGAGCACTGAAAATTTTCCTTTTTTGGATCCGAGAAATGGTCCAGTTTTGAAAAAAATGGAATGATTTTTGAGAGAATTAGTCAACCTCGGTAAAAATTCTCAAAAACCATTTTGCAAACGGCCAATGCTCAACAAGCACGGAGCCAACTCTTGAGATGCACAACCTCGGATCCATAAGCAATGGAAAATTGCCCCTTGTCTGAAGAGAGCTACATGGCAACGGAAAGTTGCCCCTTGTTTGAAATGACATCACGGCGTTTTGAATGGCAACGGAAAGTTGCCCCTTGTTTGGATGATGCCGCAGTGCATTGTAAACAGTCTTCATCAATGATGACCGAACTCCCGGATACAGAGAAGGCAAGGATGATCAAAACCATTATATGGACTTAGTCGCTATGAAAGCGTTGGGGGCTGGACTTCAGGATGAAGTTGCCTACGTATCCCAAACATGGGAATCAAGCCTTACGTAGTTCGGGGTAAGGTACACTCGGGTATTTAACCTCTCCTTTTATGCTCTAACTTTTGCCAAGGCGCCTATTGCAGGTTTTCGACCTTGCGAGCTTTGTTCTTCTTTCTTTTCTTTTTATTCTTTTCCGTTCTTTTCATTCCTTTTTCTTCTAGGCTCTAACTCTTGCCAAGGCGCCCAATGCGGGTTTTCGACCTTGCGAGCTTCTTCTTCCTTTTTTTTTTTTTTTTTCTTCTTTTTTGTATATTTTTCTTTTCCTTTTGCATGTATTTTTTGCTTGCTCTAACTTTTGCCTGGGTCGCCCTTCCGGGTTTTCGGCCCAGCAAGCCTCTCAAAGGGTAAAAATGTAACAAGTCCATGCCAAATGGTTTTGAGATTGAAGCCCTCTGTATCCAGGAGAGTGGCTGTTGATTTGCAAGAGGACTCATCTTCGGCTCTTCGAGCACATCTGACATTTTTGCCCCTAGTTCGAAGGGTACTTCTGTTCTAGCTTTGCAAGCTTCTTCTGATGAGGTATGACCTTCTTGATCTAACTTTGGTGCCTCTTGTTCGAGGGCTGCTTCAAATCTGGCCACACAGGCCCCATATTGTGATTGACCTTGGAACATTCTGAATGCGAGTTCAAGGTTTGAAGGCAAGGACTCAAGTCTCGAGGCTGAGAGCGATCCTAAGCTGCACAATCTCAAGAGCGATTCCACACATGTCTTTGCAGGACCGCGCAAAACATTTTTGAAAGTTTTTAAGAAAGCGACAAATCGCTTGCGCTGAAGACAGTGTAGAACCAATCTGGATCAAAGTTAGGATCCTTCCCAGTACTCACACTAACAAGCATGATTTCATTCATTAAGGGCTTAGCATGCCTCTCTTTCTCTCAATTGGTCAAAGTTTTGCAAATCCCGAGGAATTCCTCCCTCTTCGTTTTCACCGCAGTGTTCAAAAAGGTTTTGAAAAACTTAGGTCATTACAATGACTTCAAGGCACAGAAAAGGCAGAGTTCCCAGTCAAATACTGCTATCTCATTCAGAATTTCTGGCACAACTGGCACACGGCAGAAGCAAACGCGAGAGCGTAAAAATCACTGTTGTTTCAATCAGATCTTCTGGTGTAACTGGCTCCTAGGCAGAAACAGACTCAGAAGAAACTGAAAAGACGAACACAAAACAAAATGGTGATGCTCGAGGTAACACCCCCGGAATCACCCGACTCTAATAAAACAGGACTGACTCGATACAACAAGACAGACCCAACTGACTCAGTATGAAAGGACTGACTCAATACAAAAAGACAAGACTGACCCAATACCCAAGTCAGAAAGCAAAATTAACAGCATCTGTACATTGCTCAAAACAGTGCATGCCATCCACCACATCTGAAGTAAACTGAACGCTGCCCGCAGGTGGTCCAACCTCTAGTCACATCACATTATCCCCCATAAGTTCACTGATCAAGTGCCGATAGACTTTGCAGGACCTGGTGCGGGGATGACCCCGTTGTCGATCAGATTTTGTATCTCATGGCGAAGACGAAAACACATGTCGGTGTCATGGCCAGCTCGCTGATGGAAGGCACAGTAATCAGCTGGGTTATGTGAGGGAGGGGGTTTCTTTGGTAACGGTTGTGGCTCCAGTGGCTTCAGATACCCCTTTTTTATCAAGGTCCTCAGGGCCATTGATAGAGACATGTACAGTGGGGTAAACACCCTTTGGCCCTGAGGTGGGTGTTTGGCTGTTTGTGAGCTAGTTTCGGATGTACCGGCGAATGGGGTGGTCATTTTTTGTGTGGTGGTGGCGACTATGCCCACATCTGAAGTTATAGTAGCTGCGTCACCACTGGTGGTCGCATTTGAACTGTGGATAAATTCCCTCCTAGGTTGCTCCTTCTCCTGGTCAATAAGGCCCTGCTTCATAGCGTCCTCAATCTGTACCCCCATCTCGTGTAGGTCCGCAAAGGTAGGAAAGGGTAAGACTATCATTTTTTGCATCAGTTTGGATTGGAGGTTGCGCACAACCATCCGTATCTGGTCTTTGTCAGAAGGCCTTGTAGTCATCATTGAGGCCTTTGCTCTCCATCTCATCACGAACTCTGAGAAACTCTCCTTTGGTTCTTGGCGGGTGGCTTTGAGATCACGAGTTGTGACCTCGATCTGTGTGTTGTAGGAGTATTGAGCAATAAAGGCCTCAGCCATCTCATCCCAATTCTTCTTAACATCGTCTTCCAGTTTCGCGTACCAGATGGCCGCCACACCTGACAGGGTTCGGCCAAACAGAGACAGCTTTTGTAGTCTGGTGAGGCCCATCGGCCTTAAGATATCTGAAAACAGCCTCAGGTGTACCATGGGGTCCCCGGACCCATCAAATCGGTCGATTTGTGGCATCTTGAACCGATCTGGCAGCGTCACAGCTGCGTCCGTATATCCATCCTCAATGTCGGGAATGGACTTGACTCCTTGGGATTTCTTAAACATCTTTTCCAGCTTACTCAGCTTCAGCGCTGTGGGGTCCGTCTTGAACTCAAAGGGAGAGTCCGGTAGATTGGTAGGTGTTTTGGATTGCTGGGGTAAAATTGGGAGCGGAGCCGGCCCTACCGGAATGTCCGTACCTTCCTGGACATTGGGTGTTTCCTCGGGTGTCTGAACCCCTGGTGGTGGAGGAGCTTGATGCAAAGCAGATGCTCCGGTTTGTTGCTCCAGCCTAGCAATTGTCTCTGCCTGTTGGGCTATGACCACAGCCCGCTGCTTGGCGAATTCTGCTTGACAGACAGCGTCTTGCTGCATGGTTTTCATACTATCCTGGAGTTGGCGCACCATCTCTTCCAGACTCGACATATTGTCCTGATCTAACTGAGCAACCGGCATATTTGTGTCTGCAGTAGGCTCGGAAATCTCAACCCGACTGCTTAAAGATCACTGATCTAGTAGCTGTTATACTGGTGGTCTATGTCTGACTAGCCTTCTCTGGCCCTGATTACCCTTGAACTGAGTCTCTGACCTGACAAAGTCTATCAGCACAAATCCAATGTACCCGGGGGATAGTGGAGCCTTCTGAAGCTATGATTCCAGAACTACCTAGCAAAAGAGAAAACAGACAGCATCTCAGCTCAACTTCACTGGAACGGATACGACTGTATTCTATTACTGATCACTGTTCCCCGAAATCACTGCCCCAAATCTGAATCTGATACCCGCAGATATAACTGATTCTCAAAATACTGATACTGGTGCCCGCAGGCCGGATTCCCAGACTTGCAAACTGGTATATGCATTCCCTGTAGAGACACACTCTAAAAGCACATAGCAAGTAAATGAGAGCCAATACACCCCTATGTTGGGGTAGGGTTTCCCTGTCCTATTTTGTCAGGAGCTAGGGTTTCACTACGCACGCAGCGGTTTCAAACAACCTAATATCGGGTGAGCAACCTGTCCTAGTTTGGAATGGTCACTACGGATTTCGATATGCACTAGGTCGAATGGTCAAAAAGGGTGCCCCGGTAAGACCGGGGTTTGTGTTCCCATACTGGCAGAGCCCGCAACCGGTCGGCCTTATGGTCATGCCTTGACAAGACAAGCCTCCAGCAAACCGCTCAGGAATAGCAGATGGCCAACACGGTGTCCTAGGCGCACCAATGCACATGCAATGCAAAGAAACACATAGGTGTAGTCAAAATAGGATATCACGAGTTCGAGTCAAGCTCTCTAAAAGTCCCCAACGGAGTCGCCAGAAACTGTAACAACACCCGCGAGGGACCTCGGCTACAGTTCGGACTCTTCTTTTGTGTGTCGGTTCTTAATCTTGAACCAAAGAGTCCAACTCTGGCAAATCGTTTTGAGAAAAACAGATTTTTGAAAAAGAAGTGCCAAACATGGACTGCTTTGCCAGATTACAGAGTCGCCACCTAAATATTTTAAAATGGGAAATTTAGGAAACCCTGACTCGGTGCCGAAGGCCACGTGTCCGTCATCACCAAAGTGGTCTTGGCTCGGGAGCTTGGGTACGATCGGGGAAGGTCAGCTATGAGCACCCCCTTTCGCCCGGTCCGAAGACCGGCCTCTACTAACCATGATATCCGTTTTTGAAAACGTTATGCGTTCTTATTCCGGTTATTAGCCTAGAATTACTATGTTATGCGCACAGCAAACAAATATAGACTAGATCGCCTAATTTGGAAATAAGCATTGCATATCCGTCTTGTTTGGAAAATAATTTGAAATTGCTACTCGCGAGTAGGCTAAAACACGGATTTCAATGAGTATTCCCAACTCAAGTAATCCAACCTCCACCCACAGGCATTCAAGCAGTTATGTCACATAAGCACTTAGCCACATGGTAATCATGCTGTCATCTTAACATTCACACGCATGCGATATGCTAAAGCATAAAAACTCACCTAGTACTCCAAGCCAAAACAGAAGCTTATTAGAAATCCATGCATGGACCTAAGCATACTGAAATGTCTAATGCAACACATGCAAAGATGTCATCTAGGCTGGCTCGGCTATCCTAAACATGGCATATGAAAATGCTACAAATAACACGTATTCAATTTGGAATTGAAAGTACGATGCAGTTTGTATGATGTGCCGAGCCCGATGCATGTCAGCAAATGCATGGATGCACGCATGCATTGCATAAGGTATGCTAAAGTAAATATGCCCTAATCTACCATCATAAGCAGGTAAATAAAAGGGAGAAAGAAATGGGGGTTGGAAGACATACATGCCACTCACCCACACTTATTACAGATATGCCCTCACACGGAGGGACCAAAAGAATAATACAGTCCAAAGAATAAATGAATAAATTATTACAAAATTCTAATTACTAAAATAATAAGTGCAGAATAAAAAAGTGGGGGCCACAGCCCTGCCTCGGGATGCGCGAATGATGCATGCTCGAATCCGACTTGCCCGGGAAGCCCATACTGCACCACTGCTGCCTCTGTTTCACTGTCCTGCCTCCCTGGAAAATTGCCAAAGTCCCAGGACACCTTCCAAATTCACTGTAGTACACCACCGGCTAGAGGAAATAACCACCGGCTGCTTAAGATGGCCACCGGCTTCTGGGGAACTTATCGGCACAAAAAGATTGCAGGTCGGCACTAAAGAGTGCCGGTCGGCACTAAATTCCTGCGGGAGACAGTTTTGACAGCAAACAACAAACCAGCAGTGCATAGCATAGAATTTTGAGCATATGTAAGCATAGCTATGCCCCCTATCATGTGTTAGACTCAAGAGAGCATAGCCCTCGACCCTCGGGCCATCAATGATGCATCTTGGTGCATGATGGCCTAAAAGGCCAAGTTTGCAACTTTGATTTCAAATGAAATGCACATCAAACAAACAAGTGAAACCCAACCTCTATCACTTGATCAAGAGGCTAGGCATGCATGCCAATGCCATGCAACCTAGGCATGTTAGCTAATATGCAACATGGCATAAAAGGGAGCATACAAGCATGCAATGCGCATTAAGTACACAACCTAAGCAACAAAGCAAACAAACATGCCACAATTATACAAACCACTAGAGCATGCAAGGTGTAATCTAAATCATGCATCATGCTAGCAACTTGGCCAAGGGAATGCAAGACGAATGCAAGTGATTTCAAGCATGCAACACATGCAACCAAAGCATACAAACATGGGATAATGCAACAACACTTGAATGGCATGCAAGGGATGGACTTACACTAATTGGACAGCTCTAAGTTAGGTCCAAAACAGTGGCCAAAAGTGCCCAAAAGGAGGGACAATTACTCAAGCAAACATGCAAGCAAATGGGCCCAAAACCAAGGCATCAACAAGGGGGATTTCAGTACCACTAACATGACTATCCATGGCATGAATCAAGTAACCAAAAACAGAATCCTAGCATGCAAAGATACACTCAAATCCCCCCTAATGACAGCCCCAAAATGCTCCAAAAACACAAGCATGCATAAGGCCTATTCCTAGGCATAAAAGGGCACACCTTCAAAGCATGAAATAGGTGACAAGTACAAACATGTGAGCATGGATTAAGGTCTGAAATAACATGTTGGGGGGTTCCAAATCCTTGAAATCGTGGAAGCAATGCATCCTACACATGCACCTACTTGAAGCATACAAGCTACAATGCAAAGGGGCTATACAAAGCATGCCAAGATTGACCCAAACAACCTAGGACAGACCTTATACATGGAAAAACAAGCACATTTTCAGTTTATGACCAGCCACAAAAACAGAAGCAAGATAGGCTAATAAGGCATGCAAAATTACGGTAAATCACATGGATTTCAAAGCAAGTAGCACATGGGTTATCCAAACAATGTTGAGCCCTTCAACAATGTCGAAGAAGGGCTCAAAATAAGCCTACTCTTAGCTTACATCATGCTCTGAAACAGATTGTACACAAGCCAAATATACTATGCAAGAATCATGGCATACAAGAGGATATTGAGATAGGTGCTAGATGCAACCACCAAACAGCAAGGGGTCCTCAATCAAACATGAAGAGGACCCCAAAATAAGACTATTTGAAGTTTGGGTCGGAGCCCAAAAGTGATTGCAAGCAAGGCTTAGAAATGAATCAAGAAAATGCTAGTTTAGGGGAAATAGACACTTACCCTTGTAGACCAACAAACCAGCACCTTTTGATCCAAGTTTAGGTGCTCCTAAGCTCTGCAAATGTCCTCCCAAATGCTGGAAATGGAAGTGGTGGTGTTGTGCTATGGGTTGGTGAAGGAATAGCCAAGAATAATGGACTTTTGGAGGCAAAGGAGTAAGATGTAGAGAGAGATAGAGGGTTGTATCTATCTATCTCAGATATATATCTATATATCTCTGGTTTTTGTTCCAAAACTCCAACCCTCGACAAAGGAAGAGAAGGCTCTCTTATATAGACCATGTAATGGCCAAGCTTAGAGGCTAAGCAATCCAAAAAGGGTCAAGGGGGGGTCAAGGCTTGTTTAAGAAGCTTGGACAGCTGGTAGGCTTCTTGGGGAAGCCAAGACAAAGGGTCAAGGCTTCCTCAAGAAGCCTTGAGCAAAGGGTGCACAAAAATGGGGCCCAAGGCTCCAAAATAGATACATATATGCACGTGGCTCTGGTTTTGTGCATCCCAGCTGGCACAGCTGGCATGCACCAAGCTTGGGAGGGTCAGAAGGTGCAAACCGGCCAGAAAAAGAGGTCATCGGCCAAAATTAAGTGCCGGTCGGCACTATAAAGTGCCGGTCGGCTAAATATAGTGCCGATAGATGATTCCTTGGTCAAAAAATGGCCAGTGGGTATGCAAATCGAAGCCCCGGAAGTTAGCTTTCCAATGGCGCAAACCTTGCATTAAAATTCCTTCTTTGCAAAAAGTTATGCCCTTTTCCGTGAAGCCGCGCAGACTCGATCCAACCGGGATGATACCCAGCTTCAACCAATCATATCTCCTCCACCCGGACTTGGCTCTAGGAGATTCTTGAGTGCAAAGTGAAGCCCCGGAAGTCTTCTTTCCGATGGTGGTGGCCTCATAGCTCAACTCCAAGTATGCAATTGAATAAGCCCGATTTAGCGAGGGCTGCTCGATTCCCTTCTACCTGGATCTTTGCCAATCTTCTTCTTCAACCTGTTTTCTCCCCTCCTCTCCTCTTTTCTTCAACTCCAAACCCCTAAACAAAGTGTTTTGAAGGGTTTGCCTCTCTCCTTGCCGAAGGAATTGAATCTTTGGCCTGCACATCTCTCAACACCGAGCAAACCATCAGTAATGCCCAAGTCTTGAGGGCGGTCAAAAATGGGGTGTCTACACCTCTTATGTTTAATAGAAATCTTCCTTTATGCATCAATCGGAATTCGTTGTTTGCCTATCTTGGTCTTCCGAGCTTATGCTTGAGATGTTTATTTCACATTGGATTTTGATTGGCATCAATTCTTCCTTCTGTGTATAAACACAGCTCATCCGAACAAAATTCTGACTCTGTTCATATAAAAGGCCAAGCTTGAGTCTTCTACCCTTCATTACGTGTTTCACATGTCTTGGTTTAGCCCTCACTCTTTTCCTTTGGTTCCTTACATTTCTCTTTATATTTCAGATTTTTGGGCTCTCTTAGGTAGTCTTTTAGTTTTCTTCCTCAATCTCCCTCATTTTAAGCTCATCACACCTACTCTTTCTCAATGGACACAAGTATCCCTCAGGGAGACGTTCTTCCCATCTTTCCAAAGGTCGACGTGCCTCCCCTAACCCCCGAGGTCGGCAAAAATATACCTGCTGAGGAGATAGGCATCCAGGTGGATGACTCGAACATGGCAGTAGAGGATATCCTTTCTCTCATTCTTGGACCTAAGCTCCTATCCCTACCTCTTAGGCCATTTGATATGGCTACTTGCCATCTAATGCTCATTTTATTATTCATGGTAGTGTGCTCACCTTCATTGAGTTCTGGCAAGGGTTTGCCCCAAACGTGCTCCTTCGGGAACGACAGTTGCAGTTGTCCCACGCTGTCGAACTGGTAACCTTTGATTCCAAACCCATATGTTTATTGCATTTGCTCACATCTACATTATACTAATCAAACTTTCTTGCAACAGGATAACGACTGTCAGGCGAATGGCTATTGGACAGTCATATTCCCTCACCGATGGTACATGGTTCTCTTAATTGGAGTCCGGGCCTTAGTGGAGTAGGACAACTTCGGTATCTTCTGTTCCGAGATTACTCAGATGCAAGCCACCTAGTCGACCATTGCAGCCCTTGTGGAAAGGTGGTGGAATACCACCAACTCTTTCCACTTCTCTTCCATTAAGGAGATAATGATGACCCCTTATGACTTCTCCATGATTACTAGTCTTCCGGCAGGGAGTGATCCGATCCCTTTTGACTAGGATATAGGATCCTGGGATGCCGCTCAGCTTCATTTACTTAGGGACATACCCCCGAAGGATAGCCCAGGGATCATTCGTTACAACTGGCTGCACCAAAGGTTCTACGACACACATCCCGACACTCCAGAGGCCACTACTCTGTACGCCCACAGATTTCTCCTATATGTCCTCGGTGCTACCATGTTTACAAATAGGGAGAATAACATTAGATTGCACTTTCTGAGCATAATTGTGGACATCTTGCAGATGAGGGATTGTGATTAGAGAAGGGCCAGCTGTAGACGTCCCCGAATGCCCCGGGAGGACGAATCCCGTTTTGTTCATTTGGGTTCACTACAGTTCGGACTCAAATTGTCACGGTTCTTAATCTGAACCAAAGAGTCCAAATCCGGCAAATCGTTTTTGAAAACAGATTTTTTGAAAGAAGTGCCAAACATGGACTGCTTTGCCAGATACAGAGTCGCCACCTAAATATTTTATTTTTGGAGAAATTTAGGAAACCCTGACTCGTTTGCCTAAGGCCACGTGTCCGTCATCACCAAAGTTGCCTCGGCTCGGGAACTTGGGTACGATTGGGGAAGGTCAGCTATGAGCACCCCCGCTCGCCCGATCAAAGATCGGCCTCTACTAAACATGATATCTTGTTTTGAAAACATATGCGTTCTTATTCCGGTTATTAGCCTAGGTTTACTACGTGATGAGCACAGCATACAAATATAGACCGGATCGCCTAAATTGGAACAAAACATCTTATGTTTGTTTTGAAAGCGTTTTGCTACTCGCAAGTAGGCTTTAAAATGTAGATTTTGCCACCCTCGGGTGGGCTTAGAAAACATGATTTTGCCACTATTTAGTGGGCTTAAAATTTACAATCAATGCATTGTTCCAATTCCGATAATCCGACCTTCACCCACAGGCATTTAGGCAGATATATCACATAAACACATAGCCTCATGGTAAGCATGCTATCATGGCAACACTCACACACATGCAAGGATGCTAAAGCATAAATGCTTACCTAGTACTCCAAGCCAAAACAGAAACTAGTTAGTAATCATATGCATGATCCTAGTTCATGTTAAGTGGCTAATGCATCGCATACAAAATGTAACTAGAATAGGCTCGGCTAATCCTAGGATGGCATGTGAAATGCAACAACTCGGTACACGTATTCAAGTTGGAATGGAAATACTATGCAGTTAGTATGATGCGCCGAGCCCAGTGCATGCAAAACAGATGAATGAATGCAAACATGCTATCAATTCTGTATGCTAATTGAAACATGCCTTAATCTAACCATCGAAAGCCAGTAAATAAAAGGTAAGAAAGACGTGGGGTTGGGAGACATACACACACTCACGCACACTTATTACACAATTGCCCTCGCTCGGAGGGTCCAAATAAATATTACACAACCAAATGAATACTACCAAAATAATTATTACAGAATTCTAATTAATTAACAAATTGAATGCAAAAGGAAGGTGGCCGCTCCTCTGCCTCGGGATGCGTGGATGATGCATGTTCGATCCGTCTCGCCCGAAAACCCATGCCATGCCACTGTTGCCTCTGTTTACACTGCCTCACCCCTTTGAAAATTATGAAAGTCTCTAGAATTGTTTTGAACTTCCTCCTGAGTGCTCTGGGATGTCACTGGCCAGAAAAGGAGACCACCGGCCATGGGAATGGGCTTATCGGCTAAATATGGTGCCATCGGCTGGACACTGGTGGCCGGTCGGCACTACAGATGGCCGGTCGGCCATTGATTCCTGCAGAATCCTGCAGTTGACAGCAGCAGAGGGCAAGCAGTGTATGGCATGGAATTTTCAAGCAAATGTGTGCATGGCCACTCTCTCAATCATGTTATTGACTCAAGGGAGTGTGGCCCTCGACCCTCGGGCCATCAATCACGCATTTCAATGCATGATGGCCCAAAAGCCAAGTGTGCAACTTCGATATCAAATGAAATACAAGCACAAAACACATCAAAGGGCCCCAATCCCTATCATGATTGATCAAGAGGCAAGGGATGCATGCTCAATGAAATGCAACCTAGGCATGGAGGCTAAGTATGCAACGTGAACATGCAAATGAGCAATGTATACTAGGCACGCAACCTAAACATGTAAGCAAACATGGCATGCAACAACATGCGATGATGGACTTAAACTAACATGGATAGCTCGCAAGCATGCCAAAATCAGTGGCCATGTGATGAAAATGAGGCAACCAAGATGCAAGCAAACATGCACAATGCAATGGCCTCGAGTCTAAGGCACAAAACACAACTCCACAAAGGCATTCAAAGGATGAATTATGGCATACAATGGCATATGTTCCAGCACTGAAGTATGATGCTCAATGGCCCTGAAACATGTAAATATGCCACCCAATGCTTGAAATAGCCCCCGAAACTCAAAATTAGGCACATGTATTGAACTATAACTATGCAAAGCAAGCATTATTTCACCATGAAGCACAAAGACAGAGCCAAGGTAGTCCCAACATATGCACAATACTAGTTTAAAGCATTACCAAAAAGTGCTAACATGTAGGGCTAAAGCAATATGCAAGATTGGCTAGTAAGTATGATTTATACCACACCTATATGAAGCATATGAAATCTCACCAAACCAGCCAAAAATAGTAAACAAAACATGTCAAAATATGCCCAAATACCCACTGAAATGAGGTCTACACATGCAAGAACGATGAGCTCCTTTGATAAGCTACAAGAGGTGTTACTCTACACAAGCATCAGGGATACTTAGCATAGCAAAACCAACTCTGAAAATGAGTTATGGGGGTCCTAAAACCTACTAAAAAATGATAGAAATAGAGCTTGGAAGCTTGCGAATAGGGGGTCCTTTGGAAGGCCCAAAAGGCCACCAAACAAAACGAGGAGAGAGGGGGTCACCCCCCTCTGATTTTAAGGCTCAAGAACACACCTAAGCCACTAAAAATCCACTGGATTTCAGTGGCTAAGAGGCCAAACCAAGGCCGATGCAAATGCTCTAATGCATAGCCCTAATCATGAGGAAACGAAGCTTGCAAAGGGGAAGATGACCCCAAACAGAAAAATGTCCTTAATCAAACTTCAAGAGGGGCTCAAAATAAGACTTTTTTTAGTTCATGGTAAATCTCTAAAATGCTTGCAAGTAAGGCTAAGCTAGGATGCAAAATTTGCCCTAAAAGAGAGATGGAAGATACAAGGAGGTAGATGACCTCAAATAGAAAAGTGTCCTTAATAAAACTTCAAGAGGAGCTCAAAATAAGACACTTTACAGTTTATGTTGAAGCCCAAAAATGCTTGCAAATAAGGCTAAAGACTGAAGTAAGATAAGGCTACAAAGAGGGAGATAGTGACTTACCCTTGTAGCACAGCAATGCAGCAGCTTCTGGACCAAGATGGTGAGCTCTTAGCCTCTGAAAATTAGCTTCAACGTGCTGGAATGGGTGGTGGAGGTGATAGGCTATAAGGTGTAGTGCAATGGGACCAAGAACAAGGGTTTTTTGGAGCTTGGAATAGAGAGATATGGAGGAGTGTGTGTGTCTGAGCCTCTGAAAATTCATAACCATGGCAAAGCAGAGGGGAGCCTTCCTTTATAGAGCCAAGAGACTAAAGCTTCTCTTAGAAGCTTCAAACGAAGAGCAAAGATCCTCCATACACGTGTATGGAGGATCCAGTCTGTGCCCTCCAGCTGGCACAGCTGGCATCCATTCAATCTGTAGAATACACCGGAAGGTCGTCGGCTAGGAAAATTGGTCGGCCAGCTACTTTAGCTGGTCGGTCGGCCATCTGTTCTGGTCGGTCGGCAGAAAAAATTTGCTCTACAGGTCCAACTTCAAACGGGAATAACTCCTTCATATGAACTCCTTTTCAGGTCATTCTTGTGTCCAAATTGAAGCACCTGAAGTAAGCATTCCAATGGCGCCAGCCTTGCATCAAAATTCCAACTGTGCAAAAAGTTATGCTTGTTTTAGTGAAGGTTGCTCAGTTTCGGTCCAACCGGGATGATGCCCAACTTCAACCAATCATATCTCCCCCATCCGGACTCGGCCTGAGGAGATTCTTGAGTGCAAAATGAAGCCCCAAAAGTCTTCTTTCCAACGATGGTGGCCTCATGGCATAAATCCAAGTACACAGACAGATAAACCTGATTTGGCAAGGACCGCTCGACTCTCTCTTAGCGATTCATGCCTAACTTCTTCCTCAGCTAGGTTTCTTCTCTCTTCTCCTCTTTTCTTCAAATATGAACCCCTAAACAAGGTGTTTTGAAAGATTTTTCAAAGATTTCATCTCTCTTTCATTCATTTCCACTTTGTCCTTGCTCGGTTTATCGAAAAACGCATCATTTTGACAAAATGTGAGCCTCGGAACATTGTAGAAACTTTATTTCAAAAATGTTATGAAAGAGAGGGTTCTAAGGTCTAAAAAACCGTCCAAAATAACTTTGGTCCAAAATCGGGTGTGAAATTGAGATTTGTCTCTCTCCTTACCGAAGAAACTGAACCTTTGCCATGCACACCTTTTATCGCCAAGTAAACCATCAATAACGCTCAAGTCTTAAGGGCGGTCAACAATGGGGTGTCTACAGTTGCCCCTCTTTGATAGAACTCGTGAGTCATGAAATGACGTGAGTGAATGTCAAAGCCTAGAGTCGACCCATTTTTGACAAGGCTAAAGACTTGGACAAACAAACAAAATACCGATAAATAAATGGTTGTGCCTGCAGGCTGCCTACGTATCCCTTTGCAAGGAATCAAACCAGCGTAGTTCATGGGCAGGATGCAAATGACATGCAGGAAGACTTTGATAATTGGACTTATACGCTACGTGAAACCGGTCTGAAAATTCGACTTATACGCTACGTGAAGCCGGTTTGAAAATTGGGGATTTATGCCATGCAATGCAATGTAAAAAGTGCAATGTAATAGCTAGAAAGCGAAGGTACCTTACAGTGGCAATTGGCAATGACCTACCTCATGCTGCTGGGGACTTTCCCCTTCTTCTTGGTTAAACTGCAGGTACTACTTTTCTCCCTGGCTGTGGCCGCAGCTTTCCCTATTCTCCAACAGGGTGACGGACTAGGTTGGATCAGTATCCAGAATTGAGGTGCATACAGATGCTATCTCAATCTATGAGGCTGCCATACAGATTTCAAGCCGAGGATATACCCTTGGGTATTTAAACCAGACTTTAGTCTCAGAAATCCCGAACCTTTGTGTTCTAGGCATGAGCCATTCGAAGTCTAGTTTCTACCGTCTCAGTTGGTCTCCTAGGAACTCACCGCAAACACAGGCAGGTGGCTATATCAGACCACCGGAAGTCGTTCGGACACAACAAACACCAAAGGAATTGCACCTTTAGAGGATTTAAGGTCTCCTAGACCAGAGAGTGCACAAGAAAGCGCGAATGAAGAGTGAATGCACAAAAACAGTGCTAGGAAGATGCACGAAACAGTGCGATGCAATGTACTAACAAGTACACGTTAGGTGCGCAAGAAAGCGCGATAAAATGCATGTAAAATGCAAGTAAGGTGCATAAAACAGCGCGATGCGCAAGATAGCGTGATAAGATGCATGCCAAATGCAAGTAAGATGCACAAAATAGTGCGATGCAATGCACTGACAAGTGCTACAAGCATTTTCTATGCAAGATGAAAGAGAGCATGTAATGAAATGCACAAGATAGTGCGATGCGCAAGAAAGCGCGAGTGTAAACTGCACAAAACAGTGCGATGCGCAAGAGAGCGCGAGTGATAAACTGCACAAAATAGTGTGATGCGCAAGACAACGCGAGTGATAAACTGCACAAAATAGTGCGATGCGCAAGAAAGCGCGAGTGATTTGAAATGCACAAGACAGTGCGATACGCTAAACAGCACGAGTGATTTGAAATGCACAAGAAAGTGCGATACGCTAAACAGCGCGAGTGATTTGAAATGCACAAGACAGTGCGATACGCTAAACAGCGCGAGTGATTTGAAATGCACTAAACAGTGCGATACGCTAAACAGCGCGAGTGATTTTGAAATGCACTAAACAGTACGATACGCTAAACAGCGCGAGTGTACTGCAATGCACAAGATAGTGCGAGTGGAACACAACCAGAAGATGCACAAGACAGTGCAAGTGAGATACAAAGTGTAAGTGCACAAGATAGTGTAAGTGAGATAAAATGCACAGGAAAGTGCGATAAAATGCATCTTCTATGCAAATATGGGGGCATTTTCTATGCAAAAGATACGAGCATTTTCTATGCAAGTATTGAAAGCAAGCATATTCTATGCATGAATCATAACGATGCGCGGCACGCATGCAACAACAGTGTATATGAAAGTTCACATTCTATGCAATAGAGGAGCATCAAATATGTACTCTAGTGCCTCTGATTTATCTCTCGAAGGGCTTAGCAATACGCTCAGCTCAAAAGGGGACACCCTGTTTATATTGGCAAGAGATAACATCTACTACTGTGTCAATTGCCATTCTGACTTGAAGTAGGCTTAAGTTTGGAGTAGAGGCACACTCATTCTTCGGAGCACTGACAAGGCTTGAAGAGGTACATCCGGAGTACAATCACGGAATTTGCCGAAGTTGAAACACACTAAGATGCTCCAAATTTTCCTTTTTTTTTTTTTCTTTTGCTTTGTAGTCTGGGACCTATAGAGCTTCAGATAGGTCCTTGTTCTACTGTTCTCACATGACCTGGGTTGAACCCTGCGGTTTATGAAAGAACCAAATCCTGTTTTGCACAAATGCAGAGAATGGCACAGCACTCTGAGCACAAAATGATTTTATTGTGGAATTTTAGATTGAGAAATGAGTTCTTAACTGGGTATTGAGCCTACGACTGACCACAGCAAAAACAACTCAACAACTAAAAACAAAAGGTAAACAACCTAAACACCTCTACTGACACTCGAAACGACTCAAGACAAGAGTTGAGACAAACAAAACAAAAGAGACGACACTCAGATGTATTACGAAGACGACAAACCTCTCAGATCGCGAGGAGCCAGTTTCTCCAGGTATTGTTTCCCACCCTTTCTCATTTGTGATTCTCACATCACTCGGCCATCAGGCTCTGTTTTTCTGAAAAAGCCCTTTTCTCACTTTTCTCTCAATGCACATCTCTCTATTCTTCAATCTCTCATTTTTTATCCCTCCCCTGGGTGGTTGATAGATGAACAGGAAGTCGCGGGCTCTTGCCCCTAGCATTCTGCTAGATTCTCTTCTTCTGCTCAAAACAGTGAACTCTCCCACAGAGGGGTTACACTACAACTGGGTGTGTAGCAAATCTGCAGCTGACATCGGTTGATGATCCATTCCAGTTTGTGCTTCACACTTGGCTTGATACCTCGTTGCTTGGAGGATGTGAGAGCTTTCTGCCCTTTTGCGGTTGGCTTTAGTGGTGCCCTTTTTCGGCAGGTAGAGTGCCCTTTCTGGCAAGTATAGTGCCCTTTCTGGCAAATGCATTGACAACGGGGAAAAGACAGGACATCTGACTCAACTGTGCCCCTAGTTCATCATTTTGACCATTTTTTTGTTTTGGTTTTCTACTAAAACAATTTTGACCAATGTGAGAGTTAGATTAGCATACTTGTTCGATTTTCTGATTCAAAATCATGCAAGTTAGGTTATGAGCACTGAAAATTTTCCTTTTTTGGGTCCAAGAAATGGTCCAGTTTTGGAAAAGATGGAATAATTTTCGAGAGAATTAGTCAACCTCAGTAAAAATTCTCAAAAACTATTTTTGCAAATGGCCACTGCTCAACGAGCACGGAACTTACTCTCGAGATGCACAACCTCGGATCGGAGGCAATGGAAAATTGCCCCTTGTCTGGATAGCACTGCACGACAATGGAAAGTAGCCCCTGGTTTGAATGGCGACTCATAGCAACGGAAAGTTGCCCCTTGTTTGGATAGCGCCACAGCACACTATAATCAGTCCTCCCAGTGATGATCACAACCGAACTCTCGAATACAGAGAAGACAAAGATGGTCAGAACCATTACATGGACACAATCGATTTTGAAGTGTTTTACGGCTGGACTTCAGAATGAAGTTACCTACGTATCCCAAAGATGGGAATCAAGCCTTACGTAGTTCGGGGGTTAAGGTACACTCAGGTATTTAACCTCTCCTTTTGCGCTCTAACTTTTGCCAAGGCCGCCCTTTTGGGTTTTTAACCTTGCGAGCTTTGTTCTTCTTTTCTTTTCAACTTTTTCATTTCATTTCTTTTCATTTCTTTTTTCAATTTTTTATTTTTCTTCATTTCTCTTTTGTTCTTTTCATTTTTCTTCTTCTTTTTTTTTTTTGTTCTTTTTCCCTTTTTTTTTCTTGCTTTAACTTTTGCCTGGGTCGCCCTTCCGGGTTTTCGGCCCAGTGAGCCTCTCAAGGGTAAAAGTGTAGCTTTGTCCATGTCAAATGGTTCTGAGATCTCGAAGCCATCTGAATCCATGAGAATGGCTGTTTGCTGATGATGTAGAAGTCCATCTAATGGGGGGGGGCTGAATCTGTCCCTAGTGTTGTGGATAGGAACTCAGTTATCCTTCAGCCATGTCTTCTTCTTTCCTCCCTTCTGGAGTTTGGCATTCTTGCCAATCTTCATTGATTTGTGGAATGATCCATCTTCGACTCTTCGAGCACAATCCGGCACCTTTTGCCCCTAGTTCGAGGGGTGCCTCTGATCTAGCTTTGCAAGCTTTTTTTGATGACATCTAATCTTCTTGATCGAGCTTCCCTACCCCTAATTCATGGGCTGCTTCAAATCAGGCCACGCGAGCCTCACATTGTGGTTGATCATTGAACCTTTTGAATCCAAGTTCAAGGTTTGAAAGTGATAGGGGTCGAGTCTCGAGGCTGAGAGCGATCCTAGGTTGCACAATCTCAAGAGTGATTCCACACAGGTCTTCACAAGATCGCGCAAAATATTTTTTGAAATCTTTTAAGAAAGCGACAAATCGTTCGCGCTGAAGACAGTATGGGATCAATCTGGATCAAGCCAGGATCCTTCTCAGTACTCACGTTAACAAACATGATTTCATTCATTAAGGGCTTAGCACACCTCTCTTTCTTTCAATTGATTAAGTTTTTACAAATCCCGAGGAATTCCTTCCTCTTCGTTTTCATCACAATGTTCAAAAACAGTTTTGAAAAACTTAGGTCAACGCAATGACTTAAAAGCATAGAAAAGCAGGTGAAATGCACTGTCATTCCATTCAAATTTTTGGCACAACTAGCACAAGGCAGAAACAAGCACAAAAGCATGAAAAACCACTGCTGTTTCATTCATAACTGTGGGTGTAACTGGCTCCATGGCAGAAACAGACTCAAAAGAAAGCGAAAAGCCAAACACAAAACAAAATAGTGATACCCGAGGTAACACCCCCGGAATCACCTAACTCTAACAAAACAGGACTGACTCAATACAACAAGACAGACCCGGAACAAAAAGACTGACTCAAAACAAAGAGACAGACTCAAAACAACACAACAAAACTGACCTAAATACCCAAGTCAGAAACTAGCATTCACAAATGCTCAAAACAGTGCGTGCCACACGCCACATCAAGAGTAAATCGAGTGCCACCCGCAGCTGGTTTATCCCCCGATCACATGGTCACATTATCTCCCAAGTTCACCGATCCAGTGCCGATAGACTTTGCAGAGCTTGGCGCGACAATGACCCCGTCGTCAATCAGATCTTGTATTTCGTGACGAAGACGAAAACACATGTCAGTATCATGGCCGACTTGTTGATGAAAGGCACAGTACTTAGCCAGGTTGTGAGAGGGGGAGAGTTTATCTGGCAGTGGCCACGGCTCCAGGGGCTTCAGATGCCCCTTTTCGATCAGGACCCTCAGGGCCGTTGACAGAGACATGTACAGTGGGGTTAACACCCTTTGGCCCCGAGGTGGGTATTTGGCAGGTTGTGAGCTGGTTGCGTTGGATGTATCGGCGAAAGGGTCGGCAGGTGCTTACTTTTGATGATCTCTTCTGAGTGTAGGATTGGAGCTGAAAGGGACATTCCTGGTGCAACGACCTTTCTCCCGACTTGCCCCTTGATTTGAACTACTCTCATTCTGAGTGGCGAAAGTGTCATTCACAGTTTTTGCAACAACTACAAGTACTTGCTGTTTGTTCAGCCCTTCGGCTTTCAAAGCCTCAATATCCCACTGAAGGTGTTCATAGGGACCAATGCCTACCCCTACCTTGTTCTTACCACTTGCCTCCACTTTGCTAAGAGATTGGCCTTCTCCCAATGCAGCCCGTCCCAAGGTTAGGGAGCTCTTTGATATGAACTCCCTGGTATGTGATGCGGTTGACGACGAAGCCAAAACTCCAAAGGCCAAATCTACCACAGTTCTCTGAAGATCTTCGATCATCCTCATCAGCTCAGAAGTAGTGGGTTCATGGGTTTGGGATAATTGGGGTTCAGATGCACCCATCATGCATAAGTCCATGCTTTCCGGGATAAACACCTCAGACTTGGGTAGATGGGCCAGGGTGATGTATACGCTGGGGTCGTAAGGGACGGCCAGTGTGTGGATTAGATTGAGATGTGGATGAGGTACTTGGTCATTGGGGTCTGAAGGTGGAGCTATCGTCCGGTTGTCGATGAGATTTTGGATCTCATGACGAAGGCGGTAGTAACGGTCGGTGCCATGACCGCACTGCTGATGGTACACACAGTACTTGGAGAGGTTATGTCTGGCTGGGAGTGGGTCAGGAAGAGGTTGAGGATCGGGGGGTTTGAGATACCCTTTTTCCATCAAGACTTTTAGTGCGCTAGTCAGGCTCATATAGAGAGGGGTGAAAGTTCTGCCCTGAGCCCGTGCGGGGCCGGCTATTTGTAGGCTTAGATTGGCAAAAGGGTCGGCTGTGGCGATTGTATTGATTTCGGTGGGTTTGGGAATAGCGTTATTACCAGCATTGGTACTCTCTGCAATCGCCCTCCTTGTCGGTTCACTTGTTCTGGAAATGATCCCACTGTTGAACGCATTCTCGATTTGAACCCCCAGTTCATGCAAACTTTTGAAAGTGAATAGTGGAGCGACTATCAACTTTTGCAACATATCATGCTCGAGGTTTCGCACCGTCATCTGCACTTGATCCCTCTCAGAAGGGCAATCTATCATCTGTGCTGCCTTTGCCCTCCACCTTGCAACAAATTCCACAAAAGGCTCTGTTGGGTTCTAGCGGGTTGTTTCAAGCTCTTGCATGGTCATTTCAACTTGGGTATTGTAGGAATACTGATCGACAAAGGCCTCAGCCAGTTCTTCCCAGTTTTGCTTCACTTTATCTCCCAACTTAGCGTACTAAGTGGCTGCTACACCCGACAGGATTCTTCCATACAAAGAGAGTTTCTGTGGCTTAGTCAGACCCATCGGCTTCAGGACATCCAAGAAAAGTCGGATATGTACCATTGGATCTCCAGACCCATCGAAACGATCAATATATGGCATTTTCAATTTGTCTAGGAGCCGTACGGCAGCCTAGGTGTGCCCATCCTCAATGTCGGGAATGGAGTTAAGGCCTTGTGCCTTCTTGAATTGCTTTTCAAGGTTTACAATTTTCACTGCGGTCGGATCGAGCTCATTAACATCAAGGGAATAAAGCCTCTCATTAGGCTGCACCAGGGGCCTAAGCACCTGAGCTTGAGTCAACCTTTCTCGAGGATTCAGACACTGCAAATCTTCAACTGGCGGAAGCGGGTCAAAGTTCGGCTGGGGTCCCAAGGCTGGATGTGAGGCAGATGCCCCAGATGGGCACTGTGTTTCAATACTGGTCTCAGCCTGCATGGTAGTTCCCTGATTTAACGCTGCCATCACGGCCACAAATTCTTCCGAACTCTGTGCCATCACGGTCTGCTGAGTCCAAACAAAGGTGATGTGACTGGCGACTGACGGATTAGATAAACCGGTGAGCCCTGACTGGCCTTTCTTTGCCTTGCCTCAGCGAAAGAACACTGGTTGCCCTTGAATTGAATTTCTTACCTAACAAAGTCTATCAGCACTAGCCCAATGTACCCGGGGGATATCGGAACCTTCTGAAGCTATAGTTCTAGGACTACCTAGCAAAAGAGAAAACAGACAGCATCTCAGCTCAATTTCACTGGAACGGACATGAGCATAGTTGTCACACCCCAAATCCGGGCATGACCGGCCGTGGCCCACAGGGACTTAGCCCAAGGCACACGTAAGCCTAAACATGAACCCAAAACCATAAAGAATAAATGTGATGATAGCCCAGAAATAAATAAATCAACACTCAATCCAGTGACATACCACAAGTGAAAAACAAGTCATAACCAACTGCCTAAAAATATATATATACTAAATGGGACACAAACCGCCCACAAAATAAAATAATTCTAAATAAAACCTGTCACGCCCTCAAAATACTAGCATAAAACCCATCAAAATAGACATGCATTGATATAGAAAAGACTAACATTCTTCCATTCATCAGAGTATTCGATTACAAAAAAATATTACATGTTAACAACAAAAGCAAATGCCCTACGGGCTTACAGCTTTCCAAGTTAACACTTTGTTACAAAAAGGGAAGTGCTAACTCCATTACACATTAAGCTCATGGCTTGAATCTACATGTAATACATCAAAAAAAAAAATAGACAACAAAAGTCTGTCCGCCTCTAGCCTCCCAAGCTATGTCCTTGGAGGTGGCATGCTACCTGTACCTGAAAATGATGTTCCCATATAGGGTGAGCCACAACCTAGTAGAAATACACTAAACCGGCTATAAACAATGACTAAAAGATTAGCAATTGATACATGGTCAACACTCACACATCCATTTACATCTTATTACAATTCCATGACAATCAAGTCTATGTTATAATTCACTTTCCATTTCTTATTCAACATTGAGTTTGAAAACAAGGCTCAGTACTCTGGCCAAAACATTTGATGAGATTATAGTTCATCACTAAAACACTTTCGAAATTCAAGGTGGATACACATTTTGGTGTTGTATCCATAACACATAAACCACTTCCATACTTTACAAACGATAATGATATACAATTTAGTGCTATATCAAATCAAACAAACATTTCAATAGATAAGCATATGAGCTATACCACTACTACAACAGATAAGCATATGAGCTATATCAACACTTCAACAGATAAGCATATGAGCTATATCAATACTACAACAGATAAGCATATGAGCTATATCAACACTTCAACAGATAAGCATATGAGCTATATCAATACTACAATGGGAGAGCATATGAGCTGCATCCCTGGGTCCATCCCCCATCTTCCCTTAACCATTAACTGGTTTAGAGGTACATCCCCCATCTTCCCCTAAACCGTGGAGTACATCTCTCATCTCCTCCCATACACAAGCAATGCATATAAACACAGAATCATATACGCAATCAATCAATACATAAAGTTAATGTATTCTATCAACCGTCTACACATAATGCATATAAACACATTGGTCATATGCACAATCCATCAATACATAAAGTTAATGTATTCTATCAACCGTCATACTCTATGACACAACCAATTGAATAGTTTTAGTTTGCCTAATCATCATGCATTGTCTACAACAATCAAAACTACCCTCCACCGGTAGCCCAAAACAATTATTTCTAAATAGGAAATAAATGCACAAATGGATAATATATCAACATTTCAACTAGGTGAGCAATAAATGATTCAACTACACCCTTTAGTCCCCTACATTCCCAATTTCAACATTCTCAATTCAATTCCTCATTTTCTTTAATTAATTATATACATTAATTAATTAAACCAATTAGGGCAAATTACCATAATTCACAAAACAACCCTAAGGTTCCATTTCCATCAATGTTCCAACATTAATCTCATTTCTCTATGCCTAACTTGCACATAGGTTTATATAATTAAAACCCCAACTTTTGTAAAATTACACAAAGGCCCAAACTTTCTCAAAATTACCCAACAACCCCCAACATATCGAAATGCTAAAATTCAAAGACAAAGCTCATAAGATGGAGTAGGTTATCCCTACCTCGAAATTTGAGCTCCAACGGAGATGAAGACCAAGACCCAACGTGCTCCAAACCTCAACTTTGTCAGATTAAAACAAAGATCTCAACACCCTCTATCTTTTTAACAAAGGACTTAGGATAGATTCACACTAGAGAGAGATGAAATCCTAGAGAGAAGATAAGTTTAGAGAGGTAGAGAGTCGGCTGCTAGGGTTTCAAAAAGAAGGAGATGAAAAAGTGATGTTTAAAATCGCTGCTGCCTGCTGATATAAAACAGGCTCGCTCGAGCGAAGACTTGGTCGCTCGAGCGACCAGACACAGAAAACCTCGCTTGAGCCAAGAAGGTCTCGCTCGAGCCAACAACCTAGAACCTCGCTCAAGCGACAAACTGCTCGCTCGAGCCAACAACACAAACCTTCAGGTCTACAACCAGACGCACGCTCGAGCGACGGAACGCTCGCTCGAGCGAAGAACAAACCAGATCGCTCGAGCGAAGAAAAGCTCGCTCGAGCCAAGAAATGCAACTCTCAGGTCCAGAACCAGACGCAATTGCTCGCTCGAGCGAATCCACTCTGGCTCGACCCACCAGACACAGAAACTCAACTCTCGCTCGAGCGACCAAACCCTGGCTCGAGCGAAGGACCAAAAACAAAAGCTCGCTCGATCGACAAACTGCTCGCTTGAGCGAAGGTCCAAAAATCTGGACAGCAACACTTGGTTCCAAACACAACCAACCTGTAACAAACCTGCCCAACACATCCTATAACTCAAATACAAAGTGTGAAAGGACGTACACAAGGTTTAAACAACTGCTAACATCCACGGAACCAACTCCGGATCACTGTACAACAAGGGTTAAAACCCGAGATCGCTATAAAACCCAACCACAATGTATGCACAAAACTCGACAACGCAACCTAAAACAAATTAAATAAATGCCCTAGAGGTCCATGCAATTGAGTCCCTGTTATGCCATGAGTCCACTCTAAGTCCTTCTAACACCTGGAAATGGTAAACAACTAAGTCAGCTGATAGCTCAGTGAGTAGCAACATGGATAGTAAATACAGTTTTGAAAACAGGGTTGAATTCCAAAATAAGATATATATCACAGAAACTAGATTGGCATGCAGTTTGGTAAATACAATCTGTTTCAAAAAGAAGGTTCCACAGTTCAACACTTAAAATACTCATGTCTCGCAAGAACATGATAAACGACATTTTCCACTTAAAACAGATTATAACATGAACACCAATAATTTTCTGGGTACCAAGAAAAACAAATAATATGCCACACAGTTCTCAAGGCTATAAGCCCTGTTGGATCCAATACCGAACTAAGAGTCATCCTCAGGGTGGCACCTGGGCCTTTTTTCAAAGACGATCCGATTGAAGGTCACCTAGTTATTTTTAAAGGTCTTTTCCTTACAATCGTTGAGCACTAGAGTCGTCACGGTGCAACCCGGATCTGTTCCCTAGTGGCCAGAGTCACCACACACAGTGGAATAATTTCCCTGGACTAAATACACACATGGTCCCAATAATCAATACACATCGGTTTCGCAAAACATGGTAGTTCATCATTATAAACATGAGACCAAAACAAATAGTTTACAGTATGCCAAGTTCACACATGTTTCAAAAATAATTTGATTCCATTGATAATATAATAATTTATCAAAACAGTTTAGTCTTAAAACAACAATTTAATTTTCCAACAGTTCAGGGTAGGGGAACATTTATAAAAATACGTAGCATGAAACTACTCACCTGGAAACGAAATAATATAATCCTCGAATAGAGTATGAAAGTCCAACTAGTGCCCTGAACCAAGTATAAAAACTACACGTCACAACTAATTTAAAAATACTAAAAAAATAGGAACTAAGTAACCTCAACTAAAGCGCACTAACACGGCTCAACCCAACTCACCGTTACTCTTAAATATTACCTAAGTTCATGTTCTTCAAGGTTTAAAATCACCCAAGACATGGGTTCCGGTCAAAACTTAATTAATTGTGACTTAAAGATAAAACATAATATCAAACAAGCCTTCCCAACCTATTCGCTAACTTTGAAAATTACAAAACCCACTCCACGCTATTCGAAAAATTCCAATAACCTCCAGATATGATCTAATATATCCTAAGTTTCAAACCCAATTGGTTTAACTTGATTTGCTTATCAAAATAATTATCTACAATTTATTATATCCAAACAGGTTGTTTTCTGTAGCACTTTAAAGAAATTGACGGTTCTCTTAATATACACGAGCAATCAATGCAAGGCCAAAAACGTACGAAACTAGACTCGTAACCGGTTCTAATGACACTAATTTGATAATTTTTGGATTTATACCCAAAGAGAACAACACTCCCGAATTTACTGTTTCGGAGTTGTTTCCTGGACAGATTTGAATACCTCAATATATATGGATTTTGACTCCCAAAAATTATGAAAAAATTCAGATATGCAATTCAATATGTAATTGATCTACTGTAAAACTTTCAGTTCAAAATTCATCCGTTTGATATGATTTCTTGATTTTTAAAGTTCGTGCTTATGCGCAGAAGTTTTTAACTAAGAATAATACCCATTCTTTATACATGAATTTAACTCCTCAAAATTCTTAACAGTATAAATATATACAAAATATATAAACCTACAACCTCCATGAATGAATAAAATAATAATGGAATAAGGATAAAAACAAAACCAAAAGGAAGAAGAAAGATAAAGACCCACCACACCCAAAAATTCCTCCTTGTTTGCAACCCTTCTTTTTCTCTTCTTCTTTTCTCTCAACCTTTCTCTCTCTCCCGTGGTGGCTCCTGCTGCTGTTATGAATAGTATGAGGCAACCTAGGGTTATATATGTATCTACACAAAAAGGCCCTAAAATATTATCTTTATATTACATTATTTTCTAACACATTAATTAAATAAAATATAGCTATTATTATAAGAAAATATACTTACTAACTTGCCCTTAATATTTTTTTTAAAAAAAAATAAATCTTGCCTCTAAATTAAATGCTTTCACCACAAATTTGTTTTAAGTTTAAAATTAATTAAAAGATCCTCCAATAATATTTAATTTGCACCTTAGAATTCACCACCAAAATATTTGAGATTGTAATATTATTATTTAATTATTTACTTAATTTTTATATTCGGGTTCTTACAATAGTGGAATGACTGTACTCAATACTGATCACTGTTCTCCAAATATCTGTCCCAAAACTGATACCCTCGGGTAAAACTGATTCCCCAAATACTGATGCCCTTAGGCCTGATACCCAGACTTGCAAACTGATACATGCATTCCCTGTAGAGATACATTCTAAAAGCACATAGCATGTAAAAGAGAGCCAAAACACCCCTATGTTGGGGTAGGGTTTCCCTGTCCTATTTTGTCAGGAGCTAGGATTTCACTACGCACGCAACGGAATGGTCACTATGGATTCCAAATATGCACTAGGTCGAATGGTCAAAAAGGGTGCCTCGGTAAAATCGGGGTTTGTGTTCCCATACTGGCAGAGCTCGCAACCAGTCAGCCATATGGCACGCTTCTCAAAGCGAGCCTCTGGCAAACCGCTCAGGAATAGTAGATGGCCAACACGGTGTCCTAGGCGCACCAATGCACATGCAATGCAAAGAAACACATAAGTATAGTCAAAACAAGATATCAAGAGTTCAAGTCAAGTTCTCTAATCTCCCCAGCGGAGTCGCCAGAAACTGTAGATGTCCCCGAACGCCCCGGGAGGATGAATCTCATTTTGTTCATTTGGGTTCACTACAGTTCGGACTCAAATTGTCACGGTTCTTAATCTGAACCAAAGAGTCCAAATCCGGCAAATCGTTTTTGAAAACAGATTTTTTGAAAGAAGTGTCAAACATGGACTGCTTTGCCTGATACAGAGTCGCCACCTAAATATTTTATTTTTGGGGAAATTTAGGAAACCCTGACTCGTTTGCCTAAGGCCACGTGTCCGTCATCACCAAAGTTGCCTCGGCTCGGGAACTTGGTTACGATTGGGGAAGGTCAGCTATGAGCACCCCCGCTCGTCCGATCAAAGATCGGCCTCTACTAAACATGATATCTTGTTTTGAAAACATATGCGTTCTTATTCCGGTTATTAGCCTAGGTTTACTATGTGTTAAGCGCAGCATACAAATATAGACCGGATCGCCTAAATTGGAACAAAACATCTTATGTCTGTTCTGAAAGCGTTTTGCTACTCTCAAATAGGCTTTAAAATGCAGATTTTGCCACTCTCGGGTGGGCGTAGAAAACATGATTTTGCCGCTATTTAGTGGGCTTAAAATTTACAATCAATGCATTGTTCCAATTCCGATAATCTGACCTTCACCCACAGGCATTCAGGCAGATATATCACATAAACACGTAGCCTCATGGTAAGCATGCTATCATGGCAACACTCACACACATGCAAGGATGCTAAAGCGTAAATGCTTACCTAGTACTCCAAGCCAAAACAGAAACTAGTTAGTAATCATATGCATGATCCTAGTTCATGTTAAGTGGCTAATGCATCGCATACAAAATGTAACTAGAATAGGCTCGGCTAATCCTAGGATGGCATGTGAAATGCAACAACTCGGTACACGTATTCAAGTTGGAATGGAAATACTATGCAGTTAGTATGATGCGCCGAGCCCGGTGCATGCAAAACAGATGAATGAATGCAAACATGCTATCAATTCTGTATGCTAATTGAAACATGCCTTAATCTAACCATCGAAAGCCAGTAAATAAAAGAGAAGAAAGACGTGGGGTTGGGAGACATACACACACTCACGCACACTTATTACACAATTGCCCTCGCTCAGAGGGTCTAAATAAATATTACACAACCAAATGAATATTACCAAAATAATTATTACAGAATTCTATTTAATTAACAAATTAAATGCAAAAGGAAGGTGGCCGCAGCTCTGCCTCGGGATGCGTGGATGATGCATGTTCAATCCGTCTCGCTCGGAAACCCGTGCCATGCCACTGTTGCCTCTGTTTACACTGCCTCACCCCTCTGAAAATTATGAAAGTCTCCAGAATTGTTTTGACCTTCCTCCTGAGTGCTCTGGGATGTCACCGGCCAGAAAAGGAGACCACCGGCCATGGGAATGGGCTTATCGGCTAAATATGGTGCCATCGGCTGGACACTGGTGGCCGGTCGGCACTACAGATGGCCGGTCGGCCATTGATTCCTGCAGAATCCTGCAGTTGACAGCAGCAGAGGGCAAGCCGTGTATGGCATGGAATTTTCAAGCAAATGTGTGCATGGCCACTCTCCCAATCATGTTATTGACTTGAGGGAGTGTGGCCCTCGACCCTTAGGCCATCAATCACACATTTCAATGCATGATGGCCCAAAAGCCAAGTGTGCAACTTTGATATCAAATGAAATGCAAGCACAAAACACATCAAAGGGCCCCAATCCCTATCATGATTGATCAAGAGGCAAGGGATGCATGCTCAATGAAATGCAACCTAGGCATGGAGGCTAAGTATGCAACGTGAACATGCAAATGAGCAATGTATACTAGGCACGCAACCTAAACATGTAAGCAAACATGGCATGCAACAACATGCGATGATGGACTTAAACTAACATGGATAGCTCGCAAGCATGCCAAAATCAGTGGCCATGTGATGAAAATGAGGCAACCAAGATGCAAGCAAACATGCACAATGCAATGGCCCCGAGTCTAAGGCACAAAACACAACTCCACAAAGGCATTCAAAGGATGAATTATGGCATGCAATGGCATATGTTCTAGCACTGAAGTATGATGCTCAATGGTCCCGAAACATGCAAATATGCCACCCAATGCATGAAATAGCCCCCGAAACTCAAAATTAGGCACATGTATTGAACTATAACTATGCAAAGCAAGCATTATTTCACCATGAAGCACAAAGACAGAGCCAAGGCAGTCCCAAAATATGCACAATACTAGTTTAAAGCATGACCAAAAAGTGCTAACATGTAGGGCTAAAACAATATGCAAGATTGGCTAGTAAGCATGGTTTATACCACACCTATATGAAGCATATGAAATCTCACCAAACCAGCAAAAAATAGTGAACAAAACATGTCAAAATATGCCCAAATACCCACTGAAATGAGGTCTACACATGCAAGAACGATGAGCTCCTTTGATAAGCTACAAGAGGGGTTACTCTACACATGCATCAAGGATACTTAGCATAGCAAAACCAACTCTGAAAATGAGTTATGGGGGTCCTAAAACCTGTTGAAAAATGATAGAAATAGAGCTTGGAAGCTTGCAAATAGGGGGTCCTTTGGAAGGCCCAATAGGCCACCAAACAAAACAAGGAGAGAGGGGGTCACCCCCCTCTGATTTTAAGGCTCAAGAACACACCTAAGCCACTGAAAATCCACTGGATTTCAGTGGCTAAGAGGCCAAACCAAGGCCGATGCAAATGCTCTAATGCATAGCCCTAATCATGAGGAAATGAAGCATGCAAAGGGGAAGATGACCCCAAACAGAAAAATGTCCTTAATAAAACTTCAAGAGGGGCTCAAAATAAGACTTTTTTTAGTTCATGGTAAATCTCTAAAATGCTTGAAAGTAAGGCTAAGCTTGGATGCAAAATTAGCCCTCAAAGAGAGATGGAAGATACAAGGAGGTAGATGACCTCAAATAGAAAAGTGTCCTTAATAAAACTTCAAGAGGAGCTCAAAATAAGACACTTTACAGTTTATGTCAAAGCCCAAAAATGCTTGAAAATAAGGCTAAAGAATGAAGCAAGATAAGGCTACAAAGAGGGAGATAGTGACTTACCCTTGTAGCACAGCAATGCAGCAGCTTCTGGACCAAGATGGTGAGCTCTCAGCCTCTAAAAATCAGCTTCAAGGTGCTGGAATGGGTGATGGAGGTGATAGGCTATGAGGTGTAGTGCAATGGGACCAAGAACAAGGGTTTTTTGGAGCTTGGAATAGAGAGATATGGAGGAGTGTATGTGTCTGAGCCTCTGAAAATTCAGAACCGTGGCAAAGGAGAGGGGAGCCTTCCTTTATAGAGCCAAGAGACTAAAGCTTCTCTTAGAAGCTTCAAACTAAGAGCAAAGATCCTCCATACACATGTATGGAGGATCCAGTCTGTGCCCTCCAGCTGGCACAGCTGGCATCCATTCAATCTGTAGAATACACCGGAAGGTCGTCGGCTAGCAAAATTGGTCAGCTAGCTACTTTAACTGGTCGGTCGGCCATCTATTTGGTCGGTCGGCCATCTGTTCTGGTCGGTCGGCAGGAAAAATCTACTCTGCAGGTCCAACTTCAAACGGGCATAACTCCTTCCTATGAACTCCTTTTCAGGTCATTCTTGTGTCCAAATTGAAGCCCCGGAAGTAAGCGTTCGAATGGCGCCATCCTGGCATCAAAATTCCAACTGTGTAAAAAGTTATACTTGTTTTGGTGAAGGTTGCTCAGTTTTGGTCCAACCGGGATGATGCCCAACTTCAACCAATCATATCTCCCCCATCCGGACTCGGCCTGAGGAGATTCTTGAGTGAAAAATGAAGCCCCGGAAGTCTTCTTTCCAACGATGGTGGCCTGATAGCTTAACTCCAAGTACATAGACAGATAAACCCGATTTGGCAAGGACCGCTCGACTCTCTCTTAGCGATTCATGCCCAACTTCTTCCTCAGCTAGGTTTCTTCTCTCTTCTCCTCTTTTCTTCAACTCTAAACCCCTAAACAAGGTGTTTTGAAAGATTTTTCAAAGATTTCATCTCTCTTTCATTCATTTCCACTTTGTCCTTGCTCGATTTATCGAAAAGCGTATCATTTGACAAAATGTGAGCCTCGGAACATTGTAGAAACTTTATTTCAAAAATGTTTTGAAAGAGAGGGTTCTAAGGTCTAAAAAACCATCCAAAATAACTTTGGTCCAAAATGGGGTGTGAAGTTGAGATTTGTCTCTCTCCTTGCCGAAGAAACTGAACCTTTGCCCTGCACACCTTTTATCGCCAAGTAAACCATCAGTAACGCCCAAGTCTTAAGGGCGGTCAAAAATGGGGTGCCTACACCAGCCTTGCCACATTGAATAGCTATGTGAGCTCATCCTCTCCCCGAAAGGCGAGGCTACTTGGGGGTTATTGGCGAGCATATGAGGTAACTTCGACCCTCTTTGAATTTACTTTACTACATTTTTTGCTTTGTACACTTGTGACTTTATTTAAGCTTGTTGTTTGATGCCATCCCTCTTTCTTGAGCAAATATGCACAATGTCGCACTTTCCTGAGCTCGCCTTAGTTCCTAAGCAAGTGATTGATTGGGCGGTGCCTCGGTCTTTTTATTTTGATGAGGCCCTCAGGCTATGTAATCGTCAATCTTACAGCTTCACTTATCTCTGCTATTTCTTCAAAATCGTGACTCTTGTCCAGGTAAACATTCTGAACTCAGAACCTATACTGATCTGTTTCAATCTTTGGCTTCTCTTGTCTATGATTATGATTGCAACTCACTTTTTCAAACATACAAGTAGACTGGCACCCCTAGGTGGCCATACCCCAAGCTGAGAGGGGGTGGTAGGCTATATCGTGGGTAGCCTCCTGAGCGAGAATACTATTTGAGGGCTCATTTAGTCGAGCCTAGTACTTGGGATAGTGCTTCTTTTGCCAAACTTTAGATCACATCATACCAGCTATTTTATCTCTTCTGCTAGCTCGTATCAAGACTACTGATCTGATTGCTGACATGGTGGAGCTCGGGACCATGTTAGAGCTCAAGGCTATGTTAGATGGCCAGGATGTCAACCTGTTCCATGTGCCTGGGCATTACGCCACCTTCTTGCAATCCCATATCATGCCTCTCATTACTCATGATATAGCCCAAGTACTAGGAGGCCCTGCCACTGCTGCTCATATTCTTACTGACGCTCTTGTCCCTGGAAGTGTTGTTGTTCTTAGTGTCAGTCCTGCCATCGACTTTCCAGCACTTCCTTTTCTCAGTTACATACATAAGGCTGAATGGTGCTCTCAGAGAGGTTTTTGTAGAGCTTCTTGTGGATCAGATACTCACCCTTGCTCCGAAGATGAGACGGGTGTATCTTGTTCCTTCCATGGCTTTCTCATATGAGCATACGTCAACATGAGAATGAGAGAAGAATAAGACCCAAAGTTTGACGAAGCCAAAAACTAGAACTTTTCCAATTAAAATGTTCACCTCTATGAGCTCTATACTTTTTCCCAAAGCATTACGGCGGCAAGACCAACTGATTTGAGTGTATAGGGTTGTTTAGACAAGAGAGAGAGAGAGAGAGAGAGGAGAGAGAGAGAGAGAGAGAGAGAAGAAGAAATCTGATAAAGTTACTTTTCAGAGAGAGAGAGAGATCAAAAAGTGAAAGAAAAATATCTTTTTCTCATACTAATATACGCGCAGACTTCTCAAATGACCAAAACACCGCTTGAGCTTCAGACACAAGTAACCACTCAAGTGAGCAAATAATGGCTCGATCGCACAATGACCCCCTCCGAGTAGTTCAGACCTGCAAAGAGACCACTCAAGCGAAATAAAGACTGCTCGAGCGTCAGACATAGGATATTACTCGAAGACCAACCCATGGCTTGAGCGAAGAACACCCTACTCCCAAAAGTTCAGACTGCAAACTCAGATACTGGGAGGAATCGAAGACCGCTTGAGCGAACTCAACAACAAATTAACATAAATTCCTTTGAAATACTAATTCCCAACTTGTTCAAGACACGACCAACAACTCCAAATAACCAATCCTGCCTTACAATAAGAAAATAAAGAGTATAAACCACAATAATGAGTATCGAATCCTAGATCAAAGACTATAAAAGGGTCGGGTCTTAGCCCGAGTTGCTATATAGGGGCAATTTTTTATTATACTTTGGAGGATTTTATTGAATTAGGGGCGACCATTGAAAGCACTTTGAAGGAATCTTCAGAACTAGAGGGAATTGTTCAATGCACTTGGAGGGAACTCTCCGAAAAAGAGGTAACATGGGAAAGTTTTGAAGAGGATGGCACCTTGGTCACGAGAGATATTACAAACCATGAGGCTGATAATGTGACTTAATTTGACTATTCTGAATTAAGTTTATTAGGTAAGAATGATCATGATACTGGAAGGAAAACAAAGTTGAACTTGTCAATGAACCAGTGGATGCTTGTCTCATATTCTACATGCAGACTAGAAAAATATAACCCTTTTTGGAATAGTGATAATGTTATTTTGTTAAATCTTGAGCTGTGTCGTGCCAGTAGTAGGGTCGTGTGTTGTAGTTAGGTCATTTCTTTATCTTTGCTTGAGTCTTTGAGTCGTTTATTCTTTGTTGGGTCAAATTCGTGTACTCTTTGGCCTTCACTGCATTAATAGGAGAGAGCTGGGTTTCGACGATTCAATTGTGCCTTTAGCAATCCATGTGTGACCTAACGAAAACAAGAAAAGTTTTAATAAATTAATAGAGCAAGAGAATGCTGTAAAATTTCTAATGTGCTAATGAGAATGAAATCCTACTAATAATCTCGAGTGTTAAGAAGGATCCCCCAAATGGTCCAAACAAATTCTGAATTGTCCTCGCCAGACTGCTTGGGAGCTTTCAAACAAAATTTTCAAGATGATTTTTCTGTAAACTTACAAGGATATATTTAGAATTGTTCATGATATTCTACATTGTTTTGGGAGTTGTCCTTACATTTGAGTGACCGCTTTGGCAAAGACAAGCTATTTTCAAACCTCGTGGTACATTCAAACCTTACAGGGACATATTTCCTCTCCAAGACATTTCTAGTTCAAATAAACGAGAAAGAAGAAAAAAGAAAACAAAAGAAAAAGAAAAAGAAAAAATAGTAATGAAAAGAAAGAAAAAAAAAAGATAAAAAGAAGAGGAAAAAAATTCACCATCGGGATAGGAGCACTCATGGAATGAAATCTAGTCAATTGTAAGGAATCAAAGTTTTGCCATCAACGTTTGAAAGAGCTAGTGTAGGGGATCATCGCCATGTGAGAAGTATATACCACTTTTTGAGGATGGCCACCATGTTAAGTATGCAATTAAAAAAGGCACCTATGCTCAAACCAAGGTAAAACATGTTAGACAACTAGGGTAAGGATAAGGATAATTGCGTATCACAATTATTGACACTATTGTAATACTACCCTTGAGAGGCTCACCGGGCTAAAAACCCGGATGAGCACCCCAAGCAAAACTTAGAGCATGTGAAAATGAAAAATGAAAGAATAAGAGCTTGCAAGGATGAAAACTCTAAAAATGGACGAATTTGACAAAAGTTAGAGCCAAAAAAGAGAGTGTCAATACTCGAGTGAACTCTAAACTGAAACTACGCTTAGCCTGATTCTCACCTTGAGATACGTAAGCAACCTCTACTCGAGGTTCGGCCCATTGTCCTTACCCGATTTAATCTCTAGTTTCGCAGTCATTCATGATCTACAATACTATTGTGCATAGCATATCTTGTGTGGAATTAAGAAAGAACTAGTTTTTATCAATAGGTGGAACAATTTTTAGCAGTTGAACTTATCAATCGAATTTCTAACTTGAGCTTGAAGGGCAATGAAACTTGATTTTTGCAAAATTGAATTTCGAAAGTAATTCTTGAATAATAAGGAATCATAAGGAAAGTTATGGACACAATGAATGATCATTCACTTTTAGTTTTGTCAATATTATTGGACATTTGGCTAGGTACTAGTTGTGTCTTGTCTCATGTCGTGGGTATGTTGTCTTATTGACTTGTGTCATGGGCACGTTGCTTTATTGCTTCGGATTGTAGGCATATTGTCACCTTGTTGCTTGGTGTCATGGATGCGTCATCCTACTGTGGAGGCATTGTGGTTCACATTCACTTCAATTTTCTACATTAAGTCTTTCTTGTGTTTCTCAAATTGCACATAGCTTCAACCATCAGAAGAAGAGCAATATGGATAGTCACTTTAAGTGAAGAATCCTTCATCTAGAAGATTACATAACTTGTCAACTATTGTGGTGCCAAACTTTCACAAAACTTCTGGCAATACCACATCCCTTTGTAAATTATTTGTTCTATTCAATGCATAACCCCAAAATGCAGGTATGTGCACAAAAGAGAACAGAGATAAAAGAAAAGAGAGGTATGAGATAAGTGAAAAGTGAAGAATTTGCATCAAACCAAAAAGAGAGCAAAAGCGAAGTCAAAAATGTAAAAGTACCACATTACAGACCACTAGGGTAGTCGCCATTGACAAAGCGCTATATCGACAAGTACAATCATTTTGATGGATGGAGTAAGACAACACCCTATGCATTGGAGGCTATCAAGAAATGGTTTTGTGCAGTTTGAGGTCTGTCGAGTTAATTTCCCTTGTGAAGTCTATCTTTGGTATGTTTGTCAATGTCAGTTTGTTAGTTTGTATAAGGCTCAGAGTTTGATAGAATGGCATGGTTAACATTTCAAAAGTTAAATACAAGCGCTTATGTGAAATTCATAGACAAGTTGAGAGTATCCACATAAGGGGCACCAAGTCTATGGTCATTGGATTGCTCTAAGAATCGAATAAGTTTGCATCACTTTGGTGCATTGAAGAAGCATGAGATTGACTAGTCATTGGTTGCAGTAGTGTGTCCTTCATTGTCGATCTGTGAAGTGCTAGTTCCCATTACATGAGCTTGTAAAATGTTGAAAGTTATCAACAATGTGAACAAGGATTAAACATTAGGGGCATGAGCAGCTCTGAACAAGCTATCCACTAAGTAAGAGACATGAGTGTCGCATGCCCTCAGGTACCCGAATGTGCTAAATAGTTTGGACCATCTATTTTTTTATCTAGTCTCATGAGTGCAATGTGAAATATAGATCCAACAACTTTATAGAAAATTCATTTTATTGCAAAAACATTTTCCAAAAATGGACTGCATCACCAGAACTTAGAGCCACCACCTAATATTTTAAGAAAATTAGGAAACCCGTGACTCTTGCCAAGGCCACTGTTCGTTGTAACCAAAAATGTCTCGGTTCAGAACCTTAGGTATGAGGGGAGAAGGTTATTAATTGAGCACCCCCACTCACCCGATCAAAAATCGGCCTCTACTAAACCATGATATGAATTTTATTAACTTCATATGTTCATATTCCAATTATTAATAATCCTAAAAATTATTATATGAAGAAAACAAGTATAGACTATGTTATTCATTTTGGCACAATTTGATTTTATGTATTTTGAAAGAGTTTTGAATAATGTGCAACTCAAAAGAAATCGAGTTCACAAACATGAAAATCGATATTATTCCAAATTGAATAACACAACTCCATCCACTAGCATTCGTAGAGATATATCACTTAAGTAAGTAGTCACATGGTAGGATACTTAGACATAGTAAAACAAATACACATAGGTAGGATGTTAAAGCATAAACACAGACATAGTATTGATTGATGTCCCACACAAAGCTGCAAAACAAAGTTTAGCAAAATATATGTGATCCTGGATTCAAGATTCTGATGCAATACATACACAAAAATGCAACTAAAAATTTGGCTACTAATACATTATATGTGAATCATCTCAAGACATAGGCGAGTGCATATAATCACTTAGAAATTGATTAAACCCACAAATCCAAATGAATCGATTTTTAATGCATGAAATATGAAATATGATGCTATTTACAAATATGGAAAGCAAATAAATGAAAGGGATAGAAAAAGGGGGGGAGGGGAAAGGGAATTATTACAACACCAAATAAAAGAAATGAGGTTGAAAATTATTATAACACAAACTGAATCTAACAAATTGTGGGAATATACACAAAAAAAAAAAAAAAAGCAAAAACAAAGCGAATTAATAGGAAACTCCAATCATCTGTTGAAAATTGCCTTGTTTATTGCTTGGAAACTACTCTGTTTTGCTCCTCTGGGAATTCCTATTTTTTATGTACCAAAACCAAAACAAAGAAAACAAAACCTTTCCAAGAGATGTTATATCATATATACAAAAAGCTATCAAAGGGAAAATTTAACAAGTATGGACACTGAAGTTAGGAAACACCAAACCAAAGAAATAGATAGAAACGTGCATTCTTCTTTTTGTAAATAAGAGTAAATTAATACCCAAATCCATACCATTAATTAGAGAGAGTAGATTACCACCATTTTAAAGGGAAGTCCTACAAAGTTTTTGAAAACTCTATAGGACTTCTAAGAAAATAGGAAAGAAATGGAGGGAATATAAATAACTCATTAGAAAATAATTAAGACCTCATTCTTACTCATGGAATATGGATGCGAAATCTATTTCCATGTTCAAAATTGGTATAACATATTTAAAATAAGATAAATGACAAGAAAATAAATGAGAAGATTTGCAAAAATTCACATTTGGAGGAAAGGATGAATTTTTTGATTATCTAACTTCCTTCTTTGCACCCTTAGGTTATGGAGTATGTTTTTGAAATCTCGGCAAGAAAATTCAAGTTTTAACTTTGGTGAAGTTTTGGGTGGTTCGGAGATAGTCAAGAATCAAAGGTGAAGGGTGAAGATGTGACGGATATGTGTGTTTTTGTTGTTTGGAGTTCTTTCTTTTTATTTATTTATTTATTTTTGTGTTGAGTTTTTTCCTTCTTTTTTTTTTTCTTTTTTCTTTTTTCTACTTGAAGTCATACATATTTATAAACTAAGCAAAACCATATGGTGAGTGTTGATGGTGGTATGTGATTATGAAAGTGGATGGTGAGTGGTGATGGTGGGGTGTGATTAGGAAAGTAGATGGTGAGTGGTGATTGTGGGGTGTGATTATGAAAGTGGATGGTGAGTGGTGATTGTGGGGTGTGATTATGAAAATGGATGACGAGTGGTGATGGTGAAGTGTGATTATGAAAATGGATGATGAGTGGTGATGATGGGGTGTGATTAGGAAAATGGATGGTAAGTAGTGATGGTGGGGTGTGATTAGGGAAACTGATGATAAGTAGTGATGGTGGAGTGTAAAAATGGATGATGAATGGAAATGGTGGTGCATGATTATGAAAGTGGATGGTGAATGGGGATGGCAGGGTGTGAAAATGGATGATGAGTGGTGATGGTGGGCTGTGATTAGTAAAGTGGATGGTGAGTGGTAATGGTGGGGTGTGATTTAGGAAAATGGATGGTGAGCAGGGACGGTGGATGGTGAGTGGTGATGGTGGGGTGTGATGAGGAAAATAGATGATGAGTGGGGATAGTGAGGTGTGATTAGGAAAAATTGATGATGAGTGGTGATGGTGGGGAATGATCATTTTTATGTACAAATACATAAAATCATGTAAAATTATAAAATACTACAAATTAACGAATTAAAATCAATTTGGCCAAAATGGGTGAAGGTTGGGATTAAAGCTTGAATCTGACTTTTTGCTAAAAATTCATAAAATAGGATATTCCAATTTTCCTCATCAAGCACTCAGAAGAAAGCATCCAAGTCTTACGGCTAGTCAAAATAGGGTGTCTATAGTTGTCCCTCTTTGACAGAGCTTGATATGTCATTTCATGACGTAAGTAAATGTCAAAGCCCGAAGACGACCCTTTTGACAAGGCCATAAGACTTGAGCAAACAAACAAGATACAAATGAAATTAGTTGAACCCAAAGGTTGCCTACATATCCCTTTGCAAGGAATCAAACCAACATAGTTTAGGGACAAAATGTAAATAATATGCTCGAAATGCAATTGAAAGTTGGACTTACACACCTTGCGAAGCCAATTTTGTATCGAAAGTTCAAGACTTATGCAATGCAATGCAATAGGTAATGTATAAGGATGGCAATGGTGAGGCAAGCCTCATGCAAATGATATACTCGAAATGCATTTGAAAAGTTGGACTTACACACTTCGCGAAGCCAGTTTTGTTTCAAAAACTGGTCTTACGTGTACCACACGACCGGTTTAAAAATCAATAACGAGATGCAACAATGATAAAGCCACAAAGATGGCATATGAAAGAAGCAAACAACACGATGCATGCTAACTAATGTGAGTACATTAAAGAATATTGTTCAATCATGCTTTCTACATGAATGATTCAAACATATTTTCTACACGAATGCAAGAAATGCGAATCCAAATATGCTCGAAACACACTGAAATCATGTGAGGAGGAACATACTCCAACTACGCTGTGATTGTGAGATGAGAAAGAACACACTCCAACAATACTGAAATCATGAGAGAAGGAACAGACACCAACCATGCTAAGATCATGAAAAGAGGAACAGACTCCAACCATGCTAAAATCATGAGTGGGGGAACACATTCCAAGCACACTGAAATCGTATGAGGAATAATACACTCCAACCACACTATAATTATGAGAGGATGGACAGACTCTAACCATGCTGAAATCATGAGAGGAGGAAAATACCAGGAACAAACTCTAACCATGCTAAAATCATGAAATGAGGAACATACTCCAACCATCGTGAAATCATGAGAGGAGGAACAAACTCCAACCATGCTAAGATCATGAGAGGAAGAACACATTCCAAACATGCTGAAATCGTGAGAGGAAGAATACACTCCAACTACGCTGTAATCATGAGAGAAGGAACAAACTCCAGCCATGTTGAAATCATGAAAGGAAGAAAAAAAAATACCACGAACAAACTCCAACCACACTAAAATTGTGAAAGAACGAACATACTCCAACCATGTTTAAATCATGAGAGGATGAACAAATTCCAAAAATGCTGAAATCATGTGAGGAAAAACACACTCTAACCATGCTGTACTTATGAGAGGAGGAAGAACACACTCTAAACACGCTGAAATCATGTGAGGAAGAACACACTCCAACCATGCTGTAATTGTGAGAGGATGAAGAACACACTCTAACCATGCTGTAATTGTGAGAAGAGGAACAAACTCCATCCATGTTGAAATCATGAGAGGAGGAACATACTCCAACCACGCTGAAATCGTGAAAAGAAGAAAAACACACTCTAACCACACTGTAATCTTGGGAAGAGGAACAAACTTAAACCATGCTGAAATTGTGAAAGGAGGTGTAGACACCCCATTTTGACCGGCCCTAAGACTTGGGCGCTTTCATTTGCTTACCTGATGATGAAATTCAAAGTGTGTTTCTCATAGAATCCTCAATAAATGAGACAGAATTTGATCTTTGTTCACGACTTTAAGCCCTTGTTGGTCAAGTGTTGAAGCTTCGTTGGACACCCGGAGCGAGGTTAGACCACCCCGTAGTGAAACAAAGTCAAACTAGAGCAAAACAGGCAAAAACCTCCCTAGTCTAGTTGACCGGCCGGTCATCCGATCCAGCACAGCAAAGTCTAGATTTTTGTTTGCCTCGGGTGGACACTTCTCAAACCTATTTTTTGACACATCCATGCATTGAATACATGTATATTCAGCCTCCATTGCCTAGTGCTTGATCCATTGAAGCTAATGCTCCACTTTTATCTTCCATTAGCTCCATTTGTGATTCATTAGCTCCATTATCTTCCTTAATGCTCCATTAATCTTTCACCATTTCTCCACTTGCTTAGCCTATATTTATACATCAAATTGTTGAGAGGAGGAGGAGGATAGATTAAGGAGAGAACACTTGGGATAGAGAAGAAGAGAGTTTAAGCTTTGATTTCAAGAGTTAGCCAAAATTGAGTTTTAATTATGAACTTCCATTTCTCAAGCTATACATTGGGTCTCATCTTCTATTACAAAAGTTCTCTAAGCCATATTATTGTAGTCAATTTCTAGAGCTTTGATCAAAGAGAGAGTAGTCCTTGTTAAGTTCAAGAACCAAGTGATCATTTCCTACACTTGTCCAACGCTACCTTTGAAGCTCAAATTCCAAGCTCTTGCATTGAGAATTAAAGAACACAATTCACAACCTTAAGGGCAATCAAGAGGAAGTTTGGAAATCAAGAAGTTCAATCTTTCTTTGAAAGGTGAATTTTCAATCCTTCAATTTTTCTTGCAAGTTCTATCTTATATTTGTTTTCTTGTTCATAATAGTTTTGTTGTAATTCTACATGTCCTATCTTGTATTTTTTTTTCCTTGTTTTAGTTTTAATATAATTTTGTTGTAATCTTGCATGTCCTATCTTATCTTTGTTTTCTTGTTTTAAATTCATGTTAACTTCGTTGTAATCTTATATGTTCTACCTTATATTTGTTTTCTTACTTTAGTTTCATGTAGGTTTTGTTATAATCTTGCATGTTCTATCTTTTATTTGTGTTCTTGTTTTAGTTTCATGTTGTTTTAGTTTCATCTTAGATGTGTTATAATCTTGCACTTTTTATCTTATACTAGGTTTCTTGTTTTAGTTTCATGTTAGTTTTGTTGTAATTTTGCACTTTCTATTTTATATTCGCTTTCTTATTTTAATCTAACCGGGTGTGGTTAGTTGAGCCACCTACATATTTGTTGTTTGTTTTTTTCTCGATGTTGCAACAAGACAGGTTTTACTAGGCCTAGTTGGCCAGCCAGCCTAGTTGGCCAGCTAGCCTATTTGGCTGGTCGGTTAGCTTCTTTGGGACAAAATGGAGTAACCTTTCGGCATTGGGAAAATTAGTTTCCAGTGGCTTCTAAGGCACATGAAGCTTCTATTTTGTTTTTTTTTTTTTATTTGAGTTTTTTGTGAGGGGTTTTTTTTTCTAATATTCTCCTTCTTTCTCTCTCTCTCTCTCTCTCTCTCTCTCTCTCTCTAATTTGGTTGTAATTATTCTTTCAAGTGTTGTAATAATTCCCGCCCCACTTTTTTCTATCACGTTCTTTTATTTGCTTTCCTTATTTATAAACAAGCATAGTGTTTTGTCTTCTTCTTTTTCTTCCATTATATCCATGCTTTGTATCCATGTTTCATACACCTTGATTCGGCTAAGTTTGGATTTGTAGATTTAACCAATTCCTATGTGATTGTGTGCGCTACCTCATATTCTTGAGATAATTCACAGGTCATATCTTAGAAGCCAAATCTCTAGTTGAATCTCATGTGTGAATTGTATTAGGATTTTGTATATAAGATCATGCATATTTTGCTAACTTTGTTTTGTAGCTATTTGCGGGACGTCGGTAAACATGTAAGTTTTTATGCTTTAGCATCCTGCTTATGTGTGTTTTTCTTACAATGTTTTGCATCATACCATGTGGTTACTTGCTTATTTGATATAACTATATGAATGCTAGTGAATGGAGCCTGTGTTGCTTAATTTGGAATGAATTGATTTTTCATGTTTGTAAACTCAATTTCTTTGGATTGTACATTTTCAAAGCTCTTTCAAAACATATGGAATTAATTTGTTCCAAAATGAGTAGCATAGTCTATACTTGTATGCTTCACACAGTAAATTTTAGGATTTTTTGATAATTGGAACATGAACATATAAATAAAGTCAATAAAAATCATATCATGGTTTAGTGGAGGCCGATCTTTGATCGAGTGAGTGGGCTTGCTCATTAATGACCTTCCCCTCTCATACCTAAGGTTCCAAGCCAAGAATCTTTGGTTACGATGAACAATAGCCTTGGCACGAGGCACGGGTTTCCTAATTTTCTCAAAATATTAAGTAGTGACTCTAAGATCTAGTAATGCTATCCATTTTTGGTAAAGATTTTGTAATAAAATGGATTTTCTGTAAAAGTTTCCAAATCTAGACTCTCATCTATGTTTCACATTGCAATAGTAAGACTAGATCAAAGAAGTCGAGGGTCCGAAATATTTAATGGGCACGGGTTCACCTTGAGCGATGTTATAGAAGGAACATACTCCAACCATGCTGAAATCGTGAGAAGAAGAACTGTGATAACCAAATGATGACAAGCCTAAACACGTTTTACGTGAAAATGATGAATACAATGAGAATCTGATCTGAGAAATGTACAAGAACAGTGTGATAATGTGATGGATATACGGGGACCAGTGCGATTATGCGATGGATGCAAAGAGTATGATAAGATTGCACGATAGATGCACATGAATGGTCTGATTATACAATCGATGCACATGAACGGTCTAATTATACAATTGATGCACATAAAAGGTATGAGTGTGCGATCGATGCACATGAACAGTCTAATCATGAGATTGATTCACAAAGATGGTTTGATGGATGTAGCAAAAATAGTTTGATGGATACACAAAATTATTTTTCATTTTCGTTTCTTCTCTTCGAAATTATTTTGTATTTTTTTGCTTTTTTTCATTTTTTTATACCTTTTATATACACATTATATACATACATAAGTATACATATATACATATGACCTATATATATACCATACAGATATAGAACTATATACAAAATACGCATTACATACATATACATACACAGGCAAATTATATACATATGTAGATACATATATATATATGAACACATACATATATACATATGCATATACAAACTATATACATATATACACTCATATCCCCTGTTCTTGTCTCTCTCTCTCTCTCTCTCTCTCTCTCTCCTACACGATTTTAACAAACGCGGCACTTGACAAGCAACAGCTGCACCGACCCTAAACTCTCAACGATCACCTAGACCTTCCACATTTGTCTTTTTCTTCTGTTTCATTTTCTTCTTAGCTAAAACCAATGAGCAAGAGGCAGACTAGAAAGCTGCAAACTCTTTTTTTTGCATTACTCCTCTCTGATATTGCTCCTTTCTGCTGCCTTTTTTCTCTTTTTCCTAACCTCAGTGATATACCAATTAAAATAACATACACTAGCTTTTTCGAGCCTCAACAGAGTACCCCTACCCCAGGCCCTATTTTTAACTTCCATACGATGTCAATCGAGCAAATGATGGCAGCACAATCTGACATTGATGCAACTCGTACACATTGAAATCATGTGTAGAGACCGTGACTACAGTATCCAATTTGTCACGCCATTTGTAGAGCAGAACAAATAAGGTACAGTGGCGGATTTTGCAACTCTTTCTATTCCAGCATATGTATCCAGATGATCTGTGGGAGATTAGTTAGTTAAAATAAGGAGTTGAAGCGCTAGGCAAAAACATGGAAAGATTTTTGGTGCCTTGGTGTTCCTCATTCGATTGCCGACGGAGGATGATTTCCTTCGAAAATCCTGTGAATTCTGAGGCAGGGCCTTCAAGGCATCCCCAAAATGAATATCTTGAGGTGGGGCAATCGACAGTAGAGTCGAGCGATGAAGCTGTCTACAAGTGAAGTTGGTCTTTAGCCTTTGCCGCAAGGCTTTTGCATGTTGCTAGAATCTTAGCAAACTCCCCATCTATTTTATGTTTTTTTATATTTATTTTCTTTTCTTTTCTTTTCTTTTATTTGTATTTTTCTTAAGGATCGAGCACTAATGCTTTAGATGATTTTCTTCTTTTTGTTTTGGAAATTTTCTTTTTGTTGTAATGCAATGTCGTAACCAAGGGATTTAGGCATAAAATTCAATAAAAAAAAGTTTCATTCTGGACATTGTGGTGAATATCTTTGCACTTGAGCATGAAAATATTTTGGTTTTGAATTTGAATTCGAGAATGATTGAATTTTAATGAGTTCTGAATAGGACATTGAGCCTTCAATTGACCAGAAATAAAAAATAAAAAAAAATTAAAAATGAATCAATGAAAGGGAAACAAAGAAAATGCAATCCAAACACACCTATTTACACTTGTTGGAAAGAACGACACTAAAAACATGACTCGAAAGCACAAATCATTGAGCCTACACAAATTCTGTAGTTTTTTTCATCTTGGATTAATATTGAAATTGGTCGGCCGACTGAAAAAATTGACGGGCCGGCTGATTTATTAACCGACCAACTGAACGAACTAATAAACTGGCTGAAAATTTGGCCCGAAGGCTAAACAAGTGGTCGGCGGGCTAAAATAACCAGGAAACACACCTAGAGTCAACTAAAAACTTGGACAGTCAATTGAATTGTTAGCCAGCCTGCTGAAACATGTAAATGAGACTCGAGAGTACGAGGAGAAGACAGAATTCCTGACTCGACTATGCTCCTAGTTCATTGTTTTGACTTTTGCTTTTCTTTTTTTGTTTTCTACTGAAAAGACTTTGATCAATATGATAGTTAAATTAGCATGCTTGTTCCACTCTCTGTTTTCGAATCATATAGTCGAGCTAGCTGAAAATTTTCTTTCTTTTTTTGGGTCCAAGAAATGGTCTGGCTTTGCAAAAATGGAATAATTTTCAAGAAAATTAGTCAACTTCATTAAAAGTCCTCAAAATATGTTTTCGTAAATGGCCACTACCCGGCCAACATGGAATCAACCCTTGAGATGTACAAACTCAAATTAGAAAACCCAAGTAGGATATACTACATTACCACTAAATCTATTTTGCAACTAAACCCGTTATGAAGAAGGAATAGGACAACTGAATCGAACGGAGATAAGCCAATCAAATATGGACAAGAACAACCAAGTTGAGTAAAATATACCAATCAAATATGGATGAGACAAGCAAATTGAAAATAGTTGGGGCCAAAAAGATGCCTATGTATCCCAAAGATAGGAATCAAACCTTACGTAGTTCACGAGGTCAGGTTCGGTGGGGTGTTAACACTCTCCTTTTGTGCTGTAACTTTTACCAAACCGCCTTTTCGGGTTTTCGACCTTGCGAGCTTTTTTTATTATTTTTTTTTTCATTTTTAAGTTTTTCATTTTTTTTTCATGTTTTCGTTTTTCTTCTCTTTTCTTTTATCTTTTTCTTTCATTTTCTTTTATTCACACTCTAACTTTTACTTGGGTCACCTTTTCAGATTTTTAGCCCAATAAGCCTATCAAGGATAGCATTTTTTTTAGCTTGTCCATGTTGATTGTGAAAATTCAAAGCCATCCAAATCCACAAGAAAGACTGTTCCTTCTAATCAGATAGAATTGATGATGTAAGGACCCGTCCAATTAGGTCTAAATTGCCACTAGAGTTGTGGAAAAGAGTTCATTGTCATTTAGCACTAAATCTTCTTCTCTCAAATTTTGAGATTTGAATTTTTTGTTGAATGCCCTAGCAATCCTATATTGATACCTTATTCTTAGCATTTACCCCTTGTGGGCATAGTTCACTTTCCAAAAAAAGTTTCAAATGTCATGATGCTAACAATTTTCATCTTGAATCTTTTTTTTTTTTTTTTTGCGGCTATTGCTTCGTATACAGCCACATACCTTTGCTCTATGAGGATTGGACATATCCTTTCTTCGATCGGTATACCCACCCCTAAATCTTAGGTTGCCAAAGCATCGGCGAACTAGCTATTCTCTCTAACTAGGTGGGTGAATGTCAATTTCTCGAACCTCAGGATCAGAATGTCCAAAGTCTGGTGGTACTCTTTCATCTTCTTTTCCTTGACTTTTTAATCTCCATTGGCTTTAAGAAACGACCAAGTTGGAATCTCTGATCACATCGAACCCCATTGCCCTTGGTCCTAGGGCTGCTCGCAATCCAGCTATGCAAGCTTTATACTTTGGTTGATTTTTGGACACTCTGAATCAAAGTTTGAAATCTAACAAGTCAAGCCTCAAGGTCTAATAGGATCCTATGTTGTACAATCTTAGGATCAATTCCAAGCATGTCTTCACAAGACCACAAAAAAATATTTTTGAAATCTGTTAATAAAGCGACTAATTGCTCGCATTCTTCTGAAGACAACATGGAACCAATCTAGACCAAGCGAGGATCCTTCTCAGTACCCACATTAACTGAAACAATCTTATCCATCAAGGCTTAACATGCCTATTTTCCTCTCCGTCGATCAAATGTTTCAAAACCCGAGGAATTTCTTTCTTTTCGTTTTCATCAAAATTTAAAAAAATTTGGTCAATGCAATAAACTAAAGGCACAGAGAAAAGTAGGCAAAATTTACAGCATTTTTATTCAAACAAAACTCCGACTCAACGATGACAATAGACTCAAAAAAAAAAAAATAACAAAGAAGATCTAGACATGACAAAGATGTCTAGGTTAGCACTACCAAAATTACCAAACTCCAACTGACTAGACTAGCTCGAGTTTGACTCCGACTCCACAGACTCGATGAAATCAAACTCGGACTTAACATCCAATTCAGAACTCAAAATGACACCTTTCTCGAACTACCAGTTTAAGTACAGGTCATCCACTGAATTTAAAATAAAGCTCATGTAATCAACATGTGATCATTCCCCGATCACAAAAACGGTCACATGTCCCACAAGTTCTATGGGTTCATACTAGTAGACTTTGTGGGATATTAGGCTTTTCTAAAGCTATGGCGCTACAATGACTTAGCAAAAATAAAACCAAAAACAATAAACCCAATCAGAATTCCGACAGCATTTCAGCTGAATTCGCACAACTGACCACTACTAAATCACTGTATACCCCACAGAAAAACTAAACTCAACCTCACAAGCTGATATGTCTGAACCACTGATTTGAATTTAAGAACCTCCATATAGATTTCCACAATGGCACGTAGCAGAAAAGAGAACAAACACCCCTATAGGGGGTAGGGTTACCATGTCCTAGCTTTGAAATGATCTAGAGCTTCACTATTCAAACAAGTGGTATCATACATCCTAGAAATAGGAAAGCATCATGTCTTAAGTTGGGAAGGTGCTATAGCTCACTATATGTACAAGGTCAGCTCTACTCTAGGGTTGAAGTCAAGGAGATGTCACTAAAGAGTCATTTGGTTAATAACCAGTTAAGATCCCAGGAAGTTGGAAGAGTCAATATAGCCTCTTTTATGAGTCCGATAACGTAAGATAGCAGAGCTACCTTTTTGACAGATGTTAAAAGGTATTAACAGAAGGTCTCAAAAGTAACATGGATATAGATATAGTGTCACAAAAAAATTGCCAGTGTTCCTACTTGGATTTGGGCAACACAAGGACTTTAAGTGCACCAATGCATGAAATGTAACAAACATATAAATGTTAATAAAAATCATATCATGGAGTTCAAGTCAAGGTTTCTTAATATCCCCAGCAGAGTCGCCAGAAACTATTGCGAAGCCGGGGGTACCTGAGCACGCTAAACAGTTTGGACCCTCGATTTCTTTAATCTGGTCTGAAGAGTGCAATGTGAAACACAGATGAGAGTCTCGATCCAATAAATTTATAGAAAATTCATTTTATTGCAAAAACCTTTGACAGAAATGGACTGTGTCACCCGATCTTAGAGTCGCCACCTAATATTTTGAGAAAATTAGTAAACCCATGACTCCTACCGAGGCCACTGTTCATCGTAACCAAAGATGTCATAGTTTGGAACCTTAGGTATGAGGGAGGAAGGTCATTAATTGAGCACCCCTGCTCACCCGATCAAAGATCGGCCTCTACTAAACCATGATATAAATTTTATTGACTTTATATGTTTATATTCCAATTATTAATAATCCTAAAAATTGCTATATGAAGAAAACAAGTATAGACTATGTCATTCATTTTGGTACAATTTGATTCCATGTATTTTGAAAGAGTTTTGAATAATGTGCAACTCAGAAGAAATCAAGTTCACAAATATGAAAATCGATATTATTCCAAATTGAACGACACAACCTCCATCCACTAGTATTCACAGAGATATATCACTTAAGTAAGTAGCCATATGATAGGATGCTTAGACATAGTAAAAAAAACACACACACAAGCGGGATGTTAAAGCATAAATACTCACATAGTATTTATTGGCGTCCCATAGAAGGTTGCAAAACAAAGTGTAACAAAATATGTGTGACCCTAGATTGAAGATTGTAATGCAATATGTACACAAAAATGCAACAAACAATTTGGCTACTAATACATGACACGTGAATCATCTCAATACATGGGGGAGCACATATAATCACATGGAAATTAATTAAACTCATAGATGCAAATGAGCGAAATTTTAATGCATGAAACATGAAATATAATGCTATTTATAGATATAGAAAGTGAATAAGTGAAAGGGACAGAAAGAAGCAGGGGTGGAAAATTATTACAACACCAACTAAAAGAGAAATAAAAGTAATTAGGTTGGAAATTATTACAACACAAATTGAATCTAACAAATCATGGGAATATACAATAGTAAAAAACAACAAATTAATAGGAAACTCCAATCATTCGTCGAAAATTTCCTTATTTATTGCTTTGGAACTACTCTGATTTGTTCCTCTGGGAATTCTTGTTTTTCATGTAACAAAACCAAAATAAAACAAATAAACCTTTCCAAGAGATGATATATCATATATACAAAAAGCTCCCAAAGGGAAATTTAACAAGTATGGAAACTGAACCTAGGAAACACCAAACCAAAGAAATAGAAGGAAACTTACATTCATCTCTTTGTGAATAAGAGTAAATTAATACCCAAATCCATGCCAATAATTGGAGAGAGTAGATTGCCACCATTTCAAAGGGGAAGTCCTACAAAGTTTGTGAGAACTCTATAGGACTTCTAAGAAAGTGGGGAATATAAATAACTCATTAGAAAATAATTAAAAACTCATATTCTTACTCATGGAATATGGATGTGAAATCTATTTCCTTGTTCAAAATTGGTATCACAAAGTACGAAAAAAAAAGAAAAGAAAAGAAAACACTAAAAAAAAAGAAAGAACTCCAAACAACCAAACCACACATATCCATCACCTCTTCACCTTTCACCTTTGATTCTCGACTACTATCCCAACTACCCAAAACTTCACCAAAGCTAAAACGTGAATTTTCTTGCCGAGATTTCAAAAACATACTCCATAACCTGAGGATGCGAAGAAAGAGGTTTTATAATATTTGGACTCTGGTTGGCATGGTTGCATTAACTCTCTCTGCATGGTTATAATTCTCTTGTATCCTAGCATGTGTATGCTAACTTCTAAATCATGGCATGTCTATAACAAATTTCATACCTCAAGTATGGCTTGAACTTTGGCACTCTAACGTAAAAAACTAAATAAATAAAATAAAATAAATAAAGGAATAGAATGAATGAAAAATGAAATGACATGGAAATCTTTTACCTCAGATTTCGCAAGGTGCGAGTGTGATACAGAATAGAATATAAACTCACACTCAATCACGGGCATGCCTTTCAAGGCACCATTCTTAAATTCTGCATAGCATGGAAAAGGATATTTAAAACTTCTCTCCAGCTGAATCATCTTCAGGAAAACATACATAGCATTAGCAAAATTTGGCAAATGTAAAAATTTTGGAGAAACTGGGTACAATTTTGAAAATTTTGGAAAAACCTGGGAAGAATTAGAAAATTTTGGAAAATTTTGAAAATCTTTGAAAAACACCTGGAACTACTTGGAAAATTTAGGAAATTTTGGAAAATATTGGGAAAATACTTGGAACCACTAGGAACATAACTGAGTATAAACCCCCACTTCATAAGGCGCGAAGATGTAATGGAAATTAATAAACCCCTACCTCATAAGGTGCAAGGATGGAACAGAATGGCTCAGGAATTAATAAGGCCTCTACGTCGTAAGGCTCTAGGATGGAACAAAATAGAATGGAAACCATATAAATCCCCACCTTGTATATGGGAGTAAGAGTGGAACCGAATAGAACAGAACGAAAAAGAATGGCATAAAACCTCGAAAAAAAAGAATAGCATACATTTACATCACTCTGACCACACTGAGGATGGAACGAAACGAAATGGAAACCATATAAATCCCACCTTCTATAAGGGAGTAATGATAGAACGGAACAAAATAGAATGGAAAGGAATGGCATAAAACCTCAAAAAGAAAAAAAGAAAAAAAAATGGCATACATTTGCATCACTCTGACCACAATGCGGTGTGTATTATTGCTTGGGAATATTGTTCTTTGGAAAATTTGCAGCATTGGCATGTTCAACAAACTTGGAATAGAATGAAAAGGAACTTAGCATAGGCTTTGGTAGGTAAGGTGAGTAAGGCAAGTATCACTTACTTTCCCTCTCTTTTTGGAAAATTACATTCTTGGATGAATGTTGAGTGCTTGTTGCACACATTCACTCACGTATGAACTGTCGCATAACCGCCTCCAAACTACATTGATATGATTCCTTGCATCAAGGATATGTAGGCAACTTGAGGGTTCGATCACTTGCATGAATGTATGGCACTGTCTTAAGTCTTTTAGTCTTGTCAATAGGGTTTGTCTAGGAGTTGTGACATTTACTCATGTTACCCATGGCTACTCAAGTTCTGTTAAAGATGGACAACTGTAGACATCCCATTTTGACTGACCATTAATACTTAAATACTTGAAATGCTTCCCGATGATGAAAGGTATCATAATTTTAATCTTAGATATGCTTGAAGTTGTTGGGGCTATTATATTACCATTTTCACGCCAAAAGCATTTTTTAACCAAAATTATCATTTGTTAGTTCGTATTGAAAGCTTCTTTTCTCTTATGAAAAGTTTGAATTTGTAAATTACTATTTCACAAACAATTATAGCTCTTTGAATTAGCTTTCCGAGGTCACTTAATTCATCTCAATCCAATATCAGATAAGAGAGATATTCCTAAAATACGAAAGCCTAACAAGAATGTGCGACCGTACAAATCCGTACGTGCAGCCGCACTTCCTATTTTCAACATTTTTTGATTGTGTAGCTGCACGAGCTATTTGCGGCCGCACTTTCCCCCGATGCCCAAATTTTGAGTTTTTTACAAGGCTATAAGTGATTTTTTTAGGGAGGCTTAAGGGAAAAGCGATGCTCAACCCTAGCAGCTTTCTTTAGCTTGTTCCACAAGCTTTGTGTGCCTATAAAAGCAGCCCCTTCCCCTCCTTTTCGAAGGGTTGAAGATTTTAGCCAAGTTTTGAGTGATTTAGAGAGAGAACTCTTGCTTCCACTTCTCCTATGCCCTTTTTTTTTTTTTTTTCAATTTTCAATAGTTTATACTTTATTTTTCAGCATGTAATCATGACTACTACTAAAAATTGGACCTTTTGCGATGGTCTCAAACATCGCAAAAGGTCCACCTACCGTCGCAAAAGATTTTTTCCGACGGAGTAGCGACGGGAAATGGGGGGTGGCGGAAGGGGGCATGACAAAAAGCATTTGTGACGGTTACAAACCGTCGCTTTCTTGTAGCAACGGCTAATCAATGGTTTTTGCGATGGTTTAACCTGACACAAAAAAAAAAAGGGAAAAAACTTCACTTTTAATGACGATGTTGGTTGCCATCGCCAAAACTTTTTTAACGACGGTTTTTGACGTTGCAAAAAGTATTATTAGCGACGGTCTAAAACGTCGCAAAAAAAGTAGAATTAAATTAATATCGTATATACGACAATTTAAACCGTGGCAAAAAATTTAAACTAATATGCATATGCGACAGTTTAACCCGTCGCTAATAAAATGTAAGAAAATGATGATAACTTTAGCGACTGTTTATTATTATATATTTTATTAATTCATTCCCTGTACAAATTATAAATATTTTTTAAATAAAATACATCTACATTCACACACATCCACATCCACATCCACAAAATCATAAACCAAGAATGATATATATGTACTCTCTAACAATTGTCAACCAAATATTCTTTACAAAAATATATAAAACATCCTCCAACAATACTAATAATTTTTGATATTCAAGAACTCAAATTTTTGTATCTAAAACAAAACAAAAGTATTGACAATATAAATAAAAAAAACATATATATTGTAGCTTGTTTTGATAGTAAGCTCCAATATCGACATGCAAAGATATCATTATGTACTCAAAAGGGTTGTATCTGCAAAAAGAAATCCAAATTTTTTTTTATTATCATTTACAACATAATTAATTTCAAACTTACAGAAAATGTAAAATATTTGATATTTATTTCAAAAAATAAATAAATAAGATTGTAAGCTCCAATATCGATATGTGAAGATATATCATCACGCACTCAAAATGGTTGTATCTAAAACAAGATTTTATAAACAGAAATTAAGCTCTATGTTCAAAACCGAGAATTAGTTTCGAGTCCCGTCTTCTCCTACAAGTCATTTATGCCTAGTTAGTGTGTGTGTCAAGTTTCATTGACATCCTTGACCATTTTAGTAACGAGTGGAAACAAATGCTATTAGATCGCCAAAGCTCAAGTACAAATTATTTTATGATTAAATTTTGGAGAAGTTTTTCAACTAGATTTAGGATTATTTTGTATGTATCTTTATCTCAAGATCATCAAATCCCATGTCTCATTTGGTTCAAGATTATTTAAAAAAAAAAAAACTCTACTATTTTTGGTAGTAAAAACAAGATTAATCATTACTATTGACTGAATAACATTGACATATTTAAAATTATAAAACTTGAATGTAGTTAAAATTTTCAAATTAATTATTAGTTTTGCATACTCAAATGTATATAAAACAAAATTATGCCTACAACTCAAATGCATATATAGGGCAACTAGTAATCTTATAACATTAATAAAATTTAAATTTTTTTTTTTTGATAGCATTAATCATTAGTTTTACTTTTTAATTCCCCGAATGCCCTTTTCGACTAAGTTTACGCTTTTTCAACTCTAACTCACAAACTATCCTTGGCCCTACAATTACACCATGATTCATATCTAACTATCCAGCCATTTTACTACCAAAAATAGCAGAGTTTTGAAAGTTTAGCCATCATAAACAATTAAAAATACAAGAACTTCAAATTTCTATCCAAAGCTAAAGTTGAAGTCTAGAGCAAAAAACAAACAGATTGAATGGAAATAAACTTGTGAAAGAAATAACTATAATTTTTTGGAAACACCAAAGCAATAGAGCTATTTAATTAAACATGGCCCTACACATGGTACACTGTAAATAGTACAGGCTAGTTGTATTTATTGGAAAAATAAAACATCCACTATTTATTTAATTTGAGAGGGATGGATAGAGAAAGAAGAGTTCCAACAAAAGAGAAACATAATACCTGTCTGATAAATGTGAATTTTCCACCCATGTTAGGCCCTGTGATATTCTGGAACCAACTTTTTCCCCTGACCTGTTGGTGATGAAAATCAAAATAAGCAACTAATGAGCCATTTTATTTAAAAGACAAAGAAGTAAGATAAAGTAACCATCCCTTAGATTGCATAAAAACTCACTAGTTTACAATCATTTGTGATAAAATTCACCCAATCTTGTGCCCCGGCACAAGGATGTCTACTTCCTTCTAATACAATATCTCCCACATCCGGTTATGGCCACAATACAATTAGCATACCTATATAACAAGTGCATCTTTCTAACAAAATAGAACATCAATATTGTTAGAAGTGACCAAACGAAGCAAATAATTTATAAATCATTACTGAAGTGGTGATGTCTAATCGTGTGTAGGGAGTGGGGCAACTAATAGCCAGATCAGCAAAACTAAGTAAGACATCCAATTCAAAAAGCAACACAGCTAATGACTCAAACACTAGCACAACCAAAACTTCCATCAGTTTAAAACAATAGCAAGATAAAAGTAAAACTGTATTTTATTGTTCATGTTACAAAATTTTATGACGTTATTACAAAAAGACATGTTATATGCATCTTATAAGTGATACACACACGATCCTTCTCCCTTTTCTTATTAGGTGTCAAAATTATGGGCAATGAAAACTATGATAACTATTTTAAATAGAAGTTTACTATCTCTGTAATCTACTTTTTGTGTACTCAATACAAATCAATATTACAGTCCATAAATGATACATGATACCCCACAAGTCTGTAATGCTAACATCAGCATCTGGTAAAAGCCAGTAATCTGCATCACTCTGCAAAGACCATAGGAAACATTTAAGAACCCAAAAAAAAATGTCAAAACCACGTTTCTCGCTTTATTTAGACTTGTTAACAGGGGGGCAATAAAACTTGTAGGCTTTCCATTGACTTGGATCACCACTAGTAGTAAAACTGGCTACGGATTGTTGGAAAAGCCACAAAAAGGCAATAATTATTCTTTAATGTGCACAGAATCCAATTCCAGAACCAAACACAACTCCCCCATATGGAGTAGGACCCATACATTTAATGGGTCCCACCTTATGTGAGAGGGTTGCATTTGATCTATTAGATTATGTGCACTTTGAATTATTCATCACTATTCAAAACAACATTGATTTAAGTTGCTCTCAGCAGATGGTATGGAGTTGTTTAAAGAATGCCATCTGTTTGATTTGAGTTGATCTTGGCAATTTGTAACTTCGAACTAGGATAACTGATAATTATATGTAAATTCAAGAAGTCAAGACTCACTTCAACTTCTGGAACAATCTTCATGATCCCACTTGCAAAGTCCGGTGTGGCATTTATATCTGAGCATATTCTATGAGCTTCTTCTTGCCCCTGTTACATGTTTGATTGGTGTTGCTATGCACCTATGCATATGATCTCACCTTAAATTAAAAAGCGGTGGTACACATTAAGGACGTGTCTAGGATGTTTTCATGGGTGATAAATGATTGTTTTATCTGACAAGGCAAGAGAGAGAGAGAGAGAGAGAGAGAGAGAGAGAGAGAGAGAGAGAGAGAGAGAGAGAGAGAAGTTATGCATGCCAACAAGCTTATATATTTACAGCTTCCACATACCTGTATGCTAACAGCATTCTCATCAGTCTCTCCTGGCCTTGACACATCAACTCCCTTGATTAATCAATTATCTAGTAATTAGTTTCTCATGTGGTTGATGTGATTACAAGAATTAATAAAATTATGAAAGAATAAAACATAAAACAACTGCCATCGAGTTCATGAAAATTTAGGGATACATCTATACTTCTATTGAATTCTATTCTTGAGCTTCTTTTCGATGAGACCAATTCCTTCAAGGACATTTGTTATATCATATATATGCCTCTTCTGTACCTGTCACAACAGAAACCCTTTAATTGAATAAAACATCACAACAAATGATGCACAAATTGGTGAATAGTATAGTTACCTGTAATGTGTCAGCAGCTTTATTTAGATCAAGAATACTATCTTCATCATGTTTGACCAGATTGATGAATTTTTTTGTTACTAGACCTAAACAAAAGTTACAATGCATTGTCACTAGTCACTTTACGGCATGTTCTTGCTCTACTTGACAAGGAATATGAAATAGAGTCAATAAAAAAATAAATCAAGATACATTTACAACCAAAAAGAAAATATTAAATTACAATTAAAAGAAAAATATGAAAATAAAAAATCAAGAAACAAAGGCTTAAGCAAAAATGATCGAGGGAGCTATCATAACGACAGGGACCGATTGAAGAAAGATTATTGCTTGAAGGAGAACCTGAAAATACAAAAATGTAGTTCAATGAAAAGTTGTAAACAAAAGGCATAGCAAATCATGAAAATATCAATTGCAAAAAAAAATATTTTTGTTACTATTAATAATCCTTCACATAGATATTTTGCAAAATTATAGGTATTGAGACCCAAAATAAAAGTTTAGATGGTAATACTCACCAACATTTAACATAGGAGTTTGAGATCCAGATATATTGGACTTTGCCATCCTTGGCGCTTTTTGTGCCTTTTCCCCTTTTCCTGATACAGGTGTTTGAAGAGGGTTGCCAACAGCTTCCACATATCCAGTACTACGGTTCCAATCACTAGACTTGGCTACTAAGTCTGCCTTTTTACTCTTCCTCTTTAATGGCTAAAAGACACTCGTTTAGTTTTTACAATTTAATATCAGCAATATGTTTGCAAATTTAACAATACAATTATATGGAAAAATCAATTGACATTTGATCCAAGGACAATATTATCATAATGTTCATAATATTGATTGGCTTTGAAACATAAACAACACAATCATCATAATTTTAATAAGACATAATATTACCGAGGCTTGACCATGTGTAGACACCCCATTTTTGACCGTCCTCAAGACTTGGACGTCACCGTTGGGACACTCGGTGATTATCCATGCTTGTGTTCGTTTGGAGTTCCCGGAGTTCTCGGCTCGCGCGCCTTGCCTCAGGACCTCCGAACTCGACCGTGTTGTGTTTGGTTTTGCACCAAACACTTGTGTTTTGCCTTGGAAGGGCAGGGAATGCTTTGTGAGGCATCCCCACACACCACCGGCACTGGCTAGAGGCCACCGGCTGGCTGGTGTTGCCACCGGCACTCTTTTGTGCCGGTCGGCACTTGTTTTGGCAAAATGACCATTTTGCCCTGCCGACTTCTGTGCACTTGCTTTCTGAGATATTTTCAGACAGCTTTCTTGCACTTGTTTCCCCTCCATACACGTGTATGGAGGGATGAGCCCTTGGATGACTTAGTTTGTAAGTCTTGGTTGCCTATAAGAGAGAAGGCTCTTCTCTTGGCTCAAGGGTTAGAAAGGTTAGCAATTTTGGAGAGTTAGAGAAAAAGGAGAGAGAGAAGCTCTGGTTTTCTAGGGTTTGAGTTGCATACACCTTCTATCTCTATCTTTCTTTTGTGTGTCTAGGTGTTTTGTGCCTTACTATTGCACACAAACACCTAGTGTTTCACCTTCTCCTTGCAACTGAGGTTCTAGGAGCTGTTTTTTTGAAGTTCTTGACTGATTTGGAGCTCAAGGAACCAAGCACAACAACTCTTGTGAAGGTAGTCATCAAGGGTAAGCAACTTGCTTTATTTTCCCCATTTTGGCACCTTGTTTTTACCTAGTTTAAAACAGTTTTTGTGTTTAGTCTATAACACATAAAAGTTCTATTTTTTAAGCCTCTTTATTGTTCATTAAGAGTGTTTTGTGGTTTGAGCAAGTTTGACCCCCTTTAGGCCTTGAAAAGGTCACTTTTTGTGCTATTTTGTGAGAGATCCGAGACTTTGGTGTTAGGATCTCTTCACCACTGAAATCTTGAGGGATTTTAGTGGTGAAGAGCATGCCTTAGAGTCTCAAGAAGGAGGGGGCCACCCCCTCTCCTTGATGTCCTTGAAAAGGGCAAGTTTTGCTTCCTTATGGAGCTTCATGCTTGAGTGTGTGTTGAGCATGTTTGACTTGTTTTCCATGCTTATATTGCCATGTTATAACATGATTTCAAGTTGGCTTTGGTCACCTATGCATGTTTAGCATAGTTATCATGTAATGCCTATTTGATGCCTTAATATGTCTAGGAAGTGTGCCTTCATTTCTAGCATGTTTTAGGCCTAGAACCATGAAGCTTGTATGCTTATTTTGCCATGATTTAGCTCTGTCCATACTTGTTTTGGTCAATCTCATCATGCATTACATAGCTCCTTTGCATTTGGCTTGTTGAACTTGAGAGTATGAGTGTGTAGTATGCCATGCTTGCTTCAATTTTGATAGTTTGGAACCATCTAGCATGTTATTTCAGACCTTTTGGCGTGCTTGTATGCATGCCTTAGTTGCTTCTTTAATGCTTTAAAAGCATGTGTTGTATGCCTCATGTTTTGGTCATGTTGCATGCTTTTGTACTTGAGCCTCTTAGATGCCATCTAGGTGCTCCTTAGGCCTTGTTTAGGTCTGCGTGTGACCTGTTTTGAGCCCCCTTGGCCTTGTGAGGCTTGGTGGACTTGGCCTTAGTTTAAGCCTCCATGGCTTGTTCCAAGTACTTGGACCTATTGTTGCACATTCGGTTTGCTTTATAACATGATTTGGCCTCATGGTTTGCATCATTTTTCAGAGCCTTATATGTATGCTAATAGTCCATGTTTAACTCATTCCAAGTGTGCTTGAATGTTGTTTATTTTGCTTAAGTGTTGGTGCCTTAACATGTGTATGTGTGCATGTGTGTTTAGCCCTCACATTTTAGCAATTTGGCCACTGATTTTGGCCCCTTTTGGAGCTGCCTAGATCATGCCTAAGCCCATCCTCCATGTGATTTGCATGCTTGCCTTGTGTGCTTAGTTAGTTTTGCATTGCTTTGCCATATTGCATGCTAGTTACCATGCTTAGGGTTGCATCACATTGGCATGCATGTCAGGCCTCTTGACCAAGTCATGATAGAGGTTTAGCACCCTTATGTGCTTGTTTGCATTGCATGCATTTGAAATCAAAATTGCATTCTTGGTTCTTTGGACCATCATGCATGGAAATGCGCGATTGGTGGCCCGAGAACCGAGGCACAACCTCCTTTGAGTCCAAAACATGATAAGGATTGTGTTTGGTGCATACATGCTGTGAATCACATTGCCATGCATCTTGTTGTCCTCTGCTGCTGTGGTCTGCAGGTTCTGCAGGAATTTTGTGCCGACCAGCACTGTTTAGTGCCGACCGGCAGTCAATTGGCAGCCGATAGCTTCATTCAGTGCCGGTGGCCATATCCTCCAGCCGGTGGTGGTCTGACCCAGCCGGTGGTACTCCCCAATGCCCTGAGAGGCACTCCTGGGACTTTGGAAATTTTCTGAGGAGGATAGCAGGGAAAACAGAGGCACACTTGCATGACAGTGCGATTCCGAGCGAATCCCGGGCGCGCGACGCACTTGGACCCTCCTCCCGAGGCATTTACTGCTTTAATTAGATTAATTATTTGTTTAATTAATTTGTTGGATTGTAATATTTAATTAGCTTGCGTAGTTAATTATCTGTATTATTATTTTGGTCCCTCCGAGTGAGGGCAAATTTGTAATAAGTGTGTGTGAGTGGGTGTATGTCTTCCAAACCCCCATTTCTTTCTCCCTTTTATTTACCTGCTTATGTTGGTAGATTAGGGCATAGTTATTTTAGCATACCTTATGCTATGCATACGCGCATGTCATGCATTTGTTTACATGCACCGGGCTCGGTACATCATACAAACTGCATTGTATTTTCAATTCCAAATTGAGTACGTGCTGCTCGTGCATTTCATATGCCATGTTTAGGGTTAGCCGAGCCTGTCTAGATTACATTCCGTATGCGATGCATTAGTCACTTAACATGAACTAGGACATGCATGTTTTGCTAACTAGTTTGTTGTTTTGGCACGGAGTACGATGTAAGTATTTTACGCTTTAGCATACCACACGCGTGTGAATGTTGCCATGACAGTATGCTTGCCATGCGGCTAAATGCTTACGTGATAAACTGTTTGAATGCCTGTGGGTGAAGGTTGGATTGCCTGAGTTGGAACAACTCGTTGAAATCCGTATTTTAGCCTACTTGCGAGTAGCAAAATCTAACACGTTTTTCGAGACAAAACGGATATGCAATGTCTATTTCCAAATTAGGCAATCTAGTCTATACTTTTGTGTTGTGCGCATCACATAGTAATTCTAGGTTAACAACCGGAATAAGAACGCATAAAGTTTTAAAAAACGGATATCACGGTTAGTAGAGGCCGGTCTTCAGACCGGGCGAAAGGGGGTGCTCATAGCTGACCTTTCCCGATCGTAGCCAAGCTCCCGAGCCAAGACACCTTTGGTGATGACGGACACGTGGCCTTTGGCACCGAGTCAGGGTTTCCTAAATTTCCCATTTTAAAATATTTAGGTGGCGACTCTGTAATCTGGCAAAGCAGTCCATGTTTGGCACTACTTTTCAAAAAATCTGTTTTTCTTCAAAACGATTTGCCAGAGGTGGACTCTTTGGTTCAGATTTAGAACCGTGACACAAAAGGGAGTCCGAGCTGTAGCCGAGGTCCCCCACGGGCGCGTCTACAGTTTCTGGCGACTCTGCTGGGGAGTTTAGAGAGCTTGACTCGAACTCGTGATATCCTGTTTTGACTACACTTATGTGTTTCTTTGCATTGCATGTGCATTGGTGCGCTTAGGACACCGTGTTGGCCATCTGCTATTCCTGAACGGTTTGCTGGAGGCTTGTCTTGTCAAGGCATGACCATAAGGCTGACCGGTTGCGGGCTCTGCCAGTATGGGAACACAAACCCCGGTTTCACCGGGGCACCCTTTTTGACCATTCGACCTAGTGCATAGTCGGAATCCATAGTGACCATTCCAAACTAGGACAGGTTGCTTACCCGATGTTAGGTTGTTTGAAACCGCTGCGTGCGTAGTGAAACCCTAGTTCCTGACAAAATAGGACAGGGAAACCCTACCCCAACATAGGGGTGTATTGGCTCTCTTTTATCTGCTAGGTGCTTTCAGAATGTATCTCTGCAGGAGAACGCACGTATCAGTTCGCAAGCTTTGATATTTTACCCGAGGGCACCAGTATCAGTGATTGTGGGGAATCAGATATATCCGCGGGTATCAGTTCAGTTTTGAACAGTGAATCTGGGGAACAGTGATCAGCAGTATAGTACCGTTGTTCGGCTATACCCGTATTTGATCTGTCTGGGGCTGAAATACCGTCTGTTTTCCATTTCAGTTCAGAAATTCAGAGAGTTGAATCAGAATAGCTAGTATCTTCTTGCTGAGGCAGAATTTAGCATGGCACAGAATTCAGAAGAGCTTGTGGTCATGACGGCCGCATTGGGTCAGGGAATCACCCTACAAGATGAGACTATTGTTGACATGCCCCATCCACCCAGATCGCCGGTTGCACACCCGGTCTGGGCCCCTCAGCTATATCAGGCTCGTGAGCCCACTACCTTTGAATTAATGGGGATGATCGGTGATCTCCAAAGGTCTATGGCAGATCTTGCTTATGGAATATCAGCTCCGCCGCCAGTCGCACCGTACGCCGGGAGCTTTGCACCTCAGGAGCCCCCGCTGTTGGGACGAATTGTGATTGAATTAAGTCAACCAGAGATGGCCTCCAATTATGGCAATGATGCACCACCATCAACCCAAAATCTTAATCAGGCTGAGGCCAGAGGAAGAGACAAGGTAAAGGCAGATGCCGACCCCGTTGAACAACTGCTGTGGGCGGTAGAGGCTTTGAAAGCCGGGGGAATGAATAAGCAACAGGTATCCGCAGTTATGTCAAAAGCTGTGGAGGATGCCTTCCCCACTCCGCCTGAGGGCAGTACCAGTCAACCAGAGAATCGGGACAGGCCCCGTCATGCCAAAACAGTCCTTCCCGCCCCCAGCCTTGCATCCGGGAAGAATCAGAAATCCAAAGCCGCACCTGCCGACCCATTCGCCAGTGCATCTAGCAGGAGTGTTCAGGCTCCAAAATACCTGCCCCGAGGGCGCAGGGCCTTCCATCCTCTTCACATGCCTTTGTCTAGGGCACTTCTGATCTTGGCCAAAAAGGGGCATCTTACACCCCTCGATCCTAGGCCACTCCCCAAACCCCTTCCAGCAGGCCATGATGCCACTCAGTACTGTGCGTACCACCAGCAGTCAGGCCACGCTACTGATAACTGCTTCCGTCTCCGTCACGAGGTAAAGGATTTGATTGATAACGAGATTATCCTCCCGCTCACTTCGGCCAAATCCGTCACTACAGAGTTCTTGGACTTTAAGGACACGGATACCGAAGGCACAGATACCGCGAGTATGTGATCAGAAGGTGAATCGCCTGTGGGCAGTGTCTGGTACATTTTTGGCTGTGGCGTGTGGCACGCATTTTTGAGCACCTGCCAACGCTAGTTTTGTAAATCCTGACTTGGGTGTCGAGTCAGTCTTTTTGTTTTGTTTCGAGCCTGTCTCTCTGTATTGAGTCAGTCCTTTTGCTTACAGGGTCTGTCTTGTTGTAACGAGTCAGTCCCTCTTGTATAGTATACCAGGTGATTTCGGGGTTGTTGCCTCAAACACCGTTTTGCCTTTCAATTAGTTGCTTCTGAGTTTGTTTCTGCTGAGGAGCCAGTTATGCCAACAAATCTGAATGAAACAGCTGCGGCTATCATGGGTCGAATTTGTTGCTATTTGAGCCAGCCGTACCAGAGAATGTGAATGGAACGATAGTGCATTTCACCTGCTCTCTTGTGCCTTAAACATCGTCATAATGACCTAAGCTTTTCATAAAAACCCTTTTCGAACACTACGGTGATAAAAACGAAGAGGAAGGAATTCCTCGGGTTTTTGCAAAATTTTGATCATTTTGAGAAAAAGAGAGGCATGCTAAGCTTTTAATGAATGAAATCATGCTTGTCGGCGTGAGTACTGAGAAGGACCCTGGCCTGATCCAGACTGGTTCCACACTATCTTCAACACGAGCGATTTGTCGCTTTCTAAAAAACTTTCAAAAACAAAACATTTTGTGCAGTCTTACGAAGACTGGTGTGGAACCGCTCTTGATATTGTGCAGCCCAGGATCGCTCTCGGTCTCAAATTTCAATTCATCTGTTACAAACTGGATCCGTTCGAAACAATCAGTACCATGAAACGCCTGTGTGGTCCAATTTGAAGCAGCCCTCGAACAAGAGGCATCAACGTCGGATCAAGAAGATCAGATCCCACCAGGCAAGGCTCGTGAAGCAACCGTGATGGACCTTTCTACAAGTCAACACAACAGTCATTCCCTTGGATACAGAGGGCTTCGACTTCAAAACCATTTGGCATGGACTTGTTACACTTTTACCCTTTGAGAGGCTCGCTGGGCCGAAAACCCGGAAGGGCGACCCAGGCAAAAGTTAGAGCAAGCAAAAATACATACAAAGGAAAAGAAAGAAAAAAGGAAGAAAAATGAAAAGAATTGAAAAGAAAAGAAAAAGAAGCTCGCAAGGTCGAAAACCCGCATCGGGCGCCTTGGCAAAAGTTAGAGCAAGCAAAAATACATACAAAGGAAAAGAAAGAAAAAAAAGAGAAAAAATGAAAAGAATTGAAAAGAAAAGAAAAAGAAGCTCGCAAGGTCGAAAACCCGCATTGGGCACCTTGGCAAAAGTTAGAGCCTAAACAGTGAAGGTTAAAATACCCGAGTGTACCTTAACCGGAACTACGTAAGGCTTGATTCCCATGTTTGGGATACGTAGGCAACTTCATCTTGAAGTCCAGCCCCCAACGCTTTCATAGCGTCTCAGTCCATGTCATGGTTTTGGTCACTTGCCTCCTCCTAATCCGACGTCTCGGTTACAACGGCTGCAATTGCGTGATCAACTTTCTCTTGAAGCCCAACCGCCAACACCTTCCAGGTGATTGTGTCCATATATTGATTCAGAACGTCTTCGTCTCCTCCGCATCTGAGGGTCCGATCGTCATCAATAAGGAGTGACGCACAGCATGCCGCGGCACCATCCAAACAAGGGGCAACTTTCCGTTGCCCTACGTTGCCAAAAGTTGCCCAAAGTTACCAGTTAAACTAGGGGCAACTTTCCGTTGCCTTATTCCCCCTTCAAGCAAGGGGCAATTTTCCATCACCTTCAATCCGAGGTCACGCATCTCGAGGGTAAGTTCCGTGCTCGTCGAGCATCGTCTGTTTGCAAAAATAGTTTTTGAAAATTTCCACTGAGGTTGACTTATTTGCTCGAAAACTGTTTCATTTTCAAAATTGGACCATGTTTGGACCCCAAAAGGAGAATTTTCAGTGCTCGCAGCCTGATTCACATGATTTTCAAATCAAAAATCGAACAAGTGTGTTTATCCAACTCTCATTTTGATCAAAATTGTTTTACGAAGAAAACAAAAAATGGTCAAAATAACGAACTAGGGGCACAGTTGAGGCAGGTCTTCTGTCTTTCCCCCGTCAACGCACTCGCCAGAAAGGCACCCTATTTGCCAGAAGAAGTGGCCGTGAGCTAACAGTGACGAGTGTGAACCCGCAACTTCCTATTCATCTATCATTCATCACCCTGGGGAGGGATTGGAAAATGAGAGAATAAAGAATAGAGAGGGGTAAGTTGAGAGAAAAGTGAGAAAAGGGTTTTGAGAGAAAAACCGAGCCCGAGGGCCGAGTGATATGAGTGTCACAAATTAGAAAGGGTGGGAAATATACCCGGTGAACTGGCTTCTCGAGATCTGAGGTCTTCTTATAAACACCCCTGTATATCGTGCCTTTTGTTTTGTCAGTCTCAACTTTTTGTCTTGAGTCTTTTCTGAGTGTGTTTTGTTATGTTTAGGTCGTGTGCCTTATATTTCCTTCTTCGAGTCTTTCTCGCTGTATTCAGTCATAGGCTCGACACCCCGGTTGGAAACCCATCCTTTCCCGAAAAGTAATCACTTGTGCTCAGAATGCTGTGCCATTCTCTACATCCGCGCGAGGCAAGGGAAGAAAAATGAAATTTGGGGCATCTGAGTCTGTTTCAATTTCAGTCGACTTCAGTTGTGTTGGCCCGTCTTGTCAGATTGGGACTGTTTGTTCAGGGTTTGCTGTGTGCAGGATGAACCGAGTATCGTGTTACAGGCCATACGTAGCCCAATCCCCAGCAGAGTATGGGCTGTGTATTCAGTTTGAGCAGTAAGTTGTTTGCTGTTTAGTTGGTTGGTTATCCGATTATCACAATGCAAATGCTCAATTTTCAGACAACAGATCCATATCATTTACATTTGAGGTGTAATATGATGTAATGCAGTGCAAAGTATGAAATACGCAGATATATGCAAATGCTACACTTTTTCAGATAAAAAGTTCGTTCCATTTCATAAATCTTTTCAAGTACATAAGTTCTGAAAACAAAAACCTGCCTGTGGCAGTACAAAGTACTCTATCTACCAACAAAAGAGAAAAGTACAAGAAAAGAAATGAAAGAAAAACAGCAGAAGTCTGTAATCGTCATCAATGGCCTCGTGCCGGAGGATCTGTCCTCGCCCTCTTCCTGGGCAGGAGCCCAGGAGTGCCGCCGGAAGTATCACTGTCCGAGCCCGAGCCCAAGCTCGAGCTGTCTCCGGCCTCCTCCTCAGACAAGTCCGCCTCCGCCTCTGACTCACCGTCGCCCGGAACCGGAGCCCGCGAACTGCTCCCCACGTGAGCACGCCCCCCTCTGGTGCGAGGGAATCTCCTGCCATCTCGAGTAGAAACGGGAGGTCCAGCTGGAGCGCCACCCACCGAAGGAGGTGGGAAAGGAGGCTGAAAAGTACAAAAGGCAAAGGCATCAGTACATATGAAGTAGTGCAGAATGCAGTGTATGAATACAGAGTATGAATGCCGTGAGCAGTCTATCAGTGCAGAATGCAGTGCATGAATACAGAGTATGAATGCCGTGAGCAGTCTATCAGTGCAAAATGCAGTGTATGAATACAGAGTATGAATGCCGTGAGCAGTCTATCAGTGCAGAATGCAGTGTATGAATACAGAGTATGAATGCCGTGAGCAGTCTATCAGTGCAGAATGCAGCGTATGAATGCAGTGTATCAAGTGCCGTGAGGGCTGGGGTATCCAATGTTGTATCATGCATCAGGATTATACGAAGCAGTTTGTATATAGTTTGGAACTATGACGGAGAAAGCGTACCAGAAGGCCGTAGAAGGCCAAGAACTCAAAGGTCCGCTGCAACATCCCCGCCATGGAGGCATTCAGCTCCAATGACTGCCGGGTGTACTCAGAGGAAGCCTGCAAATAAAACACCAGATGCATCAAATATTCTGTGGAATATCAAATGAAATGACTGTACAGAAACGCAGTAATACATACCGGAGGCAAGTTGGGGATACCAACAAGCTCATGACCAGCCGGGGGAGGAGCAAAAGGGATCTGGTAGGTCTCCCCACTCTGCCCTCTGTATGTCAGCATGGTAGGCAGAGCGGGCCAGCCTATCCCTCGTCCCCTCTGCACTCCCCTCCTGCCACGAGCTCGAGCTCTCTGTGACGATCCTGCTCCTGCTCCCACCTCTGCCCTGGCCGCCGATGCCGCAGGTCTCTCTGGCTCAGCTCGCCGGCCACCACTTAGAGGCCGCATAATAAAGGCCCGGACGTACTCAGAATAGTCGCCCTCGCCTCTGAAACCGTCCGCCTCCCAGCCGAGGGTGTAGTCCACCATCTGATCAGTAGTAAATCTCTCCGTGTCCCGCATGTGCTCGGGAGGGTGCTCCGGAACTATCTGCTCAGGTACGGCTAATGTCTGACGCAAGAAGCGCTCGCCCAAGTACCAAGCCCGACAGACCGGGCCCTCTAGCAAAATCCGATAACGTGAGGTCTCGATGGCGCCGGCAAAACGATCCCTCGTCACCGCCGGCAGTGCAGCCCACGGCTGCCAGGTGATCTGAAATTGAAATTTAGTCTGTTATCTACTGGTGTTGAAAGTATACAGTAGAAAAAGCGAAGCTTAAATGAACTACAAGTAAAACATACCTCTACAGGAGTGATGGTGTCGAAGTAACGCCGGAAGAAGCTGAATGTGTCTCGGGGCCTCCGAGTGCACCTCCCATCGTAGCGGCGGGAAAAGGGAACGACCAGAGGGGTCTCCGTCTTCGGCACTGGCTCCAACCGGGGAAAGTAGGCATAGACCCACAACTGCAAGACAGATGTCAGTATGATCATCAGATAAAGCAGAATACAGAGTAAAGCAGAAATAGCAGAGCCGTGTGTTGTGCAGTGTATTGAGCGGAGTATACAGTGTGAACAGTGTACAGTCAGTGTAAAGCAGGAGTATGTGTGTGCCGTGTGTACAGTATACAGCAAGTGTAAAGCAGACTACAGTGTGCGCAGTGTGCAGAGTACAGAAAGTACAAAACAGAAATGAAAAGCAGAGAAGAAGACGTACCTCCCAAGCTCGCCAGTAGCCCCCGAGCAACTGTCCGCTGGCGCGGGAAACTGAGCTCATGTAGCCATAGAGAGTGGCCAAAGCGGCGCCACCCCAGTCATAACGCAAAAGATCTCGGACATCCACCAGTGCACTGAGAAGGCAGAGAGGCACTGTGTTCGCCCGGTCGGCGAAGAGAGTCGTCCCAAATAGAAACATCAAAAAGCCGCGTGCGTACTGATCCACGGCCTCCTGAGTCATCGGGGCTGCGTCAACGAGAATGGGCTCCACCCGAAACTGCACCTCAAACCAAGAATAGCGGACGAAGCCGGGGCGAGCAAGAGGTGGCACCGCGCCAAGTAAGTAGACCTGAGCTGCGGTCCACTCATCCATATCGGTGTCGAAAGGGATCGGATCACCCCCGACCCCGATGCCAGTGAGCACCGAGAAATCAAAAGGGGTCATCGTCATGTCCCCGGTCGCAGATAGGTGGAACGAATCGGTGGTGTCCCACCATCTCTCTGCCAAAGCGGCAAGAAGAGGCCTGCAAGCAGTGAGCCTAGAGAGTCCCCGGCAGAAGGAGCCAAAACCTGCCTCATCGACAATGTGGCGAACCGCGTCTGGAAGCTCGCCATACCACTCGCGAGCAACGATGTTCCCATACCCGCGGATGGCATGGGAATCCCCCTGTTTTCAAGAGTACAGTTGCAAAACAATGATGAATACACTGATTCTTTTTAAAGGCATGAAAAGCTTTAGATAAATATGGCGTGCGTGCAAATTCTCAGATTCAAACAAAAACCGGATGCCGGTGAGCTTACGGTAAACTACAACGTGGGATGCGTCAGCATGTTCTGAGTATATCAGTGTGAATATGGTGCATGTGTGCACATATTTTTCAGATTCAAGCAAATGTCAGGTTTCAGTGTACTACGGTAGACTACGGCCTGTGATGTGTTAGTGTGCCTGTGAGGTTCAGCATACAAGATGTGGTGCATGTGTGCACATTTTTCAGATTCAAGCAAACATCGAGTTGCAGTGTGCTAGTAGGCGAACTACAATGTACGATGTGTTAACGTGTTTCGTATGGTTCAGGGTAAATATGGCATACAACATGTTTTTAGATTCAAGCAGTTACCGGGTGTAGGTGAGTTTGCAGTGAAGTACGGTGTGTGCCGGGCGTTTGAGTGCTTGAGGCTAGTGCAGTGTGTGTGCATGTGTTCGTCTCAAACAGATATCAGTTGTAAGTTTGCCTACGATCAACTACAGCACAGTGTATCAGAGCTAAGCAATTAAGGGTTGTAATCAGCTATGGCAGTTGACATGCAGAAAAGTAAAACGGAGCAGAAGAGTTACCTCGGAAGCGCCGAAGGATAGGTGCGAGGTCGGCTCGCGCAGGAGGAGCTCCGGGTCCAGAGCCCTGTCAAAACTGCGGAAGTAGCGAAGTCCGTCTGGTGGTAGCACATGTATAGCCGGGCGATAGGTCGCCGGATCGAATGGGCGCTCACTCAGAGGGAGGAGCTCGACCCCGGGGTCCATCTCATGGTCCGGGGGGGTCCCAACATGTGGAATGTCGTCAGCCATGGCGATAGCAGTAAGAAAATGGCCAGAAAAGCCGGAATATGAAAAGTCAACCGAGAAGGTCAACCCCGAGAGGGCCGGAAAGGCCGGGAGATGAAAATACACGGAAGTGTAGAGAAAACCGAGGAGAACAAGTCCCGAAAAGGAGAAAATAGCAAAAGAGCACCGAAATGAGATTTCAATCGGTTCAAAATGTCCGAAACGTGAAGAATATCGCGAATCCGACGACGAAAATAGCGCGAAAACTCAAAGAAATGAGCAAAAGAGGAGGAAAAGAGACTCTAGAGAGAGAGAGTGAAGGATTTCGGCGGTGGGGGAGTGAGGAAATAGGGTTTAAAACCCTATTTTAAAAGACCCAAGGTGAAATGGCAGAATTGCCCCCGATCAGGCATTTTTTGCCGGTCGGCACTATTTTGTGCCGGTCGGCACATTTTTGTGCCGGTGGAGAAGTTTAGGCAGCCGGCGGCAGCCGGTGACCACCCCACCCAGCCGGTGGTGTTCCCAAGGCCTTGTTTAGGCTAAATGAGGGGTTTTGGGTCTTCATAGCTCAAGAAAGTGCAAGAAAGTGCATCTCCGACGCTCAACCGGCCTCTGTTTCAACCTCAGACAGTGTCTTCTGTGTGTGGCACTCAAATTCATGCAATGACTGTATCCTTTTGTATCCTTTTGTCTTTCATAAGATTTAAAAGTTGCCCCGTGTGTGTGTTGCACGCGTTCATCACACTTTCCGGTGCGCCGCCTCGCGCCGTCTTGCACGTCCCTTGCGGCTCGCATCATTTTCCATCCGATGAGGTATGCGTGCCTCATCTTGCATTTCATCGCATTTCGAGGTACGCGTGCCTCGTTTTGCATTCCATTTTCCATTCAATGAGGTATGTGCGCCCCATTTTGCATTTCAGTTTGATTCGCGTGAGGTGTGCTACTTCACGTGTTTCATTTTGCATTTCACTTTGATTCGCGCGAGGTGTGCTACCTCACGTGTTTCATTTTGCATTTCACTTTGATTCGCGCGAGGTGTGCTACCTCACGTGTTTCATTTTGCATTTCACTTTGGTTCGCGTGAGTTGTGCCACCTCACGTGTTTCATTTTCGCATTTCATTGCATCTCGAGGCACGTAGGCCTCGTTTTGCACTTCATTTTCCATCATTGAGGTACGCGTGCCTCGTTTTGCATTTCATTTTACACCAATGAGGTATGCATGCCTCATGATTCATTTCATCCTCACTTGCATTGTTTTGCATCCCTTGTGGCACACGTGTCACATTCGCACAGTTGCCCCACGCACGGTCCGGCGGGACCAAAAACACGCAGGGTCCGGCGGGACCAAAAACACGCGCGGTCCAGCAAGACCTTAAACCCGCTCGATTGCATTGTCATGCATTTTATTACGAGCATTGTCATGCATTTATGCTTTGCATCGTTCTCCACGCACGGTCCGGCGGGACCCTAAACACGCGCGGTCTAGGAGACCTTAAATCCTCGGGAGGTGCAAGACCTTTGGTGTGTTAAGTCGCCCCTCATTGCATTTGGCATGCATTTCATCGCGCCGTTTAGCGCACCCTCATTGCACTCCATTTTCCATCTTTTGAGACACGCACGTCTCATTCGCCCCATTTTGCATCGCATACACTTAAAGTATTGTGTAATCGCTGCCCCGGTCTGGCGAGACCTTAAACACGCGCGGTCTAGGAGACCTTAAATCCTCGGGAGGTGCAAGACCTTCGGTGCATTAAGGTGTGCACCTCATTGCATTTTGCACGCATTCCATCGCGCTATTCTGCGCATCTTATTGTTGCCCCCCCCGGTCCGGCGAGACCTTAAACCCGTTCATTTGCATTATCATGCATCTCAAAGCCGCGCATTGGCGCGCATTTCAAAAAAAAAACCTGCAACATGCATTGTCGTGCATACATTTTACATCCCGGTCTAGGAGACCTTAAATCCTCTGAAGGTGCAATTCCTTCGGTGTTGTCGTGCCCGAACGACTTTCGGTGGTCTGGTAAAGCCACCTGTCTGTGTTTGCGGTGAGTTCCTAGGAGACCAATGGGGACGGTGAAAACTAGAGTTTGAACGGCTTATGCCTAGAACGCAAAGGTTCGGAATTTCCGAGACTAAAGTCTGGTTTAAATACCCAGGGGGATGTACCCTCGGCTTGAAATCTGTATGGAAGCCCCATAGGTTGAGGCGGCGTGTCTACGCCTCAATTCTGGATACTGAACCAACCTAGTATATCGCCCCGTTGGGAGAATAGGGGAAATCGCAATCGCAGCCATTGCATTACACATGCATCTCATGCACCATCATTTGTAAATATTGCATATGTCATGCATTTTCAATTAAAAAAAAAAAAGTCAAAAAAACGAAAAAAGAAAAAACATGCATTATGTCATGCATCATCATTGTAGTATACTGCATATGTCATGCATTTTCTGTAAATATCCATTCCATTACATGCATTCCACTGCATTGCCCCCATCTATGGCTTGCGCCTTTCCTTGTCGAGCTTGGTCTGGTATGTGCCCTTACTTTTCACGTCGAAGCATAGTTTTGCTTGTGTATCGCGCCTATTCCACGCTGGTATGTTGGTTTGAGGTTGCGGCACCCTTTTCTGTGTTAGACATGGTTCGTATGCGTACATGCCTTTCCTAGGCAAGACTGGGTTTGGCCCGTGTGCCATATCCATTGTATCTATTCCGTTGCATGCATTCACTGCATCATCTTCCATCTATGGCTTGCGCCTTTCCTTGTTGAGCTTGGTCTGGTATGTGCCCTTACTTTTCACGTCAAAGCATAGTTCTGCTTGTGTATCGCGCCTATTCCACGCTGGTATGTTGGTTTGAGGTGGCGGCACCCTTTTCTGTGTTAGACATGGCTTGTATGTGTACATGCCTTTCCTAGGCGAGACACGGTTTGGCCCGCGCGCCATAATCACATTGCATTGTAGTGTGATTGTTGCATCCGGCATTAGGATCATCATTCTTTCCCCAGCGGATCGTTACCCCACTTATGTCAATCCACTCAATACTTGTTCTTGTGTTCGTGCGTATTACTCATAGATCAGACATCGTTCTATGGGACACGGACTTGTTACCTCCATCAATCTATTTGACATTTGTGTGGTTTCGAACTGCTCATGAATGGATCATGATTCAATTACCTTGCACTTAGTTTGCATATAGTTTCAATTGCATATCATTTTGCATTCATTTTGCATGACATGCATGTTGCTAACAATATTGTACCTGTTAAGTTTGTTTTCTTTGCAGGCACGATATTGTATGTACGGTTCATTTGAGGCTGGTGCAACCAGACGAACCGGACAGGTATTGTATTCTCCGAGTGAGACGTATCGAGAATTCTATAATTCTCTTACATCCTTTCTGCATTGTAGTGTAGTTTGGAGTTTGCTAGCTTAAAACTGTTGCATGCATGCTTCGTTACAGCTTTCTTTGCATGATCATAAGTTATGCTCGGCTTCGTGCATTGTCTTGCATTTTGGCCCTGCCTTCGGGCGCATATCTTACTTGTCGTGCATGTTTGTCTAAGTCTTCGGCCTTGTCAAAAATGGGTCGTCTCTGGGCTTTGACATTCACTCCCGTCATTGTTATGACTTCCAAGTTCTGTCAAAGAGGGGCAACTGTAGACACCCCATTTTTGACCGTCCTCAAGACTTGGACGTCACCGTTGGGACACTCGGTGATTATCCATGCTTGTGTTCGTTTGGAGTTCCCGGAGTTCTCGGCTCGCGCGCCTTGCCTCAGGACCTCCGAACTCGACCGTGTTGTGTTTGGTTTTGCACCAAACACTTGTGTTTTGCCTTGGAAGGGCAGGGAATGCTTTGTGAGGCATCCCCACACACCACCGGCACTGGCTAGAGGCCACCGGCTGGCTGGTGTTGCCACCGGCACTATGTTGTGCCGGTCGGCACTTGTTTTGGCAAAATGACCATTTTGCCCTGCCGACTCCTGTGCACTTGCTTTCTGAGATATTTTCAGACAGCTTTCTTGCACTTGTTTCCCCTCCATACACGTGTATGGAGGGATGAGCCCTTGGATGACTTAGTTTGTAAGTCTTGGTTGCCTATAAGAGAGAAGGCTCTTCTCTTGGCTCAAGGGTTAGAAAGGTTAGCAATTTTGGAGAGTTAGAGAAAAAATAGAGAGAGAAGCTCTGGTTTTCTAGGGTTTGAGTTGCATACACCTTCTATCTCTATCTTTCTTTTGTGTGTCTAGGTGTTTTGTGCCTTACTATTGCACACAAACACCTAGTGTTTCACCTTCTCCTTGCAACTGAGGTTCTAGGAGCTGTTTTTTTTGAAGTTCTTGACTGATTTGGAGCTCAAGGAACCAAGCACAACAACTCTTGTGAAGGTAGTCATCAAGGGTAAGCAACTTGCTTTATTTTCCCCATTTTTGCACCTTGTTTTTACCTAGTTTAAAACAGTTTTTGTGTTTAGTCTATAACACATAAAAGTTCTGTTTTTTAAGCCTCTTTATTGTTCATTAAGAGTGTTTTGTGGTTTGAGCAAGTTTGACCCCCTTTAGGCCTTGAAAAGGTCACTTTTTGTGCTATTTTGTGAGAGATCCGAGACTTTGGTGTTAGGATCTCTTCACCGCTGAAATCTTGAGGGATTTCAGTGGTGAAGAGCATGCCTTAGAGTCTCAAGAAGGAGGGGGCCACCCCCTCTCCTTGATGTCCTTGAAAAGGGCAAGTTTTGCTTCCTTATGGAGCTTCATGCTTGAGTGTGTGTTGAGCATGTTTGACTTGTTTTCCATGCTTATATTGCCATGTTATAACATGATTTCAAGTTGGCTTTGGTCACCTATGCATGTTTAGCATAGTTATCATGTAATGCCTATTTGATGCCTTAATATGTCTAGGAAGTGTGCCTTCATTTCTAGCATGTTTTAGGCCTAGAACCATGAAGCTTGTATGCTTATTTTGCCATGATTTAGCTCTGTCCATACTTGTTTTGGTCAATCTCATCATGCATTACATAGCTCCTTTGCATTTGGCTTGTTGAACTTGAGAGTATGAGTGTGTAGTATGCCATGCTTGCTTCAATTTTGATAGTTTGGAACCATCTAGCATGTTATTTCAGACCTTTTGGCGTGCTTGTATGCATGCCTTAGTTGCTTCTTTAATGCTTTAAAAGCATGTGTTGTATGCCTCATGTTTTGGTCATGTTGCATGCTTTTGTACTTGAGCCTCTTAGATGCCATCTAGGTGCTCCTTAGGCCTTGTTTAGGTCTGCGTGTGACCTGTTTTGAGCCCCCTTGGCCTTGTGAGGCTTGGTGGACTTGGCCTTAGTTTAAGCCTCCATGGCTTGTTCCAAGTACTTGGACCTATTGTTGCACATTCGGTTTGCTTTGTAACATGATTTGGCCTCATGGTTTGCATCATTTTTCAGAGCCTTATATGTATGCTAATAGTCCATGTTTAACTCATTCCAAGTGTGCTTGAATGTTGTTTATTTTGCTTAAGTGTTGGTGCCTTAACATGTGTATGTGTGCATGTGTGTTTAGCCCTCACATTTTAGCAATTTGGCCACTGATTTTGGCCCCTTTTGGAGCTGTCTAGATCATGCCTAAGCCCATCCTCCATGTGATTTGCATGCTTGCCTTGTGTGCTTAGTTAGTTTTGCATTGCTTTGCCATATTGCATGCTAGTTACCATGCTTAGGGTTGCATCACATTGGCATGCATGTCAGGCCTCTTGACCAAGTCATGATAGAGGTTTAGCACCCTTATGTGCTTGTTTGCATTGCATGCATTTGAAATCAAAATTGCATTCTTGGTTCTTTGGACCATCATGCATGGAAATGCGCGATTGGTGGCCCGAGAACCGAGGCACAACCTCCTTTGAGTCCAAAACATGATAAGGATTGTGTTTGGTGCATACATGCTGTGAATCACATTGCCATGCATCTTGTTGTCCTCTGCTGCTGTGGTCTGCAGGTTCTGCAGGAATTTTGTGCCGACCGGCACTGTTTAGTGCCGACCGGCAGTCAATTGGCAGCCGATAGCTTCATTCAGTGCCGGTGGCCATATCCTCCAGCCGGTGGTGGTCTGACCCAGCCGGTGGTACTCTCCAATGCCCTGAGAGGCACTCCTGGGACTTTGGAAATTTTCTGAGGAGGATAGCAGGGAAAACAGAGGCACACTTGCATGACAGTGCGATTCCGAGCGAATCCCGAGCGCGCGACGCACTTGGACCCTCCTCCCGAGGCATTTACTGCTTTAATTAGATTAATTATTTGTTTAATTAATTTGTTGGATTGTAATATTTAATTAGCTTGCGTAGTTAATTATCTGTATTATTATTTTGGTCCCTCCGAGTGAGGGCAAATTTGTAATAAGTGTGTGTGAGTGGGTGTATGTCTTCCAAACCCCCATTTCTTTCTCCCTTTTATTTACCTGCTTATGTTGGTAGATTAGGGCATACTTATTTTAGCATACCTTATGCTATGCATACGCGCATTTCATGCATTTGTTTACATGCACCGGGCTCGGTATATCATACAAACTGCATTGTATTTTCAGTTCCAAATTGAGTACGTGCTGCTCGTGCATTTCATATGCCATGTTTAGGGTTAGCCGAGCCTGTCTAGATTACATTCCGTATGCGATGCATTAGTCACTTAACATGAACTAGGACATGCATGTTTTGCTAACTAGTTTGTTGTTTTGGCACGGAGTACGATGTAAGTATTTTACGCTTTAGCATACCACACGCGTGTGAATGTTGCCATGACAGTATGCTTGCCATGCGGCTAAATGCTTACGTGATAAACTGTTTGAATGCCTGTGGGTGAAGGTTGGATTGCCTGAGTTGGAACAACTCGTTGAAATCCGTATTTTAGCCTACTTGCGAGTAGCAAAATCTAACACGTTTTTCGAGACAAAACGGATATGCAATGTCTATTTCCAAATTAGGCAATCTAGTCTATACTTTTGTGTTGTGCGCATCACATAGTAATTCTAGGTTAACAACCGGAATAAGAACGCATAAAGTTTTCAAAAATGGATATCACGGTTAGTAGAGGCCGGTCTTCGGACCGGGCGAAAGGGGGTGCTCATAGCTGACCTTCCCCGATCGTAGCCAAGCTCCCGAGCCAAGACACCTTTGGTGATGACGGACACGTGGCCTTTGGCACCGAGTCAGGGTTTCCTAAATTTCCCATTTTAAAATATTTAGGTGGCGACTCTGTAATCTGGCAAAGCAGTCCATGTTTGGCACTACTTTTCAAAAAATCTGTTTTTCTTCAAAACGATTTGCCAGAGGTGGACTCTTTGGTTCAGATTTAGAACCGTGACACAAAAGGGAGTCCGAGCTGTAGCCGAGGTCCCCCGCGGGCGCGTCTACAGTTTCTGGCGACTCTGCTGGGGAGTTTAGAGAGCTTGACTCGAACTCGTGATATCCTGTTTTGACTACACTTATGTGTTTCTTTGCATTGCATGTGCATTGGTGCGCTTAGGACACCGTGTTGGCCATCTGCTATTCCTAAACGGTTTGCTGGAGGCTTGTCTTGTCAAGGCATGACCATAAGGCTGACCGGTTGCGGGCTCTGCCAGTATGGGAACACAAACCCCGGTTTCACCGGGGCACCCTTTTTGACCATTCGACCTAGTGCATAGTCGGAATCCATAGTGACCATTCCAAACTAGGACATGTTGCTTACCCGATGTTAGGTTGTTTGAAACCGCTGCGTGCGTAGTGAAACCCTAGTTCCTGACAAAATAGGACAGGGAAACCCTACCCCAACATAGGGGTGTATTGGCTCTCTTTTATCTGCTAGGTGCTTTCAGAATGTATCTCTGCAGGAGAACGCACGTATCAGTTCGCAAGCTTTGATATTTTACCCGAGGGCACCAGTATCAGTGATTGTGGGGAATCAGATATATCCGCGGGTATCAGTTCAGTTTTGAACAGTGAATCTGGGGAACAGTGATCAGCAGTATAGTACCGTTGTTCGGCTATACCCGTATTTGATCTGTCTGGGGCTGAAATACCGTCTGTTTTCCATTTCAGTTCAGAAATTCAGAGAGTTGGGGTAGGGTTTCAATCAGAAATTAAAACCAGCCCCAAAAGCCTTGGTTTCATGGCTGGATATATTAAGCCCTAACTATAAAATCAGCATAACAATGTAGAACCAGGAAACCCCACCAACATAACTAAGCTTTTGTCCAAAATCTGTTAAAACCAGCTGTGAATTTTAGAGATAATCTTAGTGATATTTCATAATTTCCTTAAAATAATTGCTATCTTTCAGTTAGTAGTAGTCTTCAATAGCTTAAAGCAACCTGCAGAAAACTTCAGAGTGGCACAAATATATTTTCCAATAGCATATTTGTCTTTCTAGCAAACCTATAAGAACTGAACAATCCTGAGGACCTTATCAGCAAATAAAGGAGCACTGTTTATGAAGAAAAAATTGTGAATCCTAAAAAATGAGTCATAAATATAAGTTGGAATAGCATTTAGATCACATAAATCAACAATGAAGCATCAACAAAACGATTATTACATCAGACCCAGTAACGAATCCCAAAAATACTAACTCGAATGATAAAACCAAGCAAGCAAGCAAATTCTTCAATTCCACAAACCCACTTCAAAATCAAAACTCAAACACAGTCTCATGCATATATACATAAATCAAGGTTCCAATAATGAAGCATCAACAAAACAGTTATTACACCAAACCCAATAACAAATCCACAAAATACTAACTCTAATGACAAAACCAAGCAATAAAATTCATCAATTACACAACCCACTTCAAAATCAGAACTGAAACACAGTCTCATGCATATATATACACAACAAACTCACCGAAGATTTGACCACAATAGCCTCGGGTTCCTTCAACCTGAGGTCAAGGGCTGGTAAGGAAAATTGGTAGTAGTCCCTAAATGACGGCTTCATGGAGGAGAATGGCGGTTGGCGCTTCAAAGACAGTTGATGTTGCTGTTGTGGCACGATCTGCTTCGTCGGATGATTAGCTTGTGAAATCGACATTGAAATTGGGTGAACTCAGAAAGCTAACAATCTATTGAAGGACAGAGAGATCGATCGAGCCCTCTTTTTTTGGCGGATTTGGGAGAGAGGAATTGGGAATTGAAGAATCTGAGAAACTGAAAAATGAGGAAATGAATTGGAGGGTGAGATCTAGATTTATGTCATTGAAAAGTTGTGTGCAAGAGTATAGAAAGTCAATATGCTAGTGATCTCAATGTCAAACCCCTTCGATTGCATCTCCTCGATTTCGGAGAATGGCTCCTGGTTTACGATGGTGATATCAATGGCGATGGTGGTCGTGTGCTCCTGTACCGACGGCGGTGGCAAAAAGAGGGAGAGAGAGAGAGAGAGAAGGAGAGAAGAGGGCTTTGCAAAGAGATAGAGGCGTGATAGAGAGAGAATAAGAAGCCTTTTTCCTTTTTTTGGTCTATTAGCCACGACACAACAAAGGCCATGGCAAAAAACAATCTTTTTGCGATGGAGAGGAAAAGCCGTCTCAAAAAAATAGGCCTTTCACGATGGCTAACGGTTTTCCATTGCAAATATCATACAACATATTCTTTCCTCTTTTTGAGACAGAAATTGCCGTCGCAAAAAGTGACCATTGGCGACGGGATATTAACCGTTGCAAAAGGTTACTTTTTGCGACAGAAAATATGCCGTCGCAAAAAGTTCCGTGGCTTATACCCCTTGTTCTAGCAGTAGGTTGGTTGCATGCGTGTTCATCTAGATTAGCTATTTCATTGATTTTTTACTTTATTTCGCATGTTTTGCTTATTTCATTTAAATGACATGTTTAGGCTAAATTAATCATGCAATATTCATGCATGTAGGCCGGTTTGATCATCATCTAGCTTCAGTATATTTTTCTTTTTATTTGTTAGTTGCTTTTTGTGCATAAAAATCACGTTAATAGTCTCAAACTGGGCTTAAGATCATTATTTGTGTGTTTAGTTGCATATTAGGATCATGTTTATTTTATGTCTTTGCATGTAAGATAGTTGAGTGGGCATCTGTATAAGTTT